>CM024586.1:23873778-24584648 GCA_014182565.1 Eucalyptus marginata
CGATTTACTTCCCCCACATCACTTTCATAGGGAGTGTTAAAAAGTCATAAACCTCTTACATTTACGTCAATTTAGTCATAAACATTTTTTCAATACCAATTTAAGTCTTAAATTTTTTACTTTATGCCAATTTATCATTTATGGCTAATTTGGCCTAATTTTGCTTAAGTAGGAGTCGAAGAATCGATTGATTAAGACGATTACGGTTGATGATTTTTAATAATATTTTAATATTTTTGAATTTTTTATTTTTCTTTATTTTATTTTCTTTTTTCCTCTCCCCTCCTCCTTCCTTCAACTGATTGCCGCCGAACCGGCGACGTGAGGCGATGGCCGGCGAGGCTCGACCTCTAGTGGCCACGAGGGCAAGCCTTGCTGCCCAAGTTCCGCCGCCTGGCCACCTAGAGCAGCCTCGCGCCGGGTCGACAAGGGTCAAGCCTCTCCCATGGCCAGCTAGGTGCTGATCCGATGAGGTCGAGCCCCGCCCATGGTCAGGCGATGCTTAACCCTCACTGCCCACCGTGAGGCTGCCCTCACAACCACTAGAGAGGGCTTTAAGCCTTGATCTCGTCGTCACCTCCTCGCCGATCATCGAGGTCCGGCAACCAGCTAGAGGAAGGAGTGAAGAGAGGACAAAAGAAAAGAAAAATAAAAATAAAATAATTCAAAAATATTAAAATATTATTAAAAGTTGTCCATGTCAACAATTCTCACCAAAAGCACGCAATGGGCTAGCGCCCTGGCCAGCAAATCCGACCAAAATTAGCCGGAAAAGGCTAAATTAACATCAAATAAAAAAATTTAGGACTAAATTGATACCAAAAAGAATATTTAGGGCTAAATTGGCACAAATGCACAATGTTTAAGACTTTTTAACACCTTTCCCTCACTTTCATGAGTTTGTTTGATGCACAAAATCCTTTTTTCTTATTTATGAGGACACTTAGGTACTTTTCTTGGCATGGAATTGACTCATCCAAGACAATGTTCTTATTTTAAGAAAAGGAATTATTGTAGTATGATGTTTTATATACAAATCACATTGGTATTGGATTATAGCTAACAAGCTGGCCATGGATCTTTACGTAGACCAACCTAAACTCATTCCTAACATGTGACTAGGGAGAGGGGCCCATTGTCTTTCTAATCCAAGTTTGTCCAATAGACTTTTCTATCACAATAAAGGAAAACAAAGGGAAAAAAATAGAAAGCTTATACACAAATTTTATTTCATTTTCTTATTTATTTGTATATCTCCCTCATTAATTGCTAAGCCTGGGATGTGCTGTCCATCTTAGTCATCTCATGTGTCATAGGAGAATTATTAGAAATGTCATAAACCTATTACAATTATGTCAATTTAATTTTAAACTTTTTTATCAATTTAATCCTAAATCTTTTAATTCAATCCATCTAAATAAATTCTATCGATCTAAGATTAACGCAACGTCCAGTGTCAACCATCCGTGAACACTAACATGACAATTTTTTAAATATTTTAGAATTTTCAATCTATTTTTATTTTCGTTTTTTTTTTCCCATCTTCCTCCCTTTGGCCAATCGTGGCTAGGCGTGGGCCAACGAGGTCACCTCACCGACCAATGGGTGAGGTGCTTGCTCCCGCCGACCACCTCCTCACTAGGGCGAGCCTTGCCCGGCCATGGCAAGGCATTGCTACATCTGGTGAGACTCGACCTCACCCAACCATGACAAAGGCGAGCTTCATCGTCCAATGGCACCTGGACAAGGTTGACCCCGCCAAACCTAGACATAGCAAGTTAAGTGATAGTGAGGCCGACCACCATGGCTGGACGAGGCCAAGCCTCGCAAATCTAGCGGCTCACCGCCGTCAAGGTGGCCAAGGCCGAGCCTCAACTCACCACCGGCCGAGCCTCAACCTCACCACCGGCAACGAGGGCAAGTCTCACCATTGGCCAACGAGGCTGATCTATGACCGATAACTATTGGCCAAAGAAAGGAGGAAGGGGAAAAAAATTAAAAGAAAGAAAAAAAAGGAATAAATAAAAATTATTTAAAAATTCATCAAAAAAGTAATAAAAATTATCTCGTCGCATTCACTGAACGGTCATCACTAGCTAACCAAATTTGATCAGATCGATTGAATTAATACAAATGTAAAGATTTAGAATTGAATTGACAAGAAAATATTTATGACAAAAATTGACACAATTTCAATGAGTCTAAGACTTTTTCGATAATTTTTCCAATCCGTCACTCATTATCCTTAAATGTCTGTCCCCCTCCAATCCCCTGCCAATTAGGGCATCACTCACGAGCTCAAACGGAAGCTAGCTTCTGTCAGATGAAAAAGTTGGACCTCATTGTTTGAATGAGTTACAAGTCTACTGAGTAGCCTCATATTATGCGACATGACAATTTTGATTCCAAAATATTTCAGATGCCCATGACCCTCACGTCTACATAACATATGTCTACGCTGAGAAAATTATAAAGGTGATGGATGAACATTTTTTGGTTTAGCCAACCTTAAGGGTGTCCGACCTAAAACAAAAACCTTAAAGAGGTGTCCTCAGACCGAAAACCAAATTAAAAACCTCAGAGGTGTCCAATGATGTCGTTGAAATGCACGCAAGCAGTCCGAAAAATATGTTCAACAGAGACGTTTCTTTCTTTGAATCAAATCAATGTTGTAATTCAAATGTGAAGTCCAAGGTGCAGGCAAGTTATTTCCTTTGTTTTGCTGAATCTTCCTCGTATATGCCTTTGTCATTGTTCATTTCTAATCTGATCTTTCTTTGCCTTCGCTATTCTTACTCGTGGATTTTTTAAATGACTACCGTGAATCCCATGCACATGAGGTCTTGGCAGTGCTAGGGGAATCCGGCTGAGTAAAGATATCATCGAGTGATATTGCTATAGTTTTTATTTTATTATATTGAACATGTATTATTCAGGTGATGGCGAACCAGTTTAACTCTCTGGTAATCCGATGAACAACCCAGTCTCAACATCTGTACTCCAGCTGCTTCGGCTATGTATTGCTGCTGCTCTCGGATGAGCTGTTGATTGCCCAGGACGGTAAAGACACTGAAATTGGAAGAAAGAAAAAAAAAAAGCACCCCAAATGCTTTTAAATTTAATGAAATAACAAACGCAATTGAATGGTGATGGAGACTCTGAAACCTTCACTGAATTAAAATGGGGAAAAAGCTTCAACACAATTTGAGATATACAAGCAGCGAACAAGCCTTTCACCGGATCTACTAGGTGACGAAGACTGCCTACGTTATTTCCGATCTATTAATCGTCATCACTGGGAAATTTCAATTTTTCCTCCATGGTCGAAAAAAAGCACCCTAAAAGTGGTTAGCTACACCTGCCATGCCTACAAACTTCGGTTCCACCTATAGTCAATGTCTAAAGTACAGACTAGTATCTCATGAAAGCAATATCCTCTATGTTGTTGTAATTTTATAAAAGTGGTCATATTAAAAGGCTATTAGTTTTTGTTATCGAGTTAGTGTTTTCTACACAGATCATCTAATGTTTACAACATCACAGAAAGACACAAACTTTCATTCCTTCAAAAAATCCCATGTTAGAAGCATAGAATTGTACCTGATGATAGCAAGTTGGGTAGTAGATTTCTCAACATTAATTACTTGCTACTAATTTTTATTATCATATTGGCAATTACTAAATTTTTGATATTTTCACTAGGAAAGTTGAATTTATCCCAACAACTAACTCTAGAAGTGATTCTCTTCCGTTCTAAAAAAGACAAGGATAAAAAATAAAAAGCTCGAAAAGTGATTAGGTACGCCAAATGTGATCACTAAAAGTTTTGGCTGCATCTATAGTCCCCAGTTGGAAAACCCAATACGTTCTTCGTGAAATAAATATTCTCAAAATTGTGATATCCACGTTGCGGGTCACTAACTCAGTGCTAGTAACCTTTTTCTTTTCAAGTCAGTAACTTCTAAGCAGATCAAGTAATGGTCAGCACAGAAAGACACAGATTTGGGTCCATCTACAATCCTGCAGCCCTACAGTCTAATATACATAGTTGTATCTCTTGATCGTAATTCCCTAAAATTTCTTTTCCCAACATGAGTTCGTAACTCTGTATTAGTAACTTCTATCATGGAGTCAATCACTTTCTTAATAGATCAAGTGCGGGACCATAGAAGCACACAGAGATCTGAGTTTGTCTACAGTTCCATGCAAAAGAGATAAGTAGTATTGTATCTCGTGACAGTAAAATTTATCAATGTGACAGTAATTTTCTCAACTTGGATTAGCAGCTTAGTGCTTAAAATAAGTTTCAAGCAGATCATACGGTCTCAAGATCATAGAATTCTTCGGTGATGTTCAACCTATCTGCTCTTTTTAACTCATGCTATCAAAAACAAAACTTCTCACAGATTGAGAAAGGTCCAATATAAATACAGGTACATAACCCTGAAATTAAGTACCTCTCATTATGCATTGTCCTTTTCATAAAAACTGGTCATGTAGCAGTACTCTTTAAAGATTTTAACACCAGGACCAATAGTAAGCAAGACAAACTGATGACCAGCAAATTTAACCAGTACAATAAACTGTGCAGCACACAATCTACTAATATTTATTTGATGGACAAAAGCAACTAGCTTCTTCACTACACAAGCGTGTTAGAACATTAGGGCAAAACCATTATTAATCATTAAAGACCTCTCTCTGGTCTTAGCAGATCATAGAACTTCACAGTTAGATCATACATGAAAATGATTGAGAGGTTCTATTGCAGGGTTCACAAGTTCGTGGATAGGGTTAATATATGCACAGAAACGTGATGATGCATGGCAAGTGACAGGAAGGAAATAAAAGCACAGATGGGAAAGAGGTGACACCTTTGCAAGAAGCTTTGCATTCTCTTTTTCAGAGACCTCTCCTGAAATACACCAAATAAAGTTGCTAGATTAATATAACCAGGAATTTAACAATGCCTGGATGAGATCGGATATGCATTCATCATATTTGTCCACTCTTACCTTTGCTTGTAACTGCTGTATCTGATCATTGAATAATTGAGCCTGTAAAAGAGTTCCGTAGAAATATTGTAACTTTCTTGCGTGTGTGCATATTTTCCCCATACATTTCTTAGCACAAGGTGGTAAAAAAAGAGAGAAAATAAGTTGAAATGATGGACCATAGAAATGAAAGGACAATGCTTTGCGAATTGTCCAGAAACATAGGTCAAGTGAGAAGTAGTACATGGAAATCGGTGAGGTTAATATAATAAAAACTCATGGTATTCTATTATTTCGTGCCAAAGAATACAGGAAATTTTTTTGTTTCTGTGTTAATAAGTATAAATTTGTGTCAATAAGTGCCAAAAACCATTGATAAAAACTGATTGATGAATTTTTTTTTTTTATTCAGAGAAGAAAAGCCAGTCATTTAACCAAACCAAATAAACTTGTTAAATAATCAAATAAGAGTTGGTGACACGGAATTAGCTGGTTACTAATCAGAGAAAAGTTAGTAACTCCTATAATTAAGATTGGTAATTTCTAGTTGGGTTCCTAAGTAAGGCAAACATTTATGGGTGTACGAGTCTTATAAGTGAAGGTGAAGCGGGAGGAAAGTATTTTTTCTCAACAGAATTTATTTTATAACTTAAGAAAGTGATAAAGAGAATAACTATCTGCTGAAGTTGTTGCACGTAAGACAGAAGAGAAAGAGTAGACCTCACTCTCCACCATAAGACAATGTTTCCACTTCATCTCAAGTAGTCAAAGGAAGGGCTAGGAGTAGGAAAAATATAATTGGCAAACAATCTAGCCAGGAGTTGGTAAAGCTGGGTCACACGAAAGTTGGTGTAGCCCAAAAAGAGTTAGTAATTTAAGCGGAAATATAAGTTTGTCTTGGTAAATATATATAATAGCTATTACATTTAAAGAGATGGTAAAAAAAAATATAAAAGTTGATAAAAGAAAGAGATATTTATAATTGCACATTGTTAAAAGGAGTTGGTGATTTCATAAAAGTGTGGTAAATTATTAATAAATTAGTTAGAAATCAGGTAACTGGAAAAAAATTTTATTACAGTTTTTTGTCACATACAACTCTTTCAAAAGTTTACCAGCCTTAAAAATATTCAATCTTTTTTCTGTGGAAAGTTTTGAACAAGAGTTGTCCAAATAACTCTAGGAAAAATAATGATAGAAGAATAACCATGACATTTTCCTTGTTTGTTGGGAAAGAGAACGGGTCAAGAACGATGAAGAAAAGGGTATTTGTGTTCTTTCATTCTTTCCATAAGGTAGAAATGCCATGTATGCTCTGAGAAAATTGATTCTCTCCTTCGTACGCCAAGTTTAACGTGTTTAGTCCACATGCAACTGCAGCTCTTTATTGAAATTGGACCACTCAATGTTCTAAGGAAATTGTTTCTCATTGTTTTCTTTCCCTTCTCACCATATCCATGCCTCTTAAACAGCAGCTACTCGATGAAAGTTCTCGAAACATCTCAGCTCAGAGAAAAGGACAAATATGCCAAAGATGCGTGTACCTTTCTTTCCCTAATGCTCCTCAAACTTGCTCGAGCTGATCCCTTACTCTTGATTTCGTCAATCCAGGGCAAGATCCAAGACATTGTCTTGAGAGCTTCCCGATGTAAAAGAAAAGGAGTACCATAGTGGTATAGGGAATTAGATATTAAGAACCATTTCGATCCACAATATATAAGAGAGAAGTCTCAAAATTTGCGGACCGTAGAGAAACTTCTAAGAAGTCAATCTTCCCCTCCATATCCGCGCTTTCTTGCGCGATGCTGCAATATATGGAGATTGTGATATTTATGAATCCAAAGTGAACTAATAATACAAACTGAACAAATGTGAAATTAGTAATGGATAAAACCAATCATATGAACAAATCTATCACACCACAGATCCTGACCTGCTACTACAAGAACCCTAATGTTCTCAGAAAATTTGTTCGCCGGACACAAACCATGGTCGATTCTATCGCTTAGCCCCTCAGTACAATTCTTGACATCGTAGGGTTCTTATCAGAACGCGGTTCGATATTATTACAATCTGCAAATACTTACGTATAGGCTCACACCAACTGCAATTTTCAAAACTTCCTTCAAGAAAACAATAAGATGTAGATGCCCAAGGAGGTGATGCTTTCGAGGTATTACGTGGAGGGTGATGAGTGATTTCAGAAGCTGAAAGTTAGACGACTAGTTATGTCCCGAGGACATGTACAAAGATCGAAAAGATAAACATTGTGCAAGCTATTGCTTGTAACTCCTAAAAGGATTGGGGGAAAAATATCATTTCTCGAGATATTGAATTGCTTGCACAGAAAGGTATTGTTTCTGATGCACTGTAAGTTTTTTCCAAAAAGGTTCTTTATAATTTTTTATATTCGATGATATTTTATTGCAGGCACAACTAGCCGGTTTTGTTGTTGATGAGGGATATTGCGTGAGGTATGCATACTCTTTGGCATGCCTTGTACATGAAGAAAGATCATGCTAGAGTTACTTCAAAAAGAATAATCATTTGTAATGTTGCCACTGCAAAACTATTGTCCTTATTCCAGATAAATATGAGCAAGTTTCCCTTTATATAAGCTAACTTAAACTCTTTTTCCAAACTTTTTTGCATTTTCTATGTTTCTAGCCTTATTAAATTGTCAGTATTATCCTTACCAAAAAAAAAATTGTCAGTATTACCCTAGACTTTCTGAAACCCCTGTGAAGTTCTAATATAATAGAATGCAATGTTCCTTGTTTGAGCTTTGGAAAAGATCTAGGTTCTGTCGTTTGGGAAAACCTAGTGGCACATCATTCATTATATTGAGTAAGAGCACTCAACTTAAATAAGCTGTAATGGAAATGACTTCATGAATTAATTGGAAGTGGCATAAGCTTGGATAAGTCTATGTTTGGCATGATACTCTATCTCTTAAGCTGGTTCTTGTGTATCTATTTATTCTATTAATGGTTACACTATATACCGACAACTTGAGAAAGGCAAAGGTCCACTCACGTGATCATTGATTGTGTTTCTTACAAGGTATTAACTGGATTTGCTTGGCCAGTTTAATCTCATGAAAGGAAGATGCTATCTGTGTCACGCCCCGAACCCAGAGCGCACCAACATCCCACCATGGTCATTCAAATGCGACGTTCCCAGGTTAAGTCGCCGACCCAATCAGTTCTTTAATGCGCATGCGGAAGCATATTATAAAACCCCTGACAACAAAATATGGGATAGAAAAGCAGGAAGCAATATCACAACAATACACTTTCATAAATCAACGGAATTACAAATGAAGGCCTACAGCCAAAAGTCTACAAAAGACCGGCTTTTTAAAAAGGAACTGTCCTACGACCTACAAGTCAGACACGTTCTCCAAGGCTCCAGACTTCACCTTTGCAACTCCTCAAGGCCAACCCAAGTGATCTGGTCGCTCCGTCCACAAGGGACCTGAAAATGTTGGCCCATAACGGGGTGAAACATCGTCTCAGCATTCAACCCCCTAAACCCCTATTAGAAAGAAAATACAGCCCGAGTGGCCTAGCCACATCACACAGACGACTTACCTCATCTTAATTCTCCCTGCAGGTTAGCACAATTTATATCACACAAATTCAGGTAATAATAAAAATTCAAACAATTGGAACCCCAACACTTTCAT
Organism: Eucalyptus marginata; assembly: GCA_014182565.1. Classification (NCBI taxonomy): domain Eukaryota; kingdom Viridiplantae; phylum Streptophyta; class Magnoliopsida; order Myrtales; family Myrtaceae; genus Eucalyptus; species Eucalyptus marginata. Next base: position 23,882,461 of record CM024586.1, read on the forward strand.
AGAAACCATAAATGCACTCGGCACGCATTTCAATTATTATTCACTGACACACAAGGGCATAGCCTACTCGCAATTAAGCTATCTTCTGACATTAATGCCAGGCATCGCCTCCCCCCCCTTGGAGCGCGGCTTCGTCACTATGTCGACGGCATTCCCGAAGGAGCATAGGTCCAGTTGGCCTAGCCTCTACTGCAACCCAAGCCACATCACTACACTGACGGCAATCCACAAAGAAAACAGGTCCAGTTGGCTTAGCCACTACTGCGACCCGAGCCACGTCACACACTGACGGCAATCCACAAAGAAAACAGGTCCAGTTGGCTTAGCCACTACTGCGACCCGAGCCTTTCAACCAGCACACGACAAATCAATATTGACTTCCGGACACTCGCATTTCATTCACATACTCCAATTACAATAGTAATCCTAAAAAAATCCAATTCTTGCCTCAAAATCCAACACTTGGGTTTTTATGGCTAAAAACCCTATTTATCACAATCAACACTCAATTTGCCACATCCATTCATCAACTTCAAATTCTAAATGCACAACAACGATCAGCATGAAATTCTAAGCAATTGAGGTCAAAAATAATTTTTCGAGTTTTTTTTTTAAATAATAATAATTAACACTCAATTTGCCACATCCATTCATCAAATTCAAATTCTAAATACACAGCGACGATCAGCACAAAATTCTAAGCAATTGAGGTCAAAAATAATTTTTCGAGTTTTTTTTTATAAATAATAATATTTTAATGATTTTCGGAATATAATATATTATTCCACTTTCCAGAATTTCGAAACATTAAAATAAATCACAAATAAAACCATTTAAGTCTCATCAAGACTTATATTAAATAAACCTACTTAACTTTAAACTAAACACACTTAAAACTAATTAAATCTCTTAATCCAAATCACACTTAAATAAACTAAACTAACCACCTAAACATAATTAACTTAGGCTAAGCACACTTAGGACATCATTAACCCTCTAATCAAGATTTAGTGAGCTAAACTCACCCGATTAGCGAGCCGAGCGAACCAAAACGACGGGATCGATGCGAGGATCGACTTTCCTTAAGGCGGGCCGAGCATCCGGGGCCGAGAAGCCAGCCAAAACGGGCCAAAACCTAGCTGCCATACCCATTTTTGCAGCTGCTGTTTTGGGGCCGAAGGAGGTTGCTCGGCGGTTGGTTGGGCGTGGAACCAGCGGTGAAGGGCGGCGGCAGCTTGTGCGACGATCGGCGGCGGCTCACGGCGGCGGAGGGAGCTCCGGCGAAGGCTGGCAGCTCGGGACGAGCTGCTGGAACGCGGGTTGCGCGTGAGCCGGCCGGTGAGCGGCGCATGGGCGGTGCGGGGCAGGCGTGCGGCGGCAACAGCGGCGACCGAGCGGGCGTGCGGCAGCGTTGGGGCTGCTGGTTCCGGTCGAGCTCCCCCCCTCTCTCTCCTCTCTTCCAACTCCAAGAAGCAAGAGGTTGAAGATGAAGTTGATTTCATCCCCACCCTCCACTTGTCCAAATCTTAGCCCTTCTTGCCCCCACACCATGACATCACTTGGTGATGTCATACTCCACTATCTCAAATCCTCCACAACATCTTCCAATGGTTGCACTTTATTTTTTCGCCGTGGCATGACATCTTGTAGATCAAATTCTTCAATTATCTTCTAATTGAACCGAATTGAAGTCCATAAAATTAATACAATGTTACCACACTTAAATTCACATAATCACTTGACCATAGAATTAACTTAGATCCCAAAAGCACGACCAAAAGCGGGCCTACTAATTTCTCGAGCCAAATTAAACATACTTTAATTATTTTGCCGAAAAACTCGGTTTGCATGAAAAATCCTTCAAAGATGAATCAATGCTCCTAAAATGATTTGTGACATACCATGACTTCCAATTTCTAAATTCGATCTCAATTTCACGGTTAATTTCACTCTGGCACGATATTAGCGCATCCTGATCTACCGGGTAGCTTTTAGAAATTTTCATGCATTTGACTTGTGGTTGATCAATTCAAGCCACAATGTATATCTTTGACACATTGGCGACTCTCGATTGTCAGGAAAATCTCAAGGTTTCAAACACGGACACAGGGTACCCAAACGACAGAAAAGCCGGTCCAGTGCCGATCGACAAGAATTGTGCGATCTGGTGGAATCACCCACACTCGATCACATGACTCTGTCGAGTCGACCTATCTTCGATCTCTAATCGATTTTTAACTGTACCGTAATGACCCTTGCAGATTAACTCGGTCGAAAGATCGTTTCCTAGTCAAATTCTCTAGTCCGATGCATTAGAATTTCTTAATGGCTTCACTCGATAGACTAGTTATCCCATGAGTGATCAGTTTAGGGAAGAGAACTATATGCGTGCAGATGAAATGCCCATTTCAATTTATTGAAAATAGAATTGGAAATTCGGAATGTCACAATCTGCTATCTATGTTTGGCATAATGCTCAGTCTCTTAAGCTCGTTCTTGTGTATCTATTTATTCTATTGATGGTTATACTATATACTGACGACGTGAGAAAGGAAAGGGTCCACCCACGTGATCATTGATTGTGTTTCTTAAAATAAATTAACTGGATTTGCTTTGCCAATTTACACGTTCATCCAATTATCCAGTCTATTCACACGTTCCAACTTCAAATCAATTCGGCTGATGGGGCTATGAATGATGTTCCATAAGTAGTCAAATACAAAGCTACTGCCCTTTGGATTAATTGCCTAGACACTAATTAAGCAGCTAACTAAATAAAGTGTAGAGCTGATACATTGACTTTACTCGCGACTTTTCTCGTGTAATGTTCGACCAATATCCTGAAATTAAATTATTTCATGTTAAGTACATTTAACAAGTATTTCAACACGACTTGCATTACATAAGTGTTAGTACTTATTGATTCAAATGTGGCTTAACAAGCTACTTGGCCTTGTCTTGAGCTCTGGGAAAATTGAGTCAAAGTTCAAGGGGACAACAAGCAAATCAAACATGAATACCTTGCGAGTAGCTTTCAACAACTAAAATTCCACCATCGTAATCTAGTACAAGGTATAGGAATATCTGAGAGTGGCCACCAAGAAATTGCTTTGATTGAAACTTGAATGTGTGAACGGTAACTGCAATTTGGTGGAGTATCGTCTCACTATAAACCAATTAGATGACCCTCAGAAGTTTTTTGTTCAAAGAAAATGAGTAAATTTTGGGAAGGGCTCTTTTCACCCTTCCAAAAATTTTGTCCGCGTTTTGTTATTAGTCTTCAACTGTAGCCAATGCAAGAGAAAAATAAGTTTCAGGTGTGAAAATATATACGGTTGGGTCTCTCCAACTTTTAGATTCATGCTTAAATAAATCAAGTTTGAGATTATACAATAAAAGTGATTGCAAAATGCGGACATATGAATTTTCTGATGTAACACCAGACTAGAGAGATGATTTTACACTACTGAACACTTTTCTTTTGTGTTCAAAATTCAACCAAATGAGAAACTACTATCTTCTTGTAAACCTTTTCACTGAAACTCTTGGCTGCAATTGACAGATTTTTTGTTGATTCCATGGCATTCGCTTTTTCTAGTCGCAAAATTGTAGCCTGAAGTGGACATCTAACTGGTAATCTCATTGACAAATCTCATTTTATGCTTAACTTGCACAAATAAAACCACCTGCATGTGCGGTCTTCCCGCAAGCGATTTGTGCTTGCAAAGGACAAATACCCCGCATGAGAAGAGGCTGCTTCATATCCAGAATCCTTTGAAGAGTATTAAAAACACAGAGCACGTGATAAACGCCACCAGGTTCAGAATACATTTTCATAATGACATAGCTCATTCCTGAAAGCATCTCCATTGTGTGGTGTTTGGGGACTTTCTCCAAGTTCCATGAAATGCAGCTTGAATCTACATGATGAGGATAGGATTGACTCATTATCAATAAAGAAATGCGAGATTGCAGCATCAGAAATTACCCCATGAAAGATAAGGTACAAATGTGTAAACATCATTTACACCAATCGCTATTCAACCACAGTGAATAGAGACTTCATTAGATAGCAGATGAAAAAGAAAAAAAAATAGGCTTAAAAGAAGTAAACAATTAGCAACAACACTTTCCCCGTTTGTGTTCAGGAAAAAAATTGATGTTAATAAAATTATGCTGAAAAGGTGAAATGCCTAAACTACAGAAGAGAAAGGCATACTTTTGTTACTTGATCATTGGCAATATCCAATCAGCAAAATCAGCAATTCGGGATAGATTGTGAGGAGGTCAGTTTCAACTTCGCTAATTCAATACTGCAAACATGAGAACTGAGCTTATCAAATCAGAAACCTATATGACAACATTCAAAGGATAAACTGATAGAAACATAGGAGAATAGCAGTGCATACCTACCTCTACATAGCCTCATCGAGTTTAGGAATGATATCCTTAGAATGCAACCACATCAAACAACTCTACATCAGGGTAACATACACAAAAATCACCAGCTACTCATTTGATTAACAAAAAGATAGAACCTAATGAGCATACAAACAACATATTCAATTTTAAAAACTACATTTGCTATCATTCAGGTACATGTTGTTGAGACCAGATCAAGTGTTTTGGATCTTCACAAGCATCAAAACTTCCTCAGAACATTCCGCTTGGCCCACGAGCCTCTTCAAGTTTGGCACCTCAACTGTTGCTAATGCTTTCTCTGCAAAATTGGTCTCAATTATGGAATTTGAAGTTCCTCAGCCAAGTGAGCCACACCCAATTTAGTCATGTGATAAAATAATTCCATGACAACAATATGATCAAATGGGATGTAAACTAATTAGCAAATTCTTGAGCTCCTCACCCCAGCTTGTTTCACGGATGGGCAAAAAATTGTCCAATTATGCAAAAGGTCATCAATACAATTGAATTTAAGTCCCAAAGTAAGCCTTGATCATTACATAGACCAACCAAACCTGTCATAGAAGCAGCACCAGTTTACCTTGCTTGATAATATTTCAAGACAACATTTTGCCTATTGGTAATTTTAAGAAAGGCGTACATTCACATATGACAGACTAGCCAAAACTACTTTAACATTTCTTAATCACCAACCAAAAACACACCGATTCTCATTCAAGAAAAAGACCCTATATAAACTCCATCCACACTAGAGACTCAGACAAACCTTTGATTGAGAATTTGCATAAAACAACTCAATACTCCACTCCAGACCCCAGTACTTGATTGAGAATTCGCCAAGCGGCGCGAGCTCCATGCATCCACCTAAGAGAATCTAGAAGGGGAAAAGTAGTGCTGCTCTTTAAGAATGAACTGGTCTCTCTACTTGGTTTTAGGTATGAAAATGTACATGGTTGTGTCTCTTCTACTTTTAGATTCATGCTTAAATAAATCAAGTTTGAGATAATACGACCAAAGCGATTGCAAAATGCCTACATATGAATTTTCCGATGTAACCAGCCTAGAAAGATTATTTTACACTAATGAACGCCCGTGTTTTGTGTTCTAAATTCTTCAAAATGAGAAACTACTGTCTTCTTGAAAACCTTTTCATTGAAACTCTTGGCTGCAATTGACAGATTATTGTTGATTCCACGGCATTTGCTTTTTCAAGAAAAAGGTCTCTCCCAGTCACAAAACTGTAGCTTGAAGTGGACATCTAAATGGTAATATTGTTAACAAATCTCATTTTTTGCTTGACTTCACATATAGAACCACTTGCACATGCGGTCTTCCTCCAAGCGATTAGTGATGGGGCCTTGGTTAAAGAATAGCACGATTTCAAAGCTTGCAAAGGACTAATACACCACATAAGAAGTCGCCTTTATCAAGAATCCTTCGAAGAGTATTAACAACATGTAGCAAATGATAAACGCCAAGTGCAAATAACTTTGGAATGCCTTTCCATACTGACATAGCTCATTCTTGCCTGTATCTCCAACCTGTGGTGTTTGGGGAGTTTCTCTGAGTTTCATCAAATGCAACTTTAATCTGTAGAAGGAAGATAGCACCGATTAATTATAATTAAATTAAGATATCCAAGATCATAGCATCAGAATTTACCCCATGACAGATAAGGTAAAAATGCGTAAACATTGTCACCAATCAAAGTTGGACCACAATGAACAGAGACTTCATTAGTTGGCCAATGACAAAGAAACCAACAGACTTTAAAGAAGTAAACATTTAGAAACACTTTCCCTGTTTGTGTTTAGGAACAGAATTGAAGCTAAAAAAATAATGATGCATTTGCTATAGGGTTATTTTGCAAGTTCCAATTAGCAAAATTAGTAATGCAAGATAGTTTGCGAGGAGGTCAATTTCAACTTTACAAATCCAGTGCTGCATACATCACAACTGAGCTTATCAAATCAGAAACCTTTATGACAACATTCAAAGGATATCATCACACAAATAAACTAATAGAAATGGAGGAGCCTAGCAATGCATACCTCCCTCTGCAGAGCCTCATCAATTCTAAAGTGATATCATTAGAATGCAACCGTGTTGAACAACTATGCATCGGGGTAACATACAAAAAATCAATAGCTTAGTATTTGATTAAAGGAGAGCTAGAACCTAATGAGCATACGGAAAGCATATTTAATTGAAAAAAATACATTTACAATCATTTAGGGATGTGATGTTGAGATCAGATCAAGTATTTGAATATTCAGAAGCATCAAAACTTCCTTGGGACACTCCAGTCAGCCCCAAAGTGTCTATAAGTTTGGCATGCAAGATGGTCCTCAGCTGTTGCAGATGCTTCCTTTGTAAAATCCCTTTTCCTTATTTTGATCGGTCTCAAGTATGGAATTTGAAGTTCTTCCACTCACTTAGCCACCCCCAAATCAGTCATGTGATAAAGCAATTCCATGACAACAATAGGATCAAATGGGATACAAACTAATTAGCAAATTCTTGAGCTCCTCGTCCCAGCTCATTTCATAGACAGGCAAAAAATTGTCCTTATGCAAAAGGTCATCGATACAGTTGATTGAATTGAAGTCCCAAATTGAGCCTAGATCGTTATATAGACCAACCAAACCTGTCATAGAAGCAGCACCAATTTACCTTGCTTAATAATCTTTCAAAACAATAGTTTACCTACTAGTAATGTTAAGGTGGTCAACATTCATACATGACTAATTAGCCAAAACTACTTTAACATTTTTTTGTCACCAACCAAAAACACTTGAACCTTGAATTTTATTTTAGCTCAGTTCACCATATATACTAGGAAGTGATGCTCTTCTTAGAGGGTTAATGAGGGCCATCAAGGCAAAAAATTGTCCTTATGCAAAAGGTCATCGATACAGTTGATTGAATTGAAGTCCCAAATTGAGCCTAGATCGTTATATAGACCAACCAAACCTGTCATAGAAGCAGCACCAATTTACCTTGCTTAATAATCTTTCAAAACAATAGTTTGCCTACTAGTAATGTTAAGGTGGTCAACATTCATACATGACTAATTAGCCAAAACTACTTTAACATTTTTTTGTCACCAACCAAAAACACTTGAACCTTGAATTTTATTTTAGCTCAGTTCACCATATATACTAGGAAGTGATGCTCTTCTTAGAGGGTTAATGAGGGCCATCAAGGGAACGATAAGAAACTTGACAGGGTTTTCGTTCATCACAGAAAATCAGAAGGCGTTTGTCTTAAACATGACATTTGCCATTAGTCAAATTTGACATACAAAAGAACTAAAGGAACTCAAAATGGCCAAGGATTTTGAAAAGAAAATATGAACTTTGGACACTGGGAAATTTCGGGCGTAGTATACAATAATACAATAATGAGTAGCAGAAATTCATTAGCCTCTAGATGAAAATTTCAAATCCCAGGTTTGTCGATAGGGGGACTGTAAATCACTAGGTAATTCTTGTTTACCTTTGTTGATATTTCCATTCTTGCCTTGCAAGCAGCTATCTGTTTGTAGTCTACAGAAGCTGCCAATGGAAGGATAAATGAAAAACATTGCTATAACGTAATCAACGACAATTATACAGAGGCAAATCCAAAGTTTCCAAAATCAATCAAATAGATATCCAGTGTGGAGAAAATCATTCTAAAAAAATAGAGCTTCAAGAAAAGTACTACTCTATTCGCTCACGTTGGGTGTTTAAGGATGAAGAATCTTACTATGCCTTCTATTGACATTTGGGTCTACATTTTGATCTTGGCCGAACCATCATGTGAGCTTCTATGACCAACTCCTCTACTCCTTCAATTGTGCAAGACCAACAAGTTAGGAAAGTACAGATTCTTATCATAAAAAAACCTTCTTGTCAAAAGAAGATAGTGATGAAAAGGAGGTCATGAATCTCAGAGGAAAAATGATTGTTCACTGCTTATTTACCTCTGTTGAAGAAACATGACTAGTCTCACTGTTGTAATATGGGTATAAGATTCCTCACATCATTATCACTGCAAGATAATATTTCCATAGAGAACTCAAAACAGTTCCAAATTTCTAAAGATGCGCGTTCTAGATAATTTCGGTATTGCTTCCAATGAGTCACAACCAGAAATATCCAAATCAATTAAATTTAACATTTCAAGTCCCTGAAGTTGAGTAAGTTTCTTGCAGCATCGAACTGATAGAGATTGTAACTTCTCACATCCCGTCAAATCTGGCAAAGTCTCCATTGATTTGCATCCCCTAAAATCCAACTTTTCTAAGAACTCTGCACCGTCAAGACCTTCAATTTCAACTAGATTGCCGCACCCACCAATCCTTAATTCCTTCAAACACGGTAATTCTAGACAGTGAAGCCTTTCAATGGAATTGCAATCCCTCAAAGATATGAACTCCAAGGAACAGCACTTTTTTGTTGAAAGCTCTTCAAAGTGCTTGAGTCTGCTAAGCTCAAGCGATGTGAGCTTATCCCACTCCTCAAAACAGAGTTTCAGTGGTATTGTGGAAAGCTTGTGGATGTCTTCAAGTAAATGGCGTACCTCAAGATGGAGTTTTTCAAGGTGGATGAGGGCCTTGTGGCTAAGAAGCTGTGGCAGTCCAAGACTCAAACAAGTGACGCATAGGTATCTTAAGACCGCAGGAAGCTCTGGTAGTGACCGGAGCTCATCACAACCTGATAGGTAAAGGCTTTGGAGATAAGAAGGAAGCTCTGGCAGCTAGGTCAAGGCTTTGGAGAGAAGAAGGAAGCTCTAGCAGCTAGGTCAAGGCTTTGGAGAGAAGGAGGAAGCTCTGGCAGCGACCAGAGATCCTTACAGGCCCTTGGGTGAACGCTTTGGAGAGAAGAAGGAAGCTCTGGCAGCGACCGGAGCTGCCGGAGCTCCTTACAGCCCAATAGGTTAAGGCTTTGGAGAGAAGAAGGAAGCTCTGGCAGTGACCGGAGCTCCTTACACCCCCATAGGTTAAGGCTTTGGAGAGACGAAGGAAGCTCTGGCAGCGACCGAAGCTCCTTACAGCCCTTTAGGTTAAGGCTTTGAAGAGAAGAAGGAAGCTCTAGCAGCGACCGGAGCTCCTTACAGCCCCATAGGTTTAGCCTTTGGAGAGACGAAGGAAGCTTTGGTAGCGACCGGAGCTCCTTACAGCCCCCTAGGTTAAGGCTTGGAGAGAAGAAGGAAGCTCTGGCAGCGACTGGAGCTCCTTACAGTCCCATAGGTGAAGGCTTTGGAGAGAAGAAGGAAGCTCTAGCAGCGACCGGAGCTCCTTACAGCCCTTAAGGTCAAGGCTTTGGAGAGAAGAATGAAGCTCTGGCAGCGACCAGAGCTCCTTACAGCCCCCTAGGTTAAGGCTTTGGAGAGAAGAAGGAAGCTCTGGTAGCGGCCCGAGCTTGTCGCTGCCCCATAGGTCAATGTGTGGCAGAGAATAAGGAAGCTCTGGCAGCGGCCCGAGCTTGTCGATGCCCCATAGGTAAAGGTGTTGGAGAGAAACGCTTTCTGGCTGGTTAAATATCGATGTGCCATTGAGATGGAAAATTTCCCCTTCCTGATGACGGTATCCATTGAGAAATAGAGTCTGTAGATTTTTCAATCTTCCAATAGCATTGGGACGCTTTTTGATCGCAGAATAACACAAGCCAAGATGTTGCAAATTCTGTAAATCCCCAATTGAGCTAGGGATTTCTCTCAGTGAGTAACACCATGAGGCGCTCAGTGTCTTCAGCTTCCTCAAAGAACCAATAGACATAGGAATCTCCATAATACCAGATTGATCTAAAAATAGTTCTTCTAAATCTTTTAATTCGCCCACCTCCTCTGGTAGGTCCTCAAGTCTTTCACAGTAATACAAGTGCAAGGAAACGAGGCTCGTGAGTTTGCCAATAGAAGGGTGGAGATGCTCCAATTCCTGACATTCGCTCAAATTGAGAATCTTCAACTGTGTGAAAGCTGAGAGATCAGGAGTACATCTTAAATTATGGCAATTTTCAAGCCTGAGAACTTTAAGCCTCTTTGACGCCTAATAGAAAAGGAGAATAAGCTGTCAAAGAATGGGTAATGAGTTGATCGACTAAACAAAAACAAAACCCTAAATTCGTTCTTTTCTCAATCTTACCATGAATGACCTCCATCCTTGCCAATACTCTGTAATCATGCTCCAAGATAAATCTAGTATTGATAAATTCAATAGATGCATTAAAAGAGACAAGTTGCTTTGCACGTCACTACATTTAAGCCATCTCACTCCAGAAAGGAGTTCGTCGTTGGAGCTTCCGCTTGCAGCTGCCAGCAAATTGTCATGGAAACGGAAACAAGAGAGGTGTCTCCACAAAATTTTGCGGAACCAGGAGGGGGACCTGGGGGGGAACCAAGTAGGGCATTCCTGCGAGTTTTTTTAACTTTTTAGTTTTTCTTTTATTTTCTTAAATCTTGGATTTTGCACGATCTATAACCTTTCTATACTTCCCATGCACAAATATGGCTCATATTTATTTTATTTTTTGACAAACTTTTCAAAAATTAAACAAATGACGTGAAAAATAAAGAAAAAAATGGTTATTGCTCTAAAATAACTAAGGTAAAGGCAACTCAATGTTTTATCTTTTCCTTTTTTCTTTCAAATTTTGTAGCGCATGCACTTTGACTCTTATTTATCATGAAATATATGAAACCATTTTACAACATATAAATGTTTACTTGTAAATTTTCATGAATTTTGTATAATTTTTCAAAAGAATTTGTTGAAGAGTGCCGGTGGGCCACCTGTAAGTAACTATGGAGACACCTGGTTTTCATTTCATTATTTAAATGTAATAATGCCGAAGAGAGAAAAAAAGGGGGGGAAATTTTCAATATATTTCCATATATAGAAAAGATTATACAGAGAGCCTATCTATAAACTTTATTACAGGATTTTGTAAGAAAATCAAAGAAAATCAAATTAGATATGCATAATCAAAATAAATATAGAAAATTAGAGAAAATATCATAAATATGTCTAGAAGATATCTACATATCTTTGACATCATTTACTATTGTTTTGAAGTGTTTAATCATTTCTTTGAAAACTTAAACGTTTTTTTTTTGTTAAGTACATTTAAAAAGTGACGTGGTGACATTGGACAATAGTGTATAAATTATATCATGAGGCGGCCCAAATGGACAACATATAATAATAAAATGACATGAACATTGATAATTTAACTAAAAGATTGGCTTCTTGTTGAGCATCATTATACTCAAAGGTATGGATATAATAATAAGTATGGCATTTCCTCTAATTAGTCAAGTTTTCATGGATTTTTTTTATGAGAAATAGTTGTATGTCTTATAAGTAACTTATAGCGGATACAAATTTTTGTTATAAGAAAATCCACTCTTTATCGTACATCTAACCTAATCCATGAAATGAGCAAGGTCAACGTGATAAAACCTTAAAAAACAGTAAGATTTTCCTAAAAATACTTTTAAGGGGATTTTTGCTATCTTATCTATTAAAAGGAAATAATAATTAAAAGAGATAAATATAACTAGTAGAGTAGAGGGATGGGTATCTTCAAAATCAAATTGGAGAAAAAAAATATTAAACATTGTACTCCTAAATCATAGGACTACCACCAATACATCTGGTCGTACCAGTAAACAAGAACATGTGATAAGTGTGAAATTTTTTCCAATCTTATTGTTTTGAATTAATTATCAGTTATTATAATTGGCACATACTATCTTCTTCTTCTTTTTTTAATCAAAAAATATTCATTTATCTGATCTATGATGTTTATACTTCATCTTCATTCATTATTGTAGTCTTTAGATTATCAATATTTTCAACTAGATATGACAATTACACACTTTTAGTAAATGAGATTTATAGTGTAAAATTGTAGTTAAAGGAACTTAAATTGATTGTCAATCAAATCTTTACAGATGTAATTTATATCAATGAAATCGAATCAAATGGTATGATGTTCTCATCCGTTAAATACTTATAATCCATTTAGCTATCATAAATAATCTAAGATGGACATAAATGGATGTTTATATAGATCTTTCTTCCTAAAAAGTAAGAGCATCTATTCATCGTAGATGAAATATAAGAATAGATTAGATTAAATATATTAAAATAAGAGGGAAAGAAAAAGAAAGGAGTGCTATATTTTACCCGTGCATCGATATCTAGTACTTTTGGGACTCCCTCATAGCCGTCTTCCCATGGTCCACTACGTTTCTCAAGCGGTTGTCCTTGGCAAAAAATGCTCCTTCCAAGATCTCTTAGTTGATCATGCACTAGAAATTCACCATGATCTCCAATTTTAATTAAGCACCTCAACTTCAACTCTTCAATACCTTGACTTGGATAAAACCCACAGTCCTCCCACATGTACATGGCATATTTGCTCGTTTTGCCAATAAAGAAACAAACAATATCGAGAAAAATCTGCTTTTGTCCATCTTCTAATGCGTCATAACTTATCTGTAATATTTTTTGGACATCTCTGTTTGGTTGGTTTTTTAATTGCTTACACACATCTTCCCATACAGGTCGATTTTTTTTATACAAGTATGAAGCTACGACTTGAAGTGCCAAGGGAAGCCCACCCATGGTCGATATGATATCACAAGATATTCCCTTAAAGTCCCCCGGAAAATGGTCCATACGAAATGCATGTCTGTTAAATAGAAGTAAAGCACATTCTCCATTCAATTCATTCAATTTATACTTGTAGTCTACCTTGAATTTAGATTGATCAAGAATGGCTTCATTTCTAGTTGTAACAATGATCACACTTCCTGGCACAAACCAATCACGTTCCCTAGCCAACGCATCTAGTTGATTCTTGTCATCTATATCATCTAGAAGAAGGAGAACCTTTTTTTGTCTGAATCTAGATTTGATCAAACTAATTCCATAATCAACATTCCCAACCTGATGTTCAATTTGTAGTACATCCTTAATTAGTTGGTTTTGTAGATAAGGCATATTGTTGCGGTGAGCTGTTTCTCGAATATCAGCAAGGAAGCTACGATGCACAAAGTCATCTGACAGCTGGTTGTAGATTACCTTGGCAAGAGTTGTTTTTCCAATCCCACCCATGCCATAGATTCCGATCATTCGAGCAACACTAGTAGGAGTGTCTACCCATTTCCTGATTTTGTTCACATGATCCCCAATTCCAACCAAGTGCTTAGTAACATCAAGCTGAAAATCTTGTCGCAACTTGCTCAAAATATTTTCAACCACTTTTTCCACTAATTCTCCTTCATGTCTGTCAAACAACAAAGCTCAAATGTTAACTTCATGATTATACTTAATCTCATCAAAAGACTGGCATATAATGAAGGATTCATGGGGCCAATTAACTTGCAAGCTATCTTGGTTTTACAATTAACAATGGGGAAGATGGTGTAGCAGTCATTTCATTTTTTTTTCCCAATCCTTTTATGCCAATAGATGGATCTTGTTGAAATAAAATGAGGTGGTACACCTAGCTCATGAAAAGTCTTTCAAATTAGGAAAAAAGCCACCAAAAATCCCAAACTTTACTCGAAATGACAAATTTACCCAAAACTTTTTTTTTGTGATATGAAAAATCTCAAACTTTGTTAACCGTGACACATTTACCTCAAACTTTTTTTCATGACACAAAAAACCATGAACTTGTATCCGTATGACACATTTATCCTAAACTATAAGGCATTTTCGTCTTTTTCTTTTTCTTTTTTTCTTCTTCTCTCTTTCCTCCGTCGACCATGGCGGAGGGAAGCCAAACTCGGGCAAGGGCTGCCCTCGTGGACGTCGAGCGAGGGTTGCCCTCACCTAGGCTGGCTAGGGTCACCCTTGTCGGCGTTGGGCGAAGGCGGCCCTCAGTTGGGTCAGGCAAGGGCCTCCCTAGCCAGATTTGGCGAGGGCACCCCTCGCTTGACTCCGGCGAGGGCCGTGGCTAGGGTGGCCCTTGCCAACGTCAGGCAAGGAGTGCCAGATCTAGCGAGGGCAACCCTTGCCAACATAAGGAAGATAGAAGAAGAAAAAAGGGGGTAAAAAAGAGAAGAAAAAGGAAAAACATAAAAAAAATAAGATGAAAATGTACTTAGTGGGGTAAATGTGTCATGGTTAACAAAGTTTGGGGTTTTTCATGTCATAAAAAAAAAGTTTGAGATAAATTTATCACTTTGAGCAAACTTTGGAGTTTTTGGTGTCTTTTTCCCTTCAAACTATAATATTCGTAATAAGGATTAAGGTTGCCTCCAATAGAAAGATAGGAGGTCAACATTTTTTTTTCCTTTTTTGGGTTAAAAAAGTTTAGAAGGACAGGAGGTTACCCCAAGATCACCTACCAATGGGGGTTATTGGCAATGGAAATCAGATCTAAACATCTTAAATGTGAAATGTCCAATTCTCATCAGCTGAGCCAACCCGTTGGCATGAGGAGGTCCATTTTATCTGGTAGTGATCAAGTTTTGGAAGATCGAGTACTGGATTCCTTTCTAGGCATGTTATTTAGTGATTCATACTATTAGGCTGGAGGGGTTGTTTTTTTTTTCTTTTTTTGGCTCTGGAACGGAGACAAATGTAAAGTTCTTGGGCGCTTCAGGATCTTTGGTTTAAGTAATCGTTGGTTTAGTTTTCAGGACATCTTAGGAAGTACTAGTGTTGGTTAGTCTTCGAGGCATCAATGGGACATTTTGGATATCTTTTTTGAGCTTGCAGTGAAAGTAATACTTCTGCATTTCATCAGTTATACGTGAAGAAGAAAACTTACTTATCAAAAAAAGAAAAAGGTTCTGTGAAGTACCCGTTAGCAAATTTCTCGGATTCCCATCCATGTAAGTCACTCACTTCTCTAAGTGCTCGCAGCCCTTCCTGAATGTCCTTCTCATCAAAACGCTTCTTACGTGAATGGAAGGCCTCACCAAAACTTCCTTTTAGATACCGCACATCTGATGGGTCCACTTTGTAAAAGATGGGCAAGGCCATGTGTGATGTTCTCTTCTTGCAATCCATGATATGAGTGAGCTCGCGGAGGCACCATTTGCTCGAAGCATAATTTTCCGAGATGATTAGAATCGAAATTTTAGACCGTGTAATAGCATCAAGAATCTGTGAACCAAATTCCTCGCCAATTGGGATGCTATTGTCATCCCTGAACACGCAAATCGGCACCGTCCCTGCCTTGATCAAACTGTGATAGAGGTGATCAGTGAATGCCTTGCGGGTATCCGAGCCTCTAAAGCTCAAGAACACGTCGTATTGACCATTATATACATCTATGGGTACCGGAGAGATGAACGAAAAAGTGGATGCTCCCTCAATGCTCTCTTCCTCTGCTCTCTCTCTCTTTCCCTGACTTTGCCCTCTGTCCATGGCAATCTAAGGGGAAAGTTGAAACGAAAGATGCTTTTTCTACTGCTTAAAAGGATCAATGAACAGCGAAAGACGCTTTTAGGATTCTTTTTTGCAAATGCTTGCTGGCTTGGTCCACTCCAAATAATTTGTACGTTAATTTCTCCCCAAGGCAATGCTGAAGGAGGTTCGTGTTCTTGAGAAAGGTAACGACAACACAGCCCTCAGTTGAGTTAGCTGACGTCGTTTCACTGCAGAAGATTAGGTGGCCCAGAAGAGCCAACAAAAATCCCACATCATTTACTTCTTTAGAAATACAATATTTAAAAATAAATCGACTTCCTTAAAACACATTTGAAGAAATACATAACTTCATGCATGTCTATGATATTTAAAGGCGGATTCTTTCAGTTCACACCTAAGATATTGAAACTATGTAGGAAACTCCACGGAAGCATCTTCCTTTGACTATAAGCTCACACAATGCCTAATTCTTATCAGTCTTTGACCTTACTCTAATTATTTTTAGCCTAATATTTAAACGACTCTATCTCCACCACCTCATTTTCACAACCTCTTCTGTCTAATCCCATTTCCATTGGTCAAACTAATGAAGTGTCATGTAATTGTTGCCCAATAAACCTCATCCTCTAGATGCGTGCACTTTCCTAATTGGAGAAAATTTCCATCAATCACGTTTTTAATTTGGCTGGTTTCAAGTTTTAGGCATTGCTTATATGTAAAATTAACTAAAAAGCTAAAATATTAATTGAGGAATTTTTTTTCAATTTCTCAGCTATTTAAATTATGAAGGAAGTCGATGAAAATGATTTTAAATGAAAGGGAAATACTTCCTTTTGGGCCCACTTTTTATTTCTTTCTAAAAGTGCGATAAATGAGAGGAAATGCAAAAATTGCACTTTTCTCCCGAAATCGGCCTTACTTCCTTTTTAAGGATGAATATAATTAAGGATAATTAAGTCTATCAATAAAATTAAATTCCATTAACATCATTTCCACCCGACATGTATCCGAACATATTTCGAGGAATTTTAACTTTCGCTCTCTTCTTTTGCGGTCTGCTTGTTTTTTTTGTTCTTAATTTTTAGATTTTGAAATTTATGGCTTCAATATGTTACAAATTTGGGGCTTTTTGTGTGATAAAATTTTATGACTTTAAATAGGATTAACAAACCACCGGGGTTCGCCTCAGTGGCCACCTTTCCATCTTGGAAGGGGGAGGTTGGGGGTTCAAATCCCCACCTTCTCGGGGGGATTGGGGTGGGGACGATTTCATTTTAGAAGTGGGTTTCGACTCCCACGCCCTGCAAAGAGGCAGGGCAAAAGTCTGAGAGTGAGTGTTAGAGTAGGATTAGTGTAGGACTGACCAAAAAAAAATAAAAATAGGATTAACATTAATACAAAAGCTGCGTCTCACTTGTAATTAGAACATCATGGGAAGCAATTTTGCTCTTTGCTTAAGATGTAATGCAATGTCTTGCATATTTTTGCATGTATACAGGTTAGCATATTGCATGGTGTCGCGTTGACATTAATAAATGGTGACACTTTCGATAATCACATTTGTCGTTTCGTGTCATCGACTTGGTTTCTTAAAAGTGTCGTGTTTGTACTGTGGCATTTCAACGCTTTTACTAAACATGCCTTGTTCAGGTTTTGCCATATTCATGTTATATAGTAACTCGACATGGCACAATTAAATATGACACGACATGAATCGTCAGTTGTATCTTTAGTAATATGATCACTCACGAAAACAATGGGGAAAGAAGGAATGTCCAAAGCCTCTGAATTTTTGTAGTCTTTAAGGACCGCTTAGCGAAACTTTCACTTGATTTTTTTTTCCAAAAAAAAAAAAATTGCCATAAGAGAACCAAGTCTCTCAGCTTTGTTCTCCAAATACTCGAGCTTGCTGGACAACCTGATACGTTCTTCTCTCTTCCAATAGCTCAGAACAAGATACTGTCACTCTTGCTTAACTTCAATCAATCTTAGACCATGTTCTTGCTTCCTTGTGCTCTCTCACCTATGTTCTTTTCTCTTTTTGTGTGAACGTTGCTTCTTTATTCATTTCGAGTCGCTTGCTTCACTTCTTTTGTGTTTTGGTTCAAATTCAGTGATTGAATATTTTAATCCTATTTAAAATTGTCAGATTCTTAATCAAGTTGGAAATGCGAGGTAGAGATGAACAACAAATGGTCATTGTTATTTCTCTCTTATTTATTCATAGTTTCATATAAGATGAATCTATGATATGATATGATTTATCGAGCTATTCACTTCAAAGTTGCAAATTTAAATTATTGTTTGATATATTGTCTGCAAAATAGAGTTATAATTTGTTAAATGACACCAAATGAGCATATAAGTTACTGATGATATATCAAATACTTGTACACAATCCTTGAGTTCTTTTTTGGGTCAATTGTTTTATTACAATTTTGTTGGCATATCATTCAGCTCTTGAAAAGTCAGCAAACTAATAAAAAAAGAAGTATGCAGAATATTCAAAAAAATAAAAGATAATTTAGGAGAAAGCATAGAAAAGAAGGGAATGAAGTGTCTGGGCTTACTTTTAGAAGGAAGCAGCGATATTTAGAGGTAACTTCCAAAAGGCTTTTGAATTATCCATTTGCTGAATGAAAAGTCAAAAAGGGAACGAAAGATGCATGGCAATCTAAGGGCGAAAGTTGGAACAAAAGACGCTTTTATGTTGCATGAAAGGATCGATGAACTAATCTCTACGAACGAGTGAATCTATTACCACGCAAGAAAAAACCAACATGAAATCTTTAATTAATTGGTAAATGATTGACTAGGAGCAGTTGGATGTTTTTAGACCTCGCCTTATCTTCTTTTGGACCTCACTCTATTCAAGTCAAACTTGTTGGCTTGATCCACTCACCAGTAACGTGTAAGTTAAATTTTCAATTGGGCTACAAAGAACTAGAATTTATGCACAAGCATATTACATTCAATTAAAAATATAAGCATAAGTTCGGTTTTAATTTGGTTATTGAAAATCAGAATTTGATAAATCATTTAAAAAGATAATAATTGAGTTGAAACGGAATTAGAAATGTGTGGAAGACGTCAAGAAAGGACCAAGCTGTGGATGAGATTTTACATTTTAATTTTGTTTAAAGTTGTCATTCTTAATGAAGTTGGAAACGTGAGGTAGAGATTAAAAAAAATGCTCATGGTTATTTATCTTTTATCCATTTCAAGCCGGCACCACGTGCTCCAATTCCATGCAAAATGAAATTATTTTTAAGTGGTATGTTATCACCGAGCCTTTCATTTCAAATTTTCAAATCTACTAGGTTGATTGATATCTTGTCTGTAAAATAGAGCTATAATTTGTTAGATGGAAAAAACAGAGGAGTAGATGGTCCCTCGGTGCTCTCTTTTTATGCACTCTTTTCTTTCTCCATGTTAGTCTGAACGATTAGAAATTAGGTACTGATTCGATGGAAGAAGGAGAAGAAGAGAAGAAGGGAAGTAAAAGGAAGTTGCTGAGGAAAATTCAGAGACGACCACCTTGAGAATGGCGTTGAGTGCTTGTCCCCATTTTTGTCGGAGGGCCCATAATGAGAATATCACCACAAAGAGGTGTAAGAAACAAGTGATATAAAGCTAGGTGACTCTCCTAATTTGCATGTATGGCTCGATTTATTTGATCGTTTTTGTGTGTGTCAAAAGATCAACTAGGCTTTTTTTTCCTACTATTGCAAGTACTTTCTACGATTAATGGTCCAACAATTTGAGGAAAACAGAATATCACTCCTTTGGAATGTTCTATAGGGAGGTAAAATTGTCGAACATTATCTCCTTAAGAGAACACTAACTTTTAGGATGATTGGTTTGAGGATGAGTAGGTTCATCAGGAACTGATTCTGTAATAATTAGTTCTCCGTTTTTGTAACCGAGAACCAGACTAGTTAGTTGACCCAAGAACTAGCCTACTTCTGTTTTTCTGATTTTTTTTTTCCTCTAAATTGATCTAGGACCTTCAAACACAGAAAAACCTCACAATTCATTAAAAAAAAAAAAGGCCTATGGGTTCAAGCGAAATGTGGCAATTTTGAGCATAATAGAGTCTAGCGCGCTTGCAGACCTATTCGTTCTAGTTCAACAAAAGATCAATACTGAATTACGATGCAACTAACAATCAGACATTCTTAGGATTAGCTACGTCTATAGTCGAAAACAAAGGCTTTCTTTTTTCACCAAAGTCAAATCTGAGCTGGGTACATACCTCGTTAACAGGTAACGACGACTTCAGAGAGAGAATAAAAGACCCTCCTTTGCTATTTAGTGACCACCCCACATCCCCAATTGACAAAAAGGGGCCCAGAACGCACTTAGTTCAGCCGATTATTCCAATAACAAAGCGACGAATCAATAGAAACGACACGCTAATAAGACATGAAAAAGCAATTACCTTCCGTGAGCTGAGATGCAAAGAGAGGTGCGAGATTGGAGAGAGGAGACCTTAAACAAGCCCGGGTGAAAACTTTCAAGATGGAAAAGATCAAAGCAAGCAAGCGAGGACAATAGTTCCGAATTGTTCTGCAAGAGAGAGGCTGAATGTGAGAGAGCACAATTTGGACGAGAGTACAGAATGACCAATTCTGTTCATATCTACTTATAAACCATATTGTTAAATAGATAAATGTGGCTCCTGCTAATATATCAGTATGATATTATCATAGACGTTCTTCCTCCTGTAAACGTTACATTCTCTCCCACCCTACACATGCATAAATCATATTGTCAAATCTATCGTAGGTCAGTAACTTTCTACGCTATATCACAGCTTTTGCTGTAAGCAATTAAATCTCATGAAAACCACACTTTATGACAAGTTTCTCTATTTTAACCTGCATAATCCACTTATTAAATATGTGTGAGTGCATCGAAACCAGTAGCTTTGCTCACTTTCAAGTTTTCCATTGTAACCAGCATAAAAAAAAAAAAAAATAGTACAATTGTGTATTTTTCATAACTTCTAGAAAACATTTGAATATTCTGTCATTTTCCAGAAATCATGATTAGTGCCATATAATGGAAAATGGTTTTATGCACATTCAAAAATTCTCTAGTTGATCTGATCTGTTCGGATAAATTTTTGTTGTTGACAATTTTGATCCATAGCCTTTGAAAGGTTTTGTGCGATTATTGAAGAGAATAAACCAGCACGATCGATATTTGGAAAAAATATAGTTTTTAACTGTTTTCAAGAGAAAAAAAAAAAAGAGAATTATTTCTACAAAAACTGAGTATTTTGGATGTTTCAGGCTTTAAGTAATTTTGGACAATTGGGGTACTTATAGGGCCAATGGACCCAAAATCAGGTCTAGAAGGGTATTTTCATAATTTTCATGGAGCGGGCCCTTTGTCCCAAGGGAGTTCAGTCAAACCGTTGATGTTTTGAAAACAATACCGGGACAACGGCTAGCATGTGATTCCACCAGACTCAACTGATTAGTTTAAATGAGAAGATCGTAGTAACAAAAATTAGCAATATATATGTGATGATGATTTTATAAAAGTCGAGGGAATTTCACATGTATTATTCTGTATGCCTTAAAAGGATGTTAGGCGTAAGGCGTTATGGGATGAGTAATAATCACACGTATTTTATTCTTTGTGCTATCAATTGGAATAGACCAGAGAATGAAGGTTGTGCTTACCTCCAGGAGCGATTCAGAGATGAAATAGCTGTGACGGGTTTCAGTGTTTGAGAAGAAGTCGCCTCGAAGCAGCTCGAGTTGGGTCCGAGTCCCGAAAGGCCACGCAATCCCGAGGATCACCTTCACGCCTCGACCTAGGCCGGCTTGGTTTGGAAAGACACGGAGGTAAATTTGCAGATCATCTCAGGTCAGAACGTCGCGAGAAAATACGAGTAGTGGCTTCGAAATCACCAACTACAGACGGGGAACTTACTGTATTTCGATAAAATCCAGAAACGACCCTCGTGTTCCGCCGAAGACCCCACAAATCCAGGAACCCTAATCGCCTCGGCGGAGTCCACGATTCGAGTTGATTTTACCTGCTGATTGGTGCCCGCCGAAAAACCAGTCCTTTGAAGCCGGTGGTTCGGAAGGTGTGACTGCAGGTGCTCTTCGCGACGGCCTTGGGTGTACTGCTCGGTGAATTCGCGAGAAAGAAGATCGCTGCTTCCTCCGCCGATTCAAGCCGAAGCTCTCGCTCTGGTCGTAGAGGCTTCGATATGCTTCAGATCTGGAAGTAGAGAGAACTTGTACCTGGGGAGTCCGACGACGCGGTTCTGTGTTAACTTTCTGCCGCGGGAACATGATCACGTGCCATGTTTCGGTGGAGGCACGTGTCTTGGACGCCCAACCCAAAGTTGGCTAAATTTCAAAAGAAAATCGGTGGCCCACCGTGGAAGAACGGCGAATCAAATAGCTGATTGGCAGGTGAAGGGCGAGGGCTCGCTGCCCTCATACACGGCAAGCAGGAGCCGAGAGCCCTCTACGGTAAGGCTTCCAGTTCTCACTAGTCATGTCATGTAAGGCACTCATTATTCAAATCAACAATTTTCAATCAAAATTATCCAAATAGACTATATTGAGAAATTATTAATAAGTTGAAGATTAAACAAGTTAAATTAAAAAAATTATAACTGAATTGATATAAATGTGATAAATTTATAACTTTTTTGATAATTTTTCCTCATTAAATCATATGGAAACCACACTAAATGATAAGTTTCTCTAATCCAATCCACAGATGTCTTCTTAGAAATTTCCTGCACATTAAATTAATTTAGAATGAAAGAAGGTCACCTTCCTCCCATGAAGTTCACGACGGGTTCTAGAAATTTCCTCCCATGTCTTCTTTTGATTTTAACCTTTTTTGGCTAAGACCCCAACACAATTCCTTCCTCGAAATTGCCAAGACTTCTTTTTATTCTAACCTTTTTGACCAAGAACCCAAAACAATTCCTTCCTCGAAATTGCCAAGACGACCCCTCTGTAGACTTTCCTTGTTAGTTCTTTTTGTTATTGGATCCATTGGCCAAGCAAATCATAGTGAAAATTAACTTCTTGAAGATGGGCGATACTTTTTGCTTTATCCTCACCTTTTGACAATGGCTCCGCTTGGCCACTCAAATTATTGATTGATTGGCACCCCTATTGCTAATTGACGTAGCAATTAGATTGTAATTGGACCACATGGCCACTCAAATCAAATTGAAGATGGGCAATACTTTTTGCTTTATCCTCACCTTTTGCTTTTCCTGCCCCATTAATTGAAAGAGTACATACTTTTATGTTGAAGTCAAGGTGTTCACAATGGAGATTAGTTTTCACACGATGCTATTTCAAAAGAGCCCTGCAATCATCTACTTTAATTGGCAACTTCTACAAGGTGTTCACATCGGAAATTACTTCCCCTCTTACCTCAAAAGATGAGCCAGATGTGCTTGGGATACACACAAGCCCACCGTGGATTTACGCGTCCTTGTTGAAAAAATTTAATACTTTAACCGATTAACTCTCAGCTTTTGTTAGTTCTCTATGTAATGGGATCACATGACCGCATAAATCAAAGTGAAGATGGACAACATTTTGCTTTCCCTTCCCATTGAAATGAAAGCCTCTCACTGCTAGAGGCATTGAAATGGTAAAAAATTTACATTTTAACTCATATTTAGTGACTCGGATCATATATGGATTAGCTAAAAATTAAAAAATACACTTTTATGAATTCAAAGTATTTAATTTAATATATATTTTAATGAGTCTAAATCATGTCTATATGCAATTCATGTTAATCAACAAAGAAAAAATAAAATTGATTTTTCCATTTGCTTTCACAGGACTCCTTATTAGTTGGCCTCATGCTCGAGTGTGGTAACCCCAGCATATGGAGCCCATTGTATGTGGTGTGACAACTACATGAGCTTTTTCTTTACTTGCCTATTGCTTTGACCAACAATTGAGTGGTACGTCGTTCGTTCCCTACTCGTTACAAACTTCTAAATCTAGTGGAACTCAAGAGGAACTTATATGGATCCTATCTTTTTTAGTTTTCCAAACATGATCTTTCTCACGATATCAATGAGCTTCACGTCCAGATGACAACATCAATTTGGGGCAATTCAGCCAAACCTCCTCACAATTGTCACATGAAATACCGTTTATTCTACCGCATCGTTTCTCTCTCTTTCTCTCTGCCAACCCTCCCTTCCCTACCACTACCAATTAATATCACCATCCCATAATCACTCCCCTAACCAACACCAATGATGCCTTCGACAACTTATCCCCTATCTCTATCCCCTCCCCCACAATCTCTCTCTCTCTCCCCCCCCACCCTTTGTCATGGCTCGACTCAAAAATAGAGGCATCTTGTTGTAATGACACTCGACTAGATCTAGCGTCGCATTTGAGTCATTCTGGCATGCATCGAGCTATACGCGACATCGGATCTCGATTAGATCTAATGTTGAGACCAACACCACAGTGGGCCATCATCGAGGGTTCATATCTCAAGAACAAATGTGTTGTTGCAGCAATCAAGCACGATGCCAAATTGGGTCAATAGGATATTTCTCCATACATAGCATGCTCATGTCAATATTAGCATTTTGCAAAAGAAATCTTTATCAAGAAAAAGACTTTTTCGGAGATTCTATGTCAATTTTTCTATGAACTGAGTTAATTACCTTTTAAAAAATTCTCTGGTGAGGGAAAGCAAGTCTAAGTCTTCCGCCATCTTGCTTGCTTAGTCGCAAAGAAAGTGATAAGGCAAAAGTCGACAAGACCTACTCAAAAGAAAGGGGGGAAAAAAGGAAGGGGGAGAAAAAGTAAGTTAAAGTCTTCCACCATCTTGCTTGCTTAGCTGCAAAGAATAAGATAAAAGCCGGCAAAACCTAGGGGGAAGATTCTAGCGATTACAAGCAAGTCAAAGTCTTCTACCATCTCGCTTGCTTGGTTGCATCAGGAGAGGAGAGGCCATTATTTATCTTGAAAATATTGTATAAACTTAATAAATAAATGATGCGGCGGAAAATTATTAGATAATAATTGTACCAAAAATTGCATTTTACGATTGGGTTTCTTATGGGATTTGCACGGTTTCTCTTAAGTATTTTAATAAAATCTAGATGTCCAACAATGCTTCATAAATATGTTATACATCAAACTCTTCAATTTGCCTATTGACTCTAAGTAACTCATATTGTTCTGATAGCATACATGGTAATGTTATTCTTCTATAATTACACTCTTTTTCCTTTAAATTGACAAGAGTGAGCCAATATAAGTCACAGTCCATAGATGTGAATGAACGAATATGCGATAGGTGTGATCCTAATGTTAGTTTATCATCAAGTGTTTGAGGACAACTGAAATTTACATTTGAAAGCTATATGTTACTTGAAAATATAAATGAGCACAGCCAAAAGTAGTTACTTCATTAAGTTGGTCAAATTATTATCTTTATTTAAATTCACAAAATTAATTTTCTTCTCTCCTGCTTGCTTTGCTTATGTTGATCGTGAATTTCTTTTTTTTTTTAATGAGATTTACATTACATCCAACATTTTTTTGGTCCAGATACAATTCAGCACATATATCAGATTTACAGAGTAATTGCTCCATATCATGAGAATGCTATTAAAAGGAGTAACATGTAAAACTAGTGAGACTTATGCCTTTTGCTAGGAACATACTTGTCGTTTTTTGGCTTAATAGATAATGGACAGTTATGATGATATGAAAAATCCGATTTTTGCTGGCTCTTATTAGTCATAAACCCTAGGAATCAAAGGTATCTAGGCACTCTCCATGGCTTCATTCGTTTTGCATAAAATGTTGTGGTTTTGGAAAATATTTTCCAGAAAGTCATTTTTTAAGAAAATAACAATATTTTCCGGTGTTCATTTGAAACATGAGAATGAACTAGAAAATATTTTTCGCCTGTGGAAAATTCGATTTTATTTCTTTTTGTGCACTCATTTTAATAATTTTTATTTTATTTTTTAAAAAATCGAAATTTTGATTATTTTATTTTTAAATTTTCTTTCTGCTTTTTTTCTTTTCTATTTTTACCTTCTTCTTTTTTTCTTTTCCTCCTTCTTCTTTGGTCAATTGCCAACCACAGGATGGGCCCGTAAAGAAGGAAAATAAAATAAAGCAAAAAAAAATGAAAAATGAAAAATGATTAAAAATTTTCAAATTTTTTAAAAAAGAAAAAAAGAAAGAAGAAGAGGCTAGCAAGGGTGTGAGATAAGATAGAGTAAGTGAGGAAAATGTTTTCTCCTATTTTAGAAAAAAAATTGCTATTAATGCAAAATGTTTTTCTCAACTAGTTCATTTTCTATTAAACGAACCTTGAAATATCCGAAAACTTTTCCTGGAAATTGTTTTCCGCGAAACGAATGAAGCCCAAGTGTCTTCCAAAGCAATAGTACGATAAATGGAACACCATTGGATCTTTGACTCTTCCCTCTTTCATCCGATACTAATTCATATCCTCACCATGATTTGGACTGTATAGTGTCATTGTTGTTCTTGTGTCCATGTTGGGTACATTCCTCTAGAGTTGACTCTTGTAAAAACTAATTTCACCCTACGGTAATTATTTCTAAATTTCACGCAAACAAGTTGGATCTATTTGACTTCCAAAAGTTAGCTAGTAATGAACATAGACTTCGAAGGTGTTGTATATGTCAGTGGAATGAGTAAGTCACAAGTTCCACCATTTCACGTTCTCGAGGTTATTTTCACCAACTCTATTAATGTGCTTGGTGTAGTCTATGTAAGAGTTTTCTGAATGTGGACTACATTAATTGATATTGTAATTTACTGTTTAACGTTTACCGTTTTATGAGGTTTGGTCTAAAGTGAGATAGAAGGTTTCTTAATTAGTCTAATATGGGGCTGGCTAGTGTGGGCCGAGTTGAGCCTAGCCTATAATGAGAGGGCCTAGCTGGAAACTCTATAAATAGCGTTGAGTCTCTCCTCTAACCCTAATTTTTCACACATATCCTCACATAAGGGGCGTTAACCTAACGTTAAGGGGTGAGGGGCCGTCTCATTGAGCTAGTGATAAGGAGGGCAATAGAGGAGAAGGACTTGCGCATGGAACATCATGTTTCCACTTCCGCTTCAAGTACGATGGATCCCAAAACAGGTGCGTTAATCTTTCTTCTCAATTTTGCATGTTCTTGTTCTGGTTATGGTGATAAAGGGATTGCATAATTTGCATCTAACACGTGGTATCAGATAGGGGTGAGCAGCGGTCTAGGGTCGACCCTGGACCGACCCTGGACCGGCCCAACCCTGCCGGTCCTGGTCCGGTTCCCAAGGGGACTGGGTCGGTCCTTGGTCCTGAAATCCAGGACCGACACTGTGCGGGTTGGTCCTCGGTTTTAAGAGTTTTGGATTGGTCCAACCCTGGACCAACCCTGTATATATATATATATTATATTACATTATATTATTTATAATTCTTTTATATATTCAAACCTAAGTAAAATGTCTGTTATAAAACCTAAGAGTTATGGTGAAATGTTCTATCAATAGCACTAATAGTAATTTCAATTTAAAACTTTTGTTGAGTATTAATTATGTGTTGTTTGTTTTGTTTTCAGGTGCTTAGAAGTTCAAGTGAATTAACAAGATATGAAGTTATATATTCATGGTTTATATTAAGTATTTTGAACTTTTTATGGTTTAATTGTATTTTACTAATGAATTTCAGCTGCATTTTGCTTTTCAATTTGTGTCAAATGGTAGAAGTTTTTGAAGAGTAGAGTAGTACTGCAGTTGCTACGGTGATTTGCTAGTCAAGTGGTGTGAAGCTCATTTTTTGGTTGAGTGGACTCTACATGATCAAATACTAGACAAGTGGTGTGAAGCTCATTTTTTGGTTGAGTGGACTCTACATGATCAAATGCAGGAAAAAGCTTTTGCATATGGTGTTATGAATATTAAAGATAGATTATTACAAGAACTTTCCATCTTGTCCCATATCTCGATGAGCGGTTAGCAAGTACGAAATTTCTATTATCGTGTCATCTTAAATTTGCTGAATATGTATTGGTATTTATAGTTTAGTTGCACAATGCCGCATTGTCGATGGATGTGTAATTTGGATTTGTAGGTTTGCTTTTTTAGGGAGTATAAAAAACAAGACAAAAAAAATTATCGATCGGTCCCGGGTTGACCTTGGAACCGGACCGAACCGAACCCATTGGGTCAGTTCGGTCCTTGGTCCCAGGCTCAATAGGGTCGGTCCTCGATCCT
Source organism: Eucalyptus marginata (assembly GCA_014182565.1). Classification (NCBI taxonomy): domain Eukaryota; kingdom Viridiplantae; phylum Streptophyta; class Magnoliopsida; order Myrtales; family Myrtaceae; genus Eucalyptus; species Eucalyptus marginata. Next base: position 23,910,544 of record CM024586.1, read on the forward strand.
AAAAATTGAGGACCGACACTGTACGGGTTGGCCTAGGGTTAGGGGGTGGCCCGGACCAACCTGGACCATGCTCCTCCATAACCCTAGAACTCGAACGCATAGTATTTTGCCCTAATTTTGTGATTTTCGAGATTTTTAAGTACAGTAAAAGTAAAATTAAATCACATATTCGAACTGGGCTCGACGAGGCGAGCAAAACCGTGGGCGGCGCGTCACCAGGGGAAGCCCCACATGCCGCCACGCGCCGCCGGGCGTCGAAGATGCACACCCACGCCGTCCACGCGCCCTCACGCGCTCCCACGCGCGGGGCTGCTGTTCACGCGTGCGGCGCACGCGGGCGCTGACGTCATGATGACGTCAGCGACCCGGACTCGAATTCGATCCGATTGGCGCTGACCCGACCAATGACGTCATGCTGACGTCAGCAATGGGACCCAACCCGACCCGAATGGCAACTGACCCGACCCAACCCAGGACCCGACCCGTTGACCAGACCCGACTCGATCAACCAGTCGGACCGGGCGGCTGGATCGGAAGGTCGGATCGGGAATCGGTCGAACCACCATCGGTCGGACCGGTTTGACCGGCCTTTTGACACCTGCACGTGGACTCCACGCGCCGCGCACTCAGGCGGCGCGTGCGGCCGCGTGGATGCTCCGATCCGCGCATGGCCAGCAACGTTGGACTTGTATGGTTATTTCCTACGTCGTGGTATATTTATTTTACATTTTTGATGATTTTATGGATGTGAAAATACATACGGAACCCTAAATACGTGCTTTTTTAGTGTATTTTTTACGTATTTTTCTGTGATTTTGGAAATACAAGTGCTGGGCTACTGGTATGTTATCACATGAACTTTATGAGTGTTATTCATTAATAATATACAATAAATTTTATTTTTTATTAATGAATGAAGCGATGTAATTAGCATGATATGTGATTTTAGTGATTTACTACCACTGTCACTAAAGTTAAAATCACATATGTATGGTTTATGTAAGATGTGAATTTTATATCCCTGGTATGAGAGAGTTTCAATAATTCAATTGAGTTGTGACCGCCAAAGTGGCACACTTAATTGGGTTTGAGAAATTTCGGTCTCGTATAATGATTGGGATGTCTCCTGGTCTAATGTGTAGTCATACTCCCAAATGGGGTGATTATGTATTAGTCCATGGAGGGATATATGATTATGTGGTGGAGGAGTGACTGATCCTAGTGGTTCATATGTCCAAAGGTGATGAATTCACGAAGATTGGAATATATTCTCATAACCGCTATCATGTAGGGAGTGTACAACTGCTTGTCATGTATTCTGCCCAAAGGTGATTATGTGATTTTGCATGTAACTCTCTAGATGTGTACTTGTACGTTAAGTTACACATTGCTCACATGATGCTAATTATATACATTGCTTGTTTTTTCAGTCACTTTTTCTGTAAATGGTAACTCCGTCACTATTGAGGTTCTTGCTGGTTCGAATTTTAAGAAATGGAGAGAGGATTTTCTATTTGCTATGGAGATGGCAGATGTTCATATGGCTCTTACTGCTGATCGGCCGGCAGATCTGACTGCTGAGAGTACAGAGGCTTAGAAAGTAAATTTTGCTGCATGGGAAAAGAGCAATAGAATTTGCTTGCTGTCCATGAAACGTTCCATTCAGGAACACTGGAAAAGTGATTTGCCTGCAAACTGCAATGCTAGGCAAATGATGGAAGCTTTGATAACTAGAAACCGTGTGTCGTCTAATGCTAAGATAGGGACACATCTGCAAACACTTTTTACTATGAAGTATAATAGTTCTAGTGGAGTTAGAGATTATGTTATGAGGATGGTTGATTTGCAGACAAAGCTTCAGGCTCTGAATGTTGAAATTCCTACTGCTTGCATCGTCCATCAAGCTCTAAATACTCTTCCTCCTGATTTTGGGATTATCAAGACCAATTATAGTTCCCAAGATGAAACTTGGTCTGTTAATGACCTGATTGCTAGGTTGGTGGCAGAGGAAGAGAAATTGAAGAAAGATAAAGGGCACATTGCTCTTTATGCTTCTAGTTATGCTAGTGACAAGGGTAAGAAGTTGAAGAACTATACCCACAAAGGCAATTCTGAAGTTGCTAGTCCTTTCATTAACAAAGGAAATTCTGAAGGTGCAGGTCCTTCTAACACTCTGGGTCCTAAGAAAGCATTCACCAAGAAGGATGGTGTTCTTTGCTACTTTTGTAGGGAGAGAGGACATGTGAAGAAACGTTGCAATAAGTTTAAGGCTTGGTTGTCCAAGAGACTAAGAATGAGCCTAAAGGTAATAATTCTTTGGCGTTTGTTTGTGAATCCAACCTATCTGAAACCCCAACCAATTCTTGGTGGCTAGATAGTGGTGCAACTAATCATGTTGCGTTTACCATACAAGAGTTCATAAACCGAAGGACGCTAAATCATGATGAATTAAAGCTCACTGTGAGAAACAACATTGGAGTTGACGTCAAGTTCGTGGGAGATGTCATTTTGTTTTTAGATTCTGGTTTTAGGATGATGTTGAGAAACACATTTTACGTACCTTCTTTTAAGCGGAATTTAGTTTCCGTGTCTTGTTTGGACATGTGTGGATACTCTTTTGAGATAAAGAGTAATACTATTTCCATGTTTTATGATTCAAATAAGATTGGGTGTTGCAATTTATCCAATGGATTGTATCGATTGAGCTTATCTCCCAACGACATGTACGTTGCTTATTCAGCTGAAAAGGTTGTTTCCAAAAGGCCTCTACCTAAGGAACAGTCTTATGCATTGTGGCATAAACATCTTGGTCATATCTCTAAAGAAAGAGTAGAAAAGCTTATAAAGGCTAACATCTTGCCTACTCTTAAATGTGATCTAGAGACTTGTGTGAACTGTTATAGAGGTAAGATGACAAAGATAAAGAAGAAATCCACCATACGAAGTTCTGATTTGTTGGAGGTTATTTACACTGATATTAGTGGACCGTACACAGCTACCTTATGCAGAAATTTTTATTTCATCACATTTATTGACGACTTTTCCCGATATGGATACTTGTACTTGATTAAAGAAAAATCTAAGTCTCTTGACAAATTCAAGATTTTTCGAACTGAAGTGGAGAAACAATTGGGAAAAGTTATAAAGATTGTCAGATCTGATCGTGGTGGTGAGTATTTTGGTAGGCACGGTGATGCTGGACAACTTAAAGGGCTGTTCACTAAATACTTAGAGGATTCTGGGATAATAGGTCAATTTACTATGCCCGGAAGTCCTGAACAAAATGGTGTGACTGAAAGGCAGAATCGCACTCTAATAGACATGATGAGAAGTATGATTAGTAGGACCAATTTACCTGATTTTCTATGGGGTGAAGCTTTGAAAACCGCCCTTTATATTCTAAATCGTGTTCCTACTAAATCGGTTCTATTGACTCCCTTTGAGTTATGGACTGGACGTAAGCCTAGCTTGAATCACTTTAGAGTTTGGAGATGTCCTGCAGAGGTGAAGTTATACAATCCAACATTGAGTAAGTTGGATTCCAAAACTACTCAATGTTGCTTCGTATCTTACCCAGATCATTCAAAGGGGTATCGGTTTTATAACCCTAATGGAGGTACAAGAATTGTGGAGTCTCAGACTGCAAAATTTCTAGAATTTGACGTAGCTGAAAATGGTAGTTGCTCACGAACTATTGAAGATGATAGTATGGTGGGGATTACTGGGTCATTGTCTCATCCTGTGCAGACAATTATGGAGCCTCCTGCGCCACAAAATGTGCCTGTTGTGGCCCAGGATACTACTGTTGAGACAGTTCATGAAGAAATTCCATAAACTCCTCAAATTCATAATGAGGATGAAGTAGCTCCACAAGCTCCTCAGATTATCTAGTCTACCTAGGAGAGCATGATTATGATATTGGTTGTGTTGTCGATCCGGTGACTTATACGGATGCAATCTCATGTCCTCAACCAGATTTGTGGTTAGATGCGATGAATGATGAGATGCAATCTATGAAACACAATAGTGTTTGGGAGCTTGTTGAATTGCCTGAAGGTTGTAAACCTATTGGTTGCAAATGGGTATACACGACTAAAAGGGATTCCAAAGGGAAGATTGAAAAATTTAAAGCCAGACTGGTAGCTAAGGGTTTCACTCAAAGAGAATGAATTGATTATGAAGCAACATTTTCTCCAGTTTCTTCTAAAGATTCCTTTAGAGTGATATTGGCATTGGTAGCTCATTTTGATATGGAGTTACACCAGATGGATGTTAAGACTGCTTTTCTAAATGGAGACCTTAATGAGGAGGTTTATATGGTGCAGCTGAAGATTTTGCAGCAGATGACTCGAGGTAAGCTTGTTTGTAGATTGAAAAAGTCTATTTATGGCCTTAAACAAGCTTCTAGACAAAGTGGTATTTGAAGTTTCATAGCATTGTCACTTCATTCGGTTTTATTGAGAACAAAGTAGATCGGTGTATATACACCAAGGTCAGTGGGAGGAAATATATTTTTCTCATACTTTATGTGGATGATATCTTACTTGCTAGTACTGACATTGGTTTATTGCATGAGACAAAGCGGATGTTATCGAAAAATTTTGACATGAAAGACCTTGGTGAGGCGTCTTTTGTTCTTGGCATTGAGATCCATAGGGATCGCTCTCGCCGTTCATTGAGTTTGTCTCAGAGGGCATATATTAATCGCATTTTAGAAAGATTCAATATGCAGCATTGCTCCTATTATTAAGGGTGATAAATTGAGTCTTTCACAATGCCCTAATTCAGATTTTGAGAAAGCTCAAATGAAGAATGTACCTTATGCTAGTGCACTTGGAAGTATTATGTATGCTCAAGTTTACACTAAGCCAGATATTGCTTTTGCAACAGGGCTTATAGGTAGATATCAGTCAAATCTAGGACATGATCACTAGGTTGCTGCCAAGAAGGTTTTAAGGTACTTAAAGAGAACAAGAGATTATATTCTGATTTACAGACATGTTCCAGACTTGCAGCTAGGAGGGTATTTAGATGCAGATTTTGCTAGTTGTCAAGATGATAAGAAGTCAACAACTGGATACATATTTATGTTGGCAGGAGGTGCAGTATCATGGAAGAACGAGAAACAGAAGTCCATATCTTCTTCAACCATGCAAGCGGAGTTTATAGCATGTTTTTCAGCTGCTACTCAAGCTATTTGGCTCCAGAACCTCATTAGGGAGTTATCAGTTTATGATTTTGTGGATAGGCCCATGCAGCTGCATTGTGACAATAACTCTACAGTGTTGTTTATTAATAACAACAGAAGTCTCAAGGGGTCTAAACACATGGAGGTCAAATTTTTGACCATAAAGGAATCAATGCAGAATGGTGACGTTGCAGTAGATCATATTCCTACAGATGATATGGTTGCAAATCCACTAACTAAAGGCCTGTGCCCGTGTGTATTTGAGCAACATGTCATTAGCATGGGCTTAGGAGCATCTTGGGATGCTGTCATTTAGTAGGAGCTGTGTTTTATTTTTCTTTGAATAAAGTTTACATCTGTATTTGTTATAATTTAGTAACATTTTGATATATATCAACTTTTGCATTCAATAAAATACTTTTGCATTCAATAAAATGCTTTTGAATGGTTTGTTATTATGTTGAATATATATATATATATATATATATATATATATATATTGTTAAAAGTCTCAAGGTATTGCTTAAATCTTGAGTGAAGGCTAGGGGTATACGGTTATTAGCCTTGTCCATATGTCTTGTTATATATAAAGAAAGGTTAATCATAAGGACAAGACATATGTGGGTTCATGGAACCATAAAGACATTCTCTAGTGGCACAATTTTTGTGACGCTTAAGGTAAGAGAATGGTGACTGACAAATGGGATCTCTCTATGAGAGATGTTGTCCATTTAACACACTACCATATTGGATCCATATCAATAGAGTTGAGAACATTCGTGACCATGGAAGGCTCTGTGTGTATACATGCAGTTACCGCCATGATTCGGTGTTTGAGACTTTATGAGATATGATTGACTATTAAGAATTTTCTCTAAACTAAAGTGCGCACATACAGTACGATTTCAATTAATATAGTCCAAGTGGGAGAATGTAAGAGTTTTCTTAATGTGGACTACATTAATTTATATTATAATTTATCGTTTAACGTTTACCGTTTTACGGGGTTTGGTCTAAAGTGAGATAGAAGGTTTCTTAATTAGTCTAATAGGGGGCTAACTAGTATGGGCCGAGTTGAGCTTGGCCCATAATGAGGGGGCCTTAGCTGGAAACTCTATAAATAGCGCTGAGTCTCTCCTCTAACCCTAATTTTTCACACGTATCCTCACATAAGAGGCGTTAACCTAACGCTAAGGGGTGAGGGGGCCGTCTCATTGAGCCAGTGATAAGGAGGGCAATAGAGGAGAAGGAATTACGAGTGGAACATCGTGTTTCCGCTTCCACTTCAAGTACGATGGATCCCAAAACAGGTGCGTTAATCTTTCTTCTCAATTATGCATGTTCTTGTTCTGGTTATGGTGATAAAGGGATTGCATAATTTGCATCTAACAGTCTATTCCCAATTACATATCCAATTCACCGGTAGACAATGAAGATGAATATCTAGCAGGCAAAGACCATAGAGGTTTGTGGGCACTACTTAATGAGGCTGCATTCTTTCTCTGTGGATGGATTGTATTATATCGACCGACATATGCCACATGCATTTTTGAAAGTCAACTCATCGCTCTCGCCAATATGTGCTCCAGTTGGAGCTCCTGACTCAGTCCCAAAGATTTGTAATATGGAACAAGAAGCATTGTGAGCCCCTCCAACTTGAACCTTGAAGCCAATGCAGTGGCTACCAAAAAGAAAAGAGCGAGACGTTCTTGTAATGTTCGAGGAATTTGCCTTTATGGCCACTGCTATTTCATTGAAAAAGGTATCCCCCTTCTTGTTCACGAATTCAATTGACATTAGGTGTTAAAATGGAATGACTCAATTGCTTGACTGTTAATCTAAATCTTTGGGTCTCAGTCTCGATAAATTCTTCGTTTTTCATGTGATTTGCAAGTTCATTCTCTCATTGCAAGGTACAAGACATGTATCAATGGAACAAATCCACCATGGTGTAAAACAAGAGCTTGAATTATCATATTAGAAAAAGCGAAATGTGATTGTTTCAAGCATGTTTCTGCTATTGGTCAAATTTGATGCGTAATAAATTAGTCAAAATTTCTTTAAGGCAAGGAACCCCCCTTAAAAAAAAAAAAAGAACTAAATCTGGGCAAAATAAGAAAGCTTCTGGGCGGAGTAAGCATTATACTTGTAAATTAGCACAAGAACGAAAGCAGCGAAATGGAAGATGAAATCCCAAAACTACCCATATGGAATCTACAAATCTATATAAAGCTACGACACACCATTTTGATTTGAACAAATTCTCCATATTCTTCGCAACTCAAAGCCACCTAAGGATTGGCAAGGATCAATCTAATGATCAACAACGACCAAATTTGAAAGGAAAACAGACTGGATCTTGTCTAATTGATTGTGATTTTTCTTTGGTATCGGTCATTTTCCTCACTAATAGTAATCTCCCAGTGAAATATCATATCATAACTTTTTGAGCACGACGTAATTTCCTTTCTGCAATCGTAAACTCTATAGGGGCCCGTTTGGTTCAGCTTTGGGGAAATGCCCTTGGGAGAATGCAAATACCTTTGAGGTAAAGGTGTTTTCCGAAATCCTAGACTGTTTGGTAAACTATAACTGAAAAGTGTTTTAAGGAAATGCAAGACTGTTTGGTAAACATATATTTGAAAAGCCCTTTAGTGTGACCAAATTAAATATTTTAATTTTAGTATTTTTAAAATTGCAAAAAAGAAACAATGACTATATAACCTTTTACATTTTCATGTTGAGAGTAAGGTAAAAAAAAAAATATATATATATATATTAGTAAATTTATTTAAAAACTATATTAAAAGAATTTGATTATAAATTATATGCAAAGCTCAAAAAATTAAGTTTTTTAGTTTTAATATTTTTAAAATTGCAAAAAATAAATAATGACTATATAACTTTTTACATTTTCATGTTGAGAGTAATGTAAAAGATATATATTAGTAAATTTATTTAAAAATTCTATTAAAAGAATTTGATTATAGATTAGATGCAAAAGCTCAAAAAATTAAGTTTTTTAGTTTTAGTATTTTTAAATTGCAAAAAATAAACAATGACTATATAACCTTTTACATTTTCATGTTGAGAGTAATGTAAAAGATATATATTAGTAAGTTTATTTAAAAATTATATTAAAAGAATTTGATTATAGATTAGATATAAAGCTCAAAAATTAAGTTTTTTAGTTTTAGTATTTTTAAAAGTACAAAAAATAAACAATGACTATATAACCTTTTACATTTTTATGTTGAGAGTAATATAAAAGATATATATTAGTAAATTTATTTAAAAATTATATTAAAAGAATTTGATTATAGATTAGATGCAAAGCTCAACTTTTGGCCTATGATTCTTTTAGGTTTGTTTTCAACTTTGAATAATTTTTTTTAATTACTGTAGTATTAATCATCTTCGTTAATTAATGATTATTCTAGTGTATTGATAAAAATTTGGGCTATTGATTGTCAAAAGATAAAAATGACAAAAAAAAAAAAAGGTGAACCCAACATTTGCAAATGATTTTTATTATTTTTTAAAAAAATAAAAATAAAATCCGATGAAACTCCATCACCGATCAACGGCGGTTGGGGTGTAGGGAAGATGATTGGTTTAAAAAAAAAAAAAGAAAAAGAAGTCAACGGATGAACAGTAGAGGTGGACTTGCATTTCAAATGCCAGCATTTGGCCAAGGACACCTCCAAATGCTGAACCAAACACCTAAATTTTTTCTCAAGGGGCTTTTAGCCCTAAAAGCCCCTTGGGAATGCTGAACCAAACGGGGCCTAGGTCCTATAGTTTGTAATATTCCATTAAAAATTGTAATCTACCTAAATTTATTGTAAATTTCTTTTCTTATTATTAGTAAATTGTCTAATGGATCTTAACTTTCGTTCGGCGTACATAATCATCCTCACTAATAGTAATTTATCTGTAAAATATCCTTTTGTAATTTTTCTTATGGAGGATGTAATTTTTGTTTGGACATCATAAATCTTTGGAGTTTGTGCTTTGTAAAATTTCACAAAAATAGTAATTTATTTGGTTAATGGTAAATTTCTTTTTTTTTTTTTTTATGTTTAATGAAATATCTAAGTTAATAGTAACTTTCTCTACACTTTGTAATGTTTTGAGACTTATATGTTGGTAATTTTCGTTACTCATCTTAATTTTTCTTTTATCAAATGAAAGTTTATTAACCTTTACATTCGTAACTTTTCTTTAACGTCTACAAATTCAAATTATAACCAAAAGTCAATTTTGCAAAACATATTTGATTAACTAGTTTTTTCCCTTTTTTATTCAGTGGTCCACGTTGAATGTGGGACCGGTCCCGTAAAAGGGGAGCTTCGACTTATGGAATTTCTGTCGTGAACAGAACGTTTTGAGCACAACAAAATAGTGTTTTCTTTTTTGCCAAACACTAAAGTAGTGTTAGAAACCTATCCTTCCAAATTATTTGAAGATTGTTCTACTGAAATATATATAGAGGTAAAAGGTACAAATGTAAATTAAGATAAGTATTGCTTTATTAATTTTTCCGTTTGCTGATACACAGCAACAGATAAAAAGAAAATTTGAGATGACTTCTCATGGTTTTATGGATGCAAAGACGCCTTTCACCCACGTTACCTTCTACCGAATTCAAGAATGACTTGAGCCCAGGAAAGACGCTCTTCTGGAGAGAAGGAGAAGGCGCGGGGGCGGGGCGAAGATAGAATTTCAACAAACTTTGGGCGCGAAAACGGAATTGGCTCCAATCTCTCCCATTCGCCAGTAGTCCCGCCATAGCTGGCAAGGTTTTTCGAACATGAGCAACTCGGGGGCGCGCGCGCACTCTTGAGAAGGTTGAAATCCCATTCCTGACTCGTGCATCATCGATCGATCGATCGCTCGAATCGCTCGAATCGCTCCGAACAAGTTGAGATTCCATGGAGGATCGGGGCTTGGAGGAGGTGGAGAAAGCTCGGTTTGCTGAGCTTGGCTCTCGAGTTCGGCTTCGACGAGCAGTCCGCCAGCAAGTGGTTGGACCGTCTGCTTTCCCTCTGCGGTACCTCGAATCATCATTACCTCGTCGCCCATTTTTTATGCTGATTAGCGTTTGCAGAGGTTGCGTTGGTCCTTCTCGTAGTCTGCTTTAGGTTTGAATAGATCGGAGCTGGTTCGGCGAAGTAGTCTTGTTGACGAGCGAAATGTCTGGTGCTGTTCCAGTTTGATGTGTTTAGGTTGCTTTGGATGGTGGCTTTTCTTGGTTATTAGCCGAATTGCGTGGTATTTGGTCATTAGGGAATGACGTAATTGGTTGTGTTGCGGGAGTGATTTGTGAATTGATCGATTGTGCATTCCTAAATAAAGAGATTTATTGCGGTTAAGTCGTCATTTTGACAATGGCCATGGAATATTCTACCTTTTAGATTTGAATGGACTGGAGGAGATGGTTAATCCTATCCTTAGTTCTCTGTGGGTTTTGCGGTGTAGTCTTCTTGACTGGCGAAATATCTGATTTATTTCTGAACTAACCGCAAATCACATATTGTGTAGATTGTATTTATTTGAATGACAGCAAATGCAATGTTGTGATGATGTTAATATTATATAGGATTTTCCACAACCTTAAAAAAAAAAAAAAAAAATCAAACATTTCTTGAGGTGGATTCCTCCGCTGAAAGTGAAGACGAAGATGATATATTATATTTGGCAGTACCCTGAGCAATTCGTCCACTCAACTTCTGGCCAGACGATCTCTAGAATCCATTGTATGCTTTTGAAAACTGTGAAGTTGTCTCACTCCTTTCTGCCCCCACCAGTTTGAAGGGATTAAGAAAAAGAAAGAAAAGCATGGTGGCTTGGCATGTTTTTTCCCGTGCCCAAAACTAATTTGGTTGACAGTTGTTAAGTTTGTGGCTTAAGTTTTTTATTCATGGACCTGGATTTGATTAGTCCTTCTCAGAAAACTCTTGGGAAACGCTTTCCACTCGTCTCATTCATTTTTGACTGACTCTTGCAATTGGGGTTTTGGTTAGTGAGAAATTGATTTATTTCTTATTGTAATTCTCTCTGGGTCACTGTTAAACTACTCCTCCGGTTGATGTAGATGAAACTGCCCGTCCCCTTAAATTAGTGTGTCACTGTTCTTTGCTCTTAAAATTATGTGTTTCCTTGATCATTTCCAGTTCGCTTGCAATTCTGCTCAGCAAAAAACCTTACGCAGTGTACCTGTATAAAAAGCATTTAGTAAATTGCTTATGAGGGCTCTCATCCGATCAAATGGATACTAGACACTCCTAACTTGCCAGTTACTTCCACAGTCTGTAAGATCTAAAATGACTTATATAAGTACTGTTTGGTCAATAAAAGCGGTTCATTCTTGTTTTGGATATGTAACAATAGCTATATTTCTCAAATAATTTGAGAGTGTGGTACATCAATGTTGAACTTAGCATCCAGCGTCTTTGATAGGTGTGTTTTGCAAAATGGATGCTTGGGATTTCTTGGTGCACAATTTTCATTTTACATCACCACGTGTCAGAAACTATTTATGGTGCTGAAGAGGCTTATTTGTGTTGAAGCACCGTAAGAGCACCGTCACTCATGGTTTGATATCATCGCTTTCAAATAAAAGACATCGCTCTCGGATTTCGACATGCAAACAAGGAACTCTGAGTTATGAGGAATTGCAAGCCTTGGATGACATAGAATTGGCAAATGTTGTAATATTCGGAAACAAGGCATTTCGACCAATGTAGCATCAGGCTTGCAAATCTTCTGTAGCCAAGCAAGATTGCTTCATTCTCATGCCCACTGGAGGTGGTAAAAGTTTATGTTACCAGGTCAGCGAAAGTTAACATTATTTCATTTGTGTATTGATCGAATGTAGAAGTATGCATGGAGACAATGTTTAGAGCACAAGCCCTGTGCACTTTGGTGAATGGTTCCACCAATTATATACTAGACGGGTGGACCTATTTATCGAAATTTAAGCTATAAAATGATCTTGCAATCTGCTTTGTTAGAACTGTTGAGAAGTTTGTGCTGAAATACAGGATATTCTTGTTCTGCCTTCGCCCATCTCTGTCCATTCCGTAATTTCTAGAACTTGAGGTTTGTGCTATGCTTCTATGACCTTCTAATTACTTACTGGAAAATTTATCTTGTTTTTGCATGTAAGTGTTGTCATCAGTCATATTTCAGGTCCAATTCAAAAGGGTTATTAAGTCAAAGAGGAATAAGTATTCAAAATACTTGCACCAAATACGGATCGTAGATGTCTATATATCCTATGTAGGTATGTGCCATGTCATCATCTCAACTAAAGGTGATCATTTCCATAATTGGTTTGAAATGGATGTCCTTTCATATAAGATGGATCTTGGAAGCATGCAAAATATCGGGTCCACTGAATCACGAAGGAAGATATTAATCTGAATTTATTAAGTTGAATTATCCTGAAATGTTTTCTGTTCAGTCTTGAAGTAGTTCATATATGTTTCTAGCTGAAGTAATTATGAGACAAATAGTGATGACTAGTGCTTTCTGATCAGCTGAAGGTGAACAAAAGAGTTATTCCCCCATCCCTCATTTGCTCTTCTGGTATTTTTACCCTTCATTTCAGCTGCCAGCAACTCTTAAACCAGGTGTCACAGTTGTTATATCTCCCTTGCTGTCTCTCATCCAGGATCAAATAATTACTCGAACCCTCAAGTACGGAATATCATCAACTTCCTTGAACTCTCAGCAAACCGCTGCCCAGGCAGCTCTCTCTCTCTCTCTCTCTCTCTCTCTCTCTCTCTCTCTGTACATTTTTATGTAGTTATTGAAAAGATGCATGCCTAAGATGTTCCCTTAAAAAAATTTTAGCATCTTAGCCTTCCGAGAGAAGTATATCATACTATACAATCTTTGTCCCGCCATAAAATGTTGGGCTATGCTCCATATGTTGCAATGGGATTTCTACTGGACTTCTAAAACTTTTTTTTTTTTTTGGCTTAGTGTTGGTATTGTCAAGTCATTAATCTTCACTGCTTTACCTGCCTTTTCAGGAAAGATAAACCATCACGCAAGCTGTTGTATGTAACTCCTGAAATGATTGTGGGAAACTCATCATTTCTTGAGATATTGAAAGGCTTGCATAGAAAGGGACTATTTCTGATACATTGTAACTTTTTCTGAAAGTTTCTTTTGAACTTTTTGATATGCGGCCATCATGCATTGCAGGCACAACTAACTGGTTTTGTTGTTGATGAGGCACATGGTGTGAGCCTGTGAGGTATGCTCTTTGGCATCCTTGTATCTGAAGCAAAGATCATGCTAGAGTTACATTAAAAGGAATAAGTATTTACGATGTTCCCACTGCAAAAATACTGTCCTTGTTCAAGATAGAGAAAAGCAAGTTAACTTTTATATATGCCGACTCAAACTCTTTTTTTTGAACATTTTTACATCTTCTGTGTTTCTGGCCTAATTACATTGTCAATGTCACGCTGAACCTTCTGAAACCCCTAAAACCCAGACCTTCTGTGGAGTTCTAGTATAACAGAATGCAATATTGAAATAACTAATTATGGAAATGGTCTAGTTCCTACTTTTGTGAAAAATCAGTGGCACATCATTTATCATAGTAAGCACAATGCAGACAACTAAATTTAGCTCCACGGAAATTACTTTCAGAAGTAATTGAAAGTGTTCATGTTTGGCACAATAGTCAGGTCTTTTACGCTGGTTCTTGTGTCCCTACTTATTCTTTTAACTTTTATACCAAGTATTAACAACTTGAGATATAAGGCAAAAGTTCACGCATGTGATCATTGATTGTGTTTCTTATAAGGTCTTTATTGGACTTGCTCGCCAAGCGATTTTTTTGTGAAAGGAACCTATTGCTGTTTTGAGCTTTTCTCAAATATTTGAATGATTGTAAACGAGTAAAGTTTATTGATCATTACTTTCTTGATTGTCATTATTGCAGTCAATGGGGACATGATTTTCGTCCATATTATAGGGGACTAGGATGTCTCAAGCAAAACTTTCCATAAGTCCCAGTGATGGCCTTAACCGCAATCGCCACTCACCACTCGCCCGGTTCGTGAGGTACGAAACTTGCACATTATCCTCCAAATTATGTTGAAGAAATCATTTGGGTCTGATTGAAATGTACATCCATTGCAGGATATCCTAAAAGCTCTCAGGATCCCCCATGATCTTGTTCTCTAGACAAGCTTTGACAGACCAAACCTAAAATATGAGGTGATATTTAAGACCATGGAACCACTGAAGCAGCTTGAAGAGCTGCTAAAGAAACATTTTGCTAATTTGTGTGGCATAGTGGATCGCATCTCAAAGGGTGAATGCGTTGATATTGCAAAATACTTGAATGATAAGTGTGGTATAAAGACAGTGTACCATCATGCTGGAGTAGCGGCCCATCAAAGAGTAGCTGTTCAAAAGAAATGGCATACTGGAGAGGTCCAGGTTGTATGTGCAACCATTGCTTTTGGAATGGGAATAGACAAACCTGATGTTGTAAGTTGAAATGGACTCTAAGCCTTTGCCTATTTTTAGTTTTAGAGTCAAGCTGACATGCTGGCAAATACTCAACTAATTTACATTTTTTTTTTTTTAAAGTTTTAGTTTCACTGATTGGTTTATTAGTGTGCTTGGAAGTAAACTTTGCTGGTTCCATGGTCCAGTGGCCTGGTAAATTGTCATTCTTGGTTATTGATTGCAACGAGCGAATTATGTGTTTTTTATCAGGTCAGATTCTTTCTTCCATGCATGGCACTTCGTTGTGCTGAAATTAAGTTAAACTAGGATAAAGTTCTTTTCTTTACTGTAAAAGTGGCAAATGAATCTGATCTAATTTGTCCTCCTGTTATAATTTTTTATCATATTTCAACTTTGATGGGTCAGTAAGTATGTGTGTGTGTGTGTGTGTGTATTATTTTTTTTTTTTTAATGGCATGTGGTTAGCGTTTTGTCATCCACAACGCAATGTCCAAGTCAATCGAAAGCTATTACCAAGAATCAGGGAGGGCAGCAAGAGATAATCTACCAGCAGTGTCCATTGCTCTATATGCCAAAAAGGATTTCAGCCAGGTTGTGTGCATGTTAAGGTGTGGTCAAGGATGTAAAACCGAAATCTTTAAAAGTGCAATGGCTCAAGCTAGGAAAATGCAGCAATATTGTGAATTCAAGGTAATCCAATTTGTGTTCTGAACTTCAATCTGATGATCTCACCTAAGTGATGCTTCTGTTTTGCGTTTACACTCTCCACTTTGTTCTATTGATTGCTGTTAGTGTTCGTCTGGCATTAGCCCCGTCTGGATGCTGGATCATTAGATGGGTCTGTTGGCAACATATTCACATAATAATGGACCCTTTGGGCTAAACTCATATTCCGCACACCTAAATGGAGCAAAGTCTATTGATAAACGGGTGTTTCCTCTCTAATTTGTGAATTTTTAGGATGAGTGTCAGCGGCAAACCTTATTTGTGTGCTTGGCGGGTCTTTGAATCAGAAAGACTGTAAATATGGTTCTAATCCTTGTGACAATTGTCTCAAAGCCTCTTCATAACGGTAAACCTTTCAGGTGTCAACTCTCTTGAGGGCGAAAGAAGGTACCGACATATGCATGATCTTGAGCCGCACAGTTCTTCTGGTTCCATCATTCCACAATTATTGAAAGACCACATGGTAATGGAGGGGCAAAGGTCCTTAACTATGGACACAGAATTCTTCAGTTGTGATGGTCTTGTCATCTCATGTTTGTCTTTTCCTTTCATCTGTTGACATGTTCCTTGTCTAGAACTAATTATTTTCGCGAGGGAAACAAAATGTGGGTCGACATATAAACCAGAGAGGCATATGGGAACACGCCCTCCGGTCTTGACTGCAGAAGAAAAAGTTTCTTGTTTCAGTTCAGCAAAAATTAACAATGAAATCAAATTATACAAGCGCATGTTGCAATTCTTCTTTCCCATTTTGAATTAGTGATGAATGCATATCATGACTGTGTCTAAAGTTAGTTTACTTGCAGATTCAACTTTTCAAGTAGTATATCTTAAGATACAATCGATTGGTTGAAAACCTTTATTAGGGTACGATCATCAGTTAATCCAACTATCGAACACTGCCAACTTTCTGGCCAGCAAGCATTGCATCGGTGTTCTGGATTATTCAAGTCATTAGTGGACTGGGATCTTAGATCCCCATTATGCAATAGTTTTTCAGAGAGCACATGGCAATGCATCTATGATTCGATACCAAGGGATTTAACATGGTTTTATTATTCCTGGGTCAGAGATAACGTTAGATTCATTTTGACCTGGACGTGTCAACTGCCCAATAATGCTCTCACGGGGCACTTATCAGTTGTTTCTTTGTTGTGTTTGCGTAACAACTCACGGTAATGATTGCATATATATATTTATATGTGTGTGTGTGTGAATTGCAGCCAACGCTTTGCACTCAGAAGAGTAGTTGGAATCCGCACGGTTTTGATGACGGCACAGCATCGCACAAGGCGAGGGAAATTGACAGTATTGGCCCAGAAGAAGATAATTCATTTATTGCCTCTGGAAGTGAGGACAAAATTGTTCCTCTGAATGTTAGTGCGTGCATGAGTCATTTGAAAAGGATTGTTTTGGAAATATATTGGACTGGTTCGGCCTAGGAAAAGAAGAAGACCACAGAGGAGAGCCCGTACTGTAGTAAATCTTCACATGAGGGCAAATAAATTCTGGAAGCTTGTAAGAGGGTAGTAACTGCAGCTCAGATTGCATGGGATTTTAGAGGAAGAACAGCTGTTACATGGATCGAAATAGATATATGAGAAATAAACAAATAATCCTATAGATTCCTCGTATCAATTGATAGAAATCTCCTATTTTATAGAAGTGATTATTATTGAGCTTGGTTGGTTCTATGATCACGTAAGTATCAAAATTACAAGTTTGAGTTGTGTTGTAACCGAAAGTGATTGATTTGTGCCCTTTAGTCCTACTAAATAATGAATTACTGAAATACCGTTTAGTTGTGGTGATGGATTTGCCATTGTCAAAACTTACATTATAGGCGATACTTGATGATAATGACTTAAATCAAACATTCTATAATGAATGGGAAAATTGTATGGTTACAATCAAGGATAAATTATGCGAATTGACTGTCTCTACCCTTTAATATTTAAGGATTGGAAGGTGATTGTCCTTGTTTAGGAATTTGAGATGGTCCCCTTATCGTTTTAAAGAGGACCCTAGTGGCTATAACACTAGCTAGTTTTTTGGTTATGACTCTGAGCCGTGGACAATGCCACATGCTTCTATGTGATACACGCGCATTATTGTACATCATAAGAGAGATCGAATTGGATAAAGTGATTTAAGTCCCCCAAAAGAAAAAGGAAAAAGACAAGTTAATGGTGACTTTGATGCGACAAGAAACACTAGTTCGAATCAAATTGATTCTCGTGGGGTATTCCTCATTTGTACATTTTCCTTGGATACCATATCTATTTAAGTATTCTTTATCCCAAATCTTATAGAGATTGTACTCAAATAGTCATATTGTCGACTATATATGGTCATCCCATGTATGGAAATTTCAAAGAACCTTGAAAATTGGAACCTCTAAAAGGTTGGATTATTGACTGTCTCCATTTCAAATTTGGGATTGCAACGAAGTCATTTGGAATGTGCATGCAAATTTCAGAAAAAAAAGGGACATGGTCTTAGCAGATAAGCTACCCGACGATCCTAAGTCGATTTCGATTAAATGTTTATCACGTTGTCTTTTTCTCACATTTGACTACCAAGACCGAAATTGGCTTTGTTTTTGGTCAACGGAGGGGGTCTACGTTTCATGCATGTCAAGTGGCAGTGTTTGTATGACCAAAAAAAAAAAATGGCAGTATTTGACCCTCAACCCAAGACTATTCTGTAGCATCGTGTAAGAGGTAAAATAGGTAAAGAAAATGAAAACAAGGAAACACGTGAATTATGCTTGATGTCTTTGAGTACTGTAATTCATTTTCTTGGAGACGCGCACTAAAGCCAAACGATTTGTCTTTTCCGTTTCTTTCCCAGCAAGAGAAAAGATCGTTTAAGAGAAATTGACGTTAATAATCAATAAACTTTGATTCACCATGTGATAGTAATTTATTCAATGTGATCCTTAAATTATTCTTTAGACTTGTTAAAAGAATTATAGACTTATTTCTTAATCCATTTTGAAGTGATGAGCTATTATATAAATTGGTTATGTTACAAAAAGTTGATCATAAATGGTTTTAGGGTGGTAAAAACCAAAATAATATGTGTGTTAAATGGATTCACAACTTACTTAAACTCAATTCACCTTTATGACTCTCTTATTCCTCTCTCGCTCTCATTCAATCTCGTGCTCACTCACTTTGCGCTCTCGTCTTAATTTAAGCATGAATTTTCCTAAATTAGATAAAATATGAAAGTGTTCTAGTAATATGGTTAGATTTGGTATTAATTGGCTTGATTACGAGTCACTAAATTTGTATTGCGTTGAAATGTGTCAAAATGAGTTAAATTGATCAATTTGAGTCGAATTATTTTCAACTTAACCCACTCATTTGACGAGTTTACTTTTTTAGATTAAATAAGGAAGAAAGTCATCACATTTCCCTAATTTATTACCAAATGTGCAATCTAGTCACTTAATTTATTTTTGTCACTCTATCGAATTGAAATGTATCTTCTTGAAATTTTTTTCACGATAAGGTAAGTAAGTTATATGACTCAAATTTTTTTTTTTTAAGTTGGAATACCATTTTGCGTAACTCATTCTATAAAACATTATTAGTTACAACATGATATGCCAACAAATTTTTTAGCCCAAAAGAACATTCTCTCTCCTATATTGCAACCTGCCAAGTATGCAAAGTAACAATAATAACCAAAAAATTAATCCCATTAGATTTGGAAAGCGAGAACCTTTCCCTTGAACCTTTCTGACAGGACAACAAAAAGACACTAACCAGAAAAAAGGAAATAGCAACTTTTTCTCCAATTTAAACTGGCTTAACTCACGAGACTGACAAGTGGCGGTCGGACACGGCACCCTGACTCTCTGAAAAAAACAAATAGAGAAAAAAAAATAAAAATAAAAATCCTTTTTTAATAGCAAGATCGCTGTCTCTTCCTCCTCAGATTTTAATGCTAAAAAAGTCTCTCTCTCTCTCTCCTTTCTTCCTTCTTCCTTTGGACACAAATTCCATTTTAATTTTAATTTTTTTCCACCATTTTTAAACTCTCGAACTCCTCGCATTCTCTCTCCTTTCCTCTTCTTCTTCTTCTCTCTTCGTCCTCCTCTTCTTCTTCATCTCGCCAGATCTCTCTCTGTAATTAGGGTCAAGTCCGCCGAGCAATCCCGGCGTTTTCCCGTTCCCCGGGCATCTCGCCGCCAATGCCGGCTCAGATCTACGGTCGTTAGCTTGATGCGTGACTCCGCGTGCTCTTTCTAATCCTCACACCAACATTCGGCGGACGGTAAGTGTGAATCTTGGGTTCGCGCGAAAAATTTGTGATCTTTTGGTGTGCGCTACTGCTCTGCTTATGTGTGAATCTCCAGTTTAGTGTAGAGTTTGGACTTAGCAGGGCGAGGTTGTGAGGTCGTGTTCTACAAGCAAAGGGGACTTCAGGAGTTTGGGAAATGCCGTGTGAATGAATCGTGTTTCATTTGAGTTTTGCGGGACGCTTGCTGTTGGTCTAGATAATGCACGAAAGTGGTTGTTGGGTCGATCCTTGGCAAATGCGGAAATGGAATTATCCGAGCCGTGAGTCCTGAAACGCTTGCGGATAGGGATGTAGGGTTATTGAAATTTGGATAATATAACCTGGGTCTCCTTTATTCATGCGTTCTCGCGTAGTTTTGTCTGAGAAATAGTCTAATACACTTGTCGAAGTTGCAAATTTACTCTGGATGTGGTTGTTCTGGGTCTTCCTATCTCCTCTTTATGTATGTAATTTTGTTTCTGTTCTTTTTAGATACCTGTAATTGAGAGATGGAGGGGGAGAAAAGACGGTCAAAGGGAGGCTTCCTACAGTTTTTCAACTGGAATAGCAAGTCCAGGAAGAAGCTGCTCTGGAATAGTCCTGATATACCTGGTCCTGGTACGACCCGCATTGTCCTCTTATCAATTTTATTAGTCACGCCCGCGCATTCCTAGCATATGAAAGTTTTCTGGTAAATGGCTCATATGGTGCTATTAACGTGCTTTGTTTCTTGCTGTAGATGGAGTTAAGCAGGAACAGAGGATGCAGAGACCTTGGCGAAGTCAAGAACCTCGTTTAGAAGTCAAAGTCAACGATATTCTCGTGCCAGGAAGTTTCACTGTTTCTCATTTGAGTAATCAAATTCCCAACTAAGTATATTACCAAAGACCAGGATTAAATCAATTATAGCTATTTCCCATCTCAAACTATAATTGTCACTAAACCTTGAAATTATACAGATTTTCTTTTCAAACTCTTAAAAGTCTTTTCCTAAGCGAAGACAAGATAAAAATATGTGCATTTTCACACAGCGATCAGATATCAAAGGGAAAATATGCAAGCAAATCATTGGACCTTAATCTTGAAGAAGAAAAGGATATTTCTGCAATTAAACAAGTGCACTTCCTGGTCAATTCTGCAGAACATTTCCCACCATTTTTGTGTCATATGCTTCTGAATCTCCTTCCGTGCATCTAAGATAATGAACGACATAGAAATTGAAGAACTGGAGGACAATCAATAGCAGCAGCTATATCAAATCATCAGTACTTGCAGGAATTCCTGTGACACATATTGTCAATCCAGAAAATGGAAGAACTCCGTAAGACTCCAAAGGAACAACCCGGTGCTCATTACGGCATTGTTATAATCAATTAATGGTGACAACAGGTATCTTCAGAACATTTAAAACCCACTGCACGAGGACAATACTGATTGATAAATGCAATTTATCTCTCAAGATGGGATTACAAAAGAATTTGCACAGAGAATACTCAAAAAAGTATGGAGGAAACCCTTCCTCAGTTCAGCCAACTCAAGTAGAGTGCTACCCACGATGCTTCCCATACTTAATGAAAAAGCATAATGAATCTCATTCAAAGTGATTTCACCTTAACAAGATACAATAAATTCGCAACTCTTGAACTAAATTCAAAGTATTAACTCCAAGATTTAAACCTTGTATTTTGCAGCCAAAACATATTTGCAATTACTAAGCTAACATCTGCTGAAGTTTTGCTCTGTAGAACTCCCCCAATTGAAGTTACCAATTTCCCAATCTCAGCCTGCACATTCGCGGAAATGGTGAAATAATAAGAGAGACAACAGGCTGCTGCCACATTTGTTCAGACAAAAGCATGTTTGAAGGCATAAGAATCAAGGGATCACATATAGAAGGATACATGGATAAGGATAAGTGACGTGCCACACTGAATTGGAGAGACAAGTAACAACAAAGATTACACGCATGCCTTCTCATCCATCTCAAATCTAGATGCAAGGACTTCGACACCATCCATCGCAAGACAAACAAGTATACCCTTTTCGAGGTAGAGGTCTCCCTTCTTTCGCACACGAAACCACACACTGCGGACCTGCAAGAAACCGAAATATCCCCCATCGAAATCGACATTTTTTTTACCAAGCGGAAGAACTCCTCTCGACTTGCTTGACCAGCACGCTGACCCCAATGCTTCCGCTTTCGTTTCTCAACTACAAGTCCTGGTTCAGCATTTAGCAGCCTCGAGTAAAAAACCAAAAGATAAAACTAGGATGAGAACAAGATCTCTACCGACTAGCTTCCACCCTTTCGCCTGAAGATCCTCGAACTTCCCCTGCAAAACGACGAGCCCATAGCACTCGAGACGTAAAACAACCTCAAACCCGATTCTCAAAAATGAACCCAAAAGCCGTAGCGCCGCCCAATCCCGACGTACTCACTGGATCGGAAGAAGAAACGGCGTGAAAATCGCGGGGCCCACCCCTGGAAGAAACAGCTCCGTTCAGCTCGAGCGCGTCGTGGAGCGCGTCCAACAGCTCGGGAGGCACCAAGTTCCTCGGCATGAACACGTTCATCATTTCCTTTCTTCCTTCTTGGAAGAGGATGGAGGAGGACCGACTTGGGGAAAATTGACGGGAGTAAGCTTTTTCCGAATTCTTCCCCAAATTGGGATTGATTAGAGTATGAGAAAGCGCGGGGAAGGGGTTTTTTCTTGGGTTCTTTTCGGATTTTCCTTTTAGTTCCCCTTTTTTGCTCTTAGTTTTGTGGATAATTTTCTTAAAAGCCCTCTAACTTTCGCACCGTTACATGACTGCTCTCCAACTTTGAAAAAGTTTACATAGTATGCGTGGCCGCCGGCCTACAAGGGCCACGAAAAGAAAATAAAAGAAAAAAATTCAAAATGATTCGGCTGAGAGAAGCGACGAGCAAGTGAAGCGAGCGTGCCCAAGGCTTCAAGAATAGGTGAGCTGTCTTGTGAGAGAGAGAGATGCCTAACAGAAAAAGATTCGGCTGAGAGGAGCGCGGCTGATTTGGCAGTAGAGATGTCAAACGGGTAGGTCGGGTCGGATTTGGGTCGGGTCATTAATGGGTCGATCTAAATGGACCTATTAACCCATTATGACCCATTTAAGCCTAATGTAAATTTTTCGACCCATACCCAATCTATACTCGACCCGACCCATTTAATAAAATATTTTTATATTTAACCAAATTTAGAAAAACTTATTCCTATGTTTTTTTTTAAGATTATATTACTAAAATACTTCCAAGCTTATTTATTATATATATTATTTTTTTTTAAAAATAGTATTGCTAAAATAGTTTTATACAACACAAATTTAATGGACAATTTTTATAATTTTTAAAATAATTATTTTAAAAAATTGAATTTTAATTATTATTATTTTTTAAATATAAATTTTCTTTTTTTTTCTTTTTTTTTCTTTTTGGTTCTTCTTCTTTTTTGGCTGGCCGCCGGCCATGACGACGGCCGGCGGCTAGCCACGGGCGAGCCTCAAGCTCGCCCGGTCGCCGACGCCGGCGAGCTCGAGCCTCGCCGGACGTCGGCAAGGCCTTCGCCTCGCCCGGATCCGGGCGAGCTCGAGGCTCGCCGGATCGGGCCTCGCCGACACCGGCGAGCCTCGAGCTCGCTGGATCGCCTTGCCCGACACCGGCGAGCCTTGAGCTCGTCGGATCCGGCGGGCGGAGGCCTCCCGACTCGAGGCTCACCGGCGTCGGGCGAGGGGCGAGCTCGAGGCTCGCTTGGCCGGTTGCCGGCCACTAGAGGAAGAAGAAAGAAAAAAAAAGGAAAGAAAAAAGAAAAGAAAAGAAAAATAAAAAAAATAATCTATCCCTATAAATGATTTCATTTTTAATGGATTGATAAATGGGTCTTAAATGGGTCTGCTGCTCTCAGACTCATTTAAGTCTCAGACCCATTTAAGACCCATTTATCTCAACCTCTTTAAATGGGTCCATAAATGGGTCAATGACCCATTTTGACACCTCTATTTGGCTGAGAGAAAGGGGGTGCTCGACAAAGGGGGTGCTCGACGGGGACTGATGAAAATAAAGGTAGCGTTCGGCCATTGGGGTACGGACATCCGCGGTCAAACGCTTGTCTCTGGGAACTCCGTTGCTTGGCTTTATTTAAAACGGAGCCGAAACGATAGCAGGGTCTCGTTTCCCCTGGTCCGCGATCACGCTCGGTTTAAATTAGCTGTCCCTTTTGTTGTGTTTGAGCGTCACTTGCTATTTTCTTTTGAGTCTGGACACGAGCTAGAGTTTAGAACGGGTCTATGACCTCTCTTTAGTCCGTGCTCATCACACGCTCGATATAATGCCTTAGTGTTGTTCTAAAGATGAGACCGGGGTTTTATTTGCTTCTGTGAAAGCATGTGGAGGATCTGTTTAAAAATTTTTTTCATCGACTTGAAATGTCTTTTGTTTGGTGCGGGATGAATGCGACACCAAGGTGTATGTTCATCCACATGCTATATTACTTTTAGTTAGACGCCTGAAACCCATTCGACGAAATGTTCCAAGAAATATGTAAGAAATAGCTGCTGTTTCTGTTCCAATCTGAAGGTGCTGGTCGTTAACTTGATTTTTATGAATAATGAGATTGCTATGTTGCATTTTGTTTGATATATGTCGTGTCTCCTTCATTGAACGGGATGAGTGGACGGTGTGATGGAAGACGTCAGAAAGTGAGCTCGTTTTATTTCGGTGGTGGTCCATGCTGGTCGGAACGGATGACCGGCGGGGTGCGGTGGTGTAAGCTCCGGCGCCCGTGGAGGATGGTGTGATGCCTGGGTGTATGGGTTCGAAAAATGAAAAAGAAGAAGTTGAAGTTGCAGAGAATGAAAGCTTCGGAGGAAGAAGATGACCAGAAGAGAAGGATAAAACGGGGGAAACGACAAAAAGAGAAAACAAAAATGAATATATGAAATATTTAAAATTGGGTTCCTTTCGGACGCGGGTCGGATCCAAGTTGTCGGATTGGGTCAATGGTCTAGATTGGATTACCCGGTCCGAACCCATTTTCCCAAATAAAATAATATCAAGTATTAAAAAGTTAAAAATATATTTTTAAATGTAAAATTAAAGAAAAAAGAATATTAATAATGATATTGGAAATTCTAATAATATAAAATGCCAAAAATCAAAACCTGATCAAGTATTGTTTTCTCCACTTGAGCTTAGGCTCAAGTCGACTCAATTCTCACATAACTAGGAGTCAGCAAGCCTAGCAGTAAAACTTGGCAGCAAAATCACGTAAGCTTATCATCCAGTAGTTACTTCATGTAAGAATAAAAAATGCTAAGCATACACCATGACTATACAAAGAGAAAAAGGCAAAGAAAGAAGCTGTGGCATACCATTTTGAGTAGAACAAATTCCTACATAATCTTCACAGCTCAAAGCCAAGAGCCGATCGAACAATCGATGACAACCAGATGAGAAGGGAAAATGGACCGGATTTGCATGGCAATATGACTACCAAACTAATTGTTGGAAATATGGTTTGATAACTTGGGAAACATCGATCCTGAGTATCATTGATTAGTGATTGACTTGGTAAAATAGGAATTAGAATCAATGTATATTTATTTCCTACTTTACACCTTAGTCTTGTATTACAAATAGTGTAATGAATGTGTACAAGAAACATACTGAAATACAAAGCTCCGGTTCTTCTTTTCCATTTCTTTTCAATTTGTCATGGTATCGGGCGTTCTTTTCGACCTAAGCTTCCGCATCTTCAAAATTGCTTTTCGGTTCTTTTACGGTTTGCTGTTGCGACTTCAACCCGCAAAACAAATCAGCCACCGAATTGAATTTCTTTACTCGCTAAAAAAAAACCTTGACAAAACCAACAAATGGAAGAAACCTCCGATTCACCTCAACAGATCCAACAGACCCATGTTCCAACAGATCCAGCACTTGTCGATCCAACAGAAGGAGTGATACCTACTCGATCATCAGCCATTGCTTCATCGATACCACAGGGACCAATCTAGTGGCCTTACCTCGGCTGGTACCCTCTCCAAGGCGGACCCTCTGGGGAAAATTATCCAAACGACGGGTCAGGCTGGACGAGAACAGGGCCTGGATCCATCCCTACGGATCCTCACTCGGTTACACAACCCGGTTTTCAAACCGGTTTTCTGCCCTACACCTTTCCAGTCAACGGCGGTCGTCCCGAGCCCGGAGATCCACTTCACACGACGACGGCCGACGGACCGGAGCTCAGAATCATCAACATGCAGCTCACCGGACAGGACAACTACAACGCCTGGGCTTGAGACCTCCGGCGAGCACTTGTAACGAAGGACAAGGACGGTTTCTTCGATGGCACCGTCCCCTATCCGACCGACGAACGACTACAACGTTTCTGGAAAAAAATGCAACCAATTAGTGCGTACCTGGATTGGAAATTGCCTTGCTCCAGACGTTGCAGCGGGGCTACCACCGACCGAGGACTCGAAAACCTTTTGGGCGAACATCCGAGAGATGTATGGGCGTCTCGATCCGGCAAAGATCTTCACTATCACCCAGGCCATTTCAGATCTGAAACAAGGGAATCAATCGGTCACTACCTGCTTCAATCGGCTCTCGGCTCTCTGGAATGAGCTCGAGGCAGCCGAAGAACGCCTCGAGGGACCCGAAGCGACGCTACAACAGTACCAAAAAATTAAGCAGCGGGAAAAGGTGACTAGATTTCTACTTATCTTGAACGACACATACTCACCCTTTCGGTCACAGATTTTGGCGATGGATCCGTTACCTTCGCTCGGCCGGATCTACCAACTGGCGGTCCAAGAGGAGAGCCAGCGGCAAGCCGCGGCCGAGCATGGCAGAACCGGCGAAGGAGTCGCTCTTGCTGCCCTCTAGACAATCTTCAGATCTGGAGAAGTGTCGCGCGGAGTCCATGGCGGTCGCGGTTTTGCTGGGGAGATGTCGCGCGGAGTAGGGGGAGGAACCGAGGGCTTCGGGCAAGGAGGGGGCGGACGAATTGGGGCTGGACTTGGGTTAGGTGAAAACCCTAAGATGGACGACTGGGATGGAGCCAAGATGGACGGCTGTGGTTTGATCCGAGATTTAGGATCTAACGGTCCATATCAGAAGAGATTGGACGGCTCTTATTGGCTCGCCAGTCCGACCGAATCAAACGGCTCTTATTCGGCCACGACAGCGCCCGCGTATAGGGCATCCAGAGGCCCACGAAATGCCACGACACCCATAAAAAATACTGGGCAAAATTCAAAAATTAAGGGTAAATTTTGTGAATATTGTAAACGTCCTCATCATACTATTGATACATGCTGGAAATTACACGGAAAGCCAGGTGATAAGAAGGAAAAAGAAATTGCTGCTTACCAGGTTTCGGCACAAAGGATTGATGGGGCAAATCAGATAATTACCCAAGACCAGTATCAGAATATAATGAAGGCATTAAATCGGCTGGCAACCAATGATAAGGCTGCAAATTTCTCAGGTACTTCTACATACAAGGGAAATTTAATATCGCTTGATGCATGGATAGTTGATTCAAAAAAGCGATCATATAGTTTGCAATGAGCGGTTATTTTCTAGTATTCAAAAGAGGCCATATTCTTCAGTATTTGTTCGCCTCCCAAATGGAAATACCACTCATGTTACCCAAATTGGTACTGTCCAACTTAGTCAAGATATTATTCTCAAAAATGTTCTATTCATTCCTGATTTTGAGTTCAATCTCCTATTAGTCTCAAGAGCTTGTGAGGATAATTCTTGTCGTGCCATATTCAATCGCAATGATTGTTTCTTTCAGGACCTTTTGACTGGCAGACTGATGGGCTTGGGTAGTGTTGCAGAAGGGCTATATTTTTGGGTTGATCCTCAAAGGAATCTTGAATTATTCAATAAGAGCATTTCTTGTAATGCCATTGCTAGTAATAAAAATCTTGTTTTTCATCAACGTTTGGGTCATACCGCAAAATTTTCCTTACCCTAAATGTCCAATTTGCCCATTGGCAAAACAGTCTCGGACACATTTTCCTATTAGCACATCCAGACCCACCAGTGCTTTTTCCTTACTCCATATGGATATTTGGAGACCTTATCACACTCCACATCGTGATGGATCTCATTTCTTCTTAACCATTGTTGATGACTATACTCGAGCTACTTGGGTTTTCCTTATGCAATCCAAGAGTCAAACTTTTTCAACACTATTGAATTTTCTATCTCTCATCAAAAATCAATTCGACAAACTTGTCCAGAAGATCCGCACTGATAACGGACGTGAGTTTTTTTCTGCGGAATGTAACTCTTTCTTGTCTTCCCGAGGAATCCTACATGAGAGTTCATGTAATTACACACCCCAACAAAATGGAATTGTTGAAAGAAAACATCGCCACCTTTTAGAGGTAGCCCGAGCTTTAAAATATCAAGCTTCCATACCTGAAGATTTTTGGGGTGATTGTGTAGTTACAGCAGCCTATTTGATCAATCGCATGCCTACTAGAATTCTCAATGGGCGAACTCCTTTTGAATTGCTTTATGGAAAACAACCAGAAATTGATCATCTTCGAGTTTTCGGATGTTTGTGTTATGCGGTAAATTTGGGTCACCGAAGTAAAATGGATCCTCGTGCCATTCGGTGTATTTTTATGGGATATCCTCCACTGCAGAAAGGCTATCGCGTCATGGAGATTTCTACAGGAAAATTCTTTGTTAGTAGGGATGTTATCTTCCACGAAGATATTTTTCCTTTTCAAGAGACTACGTCGATGTCTTCTACTTCAGAGTCAGGTCATCGACCTTTTTTGTTAGAAGAAGATCTCATTGCTTCGCATCAATATGGAATCATTGCACCAGAACAGCATATGCCGATGATGACACATGATTCTAATCAAGCTATCAACTCACCAGTCTCTTTACCTGAGATAGATCCTTCATCAGCAGACTCCTCGCCGATGACCCAACAAAGTCCTTCTCCCGTATTATCAGAAGAAACCAGAATTGAGCAGCCTCGACGTTCTGGACGTCATGTGCGACCTCCCACGTGGACAAAAGATTATATATGTCCTACGTTGGATTGTCCAGGTACACAGTATCCAGTATCATCTTATGTTTCTTTTAGTAGATTGTCATCAGAACACGTGTTGCATCAGTAGAATTTCCGAAGAACAGGAACTGTCATCGTACTCTAAAGCGGCGCATGATCCTAAATGGCAAGATGCTATGGAAGCTGAACTCAAGGCTCTCAATGAGAACCACACTTGGGACATTGTTCCATTACCGGCGGGACGGAAACCTATTGGCTGCAAATGGGTTTATAAAATCAAATTTAAGGCAGATGGATCTGTTGAGCGATACAAGGCTCGTTTAGTTGCGAAGGGATTCACGCAACGAGAAGGATTTGATTATCATGAAACATTCTCTCCTGTAGCAAAAGAAGTCACCGTTCGCTCATTCTTATCCATTGCTGCTTCTCGCAATTGGCCACTGCATCAAATGGATGTCAATAATGCTTTCTTGCATGGAGATCTGGATGAAGAGATTTATATGGACGTTCCACAGGGATTACGCAGACAGGGGGAGTCTCGTGTGTGTCGTCTTCGGAAATCCCTGTATGGACTCAAACAGGCCTCTCGGCAATGGTATGCCAAGTTCACTGCTGCTTTAACCAACACAGGTTTTCGTCATTCCAAACATGATTATGCATTATTCATATGGACTAAAGGTACTTCATCAATTTACCTTTTAATATATGTTGATGACATTCTTATCATGGGGAATAATGAACTGGCCATTGCAAAATTCAAAAACTATCTACATTCCACTTTTCATATAAAAGACTTGGGATCTCCTAAGTACTTTCTTGGAATTGAGATAGCTCGGTTTGAAAAAGGAATATCTCTTAGTCAAAGAAAGTTTATTCTGGAAATAGTCTCTGAAGCAGGATTGTCAGGATGCAAACCGGCAATTATTCCAATTGACCATAATACAAAGTTAACAACATATGAATATGATTCAAGCTCATCTCCTTCCATCGATGATTCACTACTTGAATATCCATCAGTATACCAGCGACTTGTTGGAAAACTGATTTATCTCATAATGACAAGACCAGATATATGTTATGCTGTGCAAATACTTAGTCAATTCATGCACAAGCCAAAGCAGTCTCACATGAATGCAGCCTTGAAAGTGGTCAAATACTTGAAGGGATGTCTAGGACTTGGCATTTTTCTATCTCGAGATTGCGACATGAAAATGATGGCGTATTGTGATACGGATTATGCCACTTGTCCGATGACGAGAAGATCCATCACTGGTTTTTGCATCAAAATTGGAAAATCTCTTATCTCATGGAAAACAAAGAAACAGTCAACCGTATCATTATCATCAGCAGAATCCGAATATCGGGCTATGGCAAAGACTGTTTGTGAAATAATCTGGATACGAGGATTGCTTGCGGATCTTGGAGTACAAGTCGATGGACCCAATAAATTATTCTGTGACAATGACGCTGCACTCAAGTTAGCAGCCAATCCAGTGTTTCATGAGAGAACTAAACATATAGAGGTAGATTGTCATTTCACTCGAGACAAGATTCGAGAAGGAATCATCACAACAAGAGGAATAGGAACTACGGAGCAACTTGCAGATATTTTTACCAAGCCATTATGCCACAGACAACATACATACTTATTGAGCAAGCTTGGTGTCCTCGATATATATAGGCCACCAGCTTGAGGGGGAGTGTTGGAAATATGGTTTGATAACTTGGGGAACATCGATCCTGAGTATGATTAGTGATTGACTTGGTAAAATAGGAATTAGAATCAATGTATATTTATTTCCTACTTTACACCTTAGTCTTGTATTACAAATAGTGTAATGAATGTCTACAAGAAACATATTGAAATACAAAGCTCCGGTTCTTCTTTTCCATTTCTTTTCAATTTCTGTCACTAATAAACACTACATCAATATAAGGCACGTAATTATCGTCCCTTCCAATCCCATTCAACAGAATAAGGAATCTCTACAACACAATTCAAGCACTAAATCAGTTGAATATATATATCGTTGGTCCAAGCCAATATTTCACAATTTTATGATATGCAAGAATAGTTTGATTTCTCTGAGAACAGGAAGTCTTGCAGAGAAGAGCCCAAAATCAGGCAAAAGGTGATAGTGTGATGTCAGTAATCAATCCGATTAATGCTTTTCCTTGTCACATAAATGTCCAGAGCGAGATATACGTATGAATCATCAAACTCCATAACAAAGGGCCAGATCACCGAATTGTTCTTCCAACTAAACTAGTTCAACCAATTTATGGTGGCTTCCCTCCAAACTTTATTAACCAAAGCAAGACAACTATGATTACATAGATAGTCTATCTATTCATCCGCAGTCAAGCCATTTCCGACTTCCTTCCAACATCACCAACAAATTCAACAGACCAAGCATTCTATAAATGACTTATGCATTTGTCAACACTTATTAGCTGAAAAGGAATGTCTTTGGGTATGGATTGACAGTCTCATGAGGCAATAGCTCAATTCTCGAGTGAAGTAATCCCAACAAAGCGAAGGAAGATTAGATACCGTTATCATTTTCGATCAATCAAAACATATTTTCTCAACAAAATCGAATGATTATTCCTTAGATTTGAGGAGGTTTTGGTGTTATGTTAGGAAGGGAGGGAGAGAAAGATGAACTAACCTTTTTTGTAGTAACTAGAAGAGAAGAGCGAAGTTGCGCGAGGAGAAGCTCTAAATATAAAAAATTATGAAAAAAGTACTTTTTCTGCAACATAAACAGAGTCTTAGTTAATAGTAAATTCCTTTTGTGTATGTTTAGTAAAATATTAAACTGATCATAACATTTTTTATATTTTGTAAAGTTTTGCAGCCAATGTGTCAATAATTTTCTTTACTTGTGATAACTTTTCTCAAGCAAAACAAATTTGACGGATTATGTTTTTGCCCTCTTTATCCAGCTATCCACCTTGAATGTAAGACCGATATCATAAAAGAGAGCTTTGATTTATGAAGTTTCCATGACAATCATAATGTTTTGTGCACAATAGAGTAATAGTAAAGTATTGTTAGAAACGCTATTTTTCCAATTTTTTTTAGAATCCTTCCATGAAATATGATTATTAATATATATATATATATATATATATATATATATATATAAAGGTAAAATCGTAAATTAAAGAAATTGTATTATTTTGTCAATTTTTTTGTTTTGCAGGTAAACAGCAACAGAAAAGAAATTTGAGATACGTGTCGTAAATCTAAAACTTTTAGTACGACATGCAAGTCTCTTGTTTGCAAGGGGAGCCTTCACACCAAACGAACCCATGGGTGTGAAATGAAACAGGGAAAAAGTCGTAGGGCGGGCCAAAAATAGAACTTAAACAAACTTCAGGGGCGAAAACGGAATTGTCAAAAAAAGAACTGAAAAATATGGCTCCAAATCTCTCCCATTCTCCGGCGTACAAAATTGGAAAACGAAAAATATCAATCCCGCCATCGCTGGCAAGGTTCTCGAACAAGAGCACTTCGAGCTCGCTCGAATATCTGATTCGAAACTAGAGATCGATTTGATTCCGACTCGGGCATCATCAATCGATCGAATCGCTCGAACAGGTTGAGATTCCATGGAGGGAGCGGGGCTCGGAAGTAGAGAAAGCTCGGTTGCTGAGCTCGGCTCTCGAGTTCGGATTTGACGAGCAGTCCGCCAACAAGTGCTCGGACCATCTCGTTTCGCGCTCTATGGTAACTTGAATCGTTATTTCGTCGCGCGTTCTTATGCTAATTAGCGTTTGCGGAGATTATGGAGGTAGCTCTCATCCCCACGATGATGATGATGATGGCTGTGGAATCGTCTTGCTTTAGGTTTGAATGCATCGGAGCGGGTTTAGTGAAGTAGCAGTCCTACTGACGAGCGAAATGTCCGGCACTGGTCCAGCTTGATGTGCTTAGGTTACTTCGGATGGACGGCGGTTTTTTCTTTATTATTGACCCAAATTGCGCAATATCTAGTCATCAGGGAATATTTTAGTTTGTGCATCTGATTGAACGTGCATTCCTAGTTAAGGAGATTCATTGCGGTTAGTCTTGATTCTGATGATGGCTATGGAATAATGGTCTACTTTGGATTTGAATGGGACCAGAGTTTAGGTCATTGAGCGTTAGTCTAATCCCCTGTTTCTTTGTGGGTTTGGTGGAGTAGTCCTATTGACAAGTGAACTGTCTGGCTTATATCACTGCAAATTACTTGTGGTGTCTTGCAGCAATATCAATATCGTGTCTCTTTGAACTAAGTGCAAATTACGTATTGGAAATTGTATTTATTTGATCTCTTGTTTGCCATGGATCTTGCAAAATCATCTCTTTCTTCTTCCTAGCAGAACTTGCTAAAACCATGCAAGATTCTTAGGATTGGGATGATTTGCAAGCTGCGGAATCAGAAGCTCGTGGAGTTTTGACCAATATGTTTGGCCAAGATATCTGTAATGATGGTGAATGCAATGTTATACACGATGTCAATATTATAGAAGATTCTCCACTACATGTGAAAAATCAAACTTTCCTTGAGGTGAGGATTCCTCTACTGACAATAAAGACAAAGATGATGTATTGGGCAGTAAAACGGGAAGGAAATCCTCATGTATATTCCTGGCCAAAGCAGTACTCTACATCCACTCAAATTCTGGGCAGACAATCTTTAGAATCCATGGTATGCTTCTCCCATGGACATAGACAATACTGCCAAACCACTTAAATCAGTGTGTGACTGTACTTTTCTCTTATAATTTATTCTCTGCTTGATCATTTCCAATTTGCTCGTGATTCTGCACACAACAAAGGACCTACACAATGTTCATGTCCAAAAGCATTTAGTAAATTGCTTATGGGGTCTCTCATCGAATCAAATGTCCAACAGATGGTCATAACTTTTGCCACTCACTTCCACACTCTTCAAGATCCAAAATTACATATTAGAACTCTTTGGTCAATAAAGAAGTTGATTTCAGTTTTGGATGATGTACAAATACATATATTTCTCAAATTCTATGAGAGTATAGCAGATCATCAAAGTGTGGAACATCAAAGTGTGGAACTTAGCAATCCAGCGTCTTTGATAGAAATGTTTTGTGTAAATGAAGGCTTGTGATTTCATTGAGCACATTTTTTATTTTCCATGACAATCCATGTCAGAAACTATTACGGTACGGAAGAGGCTTATTTCTGTTGAAGGACTGTAAGAGCACTGTCACTCAAGGCTCAATATCATTAGTTTCAAATAAAAGACATTGCTCTCCAATTTCGACATCCAAACAAGGGACTCTTGAGTTATGCGGAATTCCAAGCCTTGGATGACATAGAATTGGCAAATGTTGTCATATTCGGAACCAAGGCATTTCGACCAATGCAACGTCAGTCTTGTAAAGCTTCTGTAGCCAAGCAAGTTTGCTTTATTCTCATGCCCAATGGAGGTGGTAAAATTTTATGTTACCAGGTTAGTGAATGTTAACATTGTCTCAACTGGGTGATGATTGTATGTAGAAGTGTGTGGAGACAATGTTAGAGCACAAGCCTTGTGCACTTTGCTCAGTGGTTCCACCAATTAAATGTTTAAGTAGACCTGTATGTCAACATTTAAGCTATAACATGATCTTCTGATCTGCTTTGTTTAGCATTTTTAAGAAGGTTGTGAACTTAAGGAAGGAAATGTTTTTCAAATGAAAATTAAGCTATAGGAAGTGATTCAGGCACATAAGCATGGGTTCCAATGTATGGCATCGGACAAAAGTAGAAAAGAAGGAAATACAGTACATTCTTGTTCTGCCTTCGCACTTCTCTATCTGGTCTGTAATCTTTAGGATTTGAAGTTTGCGCTACACTTCTAGGACCTTCTAATCACTTACATGAAAATTCATCTTGTTTATGCATGTTACGTGTTGTTGTCAGTCATAATTCATGTCCAATTCAAAAGGGTTATTAAGTCAGAGAGAAATGAGTTTTTAAAGTACTTCCACCATATGGGTTCTAGATTTTTAGATGTCCTTTGCAGTTTTTTTTTTTTTTTGGTAAGGTCCTTTGCAGTTATTTGCTATGCCATTATCTCAACAAAGGGTGACGATCTATGACTTCTTTTTCCCATAATTGGTTCGAAATTAATGTCCTTTAATATACAATGGATCTTGGTTGCAAGCAAAATTAATGATAATTGAATTAAGGAGGAAGATATAAATCTGGATTCATTAAGTTGATTTTTTTAGAAGTGTTTTCTGTTTAGTCTTGAAGTAGTTGATATATGTACTGAAAGTAATTATAAAACAAGTAGTGACAACTTGTCCTTCCTGATCAACTGAAGGTGAAAGAAATAATAATTCCATCGTCCCTTCCTTTCTTCATTGCTCTTTTGATGTTTTTACTTTCGTTTCAGCTGCCAGCAACTCTAAAACCAGGTGTCACAGTTGTTATATCTCCCTTGCTATCTCTCATCTAGGATCAAATAACTACTGTAACCCTCAAGTACAGCATACAATCTACTTTCTTGAACTCTCAACAGACTGCTGCCCAATTGGCGGTTGTCCTCCCAGAACTAAGGCAAGGTTTATCTCTATTGGACTTCTAAAACTTTTATGCTGAGTGTTGTGATTGTCAAGTTATTAACCTCCACTTCTGCTTTGCCTGCCCTTTCAGAAAAGATAAACATCGTGCAAGCTATTGCATGTAACTCCTGAAAGGATTGGGGGAAAAATATCATTTCTCGAGATATTGAAATGCATGCACAGAAAGGTGTTGTTTCTGATGCACTGTAACTTTTTTCCAAAATGGTTCTTTATAATTTTTTATATTTGATGATATTTTATTGCAGGCACAACTCTCTGGTTTTGTTGTTGATGAGGGACATTGCGTGACATATGCATAAGCTTTGGCATGCCTCGTACATGAAGAAAGATCATGCTAGAGTTACTTCAAAAAGAATAATCATTTGTGATGTTGCCACTGCAAAACTTTTGTCCTTATTCCAGATAAATATAAGCAAGTTTCCTTTTATATAAGCTAACTTAAACTCTTTTTCCAAACTTTTTTGCATTTTCTATGTTTCTAGCCTTATTAAATTGTCAGTGTTACCCTAGACCTTCTGAAGCCCCTCTAAAGTTCTAATGTAACATAATGCAATGTTCCTTGTTTGAGCTTTGGAAAAGATCTAGGTTCTGTCGTTTGGGAAAACTTAGTGGCATATCATTCATTATATTGAGTAAGAGCACTCAACTTAAATAAGCTGCAATGGAAATGACTTCCTAAAGTAATTGGAAGTGGCATAAGCTTGGATAAGGATGTCAACTACTGTCTATGTTTGGCATGATACTCCATCTCTTAAGCTGGTTCTTGTGTATCTATTTATTCTATTAATGGTTACACTACATACTGACAACTTGAGAAAGGCAAAGGTCCACCCACGTGATCATTGATTGTGTTTCTTACAAGGTATTAACTAGATTTGCTCGGCCAGTTTAATTTCATGAAAGGAAGACACTATCTGCTATCTATGTTTGGCATAATACTCAGTCTCTTAAGCTCGCTCTTGTGTATCTATTTATTCTATTAATGGTTATACTATATACTGACAATTTGAGAAAGGCAAGGGTCCACCCACGTGATCATTGATCGTGTTTCATAAAAGGTATTAACTGGATTTGCTCTGCCAATTTAATCTCATGAAAGGAATGTGCTGCTGGTTTGAGCTTTTATTGTACATTTGCCTGATTGACGACAAGAGCTCATTGGTTGTCACTTTCGTGGTTGTCATGAAAGGAATGTACTGCTGGTTTGAGCTTTTATATATGCTAACTTAAGCTCTTTTTCCAAACTTCTCTGCATTTTCTATGTGTCTAGCCTAATTAAATTGTCGGTGTTACACTAGACCTTCTGAAGCCCAAAGCCCTATGAAATTTCTATATAACAGAATGCAGTGTTCCTTGTTCGATGAAAAGATTTAGGTTCCATCGTTTGGGAACACTTAGTGGCCCATCTTTCACTATATTGAGTAAAGAGCACACAACTTAAATAAGCTCCAATGGAAATTACTTCCCAGAGTAATTGGAATCGGCATAAGCTTGGATAAGGATTATACCTCCTATCTATGTTTGGCATGATACTCAATCTCTTAAGCTGGTTCTTGTGTCCCCGTTTATTCTATTAACGCTTATACTTTATGGTAACAACTTGAGAAAGGCAAAGGTTCAACCATGTGATCATTGATTGTGTTTCTTACAAGGTCTTAACTGGATTTGCTCTGCCAGTTTGATCTCATGAAAGGAACGTGCTGCTGGTTTGAGCTTTTCTTGTACATTTGACTGATTAAGGAGTAAAGCTCATTGATTGTCACTTTTGTGGTTGTCATTATTAGTCAAGGGGGACACGATTTTCAGCTAGATTATAGGGGACTGGGATGTCTCAAGCAGAACTTTCCGTATGTCCCAGTGATGGCCTTAACTGCAACTGCCACTCAGTCAGTTCGTGAGTACTAAGCTCACATATTAACCTCCTGATTATGTTGAAATAATCTGTTTAATCTGATTGAATTATACATCCATCGTAGGATATCCTAAAAGCTCTTGGGGTTCCCCATGTTCTCATATATTAGATCTAGTTTGTCAAAGCTCGGGGACCCAAGGTTTGACAGACTAGATCTAAAATACAAGGTCATAGCTAAGACCTAGGAACCACTGAAGCAGCTTGTAGGGCTGCTAAAAAATTGTTTTGCTAATTTTTGTGGCATAGTATATTGCTTTTGGAAGAGTGAATGTGTTGATGTCGCAAAATACTCGAATGAGAAGTTCTGTATAAAAGTGGTGTACTATCATGCTGGATTAGTAGCTCGTCACTGTTCAAAAGAATTGGCATATTGAAGAGGTCCGGATTGTGTGTGTTACCATTGCCTTTGGGATGGGAATAGACAAACCTGATGTTGCAAGTTGAAATGGACTCTGGCCTTTGCCTATTTCTTACGTTTTAGAAGTTGATAAACATGGTGGAATGACCCGGAGAAGCAGAGAAGAGGAGGGTGGCCAGATACAAGCTTTATTTGGTCCAGGGCAAGTTCAAGGCTTCTTTCAAACAAGGGTTCCGGTGGTCGAAGCGCAAATGCTCGGGCTTTATGTATCGATTTTTAATATGTAGAAATTACGGAATATCATGCTCATTGTCATCAAGAGAGAAAAGGATGAAATCGGTCATGAGGAAACTGTTGGATAAATTCTTCTCAGAGATTTTGAAGTTGACAAAACATTTCTCTCATTCTAGTCTGAAGACTTGCAGACTCTACTGGCAAAGTCTGAAGATCAAAGTCTGAAGCTAACAAGACTCAAGTTTCAAAGTCTATTCACATGGACAGTTTCCAGATCGACAAGATAAAAACTTCTATTATGATTTTATACAGTCTTTATCTAAATGGCTAAGGAAAATCTTTCGACTGGATTCAGCACTACAAGATTTTATATTCGTATCCGAATTTATATAGATTCTCTAAAAGATTCATAACTTATTTGGAAAGTTCTACTTATGGAAACCAAGATCCTGATTGTATGGGCGAACGGGATTGATGGGCTATCTACACTTACCTTAAAGAGCTCGAGATCTCTCTTAATTGATTCTGTCCAACGGGTTGATTGGAAGAACTTCTTTGGAAGGTGCCAACGGTAATGAAGGCATGAAGAAGTGTATAAAGAGAGACGCTCAAGTTGTTGAAGAGTCTTGGATAGAAGAATTCCAAAGTCTCGAATCTCCATATTATGTTTGTGATCTTATTCTTCGAGCAATACATGTAATCAAAAGAGAGACCATAGAGTGGTGAGACCTTGAGGAAGTGTAGTAAAGTTTCTACACTTGTGGACTCAAGAGCGTGAGATTGTAAACACTCTTTTTGATTCTTAGTGAAATCCAGCCCCGAAGGGGCTGTCAGTGCGGGAGAGTGGACGTAGGCTTGGTTTAAGCCGAACCACTATAAATGAGTCTTGATCTTCTTTCCCTAATCCTTTTATCTTTCATTACTTTTATTTGCTGCGATTGTTGTTTTCAATTCATTAATCTCTTATTCGGATTTAATTGTTAAAATCGCTTAAGTCACCTATTCACCCCCCTCTAGGTGCTAATTCTAGTCCTAACAATTGGTATCGAGCACATTGTACTCGTTTATAAGAAGTGTCTTTACTTCGAGTAAAATATCTATGGCTAGTATGTTACCTACGGGGTTGGTTGAAGGTCAAAGCAATACCCGCACCTCCATACTTTGATGGAAAAGACTACAAACATATGGAAAAACAAGATGAAAGCATTCCTAAGATCGAAAGATCCTTTGGAATGGGAAGTGGTAGACAAAGGAATCATTCCCGCCGCCGCATCGAATCGAGAGAGGAAAAGAAGTTGCTGATCCCATTATAATGACTCAAGAAGAAATCACCAAGAGACAGACTCTTGACGCTAAAGCCATTTACTCCTTATATTGTGCTTTATCCCCTACTGAGTATAACAGAATATCTTCTTGTGGTACAGCAAAAAAGAAGTGCTGGGATAGGCTTCACATTACCTATGAAGGAACTGATCGAGTGAAAGAGACAAGGATCAACATTCTTTTGGGACAATATGAAGTCTTTAAGATGAGATAAGGAGAATCAATAACTGACATGTTTAGTCGCTTTACTGAAATTGTGAATGGTCTTGAATATCAGGGACATCCAATCTCAGGACATATGAAGGTCAACAAACTCCTACGAGGACTTTCTAAAGACTGGAATCACATAAAAACCTCAATAAGAGAGACACAGAGGATTGCTCCACTCTCTGTAGATGAACTGGTTGGGACTCTTCAATCTTATGAAGTAGAGCAAACCAACGAAGAGGAAGACTCAAAAGGTAAGAAATCAATTGCTTTAAAGTCTAATGACTATTATGATGCTACAGATTCTGAAGAAGATCTAGATGATGAAGAGCTGGCACTCATGATTAAGAGATTCGAAAGTTGAACGAAAAGGAAGAAAATTCAACTGGAAGAAACAAAGCTCACAAAGGTTTCAAAACAAATCAACAGAGGAAGATGACTCTAACAAAGAAGTGACTTGCTTTGAATGCAAGAAAAAGGGACACATCGACTCAACTGTCCTCTCGTTAAAGAAGAGAAAAGGAAAGACCGAGAAATACGGGAAGGCACTCAAAGCGAGAGACACAGGTGATACGAATGTGAAGAAAGTGATGATGATTATGCCAATATCTCGTTTAATGGCAAAATCGATTCAGACTCGGACCTTGATTCGATACGGACTCGAGACGGTGAACTCGAGGTTAGTAATCTAAGAATTCCTATCAAAGTCTCGAAATACATTGATGAACTTTGTCTTAGTCTAAAAACTTCTCTTAAGAGGATCTCCGAATTGAAAAAGGAAAATTCTACATTGAAACAACAGGAAAAAACTTTGGAAAGAGAAGTTTGAAAAGTTTGAAAACAAATTTACTGTCTTGAAAAAAAACTCAGACTCTGTTTCCAAAGAAAATAATCTTTTGAAAAATGATATTTCTAATATATCAAAAAGATTTTCAAATGGTTCTGAAAAGTTGGATAAGATTCTTTCGATACAAAGACCCTACTTTGATAAGTTAGGTCTTGGTATGACTTACGAAACTATTCCTCTAATTGATTTTCCAAAGGTGAAGGAAAGAATCAAACAAAGACCAACCGAATTGTTTATAAAAATCATTTCCGAAAAGTCTTTGTAAAACCTTTGGCGAAATGCTTTAAAATGTTCCAAGTGTCAAAGCTCGAACATTTTGAGAAAGAATGTCCTTTGGTTTGGAGACCTGTTAAAAACAATTGGGCAAAGACTGTTTATTGCTCTAACTCTTCCTGACCCAAGATGATGTGGGTACCAAAGAAAGCTTGAATTCTTTTTAATTGCGGGTCACTATCAAAAAGAAGATTAAATGGTATCTAGATAGTGGCTGCTCAAGACATATGACAGGAGACTCAAGTTGCTTCATAAAACTTGACCAGAAAGACGGAGGAAAAGTTTCTTTTGGAGGTAACAACAAAGGAAGAATTATTGGTCGTGGAACAGTAAAGATTGGAAATCTGTCAATCAAGAATGTCTCCTTAGTTGAAGGATTAAATTACAACTTGCTTAGCATAAGCCGGTTATGTGATACTTGGATTCAAGATAAATTTCCGGGAAGGAAAGTGCTCGGGAATCGCAAAGACTTTACTCAATCCTTTGCTTGGACGAAGACATGGAAATATCTATCTTCGGATGTAAATCATGAAAGATCACGGTGCTTGATATCGGTACAAGATGAAGCTAATCTATGGCACGAAAACTTGGCCATATCAATATGAAGCAAATTAGCAAGATCTCCTCCAAGAAACTTGTTCGAGGATTGCCTATTCTCAATTACTTAAAGTCGATCTATGCACACCATGCGTGCGGGTAAACGGGTTAGAAATTCTTACCAACCAATAAGTAAAGTTTCCACTAATCGTGTACTGCTGACTTCGCATATGGATTTATTTGGACCTACTAGAACGCAAAGCATTGGTGGAAAAAGGTTCTGCCTAGTAATAGTGGATGATTATTCACGATTTACTTAGGTCTACTTTCTTTCAAGTAAGTCTGAGACTTTCTCTCTCTTTTCAAAGTTTGCTAAAAAGGTGCAGAATGAGAAAGGTTACACCATCTCAAGCATTCGTACAGACCATGGAGGTGAGTTTGAAAATTAAGACTTTACTAAATTCTGTGATGATTCTGGTTTTCAGCACAAATTCTCCTCTCCATACACACCAGAACAAAATGGGGTTGTGGAAAGGAAGAATAGGTCTTTACAAGAAATGGCAAGAACTCTTTTAATTGAAAGCAATATTTCTTCGAGGTTTTGGGCTGAAGCTGTTTCGACTGCTTGTTATATTATTAACAAAGTATTTTTGAGACCAATTCTTGAGAAAACCCCTTATGAAATTTTTAAAGAAAAGAAACCAATTGTTTCTTATTTTCAAGTATTTGGCTGTAAATGCTTTATTCTGAAGAATGCAAATGATCGAGTTGGTAAGTTTGAAGAAAAATCGATGAAGGATTCTTTCTTGGTTACTCAACTACAAGCAAAGCCTATAGAGTATTCAACAAAAAGACTCGGACGTGGAAGAATCAATGAACGTCAAATTTCAAGACTCTCCACAAGTTCGGACAATACGATCGAAGAATCGAAATGCTGTTCCGAGACTCTACTAGATCTATCTCCCATAAAGCAGCCCAAAATCCAGATGCAGTACAACAAATTGTTGATGAAGAATCAACTCAAGAAAATGATCAACAACCTATCAGACCATCCAGTAACTGGAAACACAAGTCCAGTCATCCCGAAGAACTCATTATTGGGAACATTAATGAGGGAATTCGTACAAGATCCAAAAGACGAGAAGAGTCTAGTGCCGTTGCACTTATTTCTGAAATAGAACCCAAAAACATTGAAGAAGCCTTAGGCGATGAAAGCTGGATTGAAGCAATGCAAGAAGAGCTCAGACAATTCAGTATTAACGATGTTTGGGAATTAACTGCTAAACCAAAAGGTAAATCTATTATTGGAACTAAATGGGTTTTCAGGAACAAAGTTGATGAAAAAAGCAAAGTGACAAGAAACAAAGCAAGACTCGTGGCTAAAGGATACACGCAAGAAGAAGGGATAGACTATGATGAGACTTATGCTCCGGTAGCAAGGTTAGAAGCAATCAGATTACTACTTGCTTTTGCATGTTATAAGAATTTCAGGTTATTTCAAATGGATGTCAAAAGCGCATTCCTAAATGGATTTATTCAAGAAGAAGTCTATGTGGAACAACCTCCTGGATTTGAAGACTCAAAGAAACCAGATTCAGTGTTCAGACTGAAGAAAGCTTTATATGGATTAAAACAAGCTCCTCAAGCTTGGTATGAAAGGCTAAGTAATTTCTTAATTCAAAGTGGTTTCTCTAAAGGAAAGGTAGACACTACTTTGTTTATTAAAAAGGAAGGCAAAAGCTTTCTACTTGTTCAGATTTATGTTGATGACATTATATTCGGATCATCTAATGAGACTTTGTGCAAGAAATTTTCTAAGTCTATGCATGATGAATTTGAAATGAGCATGATGGGTGAACTATCCTTCTTCCTTGGTCTACAAGTGAAACAACTGAAAGAATGAATCTTTATTCATCAAGAAAAATATGCAAAAGAACTTGTTAAAAAGTTCGGTTTGGAGAATTGCAAAAAGACTGACATTCCTATGTCAAATTCTTTGAAGATAGACAAAGACGAAGCAGGGAAGAAAGTCGACCAAAAATTGTACATGAGTATTATTGGTTCACTTCTTTATCTTACTGCATCTAGACCTGACATATTATTTAGTGTTTGCATATGTGCTAGGTTTCAATCAGATCCTAAGGAATCTCATTTAAGTGCTGCTAAACGTATCATTAAATATGTTGCAACAACTGCTAAGATTGGTCTATGGTATCCCAAAGTAGGAGACTTTACCCTTCTTGGTTATTCGAGACGCGATCTTGCGGGTTGTAGAGTTGAAAGAAAAAGTACTTCAGGAACTTGTCAATTACTTGGTAACATGGCAGTATCTTGGTTTTCAAGAAAACAAAGTACTGTGGCTCTCTCAATAGCTGAAGCAGAATACGTAGCACTTGGAAGTTGCTGTTCTCAAATACTGTGGATAAAACAACAACTACGAGACTTTGGTATTGAAGACTCTTGCACAGAAATCAAATGTGACAATACCAGCGCAATCAATCTTACAAAGAATCTATCCTACATTCAAGAGCAAAACATATTGAGATTCGACGTCATTTTATAAGAGATCATGTTCAGAACAAAGAAGTCTTGATACAATTTATTGACTCAAAGAATCAACCGCGGACATCTTCACAAAGCCACTTGAGAAAAGCTCATTTGAGTCTATTCGCTCAAGACTCAATATTTTATCTCTTGAAGACTGTTGAAGCTCAGACTCAGAATCTAAAAGTCTGACAGTGTATCAAACTCAAAAGGGTAGACTTGGAATACCAATCGACACGACTGTAAGTTCATTTACTTAAACTATTATCTCGAAAAGGTAAATTTGTCTGTTTATTTATGTATAATCATGCTTATTAAGGCAGTTTATCTTTAAAAGGGTGGTTATCGATTTATTAAGGCAGTTATTTTTCAAAAAGGAATTTCTTTTGCGACGATTCAGTTACCACGATTCGATTACCTTTTTATACTCCTTCTCCTTCTCCGATTTACTTTACCCAGAAACCCTAGTTCAAAAGCTTTTCACTCTCTGGAATTTCTCTCCTCGTTTTCTACTTCTCAAGTTTTTGACTTTCTTGCGACACAAGTGTGAAAGTTCCATCCAAGAAAGCGACAATGTCTTTCCAAAGGAAATCTTCAAGAATAGCAAGCGGGGACCACGGGGCTCGGTGAGGGGCCTACGCATTTTGATCTCACGAAGAAAGTGACTTTCCAAGAGAACAGACGCACCAACAATCTCAACGGCGCACTTCCTCGACTAGATCACATGTTCGTCATCCTCAACATGCAGAAGAAATCATTGAAGATGTTGAACCTGTAAGATCCCTTAAGCCTGCATTTGTTTATAGGCTCTATTCTGCATTGAAGGAAGGGGGCTTTGCAATGACCTTCATTGATGATTTTTTGAAAGAAAAAGGCTATAGAAATGAGACGCATTTTCTCACTGTGATGGAACGATCGGGTGTTGTTCCTATTGGAACTGCAGCAAAGACATTTGCAAACTTTCAGAGTGACCCTCGATTTAGCGGTGTAAATCGGCTGAGGGGAAAGATGATGATGAGAAGATGTTCATGCGTTTTAAGCCTAGGATGGGTGTGGCTGCAACTCTTCGAGGGAAGAAGGATGAATTGTTCCGATCGGAGGAACACAAGAAAGTGTATGGGAAATTGCTGAAGCGTGGGGTGATGAACCCACGAACGGTGGATTTTGATTTCTGGATCTATTGAGCATCGATCGAGGGAGAAGTTTGAGAAGCTTCAACTTCACAATTTCTGTACTAAGAGCGAGGTTGCCTATTCCGAATTAAATGCATACTTTTATTCCAATCTCAGCTTTCTTGATGCCAATAGCTTTTCTTTCGGTGTAAGAGACGAGAGAAT
This sequence comes from Eucalyptus marginata, assembly GCA_014182565.1. Classification (NCBI taxonomy): domain Eukaryota; kingdom Viridiplantae; phylum Streptophyta; class Magnoliopsida; order Myrtales; family Myrtaceae; genus Eucalyptus; species Eucalyptus marginata. Next base: position 23,955,483 of record CM024586.1, read on the forward strand.
ATGTGGTTGACACGGACACTCGGCGGATGTAATTGGTGTGGAAAGAGGAGCTTTCCAATCAATTTACGTGTGCGTGAGTTACGCAGTGCTGGAACTTGCGAGAGACAGAATCGCAGAAGGTCGTCTCTCCTATTCCAAGATGAATGCTACGAACATTTTGCTTCACAAGATAGTAATCAACTGTCTTAGACCTAAATCAACTTCAAAGACAGATGTGTCCATCTCAGAAGCAAAATTGATGTATGCAATCAAGATCGGTCTTAACTTCTCCACCGCCACACACTATCATGTTTCACATGTACAGGTCTATGGTGAAGGACAAGGGAAAACTCCCTTATGCTGCTCTCATCACTAGTCTTTTCACACATTTAAACATTCAGCCTCCCCACATTCTCTTTGTGAAGACTATTGATCAAATGGTCATTGGATTGAGGATGATTACAAAGATGCGTCTGAAAGAACTCAGCAAGAAGCTGGAGCAGTTCAAGGAGAAAACCCCTGTTAAGACCGGACCGGACTCTTCGCTGCAAAGAGGAAAGGAAAGGAACTGCGGCGGGTCCTATCAAGAAGAGGAGGGCAATCATCTTGGAGGATGAAGATGATGAGGATGATCGCCTATCTCGCCCTTGTTCCTCGGTTTTACTTTCTGTATCATTTGTTCCAAAACAACAGTTTGCAGAGGAAACTGATAAAGGAAACCTGGAAAAGGAATCCTTACAGGAAGAAGAAGAAAGAAAAGAGAAAGAGGAAGAAGAAGAGAAAGAGGAAGAAAAAGAAGAAGAAAAAGATGAAGAAGAAAAAGAAGAAAAAGATGAAGAGGAAGAGTCAGCAAAGACAGACTCTCAGCATCAACCAGCGAGACTCACAAGCCCAAACAGATTCTCCAGGCGAAAAAGGAGGATCAACAACATCTTGTCACTGAGGAAACTCCTCAGAAAGAAGAGTACTTCTCCCCTCCAGAAGGCTTTAAAACAGGGGGAGATATCCAAAGAGAAAGTACTCCTCTTCTCTTGACTTTTACCAGTGCAAATGTGAGTAGATCGCCACCTGATGCAGAAGATATTCATGCTGCTCATTTTCCTGAGGGAGAGGCATCATCTCCAAACATTGATCTTCCTTCTGATATTCACACTGGCTTAACTCCACCGTCAGACCGAGTTGACGCAAGCACACAGACTGACAATTCCGGAGATTTTAGAAGGTTGCTTGACATCATTTTGGAGCTCAAAGGCCAAATTTATGCTTTGGGGTGTGAATTTTAGACTCTTCAGAATGAGAATCATGCTATGTTCATCTCCTTGCATGATCATATTAAAGATGTTCAACGTCATGTTCAGGACAATGCAAAAGGCACTGCTCTTGCTCAACTACAGGAAGATTTAAGGAAGCTAGAAGGGACTGTCAAGTCTATGGAGGACTTTCAACTTGTTCGCATTCCTCGTGCTCCTTGATTTTCTTACTTTTTAATGCTGACAAAAAGGGGGAGAAGACTTTGCAGGCAGATTTTCATTCTATTCCAAACCCAAACTTTAAACCTTCATTTCTAATTTTTTTTCGGATTCTATAGTTTGTTTGTGATTGACATTTTGACTTTATCTTGAGTTTTTGGATTGTTGCTTACTACTGCATTACCTTAAGCTGTTAAAATTAGATAAAGATAATAATGTCTGCACATGACTAATAAGGTTTCTGTGGATGCAGATCTGTATACAGGGTAAGTCTGTGTACAGGATATCTTTTACTATTCTTTTTCTAATCCTTTATAAGATATCTTTGCTAGCTTAAAAGTTGTTTTGCAGGGCAATAGTATTCAAATCTGCAGGAAAGTTTTGTCACCATCAAAAAGGGGGAGATTGTTGGATAAATTCTTCTCAGAGATTTTGAAGTTGACAAAACATTTCTCTCAGTCTAGTCTGAAGACTTGCAGACTCTACTGGCAAAGTCTGAAGATCAAAGTCTGAAGCTAACAAGACTCAAGTTTCAAAGTCTATTCACATGGACAGTTTCCAGACCGACAAGATAAAAACTTCTATTCTGATTTTATACAGTCTTTATCTAAATGGCTAAGGAAAATCTTTCGACTGGATTCAGCACTACAAGATTTTATATTCGTATCCGAATTTATATAGATTCTCTAAAAGATTCATAACTTATTTGGAAAGTTCTACTTATGGAAACGAAGATCCCGATTGTATGGGCGGCGGGGATTGATGGGCTATCTACACTTACCTTAAAGAGCTCAAGATCTCTCTTAATTGATTCTGTCCAACGGGTTGATTGGAAGAACTTCTTTGGAAGGTGCCAACGGTAATGAAGGCATGAAGAAGTGTATAAAGAGAGACGATCAAGTTGTTGAAGAGTCTTTGGATAGAAGAATTCCAAAGTCTGAATCTCCATATTATGTTTGTGATCTTATTCTTCGAGCAATACATGTAATCAAAAGAGAGACCATAGAGTGGTGAGACCTTAAGGAAGTGTAGTAAAGTTTCTACACTGTGGACTCAAGAGCGTGAGATTGTAAACACTCTTTTTGATTCTTAGTGAAATCCAGCCAGAAGGGCTGTCCGTGCGGGAGAGTGGACGTAGGCTTGGTTTAAGCCGAACCACTATAAATCTGGAGTCTTGATCTTCTTTCCCTAATCCTTTTATCTTTCATTACTTTTATTTGCTGCGATTGTTGTTTTCAATTCATTAATCTCTTATTCGGATTTAATTGTTAAAATCGCTTAAGTCACCTATTCACCCCCCTCTAGGTGCTAATTCTAGTCCTAACAGAAACAAAGAGGTTTGCTTTGTTTATTGGCTAATCATCTTAATATGTATCTAACGGTAATTAAGTATTCGGAAGAGTGCCACAATGTTCGATCTTTCTAGTATAATGTTTGTTCGAATCCTTGTTTCATTTATTGATCTCCAGTATCTGAAACATAGGAAGATGAGACCACTCGTATGTGATATTCACCATTATTTATATTTGCCAAAAGATTTTTTCCCCCGAATTTCCTTACCTTCTGATTTATCTGCAACATGATTCTGCATGCATGCATGCATTCTCGTGCAAAGTAAAAATTGTCTGACCTACTAATTTCTCTTCTCAACAACACGATGCTAATTGCAAAATAAGATGACTGCTTTCATTTGGAGGATTTGACGTTTACATCTACTTTCGTGGTCGATTTCATTGTTTAGAACTTTTATTTTTGGCCAAATGTTGTTTTAAGTCTCCGTTTTGGGGTTCATTAACCCTGTAATTCCTCAATTTGTCTATTTCGATTCCTGTGCATTATATTATTTATCCTATGGCAAGCTACCAAACCTATACATTCTAACATGCAGCTAAGAGGTGTTAAATAAGCTGTAAGGCCTTCTATAGTTCCATTCTGATTTGAGGACAGTTTTCATATTTCAACTACTATCCTGTCGAGCTTGGAGTTACAAATATGAGGAAATCAAAGAGCCTGAACCGAATCTTCTCTTGTCCTTTGGGAACTTACATAGTTATTGTTTGAACGGCTGTTATTCATATGATCTTGATGTAAAATGTGATAGAACTTTAAAAAACAAGCTCGAAGCAAATTGTTGGCATGAAACGAAAGTGGAAGAGAAAAAGGGAGGAAAGCCCATGAACAAAATCACATCAGCTCAATTGGTTCAGAATGTTCATCCAATTATCCGGTCTATTCATGCGTTCCGACTTCAAATCAATTCGGCTGATGGGGCTGTGAATGATGTTCCATAAGTAGTCAAACACAAAGCTATTGCCCTTTGGATTAATTACCTAGACACTGGCTAAGCAGCTAAGTAAATAAAGTGTAGAGCTGATACATTGACTTTACTTTGCGACTTTTCTCGTGCAATGTTCAACCAATATTCTGAAATTAAATTATTTCATGTTAAGTACATTTAACAAGTATTTCAACACAAATTGCATTACATATGTACTTATATATTCAAATGTGGCTTAACAAGCTGCTTGGCCTTGTCTTGAGCTCTGGAAAAATTGAGTCAAAGTTCAAGGGGACAACAAGCACATCAAACCATGAATACCTTGGGAGTAATCAACTACTAAAATTCCACCATTATAATTTAGTATAGGGTATAGGAATATCTGAGAGTGGCCTCAAAGAAATTGCTTTGATTGACACTTGAATGTGTGAAACAGTGACCACAATTTGGTGGAGTATAATCTCATTATAAACCAATTAGATGACCCTTAGAAGTTTTTTGTTCAATGAAAATGAGTAAATTTTGGGAAGGGCTCTTTTCACCCTTCCAAAAATTTAGTCCACGTTTTGTTATTAGTCTTCAACTGCAGCCAATGCAAGAGATAAACAGGTTTCAGGTGTGAAAATATATACGATTGGGTCTCTTCAGCTTTTAGATTCATGCTTAAATAAATCAAGTTTGAGATTATACAATAAAAGTGATTGCAAAATGCGGACATATGAATTTTCTGATGTAGCACCAGAACAGATGGATGATTTTACACTACTGAACACCTTTCTTTTGTGTTCAAAATTCAACCGAATGAGAAACTACTGTCTTCTTGTAAACCATTTCACTGAAACTCTTGGCTACAATTGACAGATTTTTTGCTGATTCCATGGCATTCACTTTTTCTAGTCACAAAATTGTAGCCTGAAGTGGACACCTAACTGGTAATCTCGTTGACAAATCTCACTTTATGCTTAACCTGCACAAATAAAACCACCTGCACGTGCGGTCTTCCTGCAAGCAATTTGTGCTTGCAAATGACAAATACCCCACATGAGAAGAGGCTGCTTTATATCCAGAATCCTTTGAAGAGTATTATCAACACGGAGCACATGATAAACGCTACTAGGTTCAGAATACATTTTCATAATGACATAGCTCATTCCTGCCCGCACCTCCCCCGTGTGGTGTTTGGGGACTTTCTTCAAGTTCCATGAATTGCAGCTTGAATCTACATGATGAGGATAGGACTCATTATCAATAAATAAAGAAATGCAAGATTGCTGCATCACAAATGCACAAACATCATTTACACCAATCACTGTTCAACCACAGTGACCAGAGACTTCATTAGCTAGCAGATGAAAAAGAAAAAAATAGGCTTAAAAGAAGTAAACAAATAGCAGCAACACTTTCCCCGTTTGTGTTTAGGAACAAAATAGATGTTAATAAAATTATGTTGAAAAGGTAAAAGCCTAAACTACAGAACAGAAAGACGTACTTGTTACTTGATCATTGGCAATATCCAGTCAACAAAATCGGCAATTCGGGATAGATTGTGAGGAGGTCAGTTTCAACTTCACTAATTCAATACTGCAAACATGAGAACTGAGCTTATCAAATCAAAAACCTATATGACAACATTCAAAGGATAAACTAATAGAAATGGAGGAGCTTAGCAGTGTATACCTACCTCTGCATAGCCTCATCGAGTTCAGGAGTGATATCCTTAGAATGCAACCACATCAAACAACTCTACATCAGGCTAACATACACAAAAATCACTAGCTACTCATTTGATTAACAAAGAGATAGAACCTAACGAGCATACAAACAACATATTCAATTTAAAAATCTACATTTACTATCATTTAGGTACATGCTGTTGAGACCAAACAAGTGTTTTGGATCTTCACAAGCATCAAAACTTCCTAGAACATTCCGCTTGGCCCATGAGCCTCTTCAAGTTTGGCAGCTTAGCTGTTGCTGATGCTTTATGGAATTTGAAGTTCCTCAGCCAAGTGAGCCACACCTAATTCAGTCATGTGATAATATAATTCCATGACAACAATATGATCAAATGGGATGTAAACTAATTAGCAAATTCTTGAGCTCCTCGCCCTAGCTTGTTTCACAGATGGGCAAAAAATTGTCCAGTTATGCAAAAGGTCATCAATATAGCTGATGGAATTTAAGTCCCAAAGTAAGCTTTGATCATTACATAGACCAACCAAACCTGTCATAGAAGCAGCACCGATTTACCTTGCTTGATAATATTTCAAGACAACATTTTGACTACTGGTAATTTTAAGAAAGGCATACATTCATATATGATAGACTAGCCAAAACTACTTTAACATTTCGTAATCACCAACCAAAAATACACCGATTCTCGTTCAAGAAAAAGACCCTATATAAACTCCATCCACACTAGAGACTCAGACAAACCTTTGATCGAGAATTTGCATAAAACAACTCAACACTCCACTCCAGACCCCAGTACATGATTGAGAATTTGCCAAGCGATGCGAGCTCCATGCATCCACCCAAGAGAATCTGGAAGGGAAAAAGTAATGCTGCTCTTCAAGAACGAACTGGTCTCTCTACTTGATTTTAGGTATGAAAGTGTACATGGTTGTGTCTCTTCTGCTTTTAGATTCATGCTTAAATAAATCAAGTTTGAGATAATATGACCAAAGTGATTGCAAAATGCCTACATATGAATTTTCCGACGTAACCAGCCTAGAGAGATGATTTTACACTAATGAACGCTTGTATTTTGTGCTCTAAATTCTTCCAAATGAGAAATTTGCTGTCTTCTTGAAAACCTTTTCATTGAATCTCTTGGCTGCAATTGACAGATTGTTTGCTGATTCCTCAGCATTTGCTTTTTCAAGAAAAAAAGCCTCTCCCAGTCACAAAACTGTAGCTTGAAGTGGACATCTAAATGGTAATCTTGATAACAAATCTCATTTTTTGCTTGACTTCACATACAGAACCACTCACATGCGGTGTTCCTCCAAGCGATTAGTGATGGGGCCTTGGTTAAAGAATAGCACAATTTCAAAGCTTGCAAAGGACTAATGCACCACATGAGAAGAGGTCACCTTTATCAAGAATCCTTCGAAGAGTATTAACAACATGGAGCAAAAGATAAACGCCAATTGCAAATAAATTTGGAACTGCCTTTCCATACTGACATAGCTCATTCTTGCCCATATCTCCAACCCGTGGTGTTTGGGGAGTTTCTCCAAGTTTCATCAAATGCAGCTTTAATCTGCATAAGCAAGATAGCACTAACTAATTATAATTAAATGAAGATATCCAAGATCATAGCATCGGAATTTACCCCATGAAAGATAAGGTAAAAATGCGTAAACATTGATACCAATCGGAGTTAGACCATAATGAACAGAGACTCCTTTAGCTAGCCGATGAAAAAGAAACCAACAGACTTAAACATTTAGCAACACTTTCCCCGTCTGTGTTTAGGAACAGAATTGAAGCTAAAAAATTACGCTGAAAAGGTGAAGTGCCTAAACTACAGAACATAAAGATGCATTTGCTATTGGGTTATTTTGCAAGTTCCAATTAGCAAACTCAGCAATGCGGGATAGTTTGCGAGGAGGTCAATTTCAACTTTACAAATCCAATGCCGCCTACATCAGAACTGAGCTTATCAAATCAGAAAACTATATGACAACATTAAAAGGATGTCATCGTGCCAATAAACTAATAGAAATGGAGGAGCCTAGCAATGCATACCTCCCTTTGCAGAGCCTCATCAATTCCAAAGTGATATCATTAGAATGCAACCGCGTCGAACAACTGTGCATCAGGGTAACATACAAAAAATCAGTAGCTTAGTATTTGATTAAAGGAGAGCTAGAACCTAATGAGCATAAAGAAAGCATGTTTAATCTTAAAAAATACATTTACAATCATTTAGGGATGTGATGAGATCAGATCAAGTATTTGAATATTCAGAAGCATCAAAACTTCCTTGGGACACTCTAGTCAGCCCCAAAGTGTCTTTAAGTTTGGCATGCAAGATGGTCCTCAATTGTTGCTGATGATTCCTTTGCAAAATCCCTTTTCTTTATTTTGATTGATCTTAAGTATGCAATTTGAAGTTCCTCAGCCCACTTAGCCACACCCAAATCAGTCACATCATAAAGCAATTCCATGACAACAATAGGATCAAACAGGATACAGACTAATTAACAAATTCTTGAGCTCCTCGTCCCAGCTTGTTTCGTAGACAGGCAAAAAATTGTCCTTTAATGCAAAAGGCCATTGATACAGTTGATTGATTGAAGTCCCAAAGTAAGCCTAGATCGTTATATAGACCAACCAAACCTGTCATAGAAGCATCACCAATTTACCTTGCTTAATAATATTTCAAAACAATAGTTTGCCTACTGGTAATGTTAAATTGGTCAACATTCATACATGACAAACTAGCCAAAACTACTTTAACATTTTTTTTTTGTCACCAACCAGAAACACTTAAACCTTGAATTTTATTTTAGCTCAGTTCACCATATAAACTGGGAAGTGATACTCTTCTTAGAGGGCTAATGAGGGCCATCAAGGGAACAATAAGAAACTTGACAGGGTTTTTGTTCATCACAGAAAATCAGAAGGCATTCGTCCTAAACAGGACATCTGCCATTAGTCAAATTTGACATACAAAAGAACTAAAGGAACTCAAAATGGCCAAGGATTTTGAAAAGAAAATATGAACTTTGGACACTAGGAAATTATGGGCGTAGTATACAATAATACAATAATGAGTAGCAGAAGTTCATTGGCCTCTAGATGAAAATTTCAAATCCCGGGTTTGCCGATAGGGGAACTGTAAATGACTAGGTAATTCTTATTTACCTTTGTTGATATTTTCATTCTTGCCTCGCAAGCTGCTATCTGTTTGCAGTCTACAGAAGCTGCCAATGGAAGGATGAATAAAAAACATTGCTATAACGTAATCAATAACAATTATACAGAGGCAAATCTAGAGTTTCCAAAATCAATCAAATAGATATTCGGTGTGAAGCATATCATTCTAAAAAAATAGAGCTTTGAGAAAAGTATCACTCTATTCGCTCACGCTGGCCGTTCAAGGATGGAGAATCTTACTATGCCTTCTATTGACATTTGGGTCTACATTTTGATCTTGGCTGAACCATCATGTGAGCTTCTATGACCAACTCCTCCACTCCTTCAATCGTGCAAGACCAGCAATTTAGGAAAGTACAGAATCCTGTCATGGAAAACCTTCTTGTCAAAAGAAGATAGTGATGAAAAGGAGGTCCTGAATCTCAGAGGAAAAATAATTGTTCACTACTTATTTACCTTTGTTGAAGAAACATAACTAGTCTCACTGTTGTATATGGGTATAGGATTCCTCACATCATTATCACTGCAAGATAATATTTCCATAGAGAACTCAAAACCGTTCGTATTTTCTAAAGATGTGCATTCCAGATAATTTCGGTATTGCTTCCAATGAGTCACAACCAGAAATATCCAAATCACTTAAATTCAACTTTTCAAGTCTTTGAAGTTGAGTAAGTTTCTTGTAGTCTTGAACTATTAGAGATCGTAACTTCTCAAATCCTGTCAAATCTGGCAAAGTCTTTATCGATTTGCATCCTGTAAAATCCAACACTTCTAAGAACTTCACACCCTCAAGACCTTGAATTTCAACTAGATGGTGGCACCCAGAAGCCTTTAATGTCTCCAAACACTTGCATTCATATAAAAATATGACCGGACTCCAAATTACCAAAGCTTTGAATTTCAACTAGGCTATCGCAATGCTCAATGCGTAATCGTTTCAGATGAATCAATTGTGAAAGTGTCAATGTTTTAATGGAACTGCACTTTTTTATTGAAAGCTCTTCCAAGTGCCCAAATCCGTGGAGCGAAAGTAATGTCAGCTTATCCCACTCCTCAAAACGGAGTTTCAATGGTATTGAGGAAAGCTCGCGGATGTCTTCAATTAGATGGCTTACCTCAAGATCGAGTTCTTCTAGGTGGGTGAGGCTAAAAAGCTATGGCAGTCCAAGACTCTAACAAATGACCTACAGATCTGTTATGCTTGAAGGAAGCTTTGGCAGTGACCGGAGCTCCTTATAGCTAGGGGTGTCAGGAACCGAAAAATTCAGTTTTTTTGTTCGGTTCGATTCTCATTAAAAACTAATATTTTTTTATTGGTTTGATTTTTATTGGTTAATCGAGTCGAACCGAACCACGAACCGATAACATCAAACCATTAAAAATTCGGTTTTATTATGAGAATAAACTGTCGACAGTGTCGACAGCGTCGAGAAGAGGGCGGATTCTGTCATTGTAGGAGGCAGCAAGTGGTTGCGCGTGGGCGACTGACACGGTGAGGGCCAGGTCTACGCCATCTTGGGCGGAGGGCTTGACGATGATCGTTGACTTAGAAGAAGTGTTCTTGCCGCCTCCAACCATTCTCTCTCTCTCTCTCTCTCTCTCTCTCTCTCTCTCTCTCTCTCTCTCTCTCTCTCTCTCTCTCTCTCTCTCTCTCTCTCTGTGGGTGATGAGTGATGTGAGAATCGAATGCAAGACGTGCATGAGGGAGACGGGAAGCGGTGTGATTTATAGGGAGAATCGATGCATGCATGTGAACGGACATCGTCGGCCAATTAGTTAATGGACAGAATACAATCATTAAAATTGCTGATAAAGTATCAACTTTCTTCGATGGAGGCGTTTGGTCTTTCGATGAGAGGAAGACGAAAGAGCAACGACGGATTCGAAAAGAAGAGAAAGAAGAAGCGATGGCTGTTCCTTCTTTCTCTTCGGTGTTTCCCGAGGACGAAATGATGACTGATGATCTCCATGATCGTCTAGCCTGGTTTTCTCTGGGCTCGTTGCAGGGCCATGCATGAAGACGAAGCGACCTACGTACCCTGCAAATTGCATGCTTGTGTCACGGCCCGTGAGAATGCCAAGCCAAGAGGGTTCTTGAGGACGGGCGTGACACATCCGACCCTCGGCCTACATCCCCGAGACTTAGAGTATTCTCGAGTATACTCCTGGGGCGGGTAAATACAGTATTTGTACGCATACGTTATAAATGCGAGTAGCTGGTAGTTGGGAGTAAATATGGGTAGTTAGGGAGGTGCAATCTCCACCGTTAGATCTAAGAGAGATCTACGGATACGGTTTGCCTTGTACTTGTACATAAATGGGTCTCCTCCCTTCTTTGTAATTCATTCACAAGCAATACGAAAACCAGAGCTTCTCTCTCTAAGAGTTTCTCTCTCTACATACGAGTCTTGTGAGTCGAGTGTTGAAAGGCTGCTTAGGGGTAAAACCTTAAGGCCGCACGGGTCAGCCTACGTGTGATCGAGAGTGAATCGATCGGCCCGTGACAAGTGGTATCAGAGCTGATTGTGATCCAAGCGCAAGTGCAATGGCTGATCCACGATCGGACGAGGCGCTCGCCATGGGTGGTGATGGCGCTGATCGTGGGCGGAACGCCGAGAAGGGTGGTGTAAAGGGGAAGAAGTCCCGTGGTAGTTCGAGGAATCCAATGGGGGATCTTGCACAACGGATGGCGAAACTAGAGTTGTTTGTCACCGATGTCCAAGGATCGGTCGACGACCTGACCCAGACCGTGGACGGAGTTGACGCCGGAAGAGAGGAGCTGTTTGCGGATGTGCAAGAGCTCAAGACCGGCATGGGAGAACTTCGCCACGAGTTGCTGGGGACCTTACAGGAGGAACTCGCGCAACGGTACGAACCCTTGGAGGCCACGATGGCGGCCATGCGCGCAGAGATAGCGGAGCTTACGGGTAAGCTCGCTGAAGCACAAGCTGCACGCGTGAATGGAGTGCTCACGGTGCAAGGTCCACGAGTGGACACGTCGAAGCCAAAGGAATTCCGGGGCTTTCGGGTGGCCAAAGATGTGGATAACTTTTTGTGGTACATGGAGCGGTACTTCCAGGCCATGGGAATCAACGATGACCAAACACGGGTAAACACTGCATCGATGTATTTAGCTGATAGTGCATTGTTGTGGTGGCGTCGTTGGTCGGATGATAGGTGTGGGAATCCTATCACGACTTGGGTGGGTTTTGTCGAGGAGTTCCGACAGAACTACTTTCCCGCCTATGCGGAGGAAGAAGCTCGTGACGAGCTGAAGCGTCTCGAGCAAAAGGGTGGTGTGCGCGACTACATCAAGCGGTTTTCGGAGTTGCTACTCCAAATCCCCTCGATGAACGAAGTTGAAGCGTTTCACCAATTTATGGGTGGTCTCAAACCATGGACAAAACAAGAGTTGAAGCGGTACAACGTGGGAGATCTCACTACGGCCATGACCATAGCCGAGTCACTCGTGGAGTACAAGGCGTCGCCTTCCACATCCCGACAGGACACTCGTCCTAGGGACAAAGCCACTGGTGGGGGAGATCGGGGAAGATACAATCGCCCGACCGGAGGTAGACCACCACCAGCTGGTCCTCATCCTCATCGGGCTCATGCAGGGCCAAATGGAGGAGGGCAAAGAAAGGTACGCTCATATAGCTGCTTCTTTTGCGACGGTCCGCACATGGCGCGGGATTGCCCGAACAAGGCCAAGTTGGCCGCTCTTTGCAAAGAAGATAAGCCAAGGGAGGAGGCACGGTTGGGATCGCTGCGACTCCTTGGCACGATCAAGGCCAAGAAGGCGAGGGAGCCTAAAGGCCTGATGTTCGCGGACGTGAAGATCGGAGTGACCACGGTGAGTGCACTCGTGGACACGGGAGCATCCGACATCTTCATCTCGGAGGAAGCCGCGAAGAAACTTAACCTGCGGGTTGAGAAGGGAGCCGGTTGGCTCAAGACGGTGAACTCAAAGGAAGTCCCTGCGATCGGGGTTGCGAGGGACGTGGAGCTACAACTCGGATCATGGAAAGGCAAAGAAACTCTAGAGGTAATTCCACTTGACGACTACGATATTGTCATTGGAATCAAATTCCTAGATAGAATCCATGCAGTTGTAGTTCCCTTTGCCGAGTGTATATGCGTGTTGGACAAGAACTGCCAATGCGTGATTCCGGTCCATCGTGAGTCGGATCGTGATCGGAAGATGATCTCGGCCATACGACTCACCGAGAGGAGCAAGGAAGGGTGAACCGACCTTCCTGGCGGCCTTGAAGATCGAGGACGACAAGGGTGAAGGGAAAGAAGTCCCGACGGAAGCAGCCCAAGTCCTCGACTCATTCAAGGATGTCATGCCTTCGGAGCTACCGAAGAAGCTGCCACCTAAGAGAGAGGTGGATCACCGGATCGAGCTAGTGCCTGATGCTCGACCGCCTGCCATGGCACCTTACCGTATGGCGTCGCCCGAATTGGAAGAGTTGAGGAGACAACTCAAGGAGCTGCTCGACGCGGTTTTCATACGGCCGTCAAAAGCCCCGTTCGGTGCGCCGGTCCTATTTCAGAAGAAGCACGATGGGTCACTCCGGATGTGCATCGACTACCGAGCGCTGAACAAGCTGACTGTGAAGAACAAGTACCCGATCCCGCTCATCGCGGATCTCTTCGATCAACTTGGTGGAGCTTAGTGGTTTACCAAGCTGGATCTCCGATCGGGCTACTATCAAGTTCGGGTCGCTGAAGGGGACGAGCCAAAAACAGCCTGCGTGACGCGGTATGGATCCTACGAGTTCCTAGTAATGCCGTTCGGCTTGACCAACGCCTCGGCTACCTTTTGCACAATGATGAACAAGGTACTCCACCCTTTCCTAGATAGGTTTGTAGTGGTTTACCTAGATGATATTGTGATATATAGTCGAACGTTGGGAGAACACGTCGAGCACATAAGGCAAGTCTTCCAAGTCTTGCGCGAGAACGAACTGTATGTTAAGCGCGAGAAGTGTGCCTTCGCCCAAGAGGAAGTTCCGTTCTTGGGGCATATTGTCGGAGGTGGGCGAGTGCAAATGGACAAGGCGAAGATCCAAGCAATCGTCGAATGGGAGCCACCAATGAAGGTGCCGACGTTGAGGTCATTCCTGGGCCTCACCAACTATTACCGGCGGTTCATCCGGAGCTACTCGAGTATCACCGTGCCACTCACGGACCTACTGAAGAAGGATAAGGCGTGGGAGTGGACAGATCGATGCCAAAGAGCCTTCGACCGATTGAAGCGAGCCATGACCGAGGAGCCGGTGTTGGCGTTACCCGACCACACCAAGCCCTACGAGGTAGAGACCGATGCGTCGGATTATGCGATCGGTGGTGTTCTTATGCAGGATGGACATCCGGTGGCGTTCGAGTCCCGAAAGCTGAACGACACCGAGCGTCGATACACCGTCCAGGAAAAGGAGATGGCCGTGGTGGCGCACTGCCTTCGGACGTGGAGACACTACATCCTGGGATCGAAGTTCGTCGTAAGGACGGACAACATGGCTACGAGCTACTTTCAGACCCAAAAGAAGCTGAGTCCGAAGCAAGCTCGATGGCAGGATTTCCTAGCGGAGTTCGACTACGCGTTGGAGTACAAGCCGGGAAGGCCAACTCCGTGGCGCACGCGTTGAGCCGAAAGATGGAACCGATGAGCCACACAATGGTGAGTCGACCAAGTTGCCCTTGGGTCGACCGCATCAAGGAGGGGTTGACACATGATCCAAGAGCTCAAGCCCTCATCGGGTATGCCAAGGAAGGTAAGACCCGACAATTTTGGTGTGAAGATGAACTCCTCTACACCAAGGGAAGGCGGCTGTACGTGCCTTTCTATGGGAAGCTGAGGAAGGAGATCTTGCGCGAGTGCCACGACTCGAAGTGGGCGGGTCATCCAGGGATCCACCGCACGTTGGCCCTCGTCGAAGATCGGTACTATTGGCCACAAATGCGTGACGACGTGGAGGCGTATGTGAAGACTTGTCTGGTATGCCAACAAGACAAGCTGGAGCAACGGTCGTCGCCGGGTTTGTTGGAGCCACTTCCCGTTCCAACTCGTCCATGGGAAAGCATTTCCATGGACTTCATCGTCAACCTACCGAAATCCGCAGGGTGTCGGACTCTAATGGTAGTGGTTGACAGGTTCTCAAAGTATGCAACCTTTGTACCTGCGACAAAGGATTGCCCGGCCGAGGAGGCGGCCAAGCTATTCATGAAGCATGTGGTGAAGTATTGGGGAGTACCACAAACGATCGTGAGCGATCGGGATCCCCGCTTCACAGGACGTTTCTGGTCCGAGTTGTTCAGACTGCTGGGGTCGGAGCTGAATATGTCAACAAGTTTGCATCCCCAAACCGACGGTCAGACGGAGCGGGTCAATGCTCTCTTGGAGATCTACCTCCGACACTATGTGAGCACGACGCAAGTGAATTGGGCAAAGCTAATCGATGTAGCCCAATTCTCCTACAACCTACAGCGG
This sequence comes from Eucalyptus marginata, assembly GCA_014182565.1. Classification (NCBI taxonomy): domain Eukaryota; kingdom Viridiplantae; phylum Streptophyta; class Magnoliopsida; order Myrtales; family Myrtaceae; genus Eucalyptus; species Eucalyptus marginata. The sequence continues at coordinate 23,970,592 of CM024586.1, forward strand.
AGTGAGTCGACCGGCCAGAGTCCGTTCAAGGTTGCCACTGGGCAGCAACCGAACACCCCGAGCACAATCGCTTCGGGTTACCGGGGGAGTAGTCCGCCCGCGTACAAGTTCGCCAAAAACATGCAAGAAGAGGCGGACTTGGCACGGGCGTGTCTGCACAAAGCCTCCAAGCGCATGAAGAAATGGGCGGATAAGAAGCGACGGCACGTGGAGTTCCAAGTGGGAGACCAAGTGTTGGCCAAGCTGCACGTGGTTCTTCGATACAAGGACGTGCACAAGGGGTTGATCTGTCGCTACGAAGGACCATTTCGAGTACTACAACGGGTTGGAAAGGTCGCATACAAGTTGGAGCTACCACCAAAGCTAAAGGTGCATCCGGTTTTCCATGTAAGTATGCTTAAACCCTTCCAAGTTGATGAGGAAGACCCGGATCGAGGGGAGTCACAACGAGCGCCGCTCGGGGCAAAGACCTCATATGATCGAGAAGTCGAAAGCATTTTGGCGGATCGAGTCATACGGAAGAGGTATTGTGCGGCCAAGCGCGAATATTTGATCCGATGGAAAGGTCTTCCGGAGAGTGAAGCCAGCCGGGAGCCCGAGGAGAGTCTTTGGCAATTCAAGAAAGAGATCGAAGCATTTCATGCCGAAGACGCGACGAGGGCGTCGCCTGATTAGGTGGGGGAGAATGTCACGGCCCGTGAGAATGCCAAGCCAAGAGGGTTCTTGAGGACGGGCGTGACACATCTGACCCTCGGCCTACATCCCCGAGACTTAGAGTATTCTCGAGTATACTCCTGGGGCGGGTAAATACAGTATTTGTACGCATACGTTATAAATGCAAGTAGCTGGTAGTTGGGAGTAAATATGGGTAGTTGGGGAGGTGCAATCTCCACCGTTAGATCTAAGAGAGATCTACGGATACGGTTTGCCTTGTACTTGTACATAAAGGGGTCTCCTCCCTTCTTTGTAATTCATTCACAAGCAATACGAAAACCAGAGCTTCTCTCTCTAAGAGTTTCTCTCTCTACATACGAGTCTTGTGAGTCGAGTGTTGAAAGGCTGTTTAGGGGTAAAACCTTAAGGCCGCACGGGTCAGCCTACGTGTGATCGAGAGTGAATCGATCGGCTCGTGACACTTGCATGGACAGGAAGATAAGAGAAATTGTATAGCATGTGACTACATGCGTGTGACATATTGAATTTAGATTATTTTGAGTTGAACAGAAAAAAAAAAAAAACCAAAAAAAGAGCAAAAAATGAAAAAAAAAAACCAAAAACCAAAAGCTGAAAATCAAAAACCAGAAAACCGAATCGAATCGAACCGAAATTTTCGGTTCGGTTCGTATTCGATTCGGGTCTCATTCGGTTCAGTTTGAAAGTTTTTTCTAACGGTTCAGTTTTTTTGAAAAACCGAACCGAACCGAACCATTGACACCCCTACTTACAGCCCGTTAGGTAAAGGCGTTGGAGAGAAGAAATATTCTGGACGCTTTCTGGAAGGTCAGATATTGGTGTGCCAGAGAGATTGAGATCCTTAAGGAAAGGCAAGTCGTCGATTTCACTTGGAATTACCCTTTTCAGACTATCGCAGGATGAGAGATCTAGAGTTCGTAGATTTTTGAACCTTCCAATAGCACTAGGAAGCTTTTCGATCCCAGAGTCACTCAAGTAAAGATGTTGCAAATTCTGTAAATCCCAAATTGAGCCAGGGATTTCTCTGAATGAGTAACAAGAATTGGCACTCAGTGTCTCCAGCTTCCTCAGAGAACCAATAGACGGAGGAATCTTTGTAATACCAGTAACAATTAATAAAAGTTCTTTTAAATCTTTTAATTCGCCCACCTCCTTTGGTAACTCCTCGAGACTTTCACAGTAACGCAAGTCCAAGGAAAGAAGGCTCGTGAGTTTGCCCACCTCCTTTGATAACTCCTCGAGACTTTCACAGTAACACAAGTTCAAGGAAATGAGGCTCGTTAGTTTGCCCACCTCCTTTGGTAACTTCTTGAGACTTTCACAGGAACGCAAGTCCAAGGAAACGAGGCTCGTGAGTTCGCCTACCTCCTTTGGTAACTCCTTGAGATGTTTACAGCAATTCAAATTCAAGGAAACGAGGCTCGTGAGTTTGCCAATAGAAGGGTGGAGATGCTTCAATTTCTTACAGCAGCTCAACTTGAGAATCTTCAACTGCGTGAAAGCCGAGAGATCAGGAGTACGCCTTAATTTAAGCCTCAGATTGAGAACTTTAAGCTGCTTTGATGCCTAATACAAAAAGAGAATAAGCTGTCAAAAAATGAGTTGATCGGCTAAACATGAACAGAACTCTAAAATTGCAGAAATTATGTCTTCTTTTCTCAATCTTACCATGAATGAACTCCATCCTTCCCAATCCTCCGTGATATCGCTTTTCGATAACTCTAGCACCGATAATTTCGGTAGATGCAAATTGTCCGTCAAAAGAGATGCATCGCTTTTAATAAAGTTCCACCGAAGCCATCTCACTTCAGAAAGGAGTTGCTTGGAGTGTTCACTTGAAGCTGCCCCTAAAAAGTCGTGGAACCAGGGGTGTCTCTGCAAGTTTTTTAACTTTTTAGTTTTTGCTTTTTTCAAATCTTGGATTTGCACGATCTGACACCTTTTCATCCTTCCCCTATACATATATGGATATGTGAACTTACATTTAATTCTTTTTTTTTCAAATGACGCAAAAATAAAGGAAAAAATAGTTACTGCTTTAAAACAACTAAGGCAAATGCACCTCGATGTTTCATCTCTTTTTTTTTTTTTTCTTTTTTCAAATTTGTAGGGTGTGAATTTTGACTTTCATTTAAGACGAAATACATGAAACCATTTTACAACGTACAAATGTTTACTTGTAAATTTTCAAATGACTTATGTATAATTTTTCAAAAGAATTTGTTAAAGAGTGCCGATGGGCCACCTATAAGCAACTAAGAAAGCACCCTATTTTCATTTCATTAGTTAAATATAATAATATGGAAGAGAAGAAAAGTGGATTTTTAATATATTTAGATATATAGAAAGGATTACATGGAGGGAAATAAAAAGAAATCAAATCTGATATATATATATATATATATATATATATATAATCAAAATAGATATAGAAAATCAAAAGAAATATTCTAAATATCTCTAGAAGATATCTAAATGTCTTTAACATCATTAACTATTTGTGCGAAGTGTTTACTCATTTCTTTGAAAATTGAAACGTTTTTTGTTTTTCGGTAAAGTATGTTTAAAAAGTGACGTGGTGACATTGGTTTGCAGTTTTGACCGGGATTGAAAAAAAATAAGTCGCTTTCAGAACAACTAGAAAACAAACCGATTAACTAAAAACTAAAAAGTGATGTGGTGACATTGTTTAATCATCACATGTCCGTTTCCTTAAGAATGGCATCGTTTCTTTTTCCATTTTATAAATACAGATCCTCTAATTAGTTGAAGACGGCGAAAGAAATTCCCTTATGGCTTTATTTGACTTATGTAATAATACCTATGTTTTCCCCCCAAATGTTTAATTGGTTAGAAATTCGCTTTTACAGTTTGACACGTTTGTCGTTATCTCTGCTTTAAATATTAACCAGTGAAATGCAATGGGAATAAATTCTCTTAAGTCTATCTGCCTAAAATGTCGCTAAATTGTTGTAATCACCATCCCACACTATCTTCAATGATTTTCGCTCGTACATCGATCTATACTATGTATTACATTAAAAAATCTACTGTATGGAAAGGGGATTTCAAACCTCAAACTTTCATCAAAAGTTTCCACACAATACACATATATTTCACCAAAATGAACTGAAGAAATATGATATAACAAAATAGACATAATCATATTTGAAATAGTCAAGACAATTGGAAATTATTCCCATATGTATTTCAATTTGCAAAATTAAATCAAAATCTCTCGAATCGTACAATCATTAATTTTTTTACCACACTAATTATCATCTTTCAGCTATTTTGTCCATTCAAAACATATTTGACTTTTTTTTTTTTTTTGTGATTTTTCAAACACCCGTATGGTGTGCTCTTTTTGCTAATGTTAAAAAGTTATTGGATCAACAAAAGATTGACCGACAAAAAAACAAAAGAGTGTGATATGGAATCATAGGAACAAACTATTTCAAATTATATCAAGAATATAAAGCCGTTTTGTTTGCCCATCTCTTGGTTAATTGCTAGGGTTAATTCCTCTCCTTTGATCAGCCATGAGCCTATGAGGCATCCCAAATGGACAATATATAATAATAAAATGACATGAACATTGATAATTTAACTAAAAGATAAAACATAGTTCAAAAAATTGGCTTCATGCTGAAAATCATATATCATAAGACAAGGGTATGGATGTAATAATTAGCATGACATTTCCTTTAACTGGTCTTTTTTTTTTTAATTATAAATAGTCAAGTCAGTCTAGACATTTCTAGCATGAAAGAGGCATTGTCCCTAACAATATAAATAATATAAGACAACTTATAGCGGATAGAAATGTTTGTTACAATAAAATCCACTCTTTATCATACACCTAACCTAATCCATGAAATGAGCAAGGTCAACGGGATAAAACTTCTAAAAATAGTAAGATCTTCCTAAAAGTATTTTTAAGGAGATTTTTGCTATCTTATCTATTAAGAGGAAATAAGAATGAAAAGAGAGAGATATAACTAATAGAGGGACCGATATCTTCAAAATCAAAATGGAGAAAATAATATCAAACATTGGATTCCTGAATCACAAGAGCCCCCAATACATTTGGCCATACTAGAAAATAAGCACGTATCATAAGTGTGAAATTTTTTCGAATCTTATTGTTTTGAATTAATTATCAATTATTGTAGTTGGCACATACTATCTTTTTTTTTTTTTAACCCAGAAATCTTCATTTATCTGATCTATGATGTTTGTACTTCATCTACATTCGTTCTTGTAGTCCTTCAGATTATCAATATTTTCAACTAGATATGACAATGGCATGCTTTTAGTAAATGAGTTTTATAGAGCAAAATTGTAGTTAAAGGATCTTAAATTGATTGTCAAGCAAATCTTTATAAATGTAATTTATGTCAATGAAATCAAATCAAATGGTATAACTTTTTCATCCTTTAAATACTTATAATCCTTTTAGTTGTCACAAATAATCTAAGATGGACATAATTGGATGTTTACATAGATCTTTTTTCCTAAAAAGTAAGAGCATCTGTTCATGCTAGATGAAATATTAGTATAGATCAAATTAAATATATTAAAATAAGAGGGAAAGAAAAAGAAGGGAGTGCCATATTTACCCATTCACGGGGTCTTAGTACTTTTGTGATTCCCTCGTAGTCGTCGTCCCATGGTCCGCTAGGTTGTCCTTGGCAAAAAATGCTCCTTCCAAGATCTCTCAATTGATCATGCACCTCAAATTTACCATCATCTCCAATTTTAATTAAGCACCTCAACTTCAACTCTTCAATACCTTCACTTGGATAAAACCCACAATCCTCCCACATGTACATGGCATATTTACTCTTTTCGCCAATAAAGAAACAAACAATATCGAGAAAAATCTGCTTATGTCCATCCTTTAGCGCATCATAACTTATTCGCAATGTTTTTTGGACGTCTCCACATGGTTGGTTTTTTAACTGCCTCCACACATCTTCCCATACTTTTCGATTCGTTTTTTTATACAAGTATGAACCTACGACCTTAAGTGCCAAGGGAAGCCCACTCATGGTGGATACAATATCATGAGATAGACCCTCAAATTCTATCGAAGAATGGTTTGTACGAAATGCATGTCTATTAAACAAAAGCAAAGCATGCTCCTGATCCAATTCATTCAAGTCATACTTGTCTACCTGGAATTCAGATTGATCAAGAACGGCTTCATATCTGGTTGTAACAATAATAATACTTCCCTCCATAAACCAATTACATTCTCTAGCCAAAGCATTTAATTGATCATTGTGATCTATATCATCCAGAAGAATGAGAACCTTTTTTCCTCTAAATCCAGATTCAATCCATCTAATTCCATCATCGACATTCCAAAATTCATGTCCGACTTTTAGAATGTCCTTAATTAGTTGCTTTTGTAAATAAACAATTTTTTTGCGGCAAGCTGTTTCTCGAATATCTGCAAGGAAGCTATGATGCACAAAGCGTTTCAATAGCCGGTTATAGATTACCTTGGCAAGAGTTGTTTTTCCGATCCCACCCATGCCATAGATTCCAATCATTCGAGGATCAGTGGTAGGAGTGTCTACCCAATTCATTATTTTGTTCACATGATCATCAATTCCAACTAAGTGCTTAGTAACATCAAGCTGAAAATCTTGTTGCAACTTGCTCCAAACATCTTCGATAACTTTTTTCACTAATTCTCCTTCATGCCTGTCCAAAAAAAAACACATTGATAATTTCGTGATTATACTTAATCTCATCAAAAGTCACCGACAGACATGTGAAGAATGGATGGGACCAATTAACAAGCAAGATGTTTTGGTTTTACAAATAACAATGGGGCAGAGGTCATTTCATTTTGTGTTCGCCTGACCTCTTTAGAAGGACAAGATTCCGGCAAGGTTGGCCCTTGACAGGGAGGACGAGCCTCACCAACCCTAGTCCATAGCCTATTGCCAGCCATCAAGGAGGCTGGCAGCCGGAGAGAAAGAAGGGATTTCTAGCTAAAATCAGTCGGATGGACTATATTGGTAGATTTTCAAAAGGTTTAGGACTAAAATAACTAAATGAAAAGGTCTAAAACTAAACTATCAATGTTATAATAGGTTATTTTTTTGGGTAATTTCCCCAAAAACGTACTTATCAAAAAAGAGAAGTTTAGGTGGAAGCAAAGTACCCGTTAGCAACTTTCTCGGACTCCCATCCGTGTAATTGACTCACTTCTCTGAGTGCTTGCTGCCCTTTATGGATATCCTCCTCATCAAAATACTTCTTACATGAATGAAAGGCCTTCCCAAAGTTTCCTTTTAGGTGCCCCACATCCGATGGGTCCACTTTATAGAAGATGGGCAAAACTGTGTGTGATGTGCTCTTCGCACGATCCATGATATGAATAAGCTCGCGGAGGCACCATTTGCTTGAAGCATAATTTTTTGAGATGATGAGAATCGAAATCTTAGACCAAGCGATGGCATTGAGAATTCGTGGACCGAATTCCTCACCAATTTGGATGCTCTTAGCATCCCTGAACACAAAACCTGGTGCAATCCCTGCCTTGACTAGACTGTGATAGAGGTGATCGGTGAATCCCTTGCGGGTATCTGACCCTCTAAAGCTCAAGAACACATCATAATGATCATTACCTATTTCTATGAGTGTTGGAGAGATGAACGAAGGTGTGGATGCTCTCTTCTTCTTGACAAGATTGAATGCAAGAATACCAAAAAGAATGGTCGCCACAAGCACCGCGGGCATTATTAAAGGGTGCAACCCTTCGTTTGTTTCAGTGTGACTCCGCCCTTTGTCAATGGCAATCTGAGTGGGAAAGTTGGAGAGAATGATGCTCTCCTGCTGCATAAAAGGATTGATAATTAGTCTCTATGAAGTATGAACAAGTATGAACATGAAATCTTTTACCAAGCGAGAAAAAAGAAACATGAAATTATTAATTAATTATTATTTGATTGACTAGGAGCAGTCGCTGATGCTTTTAATCCTTGCTTTATCTTCTTTCGGATATCATCCTCTAGTCAAGTCAATCTTGCTGGCTTTGGTCCCCTAACGTATAACGCGTACATTAATTTCTTAATTGGGCTATAGAATAATGGAATCTATGTACAAGCAGATTGCATTCGTTCAAAATTATACGTAGTGGTTCAGTTTTTACTTGATTATTGAAAATAAAATTTTTAATAAATCATTTTTTGTCAAAGAATTTGATAAATCATTTAAAAGCTGATAACTGAGCTGAGACAAAATTGGAAATGTGGAGAAGGCGTGAAGAAAGGACCTAGCTAGTAATTATGAATGTGATTTTAAATTTAATTTGGCCATAGATTTCTCCTCCTGCACAGCACAAAGCCTTCCTTCTCCTTGTAAAATAGAAATATAATTTGTTAGACGGCACCAAACGGAGGAGCGGATGCTCCCTCAGTGCTCTCTTTTTATGCACTCTTTTCTTTCTTCATGTTAGTCTGAACAATTAGAAATTAGGTACTTATTCAATGGAAGAAAAAGAAGATAAAAAAAAGGTCTCCGGATTCAAGCGAAATGTGGCAATTAATAGAGTCTAGCGTCCTCGTAGACCTACTCTTTCTAGTTCAAAAGGAGATCAGTACTGAATTACGATGCAACCAACAATCATGTAATAAGGCCATCATAGGATTAGCCACATCTAAAGTCGAAAATAAAGGCTTTCTTTTTTCACCGAAGTCAAATCTGAGCTAAGGTACCTCGTTAACAGGCAACAACGATTCCAAAAGAGAGAATAAAAGACACCCTCCTCGGCTATTCAGCAGCCACCCCACATCCCCAGTAGACAAAAAGGGCCCAGAATACACTAGTTCAGCCTATCATTTCAATAATAAAGCGATGAATCAATAGAAAACGACACGGTAGTAAGAGATGAAAAAGTGGTTACCTTCCGCAAGCTAAGATATGAAGAGAGGCGCGAGATCAGTGAGAGAAGACTCTAAGCAAACCTGGGCAGGAACTTTCAAGGGGGAAAAAGAACAGAGAAAGCAAGTGAGGACTGATCAGTGGACGATAGTCTCAAATTGTTCTGCAAGAGAGAGGCCGAATGCGAAAGATAAAGTGAGCAACGAGAGAGTGAGAGAAGACTCTAAGCAAACCTGGGCAGGAACTTTCAAGGGGGAAAAAGAACAGAGAAAGCAAGTGCGGACTGATCAGTGGACGATAGTCTCAAATTGTTCTGCAAGAGAGAGGCCGAATGCGAAAGATAAAGTGAGCAACGAGAGAGAGAGAGAGAGAGAGAGAGAGAGAGAGAGAGGGGGGGGGAGAGGTGTGGTGGATCAATCAGTAGTAGACGAGTCTTAAATTATTATTGACCGACTGGGGGATCAATCAGTAGTAGACGGCAGTCTTAAATTATTATTGACCGACTGGGGGATCAATCAGTAGTAGACGGCAGTCTTAAATTATTATTGACCGACTGGTAAACGATAGCGAAGTAGCACCGACACGCGATATGGACACGCGACATGACGACACTAAGACAATACGTCAACAAGTCATTTCTTAAAAATAGAAAATTTCGACACGCTGAGACAAGTTGTAAATTAAATAAATATTTTTATTTTTAATTAATTTAATTCAAATTTATAAATAATTAATTAATTAAAAAAAAGAACATACAATAAATTTACACTAATCATTCAATATTCAATACTTTTATTTTTCGAAATTATTTTTTAATCATTTAATTATTTTTTTGATTAAATAAAAATTCCCACTCCCACCCCAACTCCCTTATTTTCCCTTGTCTCTTTCCCCCACCCCCATATTTTTTTCACTTTTCTTTCCCTCCCCCACCACCTGACACCTAAGTTGCACTGACAGGCGACACGACACGATATGTCGACACGTCATTTCTAAAAAATAGAGAATTTCGACGTTGTTGAGACACGTTGTATATTAAATGAATATTTTTATTTTTAATTAATTTAATTCAAATTCAGTACTTTTATTTTTTGAAATTATTTTTTAATCTCATTTATTTATTTTTCCAATTAAAAAAATCTCCATTGGGGTCCACCCCCTCTCTCTTCTTTCCCTCGTCCATTTCCCCCATCCCCAAATTTATATTTCTTTCCCTCCCCACCATCGTCCATTTCCCCCACCCCAAATTTATTTTTCTTTCCCTCCCCACCACCTAGGCTGTCCCTGTCACTTCCCCTCCCCCAAAAGTCACGCCATCACTGATGGTCCATCAGAGTCCCCAGTTTTTGATGGCCCATCAAAAACCTTAGCTCCTTTACCTCCTCCTCTTCGCCACTTGCCGCACGACCCTTCCTCTCGGTCCTTCTCCTCCTCCCCCTCCTCGCCACACGACCCCCTTCCTCGCTGCTTGCCGCACGACCCCCTTCCTCTCCTCTTCCTCTTGATCCTTCTCCTCTCTTCCTCGCCACACAACCGCCTTCCTCTCCTCTTCCTCTCGATCTCTGCTTGCTCTCAATTCTCATCACAATCGTTTACCGCCTCGCCTTTGGCCCTTTCTCCCTCGCAGCTGCAGTCTTGTCACTGATCTATCGCAGCATCACAGTGGCGGCCCTTGCCTCAATCTATGCTCTTTCTCTTGCCGTCTCTCGCTGTCCCTCGCGGCCTCATCTTTACTCCCTCGTCCTCGCCTCCACCCTCCATCGTCTTCCAGACACGCGTGTCGAAACGTGTCAAGCAAAAGTTGATCACGTGTCGGAAAATCTGACACGCGTTGACTGAGTGTCCGACCGTGTCCAAGCGTGTCAACGTGTCCGACACGCTTCAACACGTGTCGGACACAACACGAAAGCATGGGCAACGTGTCCGTGCAACATTGCCTGACACTTCCCCCTCCCTCCTGTCACTTCCCCTCTTTTTTCCCTTGTCTATTTCCCCCACCCCCAAATTTTTTTCACTTTTCTTTCCCTCCCCCACCACCTGACACTTCCCCCTCCCTCCAACATGCCAAATCCCATTTTTATTCTTTTAGTTTCCTTCTCAAAACCCTAGCAGTGGCCTTCTCCTCCTCCTCCTTGCCGCACAACCCCTTCCTCTCGATCTTTGCTTGCTCTTGGTCCTCATCACAATCGTTCACCGCCTCGCCTCCAGCCCTTCCTCCCTCGCAGCTGCAGCCTCGTCGCCGATCCATCACAGCATCACAGAGTGGTGGCCCTCGCCTCAGTCTCTGCTCTTTCTTTAGCCATCTCTCGCCATCGCTCACGGCCTCGTCTATGCTCCCTCGCCCTCGCCTCCACCCTCCATTGTTTTTGGGACATGCGGTCAACGCATGTCCGAGCGTGTCGACGTGTCCGACACATGTTGGACACGACATGGAAGCACGTGTAACGTGTTCGTGCTTCATAGGACGATAGGCTAATTGACTGGCAGCAATAAAAATTCTTTTCAGATGGCAAGCAAAGTCAAGCCACACAATTTCGGACCAGAGTACAGAATGACCACTTCCATTCATATCCACTTAAAAATCATTTTGTTAAATAGATAAATGTGGCTCTAACCAGCTTGTAAATCTTCCATTATATTATTACCAAAGACATTCTTACTACTGTAGGTGCAGCATTTTCCTCCCACCACAAAGATGCATAAATCATATCGTCAAATCCATTGTAGGTCAATAATTTCCTACGCTATATATACGTAAAAGTCATGTCTTTGCTGTAAGCAATAAAATCGTATGAAAAGCACATTTTATGACAAGTTTCTCTAATTCAATCCACAAAGATAAAGTCCACCTAAAAATTGTCCACATAATGAATACTTGCAAGTGCATTGAAACCAGTAGCTTTGCTTACTTTCAAGTTTTCCATTGTAACCAGCACCAAAAAAAGAAAAAGAGAAAAAAAAAAAAAGGTACAATGGTGAATTTTTCATAATTGGAAAACATTTGAATTTTCTATCATTTTTCCAAAAATATGAAAATTGCCAATATAATGGGAAATGGTTTTGTGGACAACCGAAAATTCTCTAGTTGATCGGATATGTTCAGATGAATTTTTGTTGTTGACAATTTTGATCTATAGCCTATGAAAGGTTTTGTGCATTATTGAAGAGAAAAGACTAGCATGATCGATATTTGGAAAAATATTTTTAACAATTTTCAAGAAAAAAAGAATTATTTTTGCAAAAACTGAGTATTTTGGATGTTTTAGGCTTTAAGTGATTTTGGACAAGTAGGGTACGCATAGGGATGATGGACCCAAAATCGGGTCTAGAAGGATATTTTGGTAATTTTCATTCCCAAGGGAGTTCAATCAACCATTAATGTTTAGAATTAGCTGTCCCTTTTGTTGTGTTTGAGCGTCCCTTGCTATTCTCTTTTGAGTCTGGACACGAGCTAGAGTGTAGAACGGGTCTATGACCTCTCTTTAGTCCGTGCTCATCACACGCTCGATATAATGCCTTGGTGTTGTTCTGAAGATGAGACCGGGGTTTTATTTGCTTCTGTGAAAGCTTGTCGAGGATCTGTTTAAATATGTTTTCATCGACTTGAAATGTCTTTTGTTGATGCGGGATGAATGAGACACCAAGGTGTATGTTCATCGTGGTGTCTCATTCATCGACATGCTGTATTACTTTTAGTTAGACGCCCGAAACCCATTCGACGAAATGTTCCAAGAAATATGTAAGAAATAGCTGCTGTTTCTGTTCCAATCTGAAGGTGCTGGTCGTTAACTTGGTTTTTATGAATAATGAGATTGCTACGTTGCATTTTGTTTGATATATGTTGGGTCTCCTTCATTGAACAGGATGAGCGGACGGTGTAGTGTGATGGAAGATGTTGGAAAGTGAGCTCGTTTTATTTCGGTGGTGGTCCATGCTGGTCCGAACGGATGACCGACGGGGTGCGGTGGTGTAAGCTCCGGCGCCCGTGGAGGATGTTGTGATGCCTGGGTGTATGAGTTCGAAAAATGAAAGAGAAGAAGTTGCAGAGAATGAAAGCTTCGGAGGAAGAAGATGACCAGAAGAAAAGGACAAAACAGGGGGAAAGACAAAACGAGAAAAGAAAAAATAATAAATGAAACATTTAAAATTGGGTTCTTGCGGACGCACGTCGGATCCAAGTTGTCGGATTGGGTCAACAGTCCGGATTGGATTACCCGGCCCGAACTTGTTTTCCCGAATATAATAATATCAAATATTAAAAAGTTAAAAAATATATTTTTAAAATGTAAAATTAAAGATAAAAGAATATTATTAATGATATTAAAAATTATAATATTATAAAATGCTAAAATCGAAACCTAATCAAGTACTGTTTTCTCCACTTGAGTTCAGGCTCAAGTCGACTCAATCCTCACATAACTAGGAGTCAGCAGGCTTAGCAGTAAAATCACATAAGCTGATCATCCAGTAATTACTTCATGCGAAGAATAAAAAATGCTAAGCATACACCACAGTTAATGTTATACAAAGAGAAAAAGGCAAAGAAAGAAAGCTATGGCATACCATTTTGAGTAGAACAAATTCCTCCATAATCTTCTCAAAGCCAAGAGTCAGACGAACAATCGATGACAACCAGATGAGAAGGGGAAATGGACGAGATCTGCATGGCAATATAACTGCCAAACTAATAAACACTGCATCAAAATAAGGCACGTAATTATCGTCCCTTCCCATCCCATTCAACCCAACAACAAATCTCTGCAACACAATTGAAGTACTAAATTGGCTCAAAAAAAAAATTATTGTGGGTCCAGGCCAATATTTCACAGTTTTATGATATGCAAGAATGGTCTGATTTCTCTGGGAACAGGAAGCCATGCAGAGAAGACCCCATAATTAGGCAAAAGGTGATAGTGCGATGTGAGTAATCAATCCGATCAATGCTTTTCCTTGTCACATAAATGTCTAGAGCAAGATATATGCATGAATTATCAAATTCTATAACAAAGGGCCAGATCACCAAATTGTTATTCCAACTAAACTAGTCCAACCAACTTATGGTGGCTTCCCTTCAAACTTTACTAACCAAAGCAAGACAACTGTGACTACATAGACATTATATCTATTCATTCGCGATTGACCCATTTCCGACTTCCTTCCAACATCACCAACAAATTCAGCAGACCAAGCATTCTATAAATGACTTACGCATTTGTCGACACTTATCAACTAAAAAAGAACGTCTTTGGTTACGGATTGACAATCTCATGAGGCAATAGCTCAATTTCTTGAGTGAAGTAATCCCGACAAAGCGACGGAAGATTTGATACCGTTATCATTTCGATCAATCAAAACATATTTTCTCAACCAAATTGAACGATTATTCCTTAGATTTGACGAGGTTTCAGTGTTATGTTAGGGAGGGAGGGAGAGAGAGAGATGAACTAACCTTTTTCATAGTAACTAGAAGAGAAGAGCGAAGTAGCGCGAGGAGAAGCTCTAAATAAGAGAAATTGCAAAAAAAGTACTTTTTCTGCAACATAAACACAGTATTAGTTAATAGTAAATTCCTTTTGTGTATATTTAGTAAAATATTAAATTGATCATAACATTCTTTATATTTTGTAAAATTTTGCAGCCAATGTGTCAATAATTTTCTTTACTTGTGATAGCTTTTCTCAAGCAAAACAAATTTAACAGATTATGTTTTTGCCCTCTTTATCCAGCTATCCACCTTGAATGTAAGACCGATATCATAAAAGAGAGCTTTGACTTATGAAGTTTCCATGACAATCATAATGTTTTGTGCACAATAGAGTAATAGTAAAGTATTGTTGGAAAAGCTATTTTTTCAAATTTTTTTTTAAATCGTTCCATTGAAATATGAATTTTAATATATATATATATAAAGGTAAAATCGTAAATTAAAGAAAAGGTATTACTTTGTCAATTTTTTTTGTTTTGCGGATAAACAGCAACAGAAAAGAAATTTGAGATACGCATCGTAAATCTAAAACTTTTAGTAGGACATGGAAGTCTCGTCTTTGCAAGGGGAGCCTTCACACCAAACGAACCCAAGGGTGTCAAACGAAACCAGAAAAAAGTCGTAGGGCGGGCCGAAAATAGAACTTAAACAAACTTCAGGGGTGAAAACGGAATTGTCAAAAAAAGAACTGAAAAATATGGCTCCAAATCTCTTCCATTCTCCGGCGTACAAAATTGGAAAAACGAAAAACATCAATCCCGCCATCGCTGGGAAGGTTCTCGAACTAGAGCACTTCGAGCTCGCTTGAATATCCGATTCGAGACTAGAGATCGATTTGATTCCGACTCGGGCATCATCAATCGATCGAATCGCTCGAACAGGTTGAGATTCCATGGAGGGAGCGGGGCTCGGAAGTAGAGAAAGCTCGGTTGCTGAGCTCAGCTCTCAAGTTCGGGTTCGACGAGCAGTCCGCCAACAAGTACTCGGACCATCTTGTTTCGCGCTCTACGGTAACTCAAACCGTTATTTCGTCGCGCGTTCTTATGCTAATTAGCGTTTGCGGAATTATGGAGGTAGCTCTCGTCCCCACGATGATGATGATGATGATGATGGCTGTGGAATCGTCTTGCTTTAGGTTTGAATGCATCGGAGCGGGTTTAGCGAAGTAGCAGTCCTACTGACGAGCGAAATGTCCGGCACTGGTCCAGCTTGATGTGCTTAGGTTACTTCGGATGGACGGCGGTTTTTTCTTGATTATTGGCCCAAATTGCGTGATATCTGGTCATCAGGGAATGACTTTAATAGCTTGTGTTGTGGGGATAGTCTCAATTCTGATGATGGCTATGGAATAACGGTCTACTTTGGATTTGAATGGGACCGGAGTTTAGGTCATTGAGCGTTAGTCTCATCCCCTGTTTCTTTGTGGGTTTGGCGGAGTAGTCCTATTGACAAGTGAACTGTCTGGCTTAAATCACTGCAAATTACTTATGTTGTCTTGCAATAATATCAATGTCGTGTCTGTTTGAACTAAGTGCAAATTACGTATTGGAAATTGTATTTATTTGATCTCTTGTTTGCCATGGATCTTGCAAAATCATCTCTTTCCTCTTTTGCTTTTCTCAAGGTGACGAAGGTCAAGAGTTGATCACTGTAGAGCACTGTGGCGATGACATCCTAGCAGAACTTGCTGAAACCATGCAAGATTCTTAGGATTGGGACCAATCTCAGCAGGGTACTGCAGATGGTAATGACAAAATGGAATGGAAATCTTCTATAGTAAGTGGACAGCACCTATTAGTTTTCCTTAATTCTCCAATAAGAAAAGCTGAGTGAAATGACATTCTTCTTAAGTTTTGAGCCAGCTTATTTGACCATTTAAAATTATTGCAGATTTCACACTTGGATAATGCCAAGACAACTAAAAAGAATGTTCGGAATAGAACAAAGTGCAGAGTGGAGACTAACTAGCTGGACAATCAATTCATGAACTGTCGGAGCTATTTGCTGCAGCTTGTTTTTTCTTATGTAAATAGCTTTTGCATATAAAGGACATAATTACTTAGTGATCCAATTAACAATTCTGATGTGCATATGGAAAGGATTCACTGCGAATGAGTGCTTCATTTCCGTCTTCTTGTGCTGGGTTGCTTTTTCTCAAGAGAATTCAGGTGCCTCAGAAAGCTCGTTGGTCGAAAGCTGACCACGGCCACACTCTATGCTTTTGAGTTCTGGTTTCCCAACACGAAGTTACTATTGAATTTCCTTGATATGCCGCGAGTGTATAAATCCGATGGATATATACTCGACAGGAGCCCAATTGTCTTGCTGAGCCATTCACCAAAATGAGCAGCCATCTATGCAGATATTGTAATGCTCTACCTTGCTCGTGGTAATTTGCTTTCGTCGTGCCTTTTGCTCTAGCTAAGCGATTTCTGGGGAAACAAAGCGTGCTATATCTGGCAATGAGAAGAACCGAAAAAGGGACGAACGAAACCGAAAATAACCGCAATTTTGGTATGCGCATGATCACGTTTATATCCTTTTGGATGTGGTGGTCTTGTGATATAACGATTGATTTATTGTTGCGGATCTTTCTTTGATTTTTGAATAATTGAACTTCCCACCACCTGATGAACCTCATGAATGTAGCGATTAGGGACGAATTTGTCTCGCCTCTGAGCCGAATCCGAATCTGGCATCACAGGTTAGTATCAAAGATCTAGAAGCTTTAGTAGCATGTAACCTCTAACTTCACTTAACAAAACAAAAGCATCATCGTAATTTCGAAAGAAAGGAAAAAACAAAGTGTATGGGTTTATATCCAATGTTAAAAATAGAAGGTCCAAATCCTGGTCGCCTCTCTCTCTTACACGGAAGTTTCCACCCCCAACAGAAAAACCACCTCTCCGTTTGCTGTCATCTCCATTTCTTAACATTAGAGAGACCCCTCCTCTCTCTCTCTCTCTCTCTGAAAAAAATCCTTGCCATCCGAGAAAGGGGAAAGGCGAGGAGAGGGGGGGGGGTGCGCGGCGCGGGGGGCGCGGGGGGATATTGAGGACACAGATGGACCCGTGGTCGCCGAGCTACCGATCCCATGGAGTTGGCCGGGGTCTACAGATCATGACGATTCAAACTCCTAACCAAAACCAGATGTACGTAGCCAAATCCCGGCCTCGCATGCTCGAACACGCTTCCCCCCCGCACAGACTAGACAACGTGAAGGAGTCGGCGATAAAAGCGTCGTGGTGGAATGATCCGGAGAAGAAGAGGAAGAGGAGGGTGGCCAGATACAAGCTTTATTCGGTCGAAGGCAAGTTCAAGGCTTCTTTCAAACAAGGGTTCCGATGGTTGAAGCGCAAATGCTCGACCTTCGCACGTCGATTCTAATTAGCAGAAATTAAGGAATACCGTGTCCATCGTCATCAAGAGAGAAAAAGGGTGAGAAAGAGGAAACAGAGAGATTTGCTGTGCTCTTTGGGTGTTCATCTTTATATGTATCTAATGGTAATCAATTATTCAGAAGGGTGCCGCAAATGTTCAATCTTTCCGATATTATGTTCATCTGACTCATTGTTTCATTCATCGATCTCCAGCATTCAAAACATAGGCAAATGAGATGACTCGTACGTGATAGTAATATATATTTATATTTGCCGATTTTTCTTTTTCTTTTTTGAATTTTCTTACCTTCTAATACATTTTTACAGGATTCTGCATCCATGCCCTTGCAAAGTAGAATTGTCTGATTTGTTCAATTCTCCTCTTTTCTGTAAGCTCTTTTCCTAATAAATGTGATGCTGATTGCAAAACCAGATGAATACTTGTATTTGTAGGATTGACGTTACCATCTATTTTGTGGTCGATTTTGTTGGGTACGATTTTGTTTTGGCCAAATGTTGTTTACGCCTTGTTTATGGGGTTCTTTAACCCCCTAATTTCCTCAAATTGTCTAGTTTGATTCCTCTTCGTTGTACAATTCATCATATGGCAACATATATTGCTGAAGTAGATATTCTAAAATGACATGCACCGGTGCTAAACAAAATGAAAGGCTTTCGATGGTTTTATTTTGATTTGAGGACAATTTTTCATATTTCGAATGCTGTCCCATTGAGACCGGAGTTACGAAAATGTGGAAAACTGAAAAGCCCAAAGGGAACCCTCTTTAATTCTATCAAAACTTGCGTAGTTATTGTTCAAATGCTCGTAATTTATAGGATCTTGATGTATAATGTGATAGAACTTTCAAAAACAAGGTCAAAGCAAATCTCTGGCATGAAATCGAAGGAGAAGGAGAGTATGAAAATGTGGCATCCAGAAAATTTGACAACCCTTGATTATGCGACGGTCCGTGATAGATCGACGGAAGTATCGTCGGACTATGTCATCGGTATCATTTACGGACACCGTTTTATTTTCATCATTGGACCGATACGTTATGTTTAGTAATGGTCCGATCATCGAATAAATTATAGTCTCGTCGAAAATTTCTCTACGTACCATTACCAACAAGACCGAGGTTTATTCCAAAGGATGTGTCGACAAGTTACCCATTATTTGAACTTTAGCCGTTTTCCATTGAATATGTACCCTAGGCAAAGGAGCCGAGAGACTTCATTTCATGCCCATGCAGCCACGGCCATCTACTCTCTTCCATTAAGACATGAAAATTACAGATTCATGGCCATTAATGAGGACCATGCACGTCTCTCCATCGTGCGGTTCAATAAACAAATAGGAAAATTCCCATGCACGGCCATTGCATCCATGTTAAATAAGCCCCTCCATGCTGCAGATGAAGCCACATCCATATACATACAACAATTAAAGGCCCACGTATAAAGAAGTCAACTAAGGAGAAGAAGTGGACCACTGTGCAGCCCATGCACACGTCTCTCCTCTTCATGGGTCTTGATCGAGCAGCTATGTAGCCCTTCTTCGGTGGGCAGCAAATGGAAGAAGTGTGGCCATCAACCTACAGACACGTTGCCTCTTCATTTCACGGATCAACTAAGGAGAAAGATTGACCTTTGCCGCCACGTTCAATGCATGAAGGGATGAGCTGGCGTGCGACTCGTTCGAAACTTGATGTTTCGGTGGGACATCAAAGCCAAGAAGACAGCCCAGCGCAAGACACGCCACCCCTTCGACAGTCAACAAGAAAAGGAGAATGTTGACCAATAAACCGAGAGAAAAGGCCACGTCTTGCATGGGGTCCAGCTGTCTCGGCAAAGGAACAAACCAGCATGCAAGAAGCCACGCCTCAAATGCTTTTTGCGCTGGTGATGGGAGGCTTGGATGAAGGCCACGATACTCCACCTGTCCTTCGCGGAAGAAGCCACAGAAACTCAAGCAAATTGTTGACAGGTGTTGTCAACAAAACAGCGACGGAAGAGAGAGAGATCGTGGGTTTCCTTCGACGCCCAGCTCTCTCTCTAGGTGCGCACTTCTCCTTCGTTTCCAGCAGCAAGTGCACCAAAGAGAAAGAGAAAAATCGCTTCCTCACTCCACCACCATCGACCCTCTTCTTAGTCCAAAACCCAGAAAATTTTTCAATCCAAATCTGGGCGCCATCTTGCTTACTCCTCACCGTTAGCCATCAACCTCCTTCGTCGCCGCTATTCGCCTTGGCCGCATCTCACCGCACGCCGTCGACACCGCTCGCCACCGTTGAGCCGCACCATTGCACCGAACCCCTCGCCGTTAGCATCGTAGAACTTGAGGCAAGTAGAGTCCGTTTCTCTACTCTTTGGCTAGCTGAGATGAGTGCATGTTGATTTGTGAATGTCAAATGTGGTGGAAGTGAGGAGAATCCGAAGCTATGGGGAGGAAATTGTTGGCTATGCATGCTATTTTTAGAGAAAACCAGTCTGTCCATTTGTAGGATTTTGATTTGCATGTGGCTTTTTAGTGGAGATCTCACCTTGACTTCTGAACGAAAGTTGTTAAGAACATCATAAGGTATAACATATCAAAAATTTGGAAGAAATGAAAGAGAATAGGTAGGCAAAATCGTGGTTTTTCGGAGATGGTCAGATCTGGAAATTTGGGTACTAGGAACAGAAGTTTTAACAGTTTGTAGTAAATTATATAGAGCGAATCTGACTTCGATGTCTTCATGAAATATCTTCCTCTATGTCTTTTCTACCACATAGTTAAATTTAGTAATTTTTGAAGGTCATTTGCCTATTTAATCGAAAATGTCTTAAAAACGGTGCAATCGGATGTGTCCGGACTTAGTGATGCTACAATGTGTGCTTTATAATGTTCTGTGTAAAACTATTTTGGGGGAGTGTTCTTCACGAAATATCCTTATTTATGTCTTTTCTACAACATAGTTAAATTTCATAATTTTTGAAGATCATTTGAGTATTTAACCAAAAATGTTTCAAAAACTGTGCAAGATGAACGGACAGAATAAGTAATGCTGTGATGCGCGGTTAGTATTGAATTATGTAAAGACCTTTTGGTGTAGTGTTCTTCATGAAGTATCTGACTCTATGTCTTAATTATCAAATGTTCAAATTTCATAATTTTTGAAGGTCATTTAGGTATTTAATCGAAAATGTTTCGAAAACTGTGCATGAGTAAGGCTAAAAATCCCTTTTCTGTGATGCATGGACCTATACGTTTTCTGTGAAGCTTTTTTTGATAGGGTGTTCTTCACGAAAAGTGTTTCTTTAGACCTTATCTACAATGTATTAAATTTTCAGAATTTATTTTCATCGTTTACAAATTTTCCAGAATTTTTCACAAGCAGAACGCATTCTGTTTAAAGCTGAAAACTGTTCTATTTAAAGATTATTTGATTTGCTATATAAATTGTGGGTTGTTATTCGTGCAATGATATGGTGACATTCATGCATATCATATGACATCAAAAGATAGATGGATTTTTATGAATTAAATGAAGTTTTCAAACTATTGCATTAAATGATAATTTTTCCAATGCATATCATGTGATTTTAAAAAGCCTGATTTCAACCCTTGGCATTTTTGCAATCAAATGTGAATTTGAAAAATGAGATATATGAAAATATGCATTGTGATGATGAGAAGGCCGTCGGAGGTGTGAGCCGACGATGCCCCGGGAGTGTCGGGATGCCTAAAGGATCGATGAGTCGATGCCTTGTGGATGCCCGGTGGCCTGAAATGGCTAAATGCCGGAGGATCCTTGGGAGTTTCGAGATGCCTAGTGGTATACGGTACGTAATTCTAGGGGGAATGCCTGGTGGTATGTCGGTACGTAATTCCGGAAGCCCTGGAGGTGTGTGCCGGGGGGATTCCTCGTGATGCTAGTTGGGATGCGAGATGCCCGGAGGTGTGTGCCGGAGGTTCCTCGCGATGCCAGGTTGGGTGCGAGCGATAAATTGTGGGATGCAAACATTGGTCCCTTGGAAGAAAAAAATTGATGAGATCCTTGTGAAAGATAAGAATTGAAAGTGAATCATGTGCATGGGTGTATGCATATGGCATGATGTATGAAAATGGATCTCATGGTGTTGTATGCTTGATAGCATGGATGATATGAATCATGGTGGTATATGCACTTATGTCATGGTGATATATGCATGAATGCTTGATGATAAGTGCATGGTGGTATATGCACATATGGTGGCATGGTGATACATGCATGGCTGCAAGGTAAGGTATGCTTGAATGAATAAATGATATGTGCTTTGTTCATGATACCTTGATTGTTCTGTTTGACGCATTAAGTAGTTTGGTGGATCTTTACTGCTGAGTGGTTGTACTCACCCCGTTTGGGGACTAACATTTCAGACTAGACAAGATACCTCTGCTGCCACTGCCACCGGTAGATGGATGGAGTGGTTGGATATGACCACGAGGGGGAGGATAGCAAAAGAAGGAACTTTTGGACGCCAACACTGAACGATGGACTTTAAGTATATGACTGTTGGAAAAGATGTCGGTCATCTTTTGAAGTATAGCCGAGTATAGAAGACCTTGGCATTTTGATGTACCGACGAAAGATATCCATCTGCTTTATGTAAATAAAGGTGTTCGGCTTTAACTTATAAAATGTTTAGTTGGTGTGCATCGTTTTCTGAATATAGGGAAGGAAGTTGTTGGATACGTTTCCGCCATATAAATTGCGCAGGGACCGACCTAAAAGATATAAACCCCCAGGATTGAAAGACCTTCAGGTCAAGCAAGAGAATGGTAATCGAACTGTGGCGACCCTAACGGTTCAGGGGCCGATAAGGGGTGCCACAGAAAACCCATGAGTAGAACCGAACTGGTTGACCAGGTTTAACACCTTCATCCAGTTATCTAGTCGATTCACGGTTTTCAAATTTTAAATCAATTCAGCCGATAAGGTTGTGACTAAAATTCTAAAAGTAGTCAAAACACATAGCCATTGCCCTTTGGAATAATGGCTTAGACACTGGTTAAGCAACTTAGTAAATAAACTGTAGACTCAATACATCGACTTTACTTGTGATTTTTCTTGTGAAATGTTCAATCAATATTCTGAAAATTTAATTATTTCGCATTAAGTATGCTTAACAAGTATTTCAACACGACCCGCACTATATTTGTGTTACTAATTATAGATTCGAACTTGGCTTAAAAAGCTACTTTGCCTTACAAGCTACTTGGCCTTGTATTGAGCTCTGGAAAAATTGAGTTTTAGTTCAAGTAGACAAGCAGCGAATCAGACAGAGTACCTTGCCAGTAGCTTTCAGCCTTTCAACTACTAAAATTCCACCAATGTCATCTAGTACAAGGGTACAGGAATATCAAAGAGTGACCTCAAAGAAATTGCTTCGATTGAGGCTTCAATGCGTGACTGGTTAACACAATTTGGTGTGGTAGAGCCTGATTATTAACCAATAAGATGACCCCTTTAAAGTTTTTTGTTCAAACCAAATGAGTAAATTTTGGGAATGGCTCTTTTCATCCTTCCAAAAATTTCCCACATTTTTCAATAGTCCTCAATTGCAGCCTACCCAAGCCTGAGAAAAATAGGTTTCAGATATGAAAATGTATATGGATGTGACTCTTCTGCTTTTAGATTCATGCTTAAATAGTTCAAGTTTGAGATTATACTACCAAAACGATTGCAAAATGCCTAGATATGATTTTCCAATGTAACCAGCATAGAAAGATGATTTTACACAGACGAGTGCTTTATTTTGTGTTCAAAATTCTTTCAAATGAGAAAACTACTGTCTTCTTGGAAACATTATCATTGAAACTCTTGCCTGCAATTGACAAATTATTTGCTAATTCCATGGCATTCACTTTTTCCACGAAAGAATCTCTCTGCCACAAAATTACAGCTTGAAGTGGATATCTAACCGGTAATCTTGTTAGCAAATCTCATTTTATGCTTAACCTGCAAATGCATTCTTCCAGCAAGCAATTTGTGATTCGACCTTTGCTAAAGAATAGCACGATGTCAAAGCTCACCAAGGCCTAATGCACCATATGAGAAGAGGTCGCTTCACATCCAAAATCCTTTGAAGAGTACTAACAACACAAACGCCAACAGGAAAGAACTTCCGGATGACTTTCCATAATGACAAAGCTCATTCCTGCTCGCATCTCCATCCCATGGTGTTTGGGGAATTTCTCCAAGTTTCATGAATTGCAGCCTGAATCTACACAAGAGGAATAGCATTGACTATAATCATCAGTAATGAAAGAAACTGAGATACGTAGCATCACAATTTACCCCATCAAAAATAAGGTACAAATGCATAAACATCATTTCCACCAATTGGACCACAATGAACATACGCTCCATTAGCTGGCTGATGAAATAGAAAACAACATACTTGGAGAAGTAAGCAATTAGGAATACTTCCCTTGTTTGTGTTTAGGAACAGAATTGATGCTAACGGAATGATGCTGAAAAGGTGTGCGTGCCTAAACTACAGAATAGAGAGATGTATTTGTTACTTGGGTATTTCACAATATCCTATTAGCAAAATCAGCAATACCAGATAGTTTGCAAGGAGGTCAATTTCAACTTTACAAATCCAATGCCGCATACACGAGAGGTGAGCCTATCAAATCAGAAACCTATATGAGAACATTTACAAGGTATTATCACACTAAAACTAATAGAAATGAAGGAGATTGTCAACATGCATACTTGCGTACTAATTTCAGAAGAAATTCCACATCTCATATAGTCTAAGCACACAAGTTAGTCTTTCATGGTACAACTAGCACTGCATACCTCTCCCTTTAAAGCCTTAGTGAGTTGAGGAGTGATATATTTAGAATGCAACTTTATCAAACAACTCTGCAACAGGGTAACATACAAAAAGCCAGTAGCTACGTGTTTGATTAACGGAGAGATAGAACCTAATGAGCATACAGAAAGCATATTTAATTGAAAAAAAAAATACATTTTCAATCACTCAGGTATGTACTGTTGAGACATGATCAAGTGTTTGACTATTCACAAGCATCAAAACTTCCTCAGGACACTCCAGTTGGCCCCAGAGCGTCTTCAAGGTTGGCACACAAAATGGTCCTTAGCTGTTGTTGATGCTTCCTCTGCATAATCCCCTTTCTTCATTTTGATTGGTCTCATGTATGGAATTTGAAATTCCTCAGCCAAGTTAGAACTAGTAATCATGTTAACAAATCCAATTTTATGCTTGAATTCACATATAGAACCACCTGCACATGCAGTCTTCCTGAAAGTGATTTGTCATTCAGCCTTTGCCAAAGGAGAGGACGATGCCAAAGGTTGCAAAGGACTAAAACACCACATGAGAAGATGTCGCTTTATATCAAGAATCCTTTAAAGAGTATTAACAACACGGAGCACATGCTAAACACCATTAGCAAGGAACTTCAGGATGCCTTTCCATAATGACATAGCTCATTCCTGCAGTGTTTCGAGGCTTTCTCCAGGTTTTATGGAATGCAGCTTCAATCTACACAAGGAAGATAGCATTGACTAATTATCAATAAATGAAGATATCTGAGATCCTAGCACCACAATTTACACCATGAGATAAGGTACAATTGCGTAAACATCATTGACACCAATTACAGTTGGACAACAATAAACAGAGACTTCATTAGCTAGCCGATGAAAAAGAAACCAACATGCTCAAAAGAAGTAAGCAATTAGCAACACTTTCCCTTTCTGTGTTTAGGAACAGAATTGAAGTTAATAAAATTATGCTGAAAAGGTGAAGTGCCTAAACTATAGAACAGAAAGATGTACTTGCTACTTGGTTATTTTGCAAGATCCAATCAGCAAAATCAGCAATACAGGATAGGTTGTGAGGAGGTCAATTTCAACTTTACCAATCCAATGCTGCATACATGAGAGCTGAGCCTATCAAATCATAAACCTATCCGAGAACATTTATAGGATATTATCACACTAGTAAACTGACAGAAATGAGGAGATTGTCATCATGCATACTTGTGTCCTAATTTCAAGTGAAATTCCACAGCTCATAGAGTATCGGCACACAAGTTAACCTTTCATGGTATGACTAGCAGTGCATACCTCCCCCTTCAGAGCCTCGTCAAATTCAGGAGTGATATAATTAGAATGCGACTGTATCAAGCAACTCTGCATCAAGGCAACAAATAAAAAGTCAGAAGCTATGTGTTTGATTAATGGAGAGGTAGAACCTAATGAGCATACATAAAGCCTATTTAACTAAAATAAGTACATTTACAATCGTTCAGGTATGTGTTGTTGAGACAAGATCAAATGTTTGAACATTCACACAAATCAAAACTTCCTTTGGACACTCCAGTTGCCCCTAGAACATCTTCAAGGTTGGTACGCAAGATGGTCCTCAGCTGTTGCTAATGCTTCCTCTGCAAAATCCCTTTTCTTCATTTTGATTGGTCTCAAGTATGGAATTTGAAGTTCCTCAGCCAAGTTAGCCACACCCAAATCAGATGATAAAACAATTCCATGGCAGCAATAGGATCAAACGTGATGCAAACCAATTAGCAAATTCTTGAGCCCCTCATCCCACCATGTTTCATAGACGTGCAAAAATAGTCTAATTATGCAAAAGGTCATCGACTTGGCTGACTGAATTGAAGTCCCAAAGTAAGCCTTGATCATTACATAGACCAACTGAACCTGTCATAGAAGCAGCACCAATTAACCTTGCTTGATAATATTTCAAAACAACAGTATGACTATTGGTAATGTTAAGGGGGTTTACATTCATATGTGACAAACTAGCCAAAATAACTTTTAACATTTTCTTTGTCACCAAATAGAAACACTTGAACCTTCAATTTTATTTTAGCTCAGTTCATCATATTACGAGATGCGATGCTCTTCTTAGAAGGTTAATGAGGGACATCAAGGGAACAATAAGAAACTTGACGGGGGTTTCGTTCATCACAGAAAATCAAAAGGTGTTTGTCCCAAACAGGATATCTACCATTAGTCAAATTTGACATACAAAAGAACTTACAAAGGAACTCAAAATGGCCAAGGATTTTTTTCAAAGAAAATATGAACATTGGACATAGGGAAATTCTGGGGGTAATATACAATAACGAGTAGTAGAAGTTCATCAGCCTTTAGATGAAAATTTCAAATCCCGGGTTTTCGATAAGGGAAATGTTGATTACTAGGTAATTCCTATTTATCTTTGTTGGTATTTATATTCTTGCCTCGCAAGCTGCTATATGTTTGCAGTCTACAGAAGCTGGCAATGGAAGAATAAACAAAAATCATTGCTACAACATAATCAATAGCAACTATAGAGAGGCAAATCCGGAGTTTTCAAAATCAATCAATAGATACCCATTGTAGAGCAAATCATTCTAAAAATTTCTCTTCTCGCTCATGCCGGCAATTCAAGGTTGAAGAATCTTACTATGCCTTCTATTGGGTCTACATTTCGATCTTGGCTGAAGCATCATGTCAGCTTCTGGCCAACTCCCCCACTCCTTCAATGGAAAGCCTTCTTGTCAAAAGAAGATGGTGATGTAAAGTTGGTCATGAATCTCAGAAGAAAAATGATTGTTCATTGCTTATTTACCTTTGTCGAAGAAACATTACTCCTCTCATTGTTGTAACACGGGTGTAAGATTTATTACATCATTATCACCGCAAGATAATGTTTCCAAAGAGAACTAAAAATGGGGACGTGGTTAATAATCTCTAACGACCTGCGTTCCAGATAAGTTAGGTATTGCTTCCAATGAGTCACAACCAGAAATATTCAAATAAGGTAAATTCAACATTTCAAGTCCCCGAAGCTGAGCAAGTTTCTTGCAGTCTCGAACTCCTAGAAATCGTAACTTCTCACATCCTGTCAAATCTGGCAAAGTCTCCATTGATTTGCATCCTGTAAAATCCAACTCTTCTAAGAACTTCGCACCATCAAGACCTTGAATTTCAACTAGATTGCCGCACCCAGAAGCCTTGAATTTCTTCAAACACTTGCATTCATATAAAAATATGACCTCCAAGGACACCAAATTATCACAGCCCTCAATTTCAACTAGGCTATCGCAATGCTCAATGCGTAATCATTTCAGATGAATCAATTGTGAAAGTTTCAATCTTTTAATGGAACTGCATTTTTTTATTGAAAGCTCTTCCAAGTGCGTGAGTCCGCTGAGCGAAAGTGATGTCAGCTTATCCCACTCCTCAAAACAGAGTTTCAATGTTATTGAGGAAAGCTCACGGATGTCTTCAAGTAAATGGCGTACCTCAAGATCGAGTTTTTCTAGGTGGATGAAGCGAAGGAGCTATGGCAGTCCAAGACTCTAAAAAGGAAACGACATACATTTTAAGCCCAAAGGGAGCTCTGGCAGCGACCGGAGCTCCTTACAGCCCTTTAGGTCAAGGCTTTGGAGAGAAGAAGGAAGCGCTGGTAGCGACCGGAGCTCCTTACAGTCACCTAGGTAAAGGCTTTGGAGAGAAGAAAGATTCCGGACGCTTTCTGGCAAGTCAGATATCGGTGTGAGATTGAGATAGATAGTCTCGAGGGAAGGCAAGTCACCGATTTCACTTGGAATTGCCCCTTTTAGACTACTGCACCAGATGAGATTTAGAATCTGCAGATTTTTCAACCCTCCAATAGCATTGGGAAGCTTTTCGATCACAGTACGTTCCAAGTTAAGATGTTGCAAATTCTGTAAATCCCCAATTGAGCTGGGGATTTCTCTCAGTAACTCACACGACTTGGCACTCAATGTCTTCAATTTCCTCAAAAAACCAATAGATGAAGGAATTGCTGTAATACCAGAGTGATCTAAAAGAAGTTCTTCTAAATCTTTTAATCCACCCACCTCCTCTGGTAGCTCATTGAGACCTCTACAGGAACACAAGTCCAAGGTAACGAGGCTTGTGAGTTCGCCAATAGAAGGGTGGAGATGCTTCAATCCATCACAATTGCTCAATCGGAGAATTTTCAACTTCGTGAAAGCTGAGAGTTCAGGAGTACATCTTAAATTAGGACAAAGTCCAACGTTGAGAACTTTAAGCTGCTTTGACGCCTAATACAAAAGGAGAATAATCCGTCAAATGAGGAGTTGATTGGCTAAACAAAAAACAAACCTCAAGATCGCATAGAGGATGTATTCTTTTCCCAAGCTTACCATGAATGAATTCCATCCTTCCCAATTCTCTGTGATTCCTACCCAATCTTCACCCTGCCATAAGTCCAGCACCGATAATTTTGGCAAATGCAAGTTGATCGTCGAAAGAGACGCATCGTTTCCAAGAAGGGCCCACTCAAACCATCTCACTTCAGAAAACTTGGAATCTCCGCTAGAAGCTGCCTCCAAAAAGTCGCGGAACCAGGGGTGTCCCTGCAAGTTTTTTCACTTTTTAGTTTTTGCTTTTTTTAAATCTTGAATTTGCATGATTACCTTTTTATCCTTCCCCTATACATGTATGGATATGTAAACTCACATTTATTTCTTTTTCTTTTTTTTTTTTACTACCTTTTGAAAGTTAAACAAATGACGCAAAGATAAAGAAAAAGTTTATTATTGCTTTAAAACAACTAAGGCAAATGCACCTCAATTTTTTATCTCTTGCTTCTTCTTCTTTTTCAAAATTTTGTAGCAAATGGATTTTCACTTTCATTTAAGAAGAAATACATAAAACTAGTTTACAACGTACAAATGTTTACTTGTAAATTTTTAAATGACTTATAATTTTTAAAAGAATTTGTTAAAGAGTGTCGACAGGCCACCTGTAAGTAGCTAAGGAAGCACCCTATTTTCATTTCATTAGTTAAATGTAATAATGTGGAAGAGAAAAAAAAAAGGGGGGGGGGGAATTTTTAATATATTCAGATATATAGAAAAGTTTAGGTGGAGGGAAATTAAAAGAAATCAAATATGATATGCATTATCAAAATAGATATAGAAAATTAAAAGAAATATCCTTATCTCTAGAAGGTATCTAAATATCTTTAACGTCATTAACTATTTGCGTGAAGTGTTTACTCATTTCTTTGACAATCGAAACGTTTTTTTTTTTTTTTTTTTTTTCGGTAAAGTTTGTTTAAAAAGTGACGTGGCGACATTGGTTAGTAGTTTTGACCAGGATTGAAAAAATAAGTCGCTTTCAGAATAACTAGAAAATGAACCGATTAACTAAAAAGTGCCGTGGTAACATTGTTTAATCATCATACGTTGGTTTCCATAAGAATAGCATCGTTTCTTTTTCCATCTTATAAATAAAAAACATACTGTTTAACTTTCCTGCTAAAACAGATCATTTAATTAGTTGCAGACGGTGAAAGAAATTTCCTTATGGCTTTATTTGACTTTTATAATAATGCCTATATTTTCCCCCAAAAGTTTAATTGGTTAGAAATTCACTTTTATGGTTAGACACGTTTGTCGTTATATCTGCTTTAAATATTAACCAGTGAAATGCAATGGGTATAAATTCTCTTAAGTCTATTCGTC
Source organism: Eucalyptus marginata (assembly GCA_014182565.1). Lineage (NCBI taxonomy): Eukaryota > Viridiplantae > Streptophyta > Magnoliopsida > Myrtales > Myrtaceae > Eucalyptus > Eucalyptus marginata. Next base: position 24,000,584 of record CM024586.1, read on the forward strand.
TGAAAGTCGCTAAATTGTTGTAATCACCATCCCACACTATCTTTAATAATTTTCGCTCGTACATCGATCTATACTATGTATTACATTAAAAAAATCTATTGTATGGAAAGGGGATTTCAAACCTCATACTTTCGTCAAAAGTTTCCACACAATTCGCATATATTTCACCAAAATGAACTAAAGAAATAGGATATAACAAAATAGACATAATCATATTTGAAATAGTCAATTGGAAATTAGTCCCATAAGTATTTCAATTTCCAAAGTTAAATCAAAATCTCTCGAATTGTACAATAATTTCATTTTTTTCGACGCTATTTATCATCTTTCAGCATTTTTATCCATTCAAAACAGAATTGACTTTTCTTTTTCATTTTTCCAAACACCTAAATGGTGTGCTCTTTTTGCTAATGTTAAGAAGTTATTGGATCAACAAAAGAGACTGATATTAAATCATAGGAACGAACTATTTCAAATTAAATCAAGAATATAGAGCTGCTTTGTTTGCCCAACATCTCTTGGTCAATTTCTAGGGTTAATTCCTTGCCATTGATCAGCCATGAGCCTGTGAAGCTTTTTAGATGGACAATATATGATAAAATGACATGAACATTGATAATTTAAGTAAAAGATGAAACATATTTGAGAAAATTGGCTTCATGCTGAAAATCATATATGATGAATACAAGGTTATGGATATAATAATAAGCATGACATTTCCTCCAATTAATCAAGTTTTCTTTGTTTATTTTAAAAGAGTCGAGTTAGTGTAGTGAATTTTGGCACAAAAGAGGCATTGTCCCAAAAGATATAAATAATATAAAACAACTTATAGCAGATAGAAATGTCTGTTATAAGGAAATCCACTCTTTCTTATACACCTAGACCTAACCTAATCCATGAAATGAGCAAGGTCAATGCGATAAATCCTTGAAAAACAGTAAGATTTTCTTGTATATATTTTTTGCTATCTATTAAGAGGAAATAAGAATGAAAAGAGATAGATCTAAATAACTAGCACAGGGACGGTATCTTCCAAATCAAAATGGAGAAAAAAAAAATCAAACATTCGATTCCTAAATCACAAGAGCACCACAATACATTCGGCCGTAATAGAAAGTAAACATATGTGACAAGTGTGAAATTTTTTTCCAATCTTATTTTTGAATTAATTATCGGTTATTATACTATCCTTTTTTTTGAAACCAGGAAATCTTCATTTATTTGATCTATGATGTTTATACTTCATCTTCATTCATAATTATAGTCCTTCTAATTATCAATATTTTCAAATAGATATGACAATTGCATGCTTTAAGTAAATGAGATTTATAGTCTAAAATTGTAGTTAAAGGATCTTAAATTGATTGTCAAACAAATTTTTACATATGTAATTTATAACAATGAAATTGAATTAATGATATTACTTTTACATTCTTGAGATACTTACGATTTATTTAGTGTCATGGTTAATCTACGATGGACATAAATGGATGTTTAAATAGATTTTTTTTCCTAGAAAGTAAGAGCATCTTTTCCTGCTCCATGAAATATTAGAATAGATCAGATTAAATTGATTAAAATAAAAGGGAGAGAAAAAGAAAAGAGTGCCATATTTTACCTTTAGATGTCTTAGTACTCTTGGGACTCCCTCATAGTTGTCGTCCCATGGTCCACTATGTTTCTCAAGCGGTTGTCCTTGGCAAAAAATGCTCCTTCCAAGATCTCTCAGTTGATCATGCACCATAAATTTACCATCATTTCCAATTTTAATTAAGCACCTCAACTTCAGCTCTTCAATTCCTTGATTTGGATAAAACCCACAGTCCTCCCACATGTACATGGCGAATTGTGCATCTTTGCCATCCTTATGTATGCCAATAAAGAAACAAACAATATCGAGAAAAATCTGCTTATGTCCATCTTGTAATGCATCATAACTTATCCGCAACATGTTTTGGACATCTCTATGTGGTTGGTTTTTTAATTGCTTCCGCACATCTTCCCATACTTTTCGATTTTTTTTATACAAGTAAGAACCTACAACTTGAAGAGCCAAGGGAAGCCCACCCATGGTGGATATAATATCACGAGATATACCTTCAAAGCCCCTTGGAGAATGATCACGAAATGCATGTTTGTTAAACAAAAGCAAAGCACGCATCATATCCAATTCATTCAATTTGTACTTGTAGTCTACCTCGAATTCAGATTGATCAAGAACGGCTTCATTTCTAGTTGTAACAATGATCAAACTTCCTGCCATAAACCAATCACGTTTCTTAGCCAACACATCGAGTTGATTCTTATCATCTATGTCATCTAGAAGAACGAGAACCTTTTTTCCTCTGAATCTAGATTTGATTATATTAATTCCATCGTCAATTCTAGACACTGGCCATTTGCTTAGCAGTATATCTGATATTAGTTGACTCTGTAGATATGTAATCCCATTTTGCCTAATAGTTTCTCGAACATCTGGAAGGAAGCTGACATGCATAAATTTATTCAAGAGTTGATTGTAGATGCACTTGGCAAGAGTTGTCTTGCCTATCCCGCCCATGCCATAAATTCCAATCATTCGAGCATTGATGGAAGGACTGTGTGTCCAATTCATAATTTCCTTCATAGGACCATCAAGTCCAACTAGTTGTGGAGGCACATCCAGCTGAAAATCTTCCTGTAACTTCCTTCGAATAGTTTCAACCACACGCTCAATTAATTCTCCCTCATGCCTGTCAAACAACAAAAACAACGACTGAAAATCTTGTCGCAACTTGTTCAAAACATTTTCGATAACTTTTTTCACTAATTCTCCTTCATGCCTGTCCAACAAAAAAACTCGCTGATAATTTCGTGATTATACTTAATCTCATCAAAAGGCACCGACAGACATGTGAAGAATGGATGGGACCAATAAAAATGCAAGAAGTTTTGGTTTTACAAATAACTATGGGGGATGATGGCCAGCGGTCATTTCATTTTTTCTTCTCTCTTTTGCTAGATGGATCTTGTTGAAAGAAAATAAGGCTGTGCACCTGGCTGGTTAAGAGTCTTTAGAAGTGTAATGTTTGTTACAAGGCTTAAGATTGCTACTAGTAAAATGATAGGAGGTCAATTTTGTTTTAATTAAAGAAGTTTAGGAGAAAAGTATGTTACTCCACTCTAAGGCCAGGGCATCTCACGTGCCAAAATCGAGGACTTATAGTTGATTTACAAATCGCTACCGATGGGGTCTACTGACAATGGAAATCAAACCTAGACATGGTAAATGTGAAGTGTCCGGTCCTTTTCACCTGAGCCAACTTCCATTCGCATGAGGAGGTCTATTTTATCTGGTGGTGATAAAGCTTTGAAATACTGAGCATTCAAGTCCTCTCTAAGTGTATTGTTTGGTGATTGACACTATTGGCTGGAGGGGTTGTCATTTCTTTGATTTTTGCTCTATTGGAGACAACTGTAATTCATCTGTTTCGCATGAACACAAAAATTTATAGGATAATTACTAAAAAAATCTTAAATTTATTATAATTGTGTTAATTCAGTCTTTAATTTTTTTTATGGCCAATTCAATTCTAAACATTTTGAAAATATGCTTATGTAGTCCATCCGACCGATTTTGACAAGAAATCACTGATGTGGACATCGACTGTCTTACGAGGCACCGTCGATATCGACGTGGAGTATTTTTATAATTTTTTATAATTTTTTTCTGAATTTTGTTAGATTTGCTTTTCTTTTCTTTTTTTTTCCTTCTTCCTCTACAGTCGCCGGCCATAGATGACGGCCACCTCACCGTGAGGGCTGACCTTGCCAGAATCTGGTCCTTCTAGTGGTCCTATAGAGAATCGCAAGGAGGAAGAGACCGAGAGTTTTTTCCAACAAGAGAGGGCCGTTGTTGGGTCAGATGAGGAGGTTCGCCAGCAGCCAGAACGTGCTGGCGAGCTTCGACTGGACGGCACGGGTGGCGTCGGTGGATGCAACGGAGCAGAGGAACTCTTACTTTGATGACAAAGACAGAGACAAAGAAGAGCGAGATGACGACGACGGCGACGAAGTGGAGTGGAGTCGAAGGCGAAGAAGGAAGCGAATCTGTGGAAGAGAAGGACAATGCCTCACCCTCAACCACTTCGCTTGCGACATCCCCAATTATTCTGCAAATACAATAGTGTTCTCGAATGATTGTGTTCATGGATTCCCAATTTCTGACGCTCTTCCTTTTTTTTTTTTTTTGGGATTTCAGTTTGGGTTGGCCTCGCCTCTTCTAAAGGACCAGATTCCAGCGAGGTCACCCTTGCCAGATTCGGCGAGGGCAAGCCTCACCGACCCTCGTTTGTGGCCTGTCACCCTCCATCAAGGAGGCCACGGCCAGAGTGGAAGAAGGAAAAAAAGAAGAAGAAAAAAATAAAAACTAAAAATTTCAGAAAAAATAATAAAAAATTATTTATGTTAACAATTTTCAGCTGAAATCAACCGAATAACTATATTGGCAAATTTTCAGAGGGTCTAGGATTAATTTGACTGAATAAAAATGTTTAGGACTATATTGACACAATTACAATAGATTTAAGATTTTTTTAGTAATTTCTCCAAACACTTACTTATCAAAAAAGAAAAGTTAAGGTGGAAGCAAAGTACCCGTTAGCAACTTTCTCAGACTCCCATCCATGTAAGTAACTCACTTCGTTGAGTGCTTGCTGCCCTTTCTGGATATCCTCCTCATCAAAATACTTCTTACGTGAATGGAAAGCCTTCCCAAAACTTCCTTTTAGATACCGCACATCCGATGGATCCACTTTATAAAAGATGGGCAAAACTAAGTGTGATGTGCTCTTCGCATGATCCATGATATGAATAAGCTCGCGAAGGCACCATTTGCTTGAAGCATAATTTTTGGAGATGATGAGGATCGAAATCTTAGACCGAGCGATGGCATCAAGAATCTGTGGACCGAATTCCTTGCCAATTGGAATGCTCTTATCATCCCTAAACACGAAAACCGGTACAATCCCCACCTTGTCTAGACCGTGATAGAGGTGATCGGTGAATTCCTTGCGGGTATCTGACCCTCTAAAGCTCAAGAACACATCATAATGATCATTACCTTCTCCCGTGGGCGTTGGAGAGATGAATGAAGGTGTGGATGCTCTCTTCTTCTTCTTGAGAAGATTGAATGCAAGCATACAGAAAAGAATCGTTGCGACAAGCGCCCCGAAAGAACGCCCCATTACAAAAGGGTGCATCCCTTCGTTTGTTTCAATGTGACTCCGTCCATTGTCCATGGTGGCAATCAGCGGAAGTTGGAAAGAAAGATGCTCTTCTGCTGCATAAAAAGATTGATTACTAGTCTCTATCAAGTATGAACAAGTATGAACATGAAATCTTTAACCAAGCAAGAAAAAATAAACATGAATTCTTTAATTAATTAGTATTTGATTGACTAGGACCAGTTGCATGCTTTTAGTCCTTGCGTTATCTTCTTTTGCACATCATCCTTTAGTCAAGTCAATCTTGTTGGCTTTGGTCTCCTCACGTATAACGTGTACGTTAATTTCTTAATTGGGCTATAAAATACTAGAATCTATGTACAAGTATATCGCATTCATTCAAAATTATACATAGTGGTTCAATTTTTATTTGGTTATTGAAAATAAGATTTTGCAAAGTCATTTTTTTTGTCAAAGAATTTCATAAATCATTTAAAAGCTGATAATTGAGTTGAGACAAAATTGGCAATGTGGGGAAGACGTGGATAAAGGACCTAGCTAGTAATTATGAATGTGATTTTAAATTTAATTTTGCCATAGATTTCTCCTCCTGCACAGCAGAAAGCCTCCCTTCTCCTTGTTTATCTGCTCCTCTCGCCGACACATTCTCTCTTCCCCCTCTCTCCTTTCGTTTTTTTCTTTCTTTTCCTCTTTCTCCTTTCTTTTGCTCCATTCTTTTCCTTTCTTCCTTTTCTTCTTTTCCTTTTTGACTCTAATGTATATTCTTCTTCTTTTTATCATCATTTCAAACTCATCTAATATTACTACCTTTCCACCAAATCACTTTTCACTTTTGACAGCATTTTACTGTTCACTTTGATTGTATGTTCCCACATGTAATTGATCGGAAGTGACCGAGTGAGTGTCAGGGATAGTGAATGAAAAGCTCTCATTCTATTAAATTATATTAGAAAATTACAATTTCAGGATGTTACGGCAGATGCGGGAACAATTTATCAAGGGAATATCTCTATCGAATAGATAAAGTAATGAGACTAGAGGATAGAAGAATATGTCTATAGATTTATAACAGTTTAACTTATATTAAATCTACATCTACTCTCAAGCTAACAACCACCAGTATGGCTTTTTTTAACAGAAAGAATAAAATGCAAGCTGAAACATATTGTTGAACGCATGAGATCGAGGCAATTTAGAGATTTGAAGCTTTTTGAATTTCCGCCTAGTCCATTGGCATCCTCTAAATCCTTTTTATAGAAAACTAACCGTTGGAGAATAATTTTACCAGTAAAAACGTCCTTTCATAGGTTTTCTTTGGAGGGTGCCCTTTTTCTTTGGAGGTCATAAATATAAAATACGAAACCTATGTTTGGTAAAATTCCACAAAAATAATATTTTTATTCAGTTAATAGTAAAAAAAAAAATTGGTAAAGACAAAAATATTTTTTGGTAAAGAAATTGATCATAACTCTCCTTTGTACTTCGTAAAGTTTTGACACCCATGTCTCAGTAATTTTCCTTACTCATCGTAACTTTTCTCCATCAAATGATAATTTGATCATGTTTGCATCTAACTTTCCTTTAATGTTCGGAAGTGATGATAAAAAATTGATTTTGCAAAATAGATTTGACGGATCACCTTTTTTGCTCTTTTTAACCTTCTGTAGGACTCATCCCATAAAAGAGAGCTTTGACTTATGAAATTTCCATCATGATTAGCACGTTTTAGCCATAAGAAAAATATATATATATATATATATATATATTATTTTATTTTTTTCTGAGCAGTATAGTAGTGTTGGAAATGTTATTTTTCCAAAATTTTGCAAATCGTTCCATTGAAATATATGTGTGTGTGTAGGTAAAAATGTAACTAAGAAACTATATTAATTTGTCAATACTTTCTTTTGCTGATGCACAGCAACAGATAAAAGAAATTTGAGATACTTCTTGTAGATCTATAACTTTAGTACGACACGCAAGTCTTCTTTTTGCAAAGGAGCCTTCACACATATTCCTTACCTACCGAGGTCAACAATGACTCAAACCAGAAGAACTGATGGGGGGCAATATAGAGCTCAGACAAACTCCGCGTGCGAAAACGGAATTTTCAAAAAAATTGAAAAAATATGTCTCCAATCTCTCCCATTCTCCAGCACATACAAAAATAAATGGGAAAACATTAATCCTGCCGTCGCCCTAGGAAGATTTTTCGAGAAGAGCACTTCGAGCGTGCGCTCTGGAGAGAGACTAGCAATAATCGATTCTGACTTGTGCATCATGGATCGATCGAATCGCTCGAATAGGCTGGACATCCATGGAGGATCGGGGCCTGGAGGTAGAGAAAGCTCGGTTACTGAGCTTGGTGCCCGATTTCGGCTTCAACGAGCAGTCCGCCAACAGGTGCTTGGACAGTCTTGTTTCACTCCACAGTATCCGAATCATTATTTGGTCGCGCATTTTTTGTGTCATTTTCCGGAAATTACGAAAATTGCCAATGTAATGGAAAATGGTTTTACGGACATCCAAAAATTCTCTAATTGATCTGATCTGTCCAGATAAATTTTTGTTGTTGACAATTCTGATTCGTAGCCTTTGAAAGGTTTTGTGTGATTATTGAAGAGAATAGACCAGCACGATTGATATTTGGAAAAACTCAGTTTTTAAATGTTTTTAAGAAAAAAAGAATTATTTCTGCAAAAACAGAGTATTTTGGATGTTTCAGGCTTTAAGTAAGTTTGGCTCCGACCAAAAAAAAAAAAAAAAGCGGTGATTTTGGACAACCGGAGTGCATATTAGGCAATGGACCCAAAATCAGGTCTAGAAGAGTAATTTCATAATTTTAATCGAGCGGGCTTTTTGTCCCGAGGGAATTTCACATGTATTATTTTGTTGCCCCAGAGGATGTTAGGCGATGAGTAATAACCGAATGTATTTTTGTCCTATCAATTGTAACAGACCGGAGAATGAAGGTCGGACTTACCTCGAGGAGGAGATATTCAGAGATGAAATAACCGTGATGGGTTTCAGTGTTTGAGAAGAAGTCGGCTTGAAGCAGTCCAAGTCCCAAACGTCAGTGCAGTCCCGAGGATCACCTTCACGCCTCGACCTAGACCGGCTTGGTTAGGAAAGAGACGGAGGCAAATTTGCAGATCATCTCAGGTCAGAACGTCGCGAGAAAGGACGAGTAGTGGCTACGAAATCACCAACTACAGACGGGGAACTTACTGTCTTTCGATAAAATCCAGAAACGACCCTCGTGTTCCGCCGAAGACCCCCCAAATCCAAGAACCCTAATCACCTCAGCGGAGTCCATTATCAGAAATCATAGCAAGCGGAACACTGAAAAGTTCGAAACTCGACACGATTCGAGTTGATATTACCTGCTGATTGGTGCCTGCCGAAAAACCAGTCCTTTGAAGCCGGTGGTTCGGAAGGAGCGACTGCAGGTGCTCTTCGCGACGGCCTCGGGTGTACTGCTCGGTGGATTCGTGAGAAAGAAGATCGCTGCTTCCTCCGCCGATTCAAGCCGAAGCTCTCGCTCTGGTCATAGAGGCTTCGATGTGCTTCAGATCTGGAAGCTGAGCGAACTTGTACTTGGGGAGTCGGACGACGCGGTTCTGTGTTGACTTTCTGCGGGCTACGTAACACCATCAGGGTGTGTTGCGACAACCACACGCACGCCGATACGTCATTTCTTATAAAATAAAAAATTTTGACACATTAAAACACATTATATAATAAATAAATATTTTTATATATGTATATGATTATTTCAAAAATAAAGAGCAAAGTCAACTTATTTAAATAAATTTATAATCTTTTACGGTGATCATAATTTATTATTATTCAATATTATTCATCTTTTTTCTTTCTTGAAATCACCCTTCACCCTCTCCCTCCAAAAAGAAAAGAAAAAAAAGACAAATCTCGCCCAATTGGACGAGCATCCCATTTTAATTTGTTTTTTTTTTGCTCTTCATGGCACCATCATTTTTAATTTTTTTTTCCTGCTCTTCTATGAAAACCCAAACACTAGCTGCCTGCTATTTCTTCTAGGCGCCTTCTTCTTGCATGGCACCTCATTTTTTAATTTTTTTCTGCCCTCTTTGAAAACTCAAACCTAGCTGCCTCCTCCTCCTAGACTCCTCCTCCTCCACGGCAACCCTCATTTTTAATTTTTTTTTTCTTGCCTTCCTTGGAAACCTAAACCATAGCCTCCTCCTCCTCCTTCTATGCTCCTCCTCCTTGCACAACATCCCCATTCTTTATCTTTTTTCAACCCTTCTTCCTAAAACAAAAAGAGCAACCTTAAAAACTCTCGGAAAAAGCTGGCCACTCCCTCCTCCTTCATTGCACGATCCTCTTCCTCTCAATCTGTACTCTCTCTTGGTCGCCTCATTGCAATCGCTTGCTGCCTTGCCTTTGGTCCTCCCTCTTTTGCGGTTGTAGCCTTATCTCCGGTCCTCCGTCGCAGCCATCTTGGTCGCCTGGTTCTCTCTTCCTCCAGCCCTCTCTCACCATTGCGGCCTCACTGTCGCAACCTCACGGTCGCGGCCTCATTGTTGCGGCCTCACCTCCACAACCTCGCTTCCTCTCCTTCACTCTCGTCTCCACCCTCCATCGCCTTCTACAACAATTCACTCTCCCTTCACACTTGCAAACCCACTCCAGAAACCCAGCTTCTTGCGATTCCGAACACGTGAGTCGGAGCGTGTCGAGAAGAGTTGACATTCCGACATATGTTGACCGCGTGTTCGACATGACACAGAAGGTTCCTGAACGTGTTCGTGCTTCATAAGCTGTGGGAACATGATCACGTGCCATGTTTAGGTGGAGGCACGTGTCTTGGACGCCCAAGCCAAAGTTGGCTAAATTTCAAAAGAATATTAGTGGCCCATTGTTGAAGGACGGTGAATCAAATGGCTAGTTGGCAAGTGAAGGGCGAGGGCTCACTACCCTCATACACGGCAAGCAGGGGCCAAGAGCCCTCTATGGTCAGACTGTAAGTTCTCACCAACCATGCCATATAAGACGCCCATCATCCAAATCAACAATTTTCGATCAAAATTACCCAAATAGATTATATTGGGAAATTGTTAATGAGTTAAAGATTAAACTAGTTGAATTAAAATATTTATGATTGAATTGGCACAAGTGTAATAACTTTAGAAATTTTTTGATAATTTTCCCCCATTAAATCATTAGAAACCACACTAAATGATGAGTTTCTCTAATCCAATCCACAAATGTCTTCCTAGAAATTTCCTGCAGATTAAATTATTTTAGAATGAAAGAAGGTCACCTTCCTCCCATGAAGTTCACGACGGGTTCTAGAAAACAAAAAATACACTAGGGACCACCTCATGATTAGAACAGTTTACAATAGAGCATTTTAATATAATATTTAAATTTGATTTGTGGAAGAAAAATTTTAACCAAACTAAATTAGTGGAAGATTGGAGAGACGTTTCTGTTATTCACAACTAATTATAGATTTAAATTGCAATTATCAAATATGGTGTGTCACCTAAGTCAAGAATGGTGGGTGCCTTCTTTTTCAAAATGGTATCGTGCAATCATCCAAACCACACAACGATTAACCTTTATTGCGATGGGATTTAATTAATTAGCAATTGAGGGACAATGAGCAGTTGCATATGCTTTTAGTCCTTGTCTTTATCTTCTTTGAGACCTCACCCTCTAGTCAATTCAAACTTGTTGGCTTGGTCCACTTCCGATTAACATGTATGTTAATTTCTAAGTTGGGCTATAGAAGAATTATAATATGTTTTCAAACATATTCCATTCGTTTAAAAATATAAGCATAAATTCAATTGTTATCAATTATTGAAGATCAAAATTTCATAAATCATATCGAGTTAAAACAAATTGGAAATGGATGGAAGATGTGAAGAAAGGATCTTGTGAGTACCTAAGCCGCTAAAACTCAAGAACATATCATAGGGATCACTTTCCCACTCCTATTTGTATTGGATAGATGAACAAATATGTAGATGCTTCGTCAGTGCTCTTATTTGCTTGATTTGTATCGCTTCTACTCTTTTTCCTCTTCTTGAGAAGATTATAGGCGAATTCAGAGAGAAGAATGGGTGCAACAAGGACCCCAAAAGAATGCCCTAAAAATGAACTGATTCCACTATTTGATTTGCTCTGGCTCTTTTCTTTATTTGAAATATTCAAGCTCGACTCGACTACTTCCTGTTAGAAAAAGTCATGAAAAGGATACATATGTGGTAACTTACTATGTGGAAAAAATAAATAAATAAAAATAAAAATATTTTTTTATTTTTATCTCTGTATAGCTGTGGTGTATGCTTAGCATTTGTGATTTTTCACATGAAGTAACTGCCGTACGATCAGCTTATGTGATTTTATTGCTAAATTTGCTCACTCCTGCATAACAACCACTCATGGGGAGGAGTCGTTGCTTGAGAAATCTGTTACTTCCAAGGTTTTCATCACGAGTTATGTAGGTCATATGATTTGTAATATTTCCCAAATATAGTAATCTGCCAAAGTTTTGGGTAAATTTCTTTTTATTTGATTAGTAAATTATCTAATGGATCGTAACTTTCCTTTGGCGACAAAATTGTCCTTATTAACAGTAGTTTTACCCGTAAAATATCCTTTCACAGGTTTTCTTTGGAGCTTGGAGGGTGTACTTTTTCTTTAGAGGTCATAAATTCTCCGAAACCTTTGTTTGGTAAAAAACCACAAAAACAATATTTATTTAGTTAATAGTAAATTTCTTTCGTGTATCTTTACTAAAAAATGTAAATTGATCGTAACTCTCCTTTGCACTCGGTAAAGTTTTGAGACCTATGTTTTAGTAAATTTCCTCACTCATGGTAACTCTCCTTTGCACTCGGAAGTGATGATAGAACATCAGTTTTGCAAAACAGATTTCAGGGATCACCTTTTTTCCCTTATCCAACGGTCCACGTTGAATGCAGGACCGATCCCATAAAAGAGAACTTTGGCTTGTGAAATGTCCATCACAATCAGGACGTTTTGGCCATAACAAAGTAGTTCGTTATTTTTAGCCAAACAGTAAAGTAGTCTTGGAAATTCTATTTTTCCAAAATTTTGTAAATCGTTCCATTAAAACATATATCTAAAGGCGAAAATGTAACCAAGAAACCATACTACCTTGTCAATATTTTCTTTTGCTGATGCACAACAATTGATAAAGGAAATTTGAATATTTACTCTTTGCATCCGAATGTGGGACCTTTCCCCCTCAATCAGGGGTCGTTGGACTTTGGTATGGCGATGGCGGGTCGACTTTGCTGTGACTTAATTATATACGACTTTGTCGTCCTACCTTGACTTAATAAACTAGACTCGAACGTATTACATACGAGGAATTCCCGCGTCTGGAAAATACATATGTCCACCTTAACTTGCTCTTTTCCATATTCTAATGTTTGAATCTTCACCTTGTTCATCCTTGAGTCGCAACCATTTTTAACGCTCTTCTATCTCTCCATCTCTTCTGGCATTCTTTGGTATTTTCTGATTCTCGATGGGATTCTGATGGTGAAGTCAATGCGGATGGTCGTACCATCCGTCGCCATCGCACTCGTTGATCTTCTCCTCTTTTCTTTGGGTTTTTACCATATGGGTCGTGTGCGAAACGAAGGAACAGCAGCAATGAAAAGAGAAGAAAGAAATGGATCGCTCTTTCAAATCTGTGTAAATCATCATCATACGACCTCAGCCCACGAAAGCAGTAGACCCGCTAGAGCTTTGTGCCCATTGCCAAGCCCCTCCGCCCCCCCAACCCATCCCATCCCATCTCATTCAATTCAATCGTGGCCACTCCATTAGCAGGCACGGTTGCTGCGGCCCGGTCCCTATTCCATGGTCAGCTTCGGAAAGGAGAGGTTGGATCCCCATCAACACGCCACCCCCGCCCATCACAAACAACAAATCTGTCTCCATTGAAGTTGCGGTTAAGCGAGCGAATCTCCCGACCGCCCCCAGTATGATAACTCGACATGTGTTTTCACCAGTATCAATGACCCAATCGGCCCAACCAACGCATTGGGAAATCGGGCTTTCCAGGCCCATGCTTGTCTTCATATATCCTGAGTTTCATTTGTCATGATGATTCAGCTCATGATGCCAAATTTTAAGAAAATTCGCATTTCCTCCCCCCCCAAAAAAAAAAAAAAAAAAAAAAAACAAAACAAAAACAAAATTAGAACGTTCAGCACAGACCCGTGAAGAACGTAACCATCGAAGCTTTATAAGTTTGAGAGGCAAGTCTTCTCCTGCGGAGGGGGGAAAAAGAGAGACTTGAGTAAGTATTTTATGCGATAGTTAAGTATTAACGATGACGTGAGGGGGGTGTTTATATAATTTGAGATAAGGCGTTAGGTCTACGGAGTTATAAATTCAACATATGAAGGAAATAAAGAACGTCACTAACACAAAAAGAAAAAAGAAAAGAAAAAGAATAGAAAGGACAACCCTAAAAGAACTGGAAAAAAATGCGACGAAGAGAGGAAAGAAGATCTTCTTGGATTCCATGTTATAGATGTCACAACTCAGAGTTTATATAACTTGAAATTCAAAAAAAAAATAGTAAAGTTGTTTTGCTGATTATAAGAAAAATTACCCAATCAATCACAAATTTATTGTATATATACCAATTCAATTCTAATTTTTTTCAATTCCGTCGATTTAGTTATAAATCCTTGTAAAAAATTTCAATATAATCATTTCGATCAATTTTTGCCATGAATTGTTAACATGGAGATCCAATCACTATTGGTCATTTTACGTGGCACACTGCAATGTTAATAATTTTCAGCGAAAATTGACCAAAATGATTATATTAGATTTTTTTAACAAAGATTTCGAATTAATTTAGTAAAATCAATAAGTTTATAACCGAACAAATATATGTATATATAATTTTAGGACTAATTGGACAATCTCCCTACTAATTGTAACCTACAACTACTTTGTAAATAACGCTTGGCTTGACGTATCACGCCGACGGTATACTTGTAACTCTCGCGTAAAATACTGGCTCTTCTTCTAACACTTACTCAAACCCAACCCAAGGGTGTCGAATGAAACCAGGAAAACTTATGAGGGGGGCAAAAATAGAGCTTCCAACAAAATTCAGGTGCAAAAACGGAATTTAAAAAAAAAAAATTTAAAAACGATGTGGCTACAATCTCTCCCATTCTCCAGCCGGTAAAACAGCAGAGCCAAAAACATCAGTCCCGCCATCGCTGGCATCGTTTTTCTTCGAAGCGCGCGGTCTCTCTCGATAGAGACTACGGATCGATTCGATTACTAGCCTTGCATCATCGATCGATCGATTCGAATCGCGTCGAACAGGTTGAGATTCCATGGAGCATCGGGGGTTGGAGGAGGCAGAGAAATCTCTGGCTGCTGAGCTTGGCTTTCGAGTTCGGCTTCGACGAGCAGTCCTCCAGCAAGTGCCTGGGACCGTCTCGTTTCGCTCTACGGTAACTTCAATCGTTACTTTTTCGCCCGTCTTTTTTTTTTTTTTTTTTTTTTTTTTTTTATGCTGATCAGCGTTTGCAGAGGTTAGGTTGTGTAGGTATTTCATCGTCCACCACGACGATGGTGATGATGGCTAGGGAATAGTCTGCTCTAGGTTTGAATAGATCGGAGCGTGTTTGGTGAAGTAGTCTTTATCTGATGATAACTGGGCACGCAGCGAAGTTTTTCTTGCTTATCGGCCAAAATGCGCAGTATCTGGTCATTAGGGAATGACGGCAAATAATAGTGTATTGGTATTATGCACAGTTGCAAATGAATTTATACAGAAATGAAGCTCTTTTGCTAATGGATTTTCATTTTGACTTTTAATTCCAAATTGCTGAAGAGTGTACTGATTGAGCCTACCACTGGCAATACTGGCATTGCCTTTGGCATTCATGGCAGCAACAAAGAGCTACAGGCTAATCATTACAATGCCAGCATCTATGAGTTTGGAAAGAAGGATCATCATCCGTGCTTTTGAAGCTGAGTCGGTCCTGAGCAATCCTGCCAAGGGCGTTAAGGCAGTGGAGATAATGGCAAAGAAACCTAACTCTTACATTCTTCAGCAGTTCGAGAATCCTGCTAACCCAAAGGTACATGTGTGGTCTAACTGTCATGTCTTGTTGGCTGTATATGCAGGTGATGACACGAACTTCTGCTCGGCTGTCATTGTCCTGTTTAGTTACATTATGAAACAACTGGACCAGAGATATGGAAAGGCTTGGGCGGCAAAATAGATGCCTTTGTTTCTGGGATAGGAACCGGTGGTACCATAACTGGTGCTGGGAAGTTTCTGAAAGAGCAAAACCCTGACATAAAGGTAGATTTTTTTTAAGATATAGATTTTTTTTATGATATTGTTTGTCACGTGTTGAACTCATACAAAATATTGTGAATTTTGCGTGATTATCAACTATGGATGCCTTGAATAAAAAACACTGTGCCTGAACATTCTTTTTGTGTTGAGAGCGCTGCATCAGCTGCACGTTATTCTTTTTCTCCCCTTCTAGTCTAAGTTCTTTGTTGGTCTCTTTTATTTGTCAGCTCTATGGTGTTGTTGAACCTGTTGAAAGCCCTGTATTATCCGGAGGCAAGCCTGGTTAGTTCCCTTGAACATGTTATACCTCTTGCGATTATTAAATCTCCATGCACAATCTAGTTTATCATCCAAATTTGTTTCATTAAGATTGGTCGATGACTTGTTAGAGATTGATATGATGGGGTCTCATTTTTAGTCCTTATAGTTCAAGGCTCATGGTTTCGCATCATTGCATGGGAAGAGAGAGAAACAGTCTCTGCATAAAGCTGAAACATTAGATGATAAATTGTCGATATAAATAGGCTGATCAAAAAAGAAAAGAACTGCAATTCTTTCAAATAAAGATGGGGTTAAATATAAAGGGTATGACTCCTGAGATTTACTGTATGGTGCATTGTCAATATTTCTAACAGAAGTTCTGGATTTGAAGTGGTGTTCTCATTTCCATATTTCAATTGCGGCACTATTGTGATATGTCAATGATGCTTCTTGATTTAAGGCCTTATAACTTCTGGGGCATGTGGACTTTACAGGGAGTTCTATTAACTTCGAAATTTCTAAAGGTGTCATCTACATCCATCTCTGCTGCATCTGTGGCCTTATTAAACAGTTTGGAATGATTAAATATTTGCTCCTCTCTCTCTCCAATAGTTGTTTGAAAAACAAGCACTAATCTCTCTTGGATATTACAGTTGCAGATTTAATCTTTTCTGGTTTTAATGATTTACGTTGTCTCATAGATTGCTCCTGACTGGTTCTGGTAGGTCCTCACAACATCCAAGGGATGGTGCTGGTTTCATTCCAGGTGTCTTGGAAGTTGACCTTATTGATGAAGTAATTCAAGTAAGAATTCTTCTCTTGATTTATTAAGTTCTATGAAAAGTAAACTTTTATGGTGACAGCAGGCTTTTGAAGTGATGTGATTGGCTCTTTTATGTGTCACCGAGAGCTTTAGTCATTCTTACATTAGGTGGAACCTGTATGTTTGATTCCTCATCTGCTATTGGTCACTGGTCAGATATGAAAACAATTTGACTTAGGATGTTCCTGAGGTTTAGAAGTATTTCCTAAATCAAGCAATTGCAAACAAATGCCATCGCAATGCTGGCCTCCACAAAATGTGTTTTTACTAGCTTACCGTTTTATGTAAATGTTGATGTATTGTTGTAATCGTTATTTTGCAATGGGTACTTTAGAACTATGATAGATAATAATCATATTCATATTCAAAACACAGATAACAGGCTGCACTCTCATAGTGTAAGCTTTCCAATACTCTTCCTTGACTATCTAAAGGTCATACATAGTCAGACAATTATGTTGGTTGAACAAAGACACCCTTATCTCTGATGATAACTGGGCATGCGGCAAAGTTTTTCTTGCTTATTGGCCAAAATGGGCAGTATCTGGTCATTAGGGAATGACATGATTGATCGTGTTGCGTGGATAATTTGTAAATCTATTGATTGTGCATTGCTAATAAGGAGATTTGTTGCGGTTAATCACTATTCTGATGAAGGCCATAGAATAGACTACTTTGGATTTGAATGGACTGGAGCTGGTTAAATCTAGTTGACTGAGCCTTAATCTCGTCCTTGTTTGGCGGGGTGGTCGTATTGACTGGTGAGCTGTCTGGCTCGGAGGTTGAGAAAGCTCGGTTGCTGAGCTCGGCTCTCGAGTTTGGCTTCGACGAGCAGTCCACCAGCAAGTGCTCGGACCGTCTCGTTTCGCTCTACGGTAACTCGAATCATTATTTTGTCACGCGTTTTTTTATGCTAATAAGCATTTTCGGAGATTGTGTAGGTAGCTCCCGTCCCCACGATGTTGATGGCAGTAGAAGGGTCTTGCTTTAGGTCTGAATGGATCGGAGCGAGTTTAGTGAAGTAGTAGTCCCTGCGACGAGCGAAATGTCTGGCACTGGTCCAGCTTGATGTGCTTAGGTTACTTCGGATGATGGTGGTTTTTTCTTGATTATTGGGCCAAATTGCGTGATATCTAGTCATCAGGGAATGACTTTAATTGCCTGTGTTGCGTGGATAATTTGTGCATTTGATTGAATGTGCATATTCTTAATTGAGGAGATTCATTGTGTTTAGTCATTTTGGGGATGGCTATGGAATAATAGTCTACTTTGGATCTGAATGGACCGGAGTTTGGTTCATTGAGCGTTAATCTCATCTCCTGTTTCTTTGTGGGTTTGGCGGAGTAGTCCTATTGACAAGCGAACCGTCTAGCTTTTTTCTAAATTCATTGCAAATTACTTATTGTGAATAGTATTTATTTGATCTCTTGTTTGCCATGACTCTTGCAAAATCATCTCTTTCTTCTTTTGGTTCTGTTAAGGTGACGAAGGTCAAGAGTTTATCACTGTGGCAATGTCTTCCTAGCAGAACTTGTCGAAACCATGCAAGACTCTGAGGATTGGGATGATTTGCAAGCTGCGAAATCAGAAGCTTGTGGAGTTTTGACTGATACGTTTGGCTAAGATATCCGTGATGACGGTGACTGCAATGTTATACAAGATGTCCATATTATAGAAGATTCTCCACAACCTGTGAAAAATCAAACTTTCCTTGAGGTGGATTCCTCTACTGACAGTGAAGACGAAGATGATGTTTTGGGCAGTAAAACAGGTAGGAAATCCTCATGCTATGTTCCTGACCAAAGCAGAACTCTCAAATTGTGGCTACATGATCTTTAGAATCCACGGTATGCTTCTTCCATGGACATAGACAATGTTGCCAAACCACTTAAATCAGTGTTTCACTGTTTTTTTCTCTTATAATTTTTTCTCTGCTTGATCGTTTCCAATTTGCTTGTGATTCTGCACACGGCACAGGACCTACGCAATGTACATGTCCGAAAGCATTTAGTAAATTGCTTATGGGGCCTCTCATCCAATCAAATGTCCAATAGAGAGTCATAACTTTTGCCAATTGCTTCCACACTCTTCAAGATCCAAAATGACATATTAGAACACTTTGGTCAATAAAGAAGTTGATTTCAGTTTGGATGATTTACAAATTCCTATATTTCTCAAATACTTTTGAGAGTATAGCAGATCATCAAAGTGTGAATTAGCAATCCAGCATCATTGAAAGGAATGTTTTGCGTAAATGAAGGCTTGTGATTTATGCTGAGCATTGTGACTGTCAAATTAATGATCTCCGCTTCTGCTTCACCTGCCTTTTCAGAAAAGATAAACCATTGTGCAAGCTATTGTATGTAACTCCTGAAAGTATCGTGGGAAACCCATCATTTCTTGAGATATGGACATAGAAAGGCATTGTTTCTGATGCACCATAACTTTTTCTAAAAGGTTCTTTGTAAATATTTTATATTTGACCATCATGCATTGCAGGCACTACTAGTTGGTTTTCTTATTGATGAGGCACATTGCGTGAGGTATGCATAATCTTTGGCATGACTTGTACATGAGAAAGATCATGCTAGAATTACTTCAAAAGGAATAATTATTTGTGATTTCACTATAAAACTATTGTCCTTGTTCTAGATAAATATAAGCAAACTAACTTTTATGTATGCTAACTTAAACTCTTTTTCCAAACCTTTCTGCATTTTTCTGTGTTCCTACCCTAATTGAGTTATCAATGTTACACTAGACCTACTGAAGCCCAGAACCCTATGAAGTTCTAATATAACAGAATTCAGTGTTCCATGTTCAATGAAAAGATTTAGGTTCCATTGTTTGGGTACACTTAGCAGCACTTTGTTCATTATATTGAGTAAAGAGCACACAACTTAAATAAGCTCCAATAGAAATCACTTCCTAGACTAATTGGAATCGGCATAAGCTTGGATAATGATCCATTCTCCTCTCTATGTTTGGCATGATACTCAGTCTCTTAAGCTGGTTCTTGTGTCCCTGTTTATCCTATTAACGCTTATACTTAACGTTAACGACTTGAGAAAGGCAAAGGTTCAACCATGTGATCATTGATTGTGTCTCTTACAAGGTTTTAAATGGATTTTCTCTGCTAGTTTGATCTCATGAAAGGAACGTACTGCTGGTTTGAACTTTTCTTGTACATTTGACTGATTAACGTAGAAAGCTCATTGGTTGTCACTTTCGTGGTTGTCATTATTGTAGTCTGTAGGACATTTTGTCCAGATTACGGGGGACTGGGATGTCTCTAGCAGAACTTTCCGAATGTCCCAGTGATGGCTTTAACTGCAACTCCCACTCTTTCAGTTCGTGAGGTACTTGAATTACATATTAATCGCCTGATTATATTGAAATAATCTATCTATTCTGATTGAATTATATGTCCATTACAGGATATCCTAAAGGCTCTTGGGGTTCCCTATGCTCTTGTTCTTGACACGAACTTTGACAGACTAAATCTAAAGTATGAGGTCATAGCTAAGACCAAGGAACCATTGAAGCAGCTTGGAGAGCTGCTAAAGAATCGTTTTGCTAATTTTTGTGGCATAGTATATGGCCTTTTGAAGAGTGAATGTGTTGATGTCACAAGAGAAGTGCCGTATAAAGACGGTGTACAATCATGCTGGATTAGTAGCCCGTCAAAGAGTAGCTGTTCAAAAGAAATGGCATACTAGAGAGGTCCAGATTGTATGTGCTACCATTGTCTTTGGGATGGAAATAGACAAACCTGATGTCGGAAGTCAAAATGGACTTTGGCTTTGCCTATTTCTTACATTTTAGATGTCGCTAAAAGTGTCGTGGTGGAATGACTCCGTGAAGCAGAGGAAGAGGAGGCTGGCCAGATACAAGCTTTATTCGGTCGAGGGCAAGTTCAAGGCCTTGTATCAAACAAGGGTTCTAGAAAGTATTGACTTAAAGTTACTTGGCCTTATCTTTAGCTCCAGAAAGTATTGACTTAAAGTTCAGCTAGACAACGAGCGAATCAGACTCTATGATGCGAGTAGCTTTCAACTACTAAAGTTCCACCATTGTAATGTCGTACGATAAAGAGGAACATCTGAGAGTGGCTCCAAAGAAATTGCTTCGATTTAAACTTGAATGATGACTAATGACCACAATTTGGTGTAGTATGGTCCGAGTACTATTTAATTAGATGACCCCTCCAGTGTTTTTGTCCAAACCAAATGAGTATAAACATTGAGAGGAGCTACTTTCACCTTTCCAGAGATTATTCTTGACATTTTTATCCACTTCAATTGTAGCCAATGCCAAAGAAAATTTGGTTCCAGGTATGAAAAGGTATAAAAAATGTACGGCTGTGTATGCTCTGCTTCATAGATTCATGCTTAAAGGAATCAAGTTTGAGATTATACACTTACAAGTGATTGCAAAATGCCAATACCTGAACTTTTCGAGTCCGAGAGATGATCGTACACTGACAAACACTTTTATTTCATGCTCAAAATTCTTCCAAATGAGAAACTACTGTCTTTTGGAAATCTTTTTGCTGAAAATCTTGCCTGCAATTGATAGATTATTTGCTGATTCCATGACATTTGCTTTTTCCATGAAGAAGTCTCCCACATTGACAAAAATCGTAGCTTGAAGTGGACATCTAAACAGTAATCTTTTTTATGAACCTTGCCATATGCTTAACTTCACGTACAGAGCCACCTGCACATATGCTGTCCTCTTGAAAGCATTTTGAAATTCGGCGATATTAGCACGATTTCAAAGCTTGCAAAGGACTACTACACATTATAAGAGGTCCCTTTATATTATGAATCCTATGAAGAATATCAACAACATGGAGTACATTAAAAGCACTAATAGCGAAGAACTTTGGAACTCCTTTCCATAACATCTCATGACTTATCTCATTCCTACCCATATCTCATTCCTGTGATGTTTGGGGATGCTATCTGAATTTTATGAAATGCAAGTTGAATCTACACAAGAAGGATATGATTTACTAATTATCAATCAATGAAGATAACTAAGATCGAAGCATCACAATATACACCATGAAAGATAAGGTACAAATGCACAAAGCATCATTTGCCCCAATTGCAGTTGGACAGCAATGAACAGAAAACTCATCAGCTGGCCAATGAAAAAGAAAACAACAAGCTTTGGAGACGAAAGCAATTAGCAACACTTTCCTTGTTTGTGGTTAGGAACATAATTGATGTTAATAAAATTATGCTGAAAAGATGGAAGTGCCTAAACTTACTCGAGAAAGATGAATTTGTTACTTGGTTATTTTGCAATATCCCATTAACAAAATCAGCGGTACAAGATAATTTGCTAGGAGGTGAATTTCAACTTTACAAAGTCGACATCTCATGAGAATTGAGCTTATCAAATTAAAAAAAAAAAAAAAAAATCAGAATCCTATATGACAACATTCAAAGGATAGTATCGCATTGATAAACTGAAAGAAATGGAGGAGATTGTCCTCATGCATACTTGCTTACTGATTTTCAGGTGAAATTCCACAGGTCATATGGTATAAGCACACGAGTTATTTTTCATTGTTATGGTACGGCTAGTAGTGCATACCTCCCTCTGCAGAGCCTCATTGAGTTCAGGTGTGATAACATTAGAATGCAATGGCATCAAACACCTCTGCATCAGGGTGACATACAAAAGAATCAGCTGGCTACACATTTGATTGACAGAGAGGTTGAACCTCGTGAGCATACAAAAAGCAAACTCAACTGAAAATACAACATTTAAATCATTAAGGCATGTGCTGTTGAGATCAGATATAGTATTTTGGATCCTCACAAGCATCAAAACTTCCTAAACACACTCCAGTTGGCCCATGAGCCTCTTTAAGGTTGGCACAAAAGATGGTCCTCAGCCGTTGTTGATGCCTCCTTTGCAAAATATATCTTCTTCATTTTGATCGGTCTCTAGCATGGAATTTGAAGTTCCTCAGCCAAGTTAGCCAGACTCAGATTAATCATGTGATAAAACAATTCCATGACAACAATAGGATCAAATGGGATGTAGACTTATTAACCAGTTCTTGAGCTCCTCGTCCCCACTTGTTTCACAGAAAGGGCAAAAAATTTGTCCCAATTATGCAAAAGATCATCGATACAGCTCATCAAATTGAAGTCCCAAAGTAAGCCTTGATCATCACATAGACCAACCAGACTCATAATAGAAGCAGTACCAATTTACCTTGCTTGATAATCTTTCAAAATAATAATTTGACTGCAGGTTAAGAATAGGCAGTCTAGAATCATATATGAGAGACTAGCCAAAAATACTCTCCATTTTTTTTTTTTTTTTATCACCAACCAGAAATACTTGAACTTTGATTTTTATTTTAGCTCAGTTCTTTATACTTACTGGAATTGATGCTTATCTAGAAGGTTCAAGAGGAACATCTAGGGAACAATAAGAAACTTGCCGGGGTTCATCACGGAAAATTGAAATGTGTTTATCCCCAACGGGCATCTGCCATTAGTCAAATTTGACACATAACAGAACACACAAAGGAACTCAAAATGGCCAAGGATTTTATTCAAAGAAAATATGAATTTTGAACATAGGGAAAATGGATACTTGCCATAGTTTACAATATTGAGTAGCAGAAGATCATTGGCCTCTAGATGAAAAATTCAATTCCCAAGTTATAGAGAGCTATGTTGATATTTTCATTCTTGCCTCACAAGTTGCTAATCTGTTTGCAGTCTACAAAAGCTGCCAATGGAAGGATAAATGAAAAACATTGCTATAACGTATTCAACAACAAGTATATGTTGGCAAATCCAGAGTCTCCAAAATCAATCAAATAGATACCCGGTGCGGAGCAAATCATTCTTAAAAAATATAGCTTCAAGAAAAGTGTTACTCCATCTCTCACGCTGGCCATTCAAGGATGGAGAATCTTACTAGATAACCAATGCCTTCTATTGACATTAGGGTCTATATTTTGATCTTGGCTGAAGCATCATGTCAGCTTCTATGACCAACTACCCTTGCTCCTTCAATTATGTAATACTAGCAATTTAGGGAAGTGCAGAACCCTGTCATGGAAAACCTTCTTGTCAAAAGAAGATAGTGATGAAAAGTAGGTCATGAATATTAGAAGAAAAATGATAGTTTACTGCTTATTTACCTTTGTCAAGGAAACATGACTCGTCTCACTGTTGTAATATGGGTATAAGATTCATCACATCATTATCATTGTTATATAATATTTCAATAGAGAGATCGAGATAGATCTCTTTTGTAATTTCCAGTGACGCATGTTCTAGATAATTTCGGCAGCGTTTCCAATGAGTCACAATCTTGAATATCCAAAAGATCTAAATCCATCTTTACAAGTCCCTGAAGCTGAGTAAGTTTCTTGCAGTCTTTAATTAGTAGAGATTGTAACTTCTCACATCCCGTCAAACTTGGCAAAGTCTCCATTGTCATGTAATATCCAATTTTTCTAAGAACTACACATCGTCAAGACCTCAATTTTCGACTAGATTGTTGCACCCGATGGCCCGTAATTCCTCCAAACACCGTGCTTTTGGACAGAGAAACCTTTTTAATGGAATTGCAGTCACATATTAATATGCCCTCCAAGAACTCCAAATTATCATGGCCTTGAATTTCAACTAGGTTATTGCAATGCTTGGCGCATAATCGTTTAAGACAAATTAATTGTGAAAGGTCCAATCTTTCAATCGAACTGCACTTTTTTATTGAAAACTCTTCCAAGTACTTGAATCTGTCGAGCTTAAGCAATATCAGCTTATCACACTCCTCAATACAGAGTTTCAAGGGTCTTGAGGAAATCTCATGGATGTCTTCAACTAGATGGCATGCCTTAAAATGGAGTTTTTCTAGTTGGATTAGGCTAGAAAGCTGTGGCAACCTAGGACTCTGACAAGAGATCAACATATATGTTAAGCTTAAAGAAGCTCTGGTAGTGATCGAAGCTTGTCACAATCCCTTAGGTCCAGGCCTTGAGTTATAGCCCAATAGACTAAGGCATTGGAGAGAAGAAACATTCTGAATGCTTTCTGGCGGGTTAGATATCGGCGCACAAGTGATATAGAGAATCTTAGGCAAAGATAAGTCACGGATTCCACTTGGAATTGCTTTTTTAGACAAGGCATGATCAGAGACTTATAGTGCGCACATTTTTCAACCTTCCAATAGCACAAGGAAGCTTTTCAATCCTAGAACCACTAATGTCCAGATGTTGCAAATTCTGTAAATCTCAAATTGAGCTAGGGATTTCTCTGAGTTACTCACAACAGCAGGCACTCAGTTTCTCCCGCTTCCTTAGAGAATTGATATACGTAGGAATCACAGTAATACTAGCAAAATCTAACATAAGCTCTTCTAATTTGACAGATTCACCTCTTTTCAGTTCTAACTCACATAACAATCCACGCTTGGTCCAGTCCATTGCCACATTCTTCATCCAAGATCCCAATTCTCTTGTGGATCCTAAGATTGCCATGCTGTCCCCAATTTCAACTTGGTGAACCACCTGAACATTGAGATACACGTTCTCCCGTCCCGGCTTTGATATGTTATAGCTACTACCAATAGCTTCCTTACTTCCCAAACAACTCAAACAGCCATTTTCATGTGAACCACCAATTCTTTCTTTGTCATTTAACACCACATTGAAAGAGAAACCTCAAATCAAGACGTGTTAGATAATCAATGTCGCTAGCTTTTATTGCAAGAAGAACTCGAAAGAAGAACATAAAAAACTCTTTTTTCTACACCAATTCTCGTTCAAGAAATAGAGCCCACATAAACTCCATCCAAACTAGAGACTTAGACAAACCTTTGATAGAGAATTGCATAAAACAACTCAATACTTCACTCTAGAACCCAGTGCTTGATCAGACTGACATAAGTGTACAAGAACAAATCCACGGAGAGAGAGAGACCTGGTTTTAGTGGTGGAAACGCTGCAAACAACCATGGAGGTGCGACTCTGAGCGGCATGAGCTCCATGCATCCACCTAAGAAAATCTTGAAGGGCAAAAGTAATGCTGCTCTTCAAAGAACGAACTGGTCTCTCTACTTGGTTTTAGGTATGCAAATGTACATGGCTGTCTCTTCTGCTTTCAGATCCATGCTTAGATAAATCAAGTTTGAGATTATACGGCGAAAGTGATTGCAAAATGCCTACATATGAATAATCTGACGTAACCAGACCAGAGAGATGATTTTACACTAATGAATGCCGTTCTTTTGTGTTCAAAATTCTTCCAAATGGGAAACTACCTTGGAAACCTATTCATTGAAACTCTTGGCTGCAATTGAAAGATTATTTGCTGATTCCTCGGCATTTGCTTTTTCCACGAAAAAAAAGTCTCTCCTAGTCACAAAACTGTAGCTTAAAGTGGACATCTAAATAGTAATCTTGTTAACAAATCTCATTTTAAGGTTGACTCCACACATAGAACCATCTACACATGCGGTCTTCCTCCAAGTGATTTGTGATGCAGCCTTTGCTACCTCCAAGCGATTTGTGATGCAGCCTTTGCTAAAGAGTAGCACAATTTCAAAGCTTGCAAAGGACTAATACACCACATGAGAAGAGGTGGCCTTATATCAAGAATCCTTTGAAGAGTAATAACAACACAGAGCCAATGACAAACGCCAATAGCAAAGAACTTCGGAATGCTTTTCCATACTGACATAGCTCATTCCTGCCTGTATCTCCAACCCGTGGCATTTGGAGACTTTCTCCGAATTCCATCAAATGCAGCTTTAATCTGCACAAGGAAGATAGCACTAACTTATTATCAATAAATCAAAGATCATAGCATCAGAATTTACCCCATGAGAGATAAGGTACAAATGCGTAAACATCAATACCAATCAGAGTTGGACCACAATGAACAGAGACTTTATTAGATGGCCGATGAGAAAGAAACCAACAGGCTAAAAGAAGTAAGCAATTAGCAACACTTTCCCTATTTGTGTTTAGGAACAGAATTGAAATTAATAAAATTATGCTGAAAGGATTAGTGCCTAAACTACATAACAGAAAGATTTATTTGTTACTGGGTTATATTGCCAGATCCAATTAGCAAAATCAGCAATATGGGATTAGTTTTTGAGGAGGTTAATTTCAGCTTTACAAATCCAATGTTGCATACACGAGAACTGATCTTATCAAATCAGAAACCTATATGACAACATTCAAAGGATATCATCACACAAATAAACTATAGAAATGGAGGAGCCTAGCATTGCATACCTCCCTCTACAGAGCCTCATCAATTCGGAAGTGATACCATTAGAATGCAACCGGATCAGACAACTCTACATTAGGGTAACATACAAAAAATCAGCAGCTTAGTATTTGATTAAAGGAGAGCTAGAACCTGAAGAGCATACATAAATCATATTTAATTGAAAAAAAAATACATTTACAATCATTCAGGGATATGACGTCGAGATCAGATCAAGTGTTTGAATATTCAAAAGCATCAAAACTTCCTTGCGACATTCCAGTTGGCCCTACCATGTCTTCAAGGTTGGCACGCAAGATGGTCCTCAGCTGTTGCAGTAGCTTCCTCTGCAAAATCCTTTTTCTTTATTTTGATCAGTCTCAAGTATGGAATTTGAACTTCCTCAGCCCAGTTAGCCATGCCCAAATCAATCATGTGATAAAGCAATTCCATGACAACAATAGGGTCAAACGAGATGTAAACTAATTAGCAAATTCTTGAGCTACTCATCTTAGCTTGTTTCACAGACAGGCAAAAAATTATCCACTAATGCAAAAGGTCATCGATACAATTAATTGAATTGAAGTCCCAAAGTAAGCCTAGATCGTTACATAGACCAACCAAACTTGTCATAGAAGCGGCACCAGTTTACCTTGCTTGATAATCTTTCAAAACAACAGTTTGACTACTAATAATGTTAAGGTGGTCTACATTCATATACGACAGACTAGCCAAAACTACTTTTAACATTTTTTTTGTAACCAAATAGAAACACTTGAACCTTGAATTTTATTTTAGCTCAATTCATCATATTCCGAGAAGTGATGCTCTTCTTAGAAGGTTAATGAGGGACATTAAGGGAACAATAAGAAACTTGACAGGGGTTTCGTTCATTATGGAAAATCGAAAGGCGGTTGTCCCAAATGGGATATCTATCAAATTTGACATACAATAGAACTTACAAAGTAACTCAAAATGGCCATAGATTTTTTCAAAGAAAATATAAACATTGGACACTGGGAAATTCTGGGCATAGTATACAATAATGTGTAGTAGAAATTCATCAACCTCCATGCCTTCTATTGACATTAGGGGTCTGCATCTTGATCTTTGCTAAAGCATCATGTCAGCTTCTACAGCCAACTCCCCCACTCCTTCAATTATGTAAGACTAGAAATTTAGGAAAGTACAGAACCCTGTCATGAAAAATCTTCTTGTCAAAAGAAGATAGTAATGAAAAGTAGGTCATGAATCTCAGACGAAAAATGATAATTCATTGCTTATTTACCTCTGTTCAGGAAGCATCACTCCATGAGTCAAAAGACAACTCTTGTTCATAATTTCTAAAGACGTGTGATCCAGATAATTTCGGTATTGCTTCCAATGAGTCACAACCAGAAATATCCAAATCAATTAAATTCAACTTTTTAAGTCCCTGAAGCTGAGTAAGTTTCTTGCAGTCTCGAACTCTTAGAGATCGTAACTTCTCACATCCCGTCAAATCTGGCAAAGTCTCCATTGATTTGCATCCTGTAAAATCCAACTCTTCTAAGAACTCAGCACCATCAAGACCTTGAACTCCAACCAGATTGTCGCACTCGACAGCCACTAATTTCTTCAAATTCCGTGATCTTGGACAGAGAAGACTTCTAATGGAATTGCAGTCATATAAAAATATGACCTCCAAGCACACCAAATCATCATGGCTGCGAATTTGAACTAGGCTATTGCAATGCTTAGCGCGAAATATTTTCAGATGAAACAATCGCAAAAGGGTCAAGTATTTAATGGAACTGCACTTTTCTATTGAAAGCTCTTCCAAGTACGTGGGTCCGTCGAGGCAAAGTGATGTCAGCTTATCCCTCTCCTCAAAACAGAGTTTCACTGTATTGAGGAAAGCTCGTGGATGTCTTCAAGCAAATGGAGTACATCAAGAGTGAGTTCTTCTAGGTGGATGAGGCTAAAAAGTTGTGGCAGTCCAAGACTCTGACAAGTGACCACCAGATGTGTTAAGCCCGAAGGAAGCTTTGGCAGTCGACCGGAGCTCCTTACAGCCACTTAGGTCAAGGCGTTGGAGAGAAGAAGGAAGGTTTGGCAACGACCGGAGCTCCTTACAGCCCTTTAGGTGAAGGCTTTGGAGAGAAGAAGGAAGCTCGCGGCTGACCAGGAGCTCCTCACAGAGGTCAACCCGGAGCTCCTTACAGCCCTTTAGGTGAAGGCTTTGGAGAGAAGAAGGAAGCTCTGGCAGCGACCGGAGCTCCTCACAGCACCTTAGGTCAAGGCTTTGGAGAGATGAAGGAAGCTCTGGCAACGACCGGATCTCCTCACAGCCCCTTAGGTAAAGGCTTTGGAGAGAAGAATGAAGCTTTGGTAGCGGTTGGATCTCCTCACAGCCCCATAGGTAAAGGCTTTGGAGAGAAGAACGAAGCTTTGGCAGCGACCGGAGCTCCTCACAGCCCTTTAGGTCAAGGATTGGGAGAGAAGAAGGAAGCTCTGGCAGCGACCGAAGCTCCTTACAGCCCCTTAGGTTAAGGCTTTGGAGAGAAGAAGGAAGCTCTGGCAGCGACCGGAGCTCCTTACAGCCCCTTAGGTCAAGGCTTTGGAGAGAAGAAGGAAGCTCTGGCAGCGACTGGAGCTCCTCACAGCCCCATAGGTTAAGGCTTGGGAGAGAAGAAGGAAGCTCTGGCAACGACCGGAGCTCCGTACAGTTACATAGATCAAGGTGTTGGAGAGAAGACAGATTCCGGACGCTTTCTGGCAGGTCAGATATGGGTGTGCTAGAGAGATTGAGACACTTGAGGGAAGGCAAGTCACCGATTTCAATGGGAAGCTTTTTGATTGCAAAACCTTCCAAGTTGAGGTCATGCAAATTCTGTAAATCCCCAATTGAGCTAGGGATTTCTCTAATATTATCACAGAAATCTAATAAAAGTTTTTCTAAATCTTTTAATTTGTCCATCTCCTCTGGTAGCTCCTTGAGACTTCTACAGTCAATCAAGTTCAAGGAAACGAGGCTCGTGAGTTTGCCAATAGAAGGGTGGAGATGCTCCAATTTCCTACATTTAAATAATATGAGAATCTTCAACTGTGTGAAAGCCGAGAGATCAGGAGTACATATTAAATTATCGCACTTCCAAAGTTGCAGAACTTTAAGCCGCTTTGACGCCTAATACAAAAGGAGAATAAGCTGTTTAAGAATAAATTGATCGGCTAAAAAAACAAAACCCTAAAATCGCAAAGAATATGCCTTTTTTTCTCAGTCTCACCTTGAATGAAATCCATACTTGCCAATCCTCTGTGATCATGTCGTTTGATAACTCCAATATCGATAAATTCGATAGATGCAAATTGATCGTTGAAAGAGACAAATCGCTTTTGTCGAGGCGCTTGTTGAGCTCAAGCCATCTCACTTCAGAAAAAAGTTCCATGGAGTCTTTGCTTGAAGCTGCCCCCAGAAAGTCGTGGAACCGTCTCTGCAAGTTTTTTAACTTCTTAGTTTTTGGTTTTTTTGTTTAATCTTGGATTTGCACGATTTTTCACTTTTTGTCCTTCCCCTATACAGATATGGATACATGAACTCACATCTAATTCTTTCTTTTTTTTAACAACTTATGACGTGAAGATAAAGAAAAGAGTTATTGCTTTAAAACAACTAAGACAAATGCACCTCAATGTTTTATCTTTTGCTTTTTTTTAAAAAAAAAATTGTAGCGCGTGGACTTTGACTTTTATTTAAGAGGATATACATGAAATCATTTTACAACATACAAATGTTTACTTGTAAATGTTCATTTGACTTCTGTATAATTTTTCAAAAGAATTTGTGAAAGTGTCAATGAGTCATATGTAAGGCGCATGATAAAATTTCTATTTTTTTTTTTCTTTATTTTTTTGTTCCCCATAATCCATAATATGTTTGGCACAAAAATCCGTAACACAAATTCATTTTTCTATTTTTGGAACATATTTCTATTCGAAAAATACATTTGAAGCAGAAATCAAAAGCTGAAATTTTTAACTTTTCTATTTCTAAAAAAAAGTGAAATATATATTTCAATATATATATATATATATATATTAGATTACATGGAGGGCTTATTTATAGACTTTATTACAAAACTATCTAAGGAAATAAAATTAGATATGTATATTCAAAGTAGATATAAAAAATTCAGAGGAAATTTCCTTAATATCTTTAGAAGATATCTAAAATATCTTTAACATTATTAACTATTTTGGTGAAGTGTTCAATCATTTCTGTGAAAACTGAAACGTTTTTGTTTTTTTTGTTTTTGGTTAAGTTTGTTTAAAAAATGAGTGACATTGGTTAGCAATTTTGACAGGGATTGAAAAGAATTTAAAAAAAAAAAGTTGCTTTCAGAATAACTAAAAAATTAACCGACTAATTAAAAAATGACGTGGTGACATTGTTTAATCATATGTCCGTTTTCATAAGAATGGCATCATTTCCTTTGGCATCTTATAAATCAAAACATACTATTTAACTTTCCTGCTAAAACATATGATTTAATTAGTTGAAGATGGTGAAAAAAAAATTCCCTTATGACTTTGATTGACTTGTATAATAATACCTATATTTTCCCCCAAAAGTTCAATTGGTTAGAAATTCACTTTCACAGCTCAACACGTTTGTCGTTATCTCAACTTTAAATATTAATGGATGAAACACAATGGGTATGATTTCTCGAGTCTATTCGTTGGAAAAATTGCTAAATTGTTGTAATCATCATGCCGCATTATCTTTCATAATTTTCGCTTGTACATCGATCTATACTGTATATTACATTAGAAAATCTACTTTATGGAAAGGGGATTTTGAACCTCAAAACTTTCATCAAAAGCTTGCAGGCAATATGCATATATTTCACCAAAATGAAATGAAGAAATCGAATATAATAGAATAGACATAATAATATTTGAAATAGTCAAGACAATTGGAAATTAGTCCCATAACTAATTAATTTTCCAAAGTTAAATCAAAATCTCTCGAATCATACAATCATTTAATTTTTCCCCCTCCCTTATTATCATCTTTAAGCAATTTTGTCTATTCAAAACAGATTTGACTCTTTTTTTTTTTTGTCATTTTTCAAACACCCGTATGGCGTGCTCTTTTTGCTAATGTTAAGAAGTTATTGGATCAACAAAAGAGTGTGATATAGAATCATAGGAACGAACTATTTCAAATTATATCAAGAATATAAAGCCGTTTTGTTTGCCCATCTCTTGGTTAATTGCTAGGGTTAATTCCTCGCCTTTGATAAGCCATGAGCCTATGAGGCATCCCAAATGGACAATATATAATAATAAAATGACATGAACATTGATAATTTAAGTAAAAGATAAAACATAGTTTAAAAATTCTGAAAATCATATATCAGAAGATAAGGGTATGGATATAATTATAAGCATGACATTTCCTTTAATTGGTCAAGTTTTCTTTATTTATTTATTTTATAAATAGTCAACAAATAGACATTTCTGGCAGGAAAGAGGCATTGTCCCCAACAATATAAATAATATAAAACAGCTTGTAGTGGATAGAAATGTTTGTCACATGAAATCCATTCTTTATCATACATCTAACCTAATTTATGAAATGAGCAAGGTCAACGGGATAAAACTTTTAAAAACAGTAAGATCTTCCTAAAGATATTTTTAAGGGGATTTTTGCTATCTTATCTATTAAGAGGAAATAAGGATGAGAAGAGATAGATATAACTAATAGAGGGACCCATATCTTCAAAATCAAAATGGAGAAAATAATATTAAACATTGGATTCTTAAATCACAAGAGCCCTCCGATACATTCAGCCACACTAGAAAGTAAGCACGTGTCATAAGTGTGAGATTTTTTTGAATCTTATTGTTTTGAATTAATTATCAATTATTGTAATAGGCACATACTATCTTTTTCTTTTCTTTTTTTTAACCCAGAAATCTTCATTTATCTAATCTATGATGTTTGTACTTCATCTTCATTCGTTCTTCTAGTCCTTTGGATTATCAATATTTTCAACTAGTTATGACAATGGCATGCTTTTAGTAAATGAGTTTTATAGAACAAAATTGTAGTTAAAGGATCTTAAACTGATTGTCAAGCAAATCTTTACATATGTAATTTATATCAATGAAATCGAATCAAATGATATAACTTTTTCATCCTTTAAATACTTATAATCCATTTAGCTATCACAAATAATCTAAGATGGACATAAATGGATGTTTACATAGATCTTTTTTCCTAATAAGTAAGAGCATCTATTCATCCTAGATGAAATATTAGAATAGATCAGATTAAATATATTAAAATAAGAGGGAAATAAAAAGAAAGGAATGCCATATTTTACCCATTTATCGGTTCTTAGTACTTTTGGGACTCCCTCATAGTCGTTGTCCCATGGTCCGCTACGTTTCTCTGGCGGTTGTCCTTGGCAAAAAATGCTCCTTCCAAGATCTCTCAATTGATCATGCATCTCAAATTGACCATAATGTCCGATCTTAATTAAGCACCTCAACTTCAACTCTTCAATACCTTGATTTGGATAAAGCCCACAGTCCTCCCACATGTACATGGCGTATTCACTCCTTTTGCCGATAAAGAAACAAACAATATCGAGAAAAATCTGCTTATGTCCATCTTCTAATGCATCATAACTTATTTGCAATATTTTTTGGACATCCCTATGTGGTTGGCTTTTTAACTGCTTCCGCACATCTTCCCATACTCTTCGATTCGATTTTTTATACAAGTATGAACCTACGACCTTAATTGCCAAGGGAAGCCCACCCATGGTGGATACAATATCACGAGATAGACCCTCAAAGTCCTTCGAAGAATGGTCCATATAAAATGCATGTCTATTAAACAAAAGCAAAGCATGCTCCCTATCCAATTCATTCAACTCATACTTGTGTACATCGAATTCAGATTGATCAAGAATGGCTTTATATCTGGTTGTAACAATAATAATACTTCCCGCCATAAACCAATTACGTTCTCTAGCCAAAGCATTTAATTGATCCTCATGATCTATATCATCCAAAAGAATGAGAACCTTTTTTCCTCTGAATCTAGATTTGATCAAACTAATTCCATCATCAACATTCCCAAATTCAAGGTCGATTTGCAGAATGTCCTTAATTAGTTGCTTTTGTAAATGAACAATATCGTTGCGGCAAGTTGTTTCTCGAATATTTGCAAGGAAGCTACGATGCACAAATCATTCAAGAGTTGATTATAGATTACCTTGGCAAGAGTTGTTTTTCCAATCCCACCCATGCCATAGATTCCAATCATTCGAGCATTAGTGGTAGGGGTGTCTACCCATTTCATGATTCTGTTCACATGATCATCAATTCCAACTAAGTGCTTAGTAACATCAAGCTGAAAATCTTGTCGCAACTTGCTTAGAACATTTTCGATAACTTTTTTCACTAATTCTCCTTCATGCCTGTCCAACAAAAAAACTCATTGATAGTTTTATGATTATACATAATCTCATCAAAAGGCACCGACAGACGTGAAGAATGGATGGGACCAATTAATATGCAAGATGTTTTGGTTTTACAAATAAAAATGGGGGATGATGGCCAGTGGTCATTTCATTTTTTCTTCTCTCTATTGCTAGATGGATCTTGAGTCTTTAGAAGTGTAATGTTTGTTACAAGGCTTAAGATTGCTGCTAGTTAAATGATAGGAGGTCAATTTTGTTTTAATTAAAGAAGTTCAGGAGAAAAGTAGGTTACTCCACTCTAAGGCCAGGGCATCTCACATGCCAAAATTGAGGACTTATAGTTGATTTACAAATCGCTACCGATGGGGTCTACTGACAGTAGAAATTAAACCTAGACATGGTAAATGTGAAGTGTCCGGTCCTTTTTACCTGAGCCATCTTCCATTCGCATGAGGAGGTCTATTTTATCTGGTGGTGATAAAGCTTTAAAATATTGAGCATGCGAGTCCTTTCTAAGCATATTGTTTGGTGATTGACACTATTGGCCGGAGGGGTTGTCATTTCTTTGATTTTTGCTCTGTTAGAGACAACTGTAATTCATCTATTTCGCATGAATAAGAAAATTTACAGGATAATTACTAAAAAAAATTTATATTTATTATAATTGTGTTGATTCAATTTTTAATTTTTTTTTATGGCCAATTTAGTCCTACACATTTTGAAAATATGCTAATGTAGTTCATCCAGCCAACTTTGGCTAGAAATCGCTAACATGGACGCAAGCCGTTCTACGAGGCACCGTCAATATCGACATGGAATATTTTTATAATTTTTTTATAATTTTTTCTGAACTTTGTTGAATTTGCTTATATTTTTTTGTTTGTTCTTTCTTTCTTTTTTATCCTTCTTCTTCTACGGTCACCGGCCATAGATGAGGGCTGCCTCATCGTGAGGGCTGACGTCGCCAGAATCTGGTCCTTCTAGTGGGTCCTATAGAGAATCGCAAGGAGGGAGAGACCGAGAGTTTTTCCAACAAGAGAGGACCGTCGTTGGGTCAGATGAGGAGGTTCGCCAGCAGCCAGAACGTGCTGCCGAACTTCGACTGGACCGCACAGGTGGCGCCGGTGGATGCAACGGAGCAGAGGAACTGTTACTTTGAGGACAAAGACGGACACAAAGAAGAGCGAGATGACGACGACGGCGACGAAGTGGTGATTCCATTTTCGTCCCCCATTTTGGTGGGTGGAGTGGAGTCGAAGGCGAAGAAGGAAGCGAATCTGTGGAAGAGAAGGACAATGGCTCACCCTCAACCACTTCGCTTGCGACATCCCCAGTTATTCTGCAAATGTAATCGCGTTCTCGAATGATTGTGTTCATGGATTCCCAATTTCTGACGTTCTTCGTTCTTTTTTTTTTTTTTTTTTTTTTGGGGGATTTCAGTTTGGATTGGCCTCGCCTCTTCGAAAGGACCAGATTCCAGCGAGGTCGCCTTGCCAGATTCAGCGAGGGCAAGCCTCACCGACCCTCGTTTGTGGCCTATCACCCTCCATCGAGGAGGCCGTGGCAGAGTGGAAGAAGGAAAATAAATAAATAAATAAAAACTAAAAATTCAGAAAAAATAATAAAAAATTATTTACGTTAATAATTTTCAGCTAAAATCAACCAGATGACTATGTTGGCAAATTTTCAGAGAGTCTAGGATTAATTTGACTGAATAAAAATGTTTAGTACTATATTTACAAAATTATAATAGATTTAAGGTTTTTTTGGTAATTTCTCCAAACACTTACTTATCAAAAAAGAAAAGTTAAGGTGGAAGCAGAGTACCCGTTGGCAACTTTCTCGGACACCCATCCATGTAAGTCACTCACTTCTTTGAGTGCTTGCTGCGCTTTCTGGATATCCTCCTCATCAAAATACTTCTTACGTGAATGGAAAGCCTTCCCAAAACTTCCTTTTAGATGCCGCACATCCGATGGATCCACTTTATAAAAAATGGGCAAAACTATGTGTGATGTGCTCTTCGCGTGATCCATGATATGAATAAGCTCGCGAAGGCACCATTTGCTTGAAGCATAATTTTTGGAGATGATGAGGATCGAAATCTTAGACCGAGCGATGGCATCAAGAATCCTTGGACCGAATTCCTCGCCAATCAGAATGCTCTTATCATCCCTGAACACGAAAACCGGTACAATCCCCGCCTTGTCTAGATTGTGATAGAGGTGATCGGCGAATTCCTTGCGGGTATCTGACCCTCTAAAGCTCAAGAACACATCATAATGATCATTACCTTCTCCTGCGGGTGTTGGAGAGATGAATGAAGGGTGCATCCCTTCGTTTGTTTCAATGTGACTCCGTCCATTGTCCATGGTGGCAATCGGGGGGAAGTTGGAAAGAAAGATGCTCTTCTGCTGCATAAAAAGATTGATAACTAGTCTCTATCAAGTATGAACAAGTATGAACATGAAATCTTTAACCAAGCAAGAAAAAATAAACATGAAATCTTTAATTAATTAGTATTTGATTGACTAGGACCAGTTGCATGCTTTTAGTCCTTGCGTTATCTTCTTTTGCACATCATCCTTTAGTCAAGTCAATCTTGTTGGCTTTGGTCTCCTCACGTATAACGTGTACGTTAATTTCTTAATTGGGCTATAAAATACTAGAATCTATGTACAAGTATATCGCATTCATTCAAAATTATACATAGTGGTTCAGTTTTTATTTGGTTATTGAAAATAAGATTTTGAAAAGTCATTTTTTTTGTCAAAGAATTTCATAAATCATTTAAAAGCTGATAATTGAGTTGAGACAAAATTGGCAATGTGGGGAAGACGTGGATAAAGGACCTAGCTAGTAATTATGAATGTGATTTTAAATTTAATTTTGCCATAGATTTCTCCTCCTGCACAGCAGAAAGCCTCCCTTCTCCTTGTTTATCTGCTCCTCTCGCCGACACATTCTCTTTTCCCCCTCTCTCCTTTCGTTTTTTTCTTTCTTTTCCTCTTTCTCCTTTCTTTTGCTCCATTCTTTTCCTTTCTTCCTTTTCTTCTTTTCCTTTTCGACTCTAATGTATATTCTTCTTCTTTTTATCATCATTTCAAACTCATCTAATATTACTACCTTTCCACCAAATCACTTTTCACTTTTGACCGCATTTTACCGTTCACTTTGATTGTATGTTCCCACATGTAATTGATCGGAAGTGACCGAGTAAGTGTCAGGGATAGTGAATGAAAAGCTCTCATTCTATTAAATTATATTAGAAAATTACAATTTCAGGATGTTACAGCAGATGCGGGAACAATTTATCAAGGGAATATTTCTATCGAATAGATAAAGTAGTATAAAGTAATGAGACTAGAGAATAGAAGAATATGTCTATAGATTTATAATAGTTTAACTTATATTAAATCTACATCTACTCTCAAGCTAACAACCACCAGTATGGCTTTTTTTAACAGAAAGAATCAAATGCAAGCTGAAACATATTGTTGAACGCATGAGAGATCGAGGCAATTTAGAGATTTGAAGCTTTCTGAATTTCTGCCTAGTCCATTGGCATCCTCTAAATCCTTTTTATAGAAAACTAACCATTGGAGAATAATTTTACCAGTAAAAACATCCTTTCATAGGTTTTCTTTGGAGGGTGCCCTTTTTCTTTGGAGGTCATAAATTATACGAAACCTATGTTTGGTAAAATTCCACAAAAATAATACTTTTATTCAGTTAATAGTAAATTTCATTCGTCTATTTTCACTAAAATATGCAAATTGATCATAACTCTCCTTTGTACTTGGTAAAGTTTTGACACCCATGTCTCAGTAACTTTCCTTACTCATCGTAACTTTTCTCAATCAAATGACAATTTGATCATGTTTGCATCTAACTTTCCTTTAATGTTCGGAAGTGATGATAAAAAATTGATTTTGCAAAATAGATTTGACGGATCATCTTTTTTGCTCTTTTTAACCTACGGTCCACGTCGAATGTAGGACTCATCCCATAAAAGAGAGCTTTGACTTAGGAAATTTCCATCACAATTAGCACGTTTTAGCCATAAGAAAGAAGTTTTTTTTTTTTTTTTTTTTCTGAGCAGTATAGTAGTGTTGGAAATGTTATTTTTCCAAAATTTTGCAAATCGTTCCATTGAAATGTGTGTGTGTGTGTGTATAAAGGTAAAAATGTAACTAAGAAACTATATTAATTTGTCAATACTTTCTTTTGCTGATGCACAACAACAGATAAAAGAAATTTGAGATACTTCTTGTAGATCTATAACTTCAGTACGACAGGCGGGGGGTGGGGGGGGGGTATATAGAGCTCAGACAAACTCCACGTGCGAAAACGGAATTTTCAAAAAAATTGAAAAAATATTTCTCCTGTCTCTCCCATTCTCCAGCATATATAAAAATAAGTGGGAAAACATTAATCCTGCCATCGCCCTAGGAAGATTTTTCGAGAAGAGCACTTCGAGTGTGTGCTCTGGAGAGAGACTAGCAATAATCGATTCTGACTTGTGCATCATGGATCGATCGAATCGCTCGAATAGGCTGGACATCCATGGAGGATCAGGGCTTGGAGGTAGAGAAAGCTCGGTTACTGAGCTTGGTGCCCGATTTCGGCTTCAACGAGCAGTCCGCCAACAGGTGCTTGGACAGTCTTGTTACGCGCCACAGTATCCGAATCATTTATTTTGTCAAGCATTTTTTGTGTCATTTTCCGGAAATTGCCAATATAATGGAAAATAGTTTTATGGACATCCAAAAATTCTCTAATTGATCTGATCTGTCCAAATAAATTTTTGTTGTTGACAATTCTGATTTGTAGCCTTTGAAAGGTTTTGTGTCATTATTGATAGGGGTGTGCAACGGGAACCGCCCGAACCGAGAACCGGCCGGACCGGACCGAACCGGCCGGTTTTGGGCGGTTCCCACGGTCGGCGGTCCGGTTCCCGGTTCCAAATCTTGGAACCGGTGGCCGGTCGGTTCGGTTCCCGGTTCTAAGGTGGGGACCGGACCGGACCGGACCAAACCGGACCGAACCAAATTTTTTTATATATAATTTATATACATAGAATTAATAAAATATACATACATGACAACTTATTGCAACTAAAATTGCAAATTTGAGATAAGAGGCCAAGAGACCATTAAAATCCTTTTCGTTACTCTTTTATTTATAGAAAAAATCTCATTATTAGTTTCATCTTCTACTCGATGTGGGACTAAGGCTCCAAAAGATTCACAAGGCACTTCAAGCCTCCAAAAGTCCCATATCGACTAAACATTCAAAGAGTAGAAGAGAGATTATCTATAAAATCTAAGCCAAGCACAACCTTTAGCCAAATTGTTCATAGCCTTCATGGTTAAATTTAAGTGTGAAACACGTGAAGTGTGAATCACACAAGTTAAGTTTAAATATTTTGCACGTGCCCAAGAACCGAATTGGATTGATCGGTCCCAAACGCGGTCACTCTTTAGTACAAAAAAGTAGAGCCAATTTTGTTGGACCGGACCGGACCGGACCGGAACCGATGGTTCGGTCCGGTTCCCGGTCCTAGGACCAAACGGTTCGGTCCACGGTTCGCAATTTTGGGAACCGATGCTCCCGGTCCGGTTCCCAGTTCCGAGGTGGAACCGGACCGAACCGGGAACCGATCACCCCTAATTATTGAAGATAATAGACCAGTACGATTGATATTTAGAAAAACTCAGTTTTTAAATGTTTTTAAGAAAAAAAAGAATTATTTCCAAAAAACGGAGTATTTTGGATGTTTCAGGCTTTAAGTAAGTTTGGTTCCGACAAAAAAAAAAAAAAGGTAATTTTGGACAATTGGAGTGCATATTAGGCAATGGACCCAAAATCAGGTCTAGAAGGGTAATTTCATAATTTTAATCGAGCGGGCTTTTTGTCCCGAGGGAATTTCACATGTATTATTTTGTTGCCCCAAAGGATGTTAGGCGATAAGTAATAACCGAATGTATTTTTGTCCTATCAATTGTAACAGACCGGAGAATGAAGGTCGGACTTACCTCAAGGAGGAGATATTCAGAGATGAAATAACTGTGATGGGTTTCAGGGTTTGAGAAGAAGTCGGCTTGAAGCAGTCCAAGTCCCAAAAGTCAGTGCAGTCCCGAGGATCACCTTCACGCCTCAACCTGGACCGGCTTGATTTGGAAATACGCCAACGTAAATTTGCAAATCATCTCAGGTCAGAACATCACGAGAAAGGACGAGTAGTGGCTACAAAAATCACCAAAAACAGACGAGGAACTTACTATCTTTCGATAAAATCGCAGCTCTTCTCTGGTATTATCTGGAGATCCCAGAAATGACCCTCGTGTTCCAAGCAAAGACCGCGCCACCAAACCCAGGAACCCTAATCGCCTCAGCG
Organism: Eucalyptus marginata; assembly: GCA_014182565.1. Lineage (NCBI taxonomy): Eukaryota > Viridiplantae > Streptophyta > Magnoliopsida > Myrtales > Myrtaceae > Eucalyptus > Eucalyptus marginata. The sequence goes on from CM024586.1 coordinate 24,041,405, forward strand.
GAGTCCACGATCAGAAATTATAGCAAGCGGAACACTAAAAGGTTGGAAACTCGACACGATTCGAGCTGATTTTTACTTGTTAATCGGTGCCCGCCGAAAACCCAGTCCCTCAAGAAAACTATCGATGGGGTCCTTTGAAGCCGGTGGCTCGGAAGGAGCGATTGCGGGTGCTCTTCGCGACGGCCTCAAGCCTACTGCTCGATGGATTTGCGAGAGAGAAGATCCCTTGCTTCCTCCGCCGATTCAAGCTGAAGCTCTCGCTCTGGTAAGAGGGATTCGATGTGCTGCAGATCTAGAAGTGGAGACAACTTATACTTGGGAGTCGGACAACGCGGCTCTGTGTTGACTTTCTGCCGCGGGAGCATAATCACGTGCCATGGTTAGAAGGAGGCGCACTTGTCTTGGACGCCGGCGCATGATCACGTGCCATGGTTAGGTGGACGCCCGAACCCAGTTGGCTAATTTTCAAAAGTATATCCACGTCTGGTAACTTTGAGGTTGCATTTGGTGATCAGAATAAAATTCAAATTAAAATAAAATTTATCACATTCTACGTTTGATGTCTATTCAAAATAAGATAAAATCAAAAACAAATGAGATATAAATCGGATAAAATTATCTCATTGGGAAATGCGTATATGATTTATAATATTCATAATAAGAAAAATTTTTCTCAAATAACAAATTTGTAAAATTAAAAAATTACAATTATATTTCAGTATAAATAATATTTGAATCTAGTATAAGAAAATCAAAATAACAAAAAAAATAAAAATTTAGTTTTTAATTAATCTTATTTTTATTTATATATAGAATTTAATTCTATCTTATAATATAAATTCAATATATAAATATATATTTATTACATATTTTAAATGTTTTAGTATTTCAGTATATTAGTATAATTTTCTATTTAATAAAATTTTATTAGAGAGTGATGGAAGGGGAAGAGAGAAATAAAAAAATAATTAAAAAAGAGAGGAAAATAAAATAAAGTAGACAAGAATGTCATGAGAAATTTTTTCCATCTTTGTTTGTAAAATTTGTTTCATATAAGTGGTTTATACTAAAAATATATAATATGATATGAATATATATGACTTTATTATTACAATCACCAAACAGTGGATATGATATAACAAAATTTTCTAAATTCATATCCTATCATATATAGTTCTATCCTGATTATAAGTCTAGATGACCAAACGTAGCCTAAATGGAGTTGAGAACATGATATAGAAATAAATAAATGGACGTTAACTTTTGTTGTATTCATTCCATGTTAACTCCACATACTAATGATTTCGTCTGAATCCAATACATTTTAAAATGATACGATATTACCTAGTTATTCTCTTAAACCTAATAAATTTTAAATAATTGATCGATATATAGAGTTGTAAGTTGTTAGATGACACCGTAGAAGAGATGGATGCTCCCTCGATGCTCTCTTATGCGGCGCTTTTGTTTTTCTTCTTCTTGAGATGATTGAATACAAGCATAGAGAGAACAATCGGTGCAACAAGCACCCACAAAGGAACAATCTGAAATGAAATAGGACATCCCTTTGTTTCCTTTCTCTGGCTTTGCCCTTTCTCCATAGAAGTGTAGGAAAAATATTTAAAAATATGAAAAATAAGAATTATTGGAAAACTATTAAAATGATGAGAAAAATAAGATCAATTGTTTAAGGCTTACAAACACTATACTTAAGGTTAATTTTGCCCTTTGGAGTACAAAATTCAACGCAATAGGCCCTAACAACTATCCTACCAAGATACAACAAACCTTCGTTTTTTTCCGCATTGAATAATAGCAGGAACGTGTACAAAATTATGTGCATAACTCGAAAAAAAAAAAAAAAAAAAAAAAAAAAAAGAAGAAGAAGGAAGGATATGTGAATTCTGTAAATTCAACGTATCTTAAAGGATTGTGGTTTGAAATTTAATCATATATTCAAACAAATGAGAGAGCCATTAAGAAACCATTATTAATCGATCGAGAATTAATAAAATGATGACCGTTGTAAAGCCGTTACAAGGCCGTTATAGATTAATGTCACACAAAAACCATTACAAATTGATGACGGTAAAAAAATGTTACAAAAACAATTGCTTTTCATAACTTCTATCAAAGCCATTACTTTTAAATATTTGAAAAACTGCCAAACAATAAAGTAATGTTGGAAACACTATTTTTTCTAGATCTTTAAAATCATTTCATTGCAATATTTAAATTACTATATTAGGTAAAAATGTAAATTAAGAAATAGTGTTTCTTTGTCAATATTTTCTTTTGCTAATGCATAGCAACATATAAAAGAAACTTGGGGAAATGTGTCAAAAAGCCAACCTATTGTATTGGTACAAGTTAATCGAAAACTTTTTAATGATGCCAATTTAATACTAAACCTTATGACCTAGAGTCAATTTAGTCATTCAAGCTACTTTTAGCTGAATATTGCTAAATGTCAATAAGCCTACATGGCATGATCGGTGCTGACGTGGATAATTTATAATAATTTTGATTTTTTTCTATTTTATCTCTTTTTTTCCTCTTCTTTCCAGTGTCTGGCACGACCATGGTTGGTGAGGGCTAGTCTCACTTGAGTGAGGGTAACCTTGTCGGCCTCGCCAAGGTGAGGTCGAGTGCTAGTGAGGCTGCCCTTGCAAGATCTAGCGAGGCCAAGTGTTGCCTTCGCGAGAGAGAGAGAGAAATTGAAAATTATTAAAATATTATTAAAAATTATCTACACAAGCACAAGCCATGCCATGTAGGATATCTATCCAAAAAATAGTTAGAATGATAGAATTAACACTAGATCAAAATATTTAAGACTAAATTAATATAATTAAAAGATTTATGACTAAATTGGCATTAGTGTAATAGGTTTATGACTTTTCTAACACTTTTACCAATAAACTTGAGATTTGTCTCATATATCTACTTGACTAGATTTTCATTACAATCTCTACAACTAAAATTTATCCAATTTACTCATAGTCTTCACATTGATTCATAGTCATTCCTTTTTACAAATGATTGAAATTAAAAAAAAAAAAAAGTGCAAAGATTGTCCACATCAATGCTCATCATGCCACGTAGGATAGTTGGTATTCATCATCAATTATCGGCCAAAATTGGCAAGAATGACTACATTAACAAATCATCAGAAGATTTATGAATCAATTGGCAAAACTAGAAGATTTAAGATTAAATTGACACAAGTGTAATATGTTTAAGACTTTTTTGGTTATTTTTTCCATTGAAATGAGAAAACATGGTATTTGTCTTTTGCAATATTGCTTGTTAATTGGATTTGGTTGTTGAATGTGGAAACAAAGAACTAATCTTCATCCTTGATCACTTAAAAACAATAAAAGAAGAAGAAGAAGAAGAAGAAGAAGAAGAAGAAGAAGAAGAAGAAGAAGAAGAAGAAGAAGAAGAAGATTTGAATAGAAGGCAAGCGGTTTAAAAATTTGTTCAAGAAGTTTTGGTCCATTATTAGAAGATATGTCAAAAAATAGAACGAGATTTAAAGATAATCGAGGGAAGAGTTATTGAGGCTATATAGATTATTCTTTTAATGAATTCTAAAGGACCATAAATGGGACTTATGTTTTTTGCTGGCCGATCATAATCTCGAGAAGGAATGGACGATCAAGATTTGAACACCACTGTTGCCCCTTTTCGGCAGTTGAATTCCTCTTGTAAACTCCTCAGGTTCAATGTTAAAATATTAGGTTGTCTTGTGTGGTGAGCGAACGTGGATGGGCATTACATAAATATTCTTGGCTTGTCAGAATAAGGGTTTCCACCGAGCAGAGTTTGTCGCTGTCCGCGTCATAAAAACATTGTCATTGCAATAATCGGGATTTGACTTTCCATGCTAGATTACGATCCGCATAGGAATAGGGATAAGCATATTCCAAAAGAATCGGGATTTGACTTTCCATGCTAGATTACGATCCGCATAGCAATAGGGATAAGCATATTCCAAAGGGAACGATCCGCAGAAGAATAGGGATAAGCATATTCCAAAAGGAACAAAGAGGAGACAAAAATAAGAGTGCAAAACGGACCGCCTGAATTGAGAACTGCTCAAATTGGACAGGTCTAAACCGGCCGATTGGATTCGATACTTGGAAATGTCGGTCCAGTTCGTGGTTTTTAAAAGTGGAAATGGTGTCCGGGCGGTCCACTTCTCGATTTTAAGGGGGAATCGAATCGAATTGAACTAACTGCATATACTTTTTCTTTTTATTTCTTCAAAAAAATTAGTAAACTGTGAACTATGGCACCACAAGCTACAACACAACGACTATTCACTCATCGTTGCTTCTGTCAATATCTTAAGATTTGTCATTCTCTCTCATTGTGTATGGACACTCTTTAGAGAGAAAAAAATGACCGATTCCGTTGGATCGGATGGGAATTGGACAAAAAACCAATCACCTTTAGATAAAAATATTATGCGTGCTGAGTTGTGTGCTTGAAGGATAAGTAAAACACTAAGCTACTGAGCCAAGCTTGGTAGAGACCCATTTGATCCCATTAAAGAATATAAGAAAGGAGAATCTGAGGAATAAACCCGATGCCTCTTGCTCTCACACGATTTTGACCTAACTTTGAAAGCGTCTTGGTCGGTGGAAAACAATAGAAAAAACCCACTTGCTCAAATCATGTTTGGGATGTCAACGTGTGCGCAATGACGAAGATCCATGCGTATTTGATTAAGATTTATGATTTTGAAGTGTATTCATGCTAACACTCCTCCCAAAAGGATGTTGTGTTGAAAGTTGCTACCGATACTCGTAAGAATTAGATATAATCAATAAAGTGATGTTTACATGGATGAAAACTTTACAAAACACATGTTTAACGTAAACTCATACTGGTAGGGTAACAAGGATCGAGTCGTTTCGTTACTGTGACACGGAAGGAAGTTGCTTCTTGATGCAACTTTTTCTCTAGGTAAAGACCTAAGGGGCCTTTCCGATTTGCAAGATGCAAAGGGCAAAATTAGATAATAAGATAAAAGAGGAAAGGAATGAAAAGGAAATGAAGGAGACGGACAAAGAAAAGGAAAGGAAGAGGACAGCGATAGGTTGACACTTGGCATCCATGGAGAAGTTACTATGAACGTATTTGTAGGTATGTATGCATGCAAGGGTTTGCCAACATAACATTATTTGGTTTATTGTAACATTAATAGTTTGTTGAGTTACAAATTCTTAAAAAAATGGATCTCATAACAATTTATAATTATTTCTTATTTAGTTTTTTGTAATGCAGATAGATTAAAGATTATCATCAAATCATTTCTCATGCATGCATGATATGTAGTCAGATACAACACTCTAGTTTTAGAAAAAAAAGAACATACTTATGCTGTTTGGTCATGGTACGGTGCCAATAACATCACAAGTTCTGCGCTACTTCCACGTTCGAATGATTTGTCAACATGATTTTCAGGGAAAATTCAAGGGTTGTGGAAGAACAATCTGGGAAAATCTTCCTCACGTTTCCCCAGCCTGCATTAGAATTTCGACCCCCCTGACTTTCATGTTTTTGGTGGACGGTGGCCTCGTTTTGAAGTGAAGGGAAGGACCTAATATTCTTCTATTTGCAGATTAGGATATGTGAAATTTCAATGGAATTGCGAATCAGTTTCTGCGATACTGTCTCTAGAGTAGGTTGACCAAGAATTAAATTAATCTTGACCTTTGTTTTCTTGAAAAAACGGTGCCATTAGTTCATATAAAAAGGCTGGTTCATAGATAGAACCTAACTGAGTCATTAGTCAAGTTGAACATACTAGCAAAACATATAAAGGACAATTCAATAACATGTGTGTTTATTTATACACGTGTGTGTCCTCCAAGAATGACTGAAGCAAAGGGACGAAATAACTTGAGTGGAAGGAGAGGAAAGAAATAGCCAAAAAAAAAAAATACTAATAACTAGCATTTCCTTAAATTTGATGTTGTTTCCGCAAAGCATAAGTTGAATGGGAAGCTTAGGCAGCTATTCATCTTTCCATGGCTTGGCTCGGATGTTAGTATTGTGAAATCGCAAAATATGATAGTCTATGTAGTAAGTTACGCCAAAAAATTTGATTTCAAATTCAAAGTTTTATTTCTTTGGTATTGCAAGAGATATTTTGTTTGACCAGATAAAACCTACACCGAAGATAAGAGTTCACAAATAGTAAAGTAAGTGCATATGTTTGCAAATCTTAATTGATTTTCCTTCTTGAAAATTGGAAGTGAACCCACTGCAAAAATGGAGTGGGACCTCTTTACCTTTTAGGGATTTTAAATCTTTTTTCCTTTAGACTCAAATATTCTTAAATACTTACGTGATAAATATTGTACCCATGGGCAAACATATAAATTAATAATTCTATATCATCTCCTACATATTTGAATATTAAAATTTATATCTTTTTTTTTTCCTATGACAAACTTTCCAAATAAAATTCAAATCTTGAGATATATATATATATATATATATATTTTTTTTTTTGGTAAAGACCAATCTTGAGATATTTATACGTATACATATCCACAAACACGATTTCTTTCCACACTACTTAGTCACATAAGTATTTCATAACATTATAACTTGCCTGCAAAAATCAATTTTTTGCATGCACGCAACCCATGCAAATCTGTTAGTAAATCTGAACCATAACTTATGAGACCAAATCGCATTCGTATGTTATTTTAGACACCATCGGGGAGAACGTAAAGTCATGCATGGCTAGTGTAAATTACTAAGTTTAATGAGTTACTAAATAAGCCTCACCAGACAACTTTGCAAGCACACGAGAAGGAGATTTAAAGTCGTGATCTCATGCAAAAGAAAGAGATGCTCATCTAGGCACATACAAAGCTGCACGACCCGTACGTGATTTGGTTAGGGTTCGCATCGACCTTGTTTTTTGACTTTCTTTACGTAGGGAAGCAAGCAAGAAAAGCTTTCGGAGACCTAGAAACACAGGAGGAAAGATCCGCAGAATTTACAGATTGACCCGAATTGCCGCGTTGCTTACGTCGTCCCTTTCAAACGTGGAAAGTTTGAATCAGTAAAAAGGCCTTGCACCCCAAGAAGCTATTCTGACCTAAAACGGAAAAAAAGAAGGCCAATCTAGAAAACGTTAAACGCCTAAAAGAACGAAAAGAAAAGTTATAGAACTCGATCGATGGACAGGCGGGCGGGTCTAGGGGAAACGTTATTGCGCGGTCTGCCGACGATATGGACTGGTATCATCTCGATCATTAATTAGGCGGGGTCTCACCGTGCAATCCATATGATCAAACGGTCGAGGTGGAAGAGACCGGGCTTGCCGAGATTCCATGGGCAACGATCAAGGCAGGCCCAAACTCGCCTATGGGCTGGGACACCGTTTGGTAATCGATACAGCACATTCAGATGGTCCAGTTGGGTTGGGCCCAAACCCTAAGCCCACCCATATCTATTTCAGGTCCATTTGGGCCCCTCATTGGGCCACACCTCTCTCTCTCTCTCTCTCATTCACTTTCCACTCTTCCGATGATTTTCTCATCCGTGAAAAATCAGTTAGATGCCACGTCAGCAGTTCGATTTTGCAATTAAAACATAAGCAGCTCGGTTAAATTCGACATCATCCCTTCTTTTTTTTGGTTTTCGGAAACCCCTTTGGACTTGGTTTGTTGTTTTTCTTTGTTGGCAAAATTGGGCTAGGAAGCCAAGACCCAAATACTTATTTCTAGGAATATCATCATAAAAATCTTAGACCCTTCATGGAAACTCAAGCCTCTCATAATAAGGTCTCTAATATCGACAGAAAAGGGGCAGAAAGAGCGATCAATGCCGGCGGTCCCCTTTAAAACACATTTGGTCGTTTGGATTTCTAATTAAGGTAAAACTGAATATGATAACATATGAAATCTATAGATTTTGCTATATTATATCTGCTATTTGGCGAATTAGAGTGATGAAGTTGAACATACTCAGATCATATTATATACATTATTTGATATAAACAGCATATCAGTGTAAATGAATATAAAAGTTCACAATCGGAAAGGGTAAAAAATTCTCACTACACTCTTGCCTACTTTCTTTTTATTTGCTTTTTTTCCTTCACTCTTTTTAATTATTTTTTATTTCTTTTTTTCCTTTCATCATTCTCTAATTGTCCTAATATACCTAAAAAAAAAAATATGTAATGAACATAAATATATATTGAATTTATATTATAAGATAAAAATTTAATTTGAATATATAAATAAAATAATAATAAATTAAAAAATTAAATTGTTATTTTTTATTTTGAATCTCTCATATTATAATTTAAATATTATTTATATTGAAATATAATTTTAATTTTATCAATTTAAGAAGTTTGTTATTCGAGAAGAATAACTCTCTCATTATGGATATTGGAAATCCTATCCACATTTATCTCACCTTCCTCATAGGCTAATTTTATCCGGGCTATATCCATTTTATATTTGATTTTATTCTAACTTAAGTAGGTCCCAAATGCCTGCATCATCTGGTTATACATCAACTTTTTCTTTAACTTCTCTTCCAAAGATGAGGCTCTCCTATAGATGCTAGTTTTATTCTAAGAACAAACTGAAGTTTTGAGCCACGTAAGACATTCGTCCTCAAATCCGGCAATTAGAAGACACACATGCAGTACATTGTGCATCTCAGTATTTACAACTACTGTCACGCTGCACAGAACTTTTTGATGAGGAATAATTGGTCATTTACTGGATGTTGCTATCCTTCAAGTCTTTTCATAGATGTTTGGAATCCACTTGGTTTATGGCTATCTGGACTTCCTGTCTTAGACATATTGCCTTTGTTCTAATGCTTAGGTACCTTGAAGGCAACTAGGAAGTTTGGGGCACTTCAACATCAAGTTAATCAAGCATTAAATAATGGGCCCCGACCTGGACGTGCTACTTTTGTCATACATTGTCTCTATGCGCTACCCATATTTGAGATTTACTGTGAGGGATTCAGTCACTTGATAATATCTTCTCTCCGTCGTTTTCTGAAAGCTAACCTTGTGGACTCCATGCAAGCAAAGGACTTAGCAGCGCATTTATTTGTTGATATGGTTCAGGGTTATGTATATCATGATGAGAGGATACTTGTGAAGGTAGTAGAAGTGTTTGACGTGAGAATGACAAACCTTGAGAACGTCATATGCCAACTTAAAGCTACAAGCGTTAACTTTAGACCAGTGACTGCATTAACATTTCTTGAGCAATATATTTTCAAGTTGATAAAGTCCCAGTCCTATATGACAGCAGTCACTCTATTGGAGCACTTTTCTATTCACCAATTTGGGAAATCCTTCCTTCTTGCTATGATGGAAAAGAAAGAAATTAGGGCTGCAGAGAAGTGGGCCACATTTATGGGCAAGCCAATGTTATGTGTACTTGTCCAGGAATATGTAGACAGAAAAATGCTGAAGTATGCTTACGTGACAATAAAGAAAAACAATCTCCAGCAAGAATTTGCTGATGTATATCATCAATGTAAAGAAAGGTACTTCTTTGCTGTTAAAATTTTTTGGAAGTGACTTTTGCTTTAGATTTATTTATTATGTATGCCGATAGTGCATGGAAATCCAAATTTCTTACTGCAGCCATTGTATTGAAAACAGCAAGACTAATTTATTCTTTTGTAGTTCAATGAAGCAGCTAGCAGAAAAAGGGTGCTGGGATGTTGCTGAGTCAAAGGCAAGGGGTGATAAACAGCTCATCGAATACCTGGTATTAGTCTAAAATGCTTTATTCCAACTGTGGCATCTTTCTTTAGATGAACTTGAAGTTGAACAATTCTAAGTTGCAACCTTAGTAGATCTGTATCAATCTTTTGAGGTTGGTAGTTTGGCCTTCTACAGGGGTTCCTCATATAGTTTTATCAGTCCTGTTATTCTTAGGAAGGGGTATTGGCAGAACAGTTTCAGTAATCACACGTTTTATCTCCTGCTATTGGACTTCAGTGCAATGTCTAGTGGTTCTTGGTTCTTCCATAGAGAAATGTGATTAATTTTCTAGTCATAAGTATGTCTTCTGATGTAACTAGAGCATTTGAGCTGTGTACATAAATGACATCTTGTGGCTCAGTAAGAAATTCCTGTGGTGCCACCTCCTCCTTTGTGATGAACATTTTTCCTTTTACTGTTGTTTTTTCCTCCTTGCCCTTGCTTTTTCCCCGAAGGTGGTGTTTAAGTTTCGAAATAACAAATTACCAGCTTGTAGCTGTCGTTAGACATATAAAGAAGGGAGACTTTATGTGCTTTTGTTCATTCTATTAATATTTTACTCTTCCACTTTAAAGGTCTATTTGGCAATGGAAGCTGGTTATCCGGAAAAAGTTGATGAATTGTGTGATTGATACTCTCTTCAAGGTTTTCCAAAAGCCAAAGGTGTGCCAACTTCTATTTTGTTTGCTGATACATTAGGATAAACATATTGCTGTAATTTCTTTTCTCCAACCTGTAAGTTTAGAAAACTATGTTGTTGCACTAGTTTTGCTGAAACAGTTTTTTGTCAGTCATTGCTGTGATTGGAACCTCTATTGTGCTACTAGAATCCAACTAGATGCCTCAAGTAGGTTACTGGGAACCTTAGATAAGGTTTCTTCCTGCTTTGTTTGCATAAAGTACCTGGACTATGCATAAGATACTATAGGCACAGTTAACAAGGTGTTGACATTCTTGTCTATTGAGTTAAGTATGGGGCAATTGCATTGAGCAATGCAGATGGCTATCTTTGTCCGAATATACCTTCTAATGTGAATATCTTTATCAATATATTGCTTGCATTTTGTCAGAGAATGTGGCAAACTGATTGGGATTCTTATGGCCAGTATATTGTTATTCAGTGAAGTGAATGGATGTTTTGATTACGTTCTCTTGTTGCTATAACTTGTAAATCTTGGTTTGAGTTGTATCTGGGGAAGTGCTGAAGTCATTATGTCTCAAAATTGCTGAATCATTTGATATCTTGAATCTGACAGTTGCATCTGCAATTAGGTCTCTAGTTCTCCATGATTGAGGAAAAGAATAGTTCTGCTTGTGCCTGATGATCTAGAATCAATTACTTGCCATATTATGTGGACCTTGAAAAGTTTTTAGTAGACCTTCGTATACATTGGGTATTAAACTTCTCTGATAAACATGTATTCTGTTGCACTATCATCAGTATGGTGTAAGTATGCTATGCCTAGATATTTAGTCCTTGGTGATCTCATGTTGTGGAGTACAACAGTAGGATTGTCTCAGTAATGTTGCATTCTCTTTTTCAAATATACTAATTTGTAACCGTTGGCTTGTTTAGAATTGGATGCAACTTTTCTGCATCGTACGCACTATTTGTGCCTCAAAGAACTGGGCACTGAAAATGTTTTTTGGGTTGATCGAGTGCATAGTTTGCATACGGCAACATACTGTATTGAAGAATCTAAAGTTGTTGGTGTGGACTGCGAATGGAAACCCAATTATGTAAAGGGCAGCAAGCCTAACAAGGTAATTGCTAAGTCCTGTTTGTCCTCAACTTCCTATGCATAATCTTTTGGAGGTTTTATATACTCGCTGAAAATTGTCTTTGTGCCTTTTTGTTCCAAACAAATTCATTGTTGCCAGAAAAGAAATTAAATGGTTTAATGATCAAGAGTTATTGTCAAGCTTTTGGTGATTGGCACTACCTTTCTTACGTTTCAACAGCCATGAAATCAACTATGAAGTATGATATTCAACAATGGCATGCTGAGAACAAAACTTTTAAGATGATTTCAGATGTGCTGTACTTGTCATATAGTGCGCTTCCTTTCAAAAAATTTGATGAGGGATATGCTTGGCCAGACGTAGGACCCATTTGAAGGCTGCATTTGGAAGATTCGTGTAAAATGCTAAAAAGTATCTACATGCCTTCTGATATTTGTTAACCACTATTACAATGGTTTAAATCAGACAAGGCAGATGTAGATGGTATAGGACTACAGAGAGGATATGGCAATACAAGAAGACGATGGTTTTGTCTCCACTTCTCACCATCTTATACGTGGTTGCCATTCGCATGGCTAGTCTCACCAATCAATGTCCCTACTGCTGTCAACTTAGCTCTCTTGTTATGTGTTATTTGGCTCTAAGCAGTGACTTGGTCTCTTCAGCCAAATACAGCAGCTGCTTGCTCTGCTGAGGTGATTTAGAGGTTTTGGTTGAGCAAGTTGTGGCTGCAATTTGGTGGAGAAGATCAAGGCACCGTCAAGTCTCAGGTTGGCAACTTCGTGTCAATTGTCATGACTTTTTGTCACCTTTGTGATTGGCTCGTTCCACTATGACCTCTCTGTCAGCACAAATATCTTAAAAGGTCATCCATTAATGTCATATATTAATTAAGTCTGATGTTTATTTTGATTTTCAGGTGTCCATCATGCAGATTGCTTCCAGCAGAAGTGTTTTCATCATTGATCTAATAAAATTGTCAGGGGATGTGCCACATATTCTGGATAGCTGCCTGAGTCGTATTTTACAGTCTTCAAGTATTCTAAAGCTTGGTATGAGAAATTATTTAGCGTAATTGTATTCTATCCTTCGCTTCTTGGTCCAAGCATCAGCCTTTATCCGGTATCACCAATATGCGTCTACTAATCTAGGGAAAAGAAAATCATTGTACTGACATAAGAATTTGGAATTTCTGGTACCAGACGTACATCAGGGCATCATAAAGCAAGAGTTTGGACAAGGAATAATTATTTGTGCATGTTTGGTACCGATATGACTAAGGGTGACTGGCATTGAATGTTTCAGTATGTTTGTTTTGCTGAAGTGAATAGCTTTCCACAGAGTTTCCTGATGTTCCTGCCCTATGCAGGCTATAATTTTCAATGTGATATGAAGCAACTCGCCAGCTCCTATGAAACTCTGGGGTGTTTTAAGCATTTTGAAATGCTGTTGGACATTCAGAATGTATATAAAGAATCCAGTGGTGGTCTTTCCGGGCTTGCTGAGGTAAAGTGGACTTGCATTGTATGACTAGTATTGCTGCCTTGCTTACTAACAGTGGTGAAAAAGGGGGAACATGAATTCTTCTTGCTCAGAACTCATGTTGGAATCTGTGATGCATGCCTATGAGGTTGCTTTTTGCCCTGATGAGTAATTACTTTTACCGTTATCTCTTGCCTCTAACTAGGAAATACTTGGTGCTGGTTTGAACAAGACTAGAACGAATAGCAACGGGGAGCAACGACCTTTGAATCAAAATCAGGTTATTTTACATGTTCTTTTTCCGTTTTCTTTTCATATTATTGCCTCAGAAAGGAAATTGCCGGAAAGATCACATGATTTAATAGCAGAACTCAAATGGTTGCAATAGCATACTATAATGTGTGGAATGCATCTGGAAGAACGATATCAGTACACAGAACTTCATGGAGACTTCCAATTATATCTTAATGCTCCGAACATTCAAGAGCCTAGGGTCAGTAGACATGATAATCATTTGCTTAAGCAATTTCTCAAGATCTCTAGTGCAACAAAAATTCTCGTGGTGTCTATTTAAAACAATGTTTATGCTGATATTTTTTAAAAGAAGTTTTCCTTTTTTTTATTTACTTTTTATTTTTAACAAACACCATTTGCTATTTCAACTCCAAGAAAGAGAGAGAAACATAAAGTATATTAAGGAGCAAACACAGTGCAGAAAAGAAAAGGACAAAAGTTAACTGTTGGTGTTTCCTGAAATATGATTAGAGCAGTAGTCCTTTGATGTAACTATAGCAATCGTAATGTTCGCAGCTGGAATATGCCGCTCTTGATGCTGCTGTTCTTGTGCATGTCGCGACCAATTTTTCGGGTGTGCACCACCTAAGGTTTGGCTAATGGATTGTTAAGCCTAGACTTAACTCGGGCTCTCCCAAGCCCATACCAATTCGCGACTTGGGTTCAAATTTTTAAACATGCAAATTGATTTTATCTAGGAGTCGCCACTAATCTATTTTTGGTGGGTCGATTAGAAACCCAAGTAAAGTAACGGGAGTTTTTACTTTACTCCTACGAACCGAGAGACTATGGGTGCACGAGGACTTGATTACACTAGATTTCTCTAATGCCATTTCGGTACCATTCTTTTATTTTCAAAAATGTTTTTTTTTGCAGTCAGCTTAGGTTGATTTTAAATTTACTTCCCTAACATGTGAGGTGATCATGAATTTAACACCCAAATAAACAATAAATAGATTGCAAAAACTTACCTCAAAACAACGAAAGCATCTGCAATGTTAAATTAAAATCCACATCAACAACCCTAGATATGGTTTCTAATTAACACGCAATTTCATTTTTTTTCTTTTTACTTAATTAATGAAAATCATGCAATATGCAATGCAATATTAACTAAATAACATAATTCTAATGACATGTAATTTCTAATTAAATGGGCCTAGCAAAAATACTAAATGGCATGCATCTCAATGAATCTAACCCTAATGACGTGCATATGACATTTTTTCTTTTCTTTTTCCTTAAAATAATGCAATCTATCCTAGAGATTGAAACTAATTTATTCTAAGACATTTTTGTATTTTTTTTTTTTATGAATTCGAAATTAGAAAAATGTGAAAATTATCTAATTAGATTAAGATCCTATTCAATTTGTATTAGGAATTAGGTTGAGCTAAATCCTAATTTAAACTAAAATATTATCTTAACCCAAATAATCCTAAAATGCAATATATTTAAGAAAATACCTAAACTTATTATAAATTAAGAAAAATATTATCTAAAATTAAACTAAGTGCAATTTAACCCTAATATGCAATGACGTACAAAATATGCCCTAATTCTACGTGACAAGTGCATGATGATTTTTGTTTTCTTTTTTTAATTAATTTTCGAAATTAATAATTGCCAAATAATTAAACATGCAATTCAAATTAAAATCTAGCAACCTAAATTGATTGATTTGATTTTTGATTTTTGATTTTTGATTTTTTTTATTTTTTTGAAAATTCATGATAAATAGAATGCTTAACCTAAATATGCAAATAACCCTAAAACATGCAATATTCTAACTCAGACATATTTCAAGATAAATAAAGCAATCAAGACTAAAAATAAAAAATAAAAAAATAAAAAAAATCACACATCCTTCAGATCAAGGGATAATGTTTCACTAGTAAAATCAATAAATTGATCTTAAGCCTTAAAGATTAAAATATCAATTTTATTCCCACTTGATTAATTATTTCATCTAAAGCCTTATAGATGAAATAAAAAACCCTGGCGCAGTTGCGAATCAGGCAAATAACCCTAATCGGGAGATACGTCCATCACTTATAAACGTGCACGTAATATACCAATAGACGTATATTAGGTAGTAATTAAATTATGCACGAGTATTTACCTAAATTTGAAGATAATTTCCAAATTCAGGCCTAACGCGATCGGGGTCGCGACGACTCGCGCTCGGGACAGCAGTGGGTGTCGGTGATTGATAACCTGCGAAACAGAAGAACAACTCCACAACCTGGCAAAAGATCCACAATTGCAACGACAGATTGACGCGCGATGTAAGCTGTGAACCGCAAGTTCTCGGTGGTGACAGCTTCTCGACAAGGAAGTGTTGACTATTTATTTTCCAAAATTTGTACGATGCCACAGACCAAACCCTTTCACGTTATCCTCGCCCAAGAAATATCCCTTTGCTTGCATGAAATAAACTCATAAAAATCCACACGTCAATCTCACTTTTGGACAACAGAAGAAGACAAATTCCCCTCTTTTACTTATTTCACCAAAATTTCAACAACCCTTTTGACCGTGGACTCTAGGTTTGGTGGGACTGGCTCTTGGTGATTCTCGCCCGTGGGTGTGCTCGGCATCACTCACCTGCAAAAAAGAAAAAGAACAATTCTGCAGCTTGGTGAAGAATAGCGATGGTAGTAATAGATTGTCATCATGGTGCAGCCTCTGAGCAATAGGTGGATCGGTGACACAAATGGGTCATCGAGTTGCATCGTCGACGCAAGGGTCGCACAGCCGAGGGTGTTCGGCCATGAGGCTCCTCTCTCTTAACGTGTTTTCTCTCAATATGCTTTGAGATTTCTGATTTGCCGACCCTCACCGTGGAGAACGTGAGTTCTCCTTTTTTGTGGCCGTGTGTTTCTATTGTGTGGCCTCTTCGTGTCCATGCACGAACAACACATTTTATAATGGAAGAACTTTAGATCTTTGTGGCATATTTTGTTTCCCATTTCGCTTGTGCATAATACCTCTAGATATACTCTTAAAATATATGCACATCGCGCAATATTCCCTTTTATTTTTCACATATTCTATCCAAAATTTCTTTTCTACCCAAGAATATACCCATTGGTGTATATTACCTGAATATATGAAAAAAAATCCTATCGGAATATCCTCACCGTCGGTCCAATGCTAAATGCAAAAAAAAAATGCAAATTAAAAATAAATGCGCCTAAACTATATGCTATGCAATTAACTATTTTTTTTTCAGGGATAAAATTAACCCCTAATTTTTTTAATGCAATAAATGACTAAACGGGTCGCCAAAATTTAGGTGTCAACAGTGCACATATTTCATCATACACGGGACCAATCTCAGCAGGGTACTGCAGATGGTAATGACAAAATTGAATGGAAATCTTCTATAGTAAGTGGACAGCACCTATTAGTTTTCCTTAATTCTCCAATAAGAAAAGCTGATGTGAAATGACATTCTTCTTAAGTTTTGAGCCAGCTTATTTGACCATTTAAAATTATTGCAGATTTCACACTTGGATAATGCCAAGACAACTAAAAAGAATGTTCGGAATGGAACAAAGTGCAGAGGGGAGACTAACTAGCTGGACAATCAATTCATGAACTGTCGGAGCTATTTGCTGCAGGTTGTTTTTTCTTATGTAAATAGCTTTTGCATATAAGGACATAATTACTTAGTGATCCAATTAACAATTCTGATGTGCATATGGAAAGGATTCACTGCGAATGAGTGCTTCATTTCCGTCTTCTTGTGCTGGGTCGCTTTTTCTCAAGAGAATTCAGGTGCCTCAGAAAGCTCGTTGGTCGAAAGCTGACCACGGCCACACTATGCTTTTGAGTTCTGGTTTCCCAACACGAAGTTACTATTGAATTTCCTTGATATGCCGCGAGTGTATAAATCCGATGGATATATACTCGACAGGAGCCAAATTGTCTTGCTGAGCCATTCACCAAAATGAGCAGCCATCTATGCAGATATTGTAATGCTCTACCTTGCTCGTGGTAATTTGCATTCGTCGTGCCTTTTGCTCTAGCTAAGCGATTTCTGGGGAAACAAAGCGTGCTATATCTGGCAATGAGAAGAACCGAAAAAAGGGACGAACGAAACCGAAAATAACCGCAATTTTGGTATGCGCATGATCACGTTTATATCCTTTTGGATGTGGTGGTCTTGTGATATAACGATTGATTTATTGTTGCGGATCTTTCTTTGATTTTTGAATAATTGAACTTTCATCCACCTGATGAACCCCATGAATTTAGCGATTGGGGACGAATTTGTCTCGCCTCCGAAGCCGAATCCGAATCGGGCATCACAGGTTAGTATCAAAGATCTAAAAGCCTTAGTCGCATGTAATCTCCAACTTCACTTAACAAAAGAAAAGCATCATAAAAAAATGTGCAAGGGTTTATATCCGATGTCAAAAATAGAAGGTCCAAATCCTGCGCCTCTCTCTCTTACACTGAAGTTCCATCCCCAACAGAAAAAACCACCTCTATGTTTGCTGTCATCTCCATTTCTTAACATTAGAGAGACCCCTCCTCTCTCTCTCTCTCTCTCTCTCTCTCTCTCTCTATGAAAAAAATCCTTCCCATCCGAGAAAGGGGAAAGGCAGAGAGGGAGAGGGAGAGAGAGAGAGGGGAGATATTGAGGACACAGATGGACCCGTGGTCGCTGAGCTACCGATCCCATGGAGTTGGCCGGAGTTTAGAGATCATGACGATTCAAACTCTTAACCAAAACCAGATGTACGGAGCCAAATCCCAGCCTCGCATGCTCGAACACGCTTCACCCCCGCACAGACTAGACAACGTCAAGGAGTCGGCGATAAAAGCATCGTGGTGGAACGATCCGGAGAAAAAGAGGAAGAGGAGGGTGGCCAGATACAAGCTTTATTCGGTCGAAGGCAAGTTCAATGCTTCTTTCAAACAAGGGTTCCGATGGTCGAAGCGCAAATGCTCGAGCATTGGGCGTCGATTTTAATTCGTAGAAATTACATTATATCATGCTGATCGTCATCAAGAGAGGCAAGGGTGATCAGTCAGCAGGAAACAAAGTGGTTTGTCTTGTTTATTGGGTTATCATCTTAATAAGCATCTAACGGTAATTAAGTATTCAGAACAGTGTCACAACATTCCATCTTTCCGATATCATGTTCATTCGAATCGTTGTTTCATTCATCGATCTCCAGCATTCAGAATATAGGAAAATGAGACGACTCGTATTTGATATTCATATATATTTATATTTGCCGAAAGTTTTTTTCTTTTTTCCAAATTTCCTTACTTTCTGAATTTATTTTAACATTCAATTCGCAGGTGTTAAATAAATCGAAAGGCCTTCTATGGTTGCATTTTGATTTGACAGTTCTCATATTTAGAGTACCCTCCCATCAATCTCGGAGTAACAAAAATGAGGAAAACGGAAGAGCCCGAAGTGGACCTCCTCCTGTCCTTTCGAAACTTACATAGCTATTGTTCCAATGGCCATTAGACTTAATGGATCTTGATGCAATATGTGATAGAACTTTCATAAACAAGCTCGAAGTAAATCGTTAGCATGAAACCAAAGTAGAAGAGGAAAAGGGGAAAAAACCCATGAACAAAACCGAACCGGTTCTATCGGTTTAACGTTCGTCCAATTATCCAATCGATTCACGGTTTTTTAATTTCAAATCAATTCAGCCGATGCGGTTGTTACTAATGCTGTCTAAGCAATCAAACACAAAGCCATTGCCCTTTGGATTAAATGCCTAGGCACAGTAGTTTAGCAGCTAAGTAATAAATTATACAGTCAATACATTGACTTTACTTGGGCTTTTCTCGTGTTATATTTTTAATTAATATGCTTAAAATTAGATTATTTTATGTTTGATACGTCTAACTAGTGTTTTGATTCGTTAATGCGGCCTGCATTATATATGATTTAGTTCTTAAAGATTCAAACTTGACTTAGCAACCTACTTGGTCTTGTCTTGAGCTCCGGATAGTATTGACTTAAAAGTTTAGGTAGACAACGAGCGAATCAGACCATATGATTACCTTGCGAGTAGCTTTTAGCTTCTAGAGTTCCACCACTGTAACGTAGTACGATATAGAGGGACATCTAAAGGTAGTTCAGGCATGACTAGTGACCCCAATTTGGCATAGTATGGTCTTGTGTATTTAACCAATTAGATAACCCTCAACGTTTCGGTCCAAACCAAACAAAATAGATATTGAGAGGGGGCTTATTTCACCCTTCCAATTATTATTCTTAACATTTTGTTTTTATCAATTCAACAGTAGCCAAATGCCAAAGAAAATTTGGTTTTAGAAATAGAAACGTAAGGCTGTGTCTCCTCTGCTGTGTAAATTCATGCGTAAAGGAATCAAGTTTGAGAGAATACGATTACAGTGATTGCAAAATGCCAACACATGAACTTCCCGAGATCCAAGATTGTACACTAATGAAAACTTTTGTGCTCAAAATTCTTCCGAATGAGAAATTACTTTCTTTTGGGAACCTTTTCACTGAAAATCTTGCCTGTGATTAACGGATTATTTGCTGATTCCACGACATTCGCTTTTTCCAAATTCTCTCACTCACAACTATAGCTTGAGGTGGACATCTGAACAGTAATCTTATTGATAAACTTGACTTCATGCTTAACTTCACATTCAGAACCACCTGCACATGCGGCCTTCCTCCGAGCATAGTGAAATTCCACCTTTGCTAAATAAGAGCACGATGTCAAAGCTTGCGAAGTACACCACATTAGAAGAGGACCCTTTATATCAAGAATCCTATGAGGAGTATCAACAACATGGAGCACATTATAAGCACCAGCAGTGAAGAACTTTGCAACACCTCTCCATAAGGTCTCATGACATATCTCATTCTTGCCCACATTTCCATCCTGTGATGTTTGAAGATGTTCTCTGAATTTTATGAAATGCAGGTTGAATCTACACAAGAAGGATAGGATATACTAATTATCAACAAATGAAGGTAACTAAGATCGGAGCATCACGATTTACACCATGAAAGATAAGGTATAAATGCACAAACATCATTTGCACCAATTGTTGTTGGACCACAATGAACAGAGACTTCATGAGCTGGCCGATAAAAAGGAAAAGAACAGGCTTGGGAGAAGCAATTAATTAGCAACACTTTCCTTGTTTGTATTTAGGAACATAATACATAACAGAAAGATGAATTTATTACTTGTTTATTTTGCAATATCCCGTTAGCAAAATCAGCAATACAAGATAGTTTGCTAGGAGGTGAATTTCAACTTTACAAAGTCCATGTCGCATGAGAATTGAGCTTATCAAATTAAAAAGATCAGAAACCTATATGACAACATTCAAAGGATAGTATCACATTGATAAACTGATAGAATGGGGGAGATTGTCCTCATGCATACCTGCACACTGATTTTCATGTGAAATTCCACAGCTCATATAGTATAAACACAGGTTATTTTTTCATCGTCATGGTACAACTAGTAGTTGCATACCTCCCTCTGCAGAGCCTCATCAAGTTCAGGAGTGATCACAGTAGAATGCAACAGCGTCAAACACCTTTGCATCAGGGTGACATACAAAAAAAATCAGCAGCTACATATTTGATTAACAGAGAGGTTAAACCTCATGAACATACAAATAGCAGACTCAACTGAAAATACAACATTTAAAATCATTCAGTTATGTGCTGTTGAGACCAGATAAAGTGTTTTGGATCCTCACAAGCATGAAAACTTTCTTGGGACACTCTAGTTGGCCCACGAGCCTCCTCAAGGTTGGCATGTAAAATGGTCATCAGCTATTGCTAATGCTTCCTCTGCTAAATGTATCTTCTTCACTTTGATCAGTCTCTAGCATGTAATTTCAAGTTGCACAGCCCAGTTAGCCAGACTCGGATCAATCATGTGATAAAACGATTCCATGACAACAATAGGATCAATTGGTATGCAAACTTATTGGCAAATTCTTGAGCTCCTCACCCCTGCTTGTTTCACAAAAAGGGTGAAAAGTTGTCCCAATTATACAAAACGTCATTGATATAGCTCATTGAATTGAAGTCCCAAAGTAAACCTTGATCATCACATAGACCAACTAGACCTGTCATAAAATCAGTACCAATTTACCTTGCTTGATAATGTTTCAAAACAATAATTTGACTACTGGTTATGAAAAGGCAATCTACAATCATATTTGAGAGACTAGCCAAAACTACTCTTCATTTTTTTGCATCACCAACTAGAAAAACTTGAACTTTGATTTTTATATTAGCTCAGCTCCTTATACTTACTGGAATTAATGCTTATCTAGAAGGTTCAAGAGAAACATCAAGGGAACAATAAGAAACTTGACAGGGTTCATCACGGAAAATCAAAATGTGTTTGTCCCCATCAGGATATTTACCATTAGTCAAATTTGACATACAAAAGAACTTACAAAGGAACTCAAAATGGCCAAGGATTTTTTTCAAAGAAAATATGAACTTTGGATATTGGGAAATTCTGGGCATAGTATACAATAATGAGTAGCAAAAGTTCATCGGCCTCTAGATGAAAATTTCAAATCCCGGGTTTGCCGATAGGGGAACTGTTGATCACTAGGTAATTTTTGTCTACCTTTGCTGATATTTCCATTCTTGCCTTGCAAGCTGCTATCTGTTTGCAGTCCACAGAAGTTGCCAATGGAAGGATAAACAAAAAACATTGCTACAATGTAATCAACAGCAATTATACGGAGGCAAATCCAGAGTTTCCAAAATCAATCAAATAGATACCCGGTCAAATCTTTCTAAAAAAAAAATAGAGCTTCGAGAAAAGTATTACTCTCTTTGCTCATGCTGGCCATTCAAGGATGAAGAATCTTACTATGCCTTCTTTTGACATTAGGGTCTACATTTTGATCTTGGCTGAAGCATCATGTCAGCTTTTGACCAACTCCCCCACTCCTTCAATTATGCAAGACTAGCAATTTAGGAAAGTACAGAACCCTGTCATGAAAAACATTCTATCAAAAGAAGACAGTGATAAAAAGTAGGTCATGAATCTCAAACAAAAAGTTATTATTCACTGCTTATTTACCTCTATTCAGGAAACATCACTCCATGAGTCAAAAGACAGATCTTGTTCATAATTTCTAAAGATGCACATTCCAGATAAGTTAGGTATTGCTTCCAATGAGACAACCAAAAATATCCAAATCAATTAAATCCAACTTTTCAAGTCCCTGAAGCTAAGTAAGTTTCTTGTAGTATCGAACTCTTAGAGATCGTAACTTCTCACATCCCGTCAAATTTGGCAAAGTCTCCATTGATTTGCATCCTGTAAAATCCAACTGTTCTAAGAACTTTGCACCGTCAAGACCTTGAATTTCAACTATATTGTCACACCCACAGCCACTAATTTCTTCAAACACCATGATTTTGGACAGAGAAGCCTTCTAATGGAATTGCAGTCATATAAATATGACCTCCAAGAATGCCAAATTATCATGGCCTTGAATTTTAACTAGGCTATTGCAATGCTCAAGGAGTAATCGTTTCAGACGAATTGATCGTGAAAGGTCCAATCTTTCAATGGAACTGCACTTTTTTTTTATTGAAAGCTCTTCCAAGTCCATGAATCCATCGAGCCTAAGCAATATCAGCTTATCACATTCCTCAACACTGAGTTTCAAGGGTCTTGAGGAAAGCTCGGGATGCGTTCAAGTAGATGGCATACTTGAAGATGGAGTTCTTGCAATCGGGGGCTCTAACTGATCTGTTAAGCCCAGAGGAAGCTCTGGTAGCGCGATTGGAGCTCCTTACAGCCCCCTAGGTCAAGGAATTGGAGAGAAGAAGGAAGCTCTGGCAGCAACCGGAGCTCCTTACAACCCCCTAGGTCAAGGAATTGGAGAGAAGAAGGAAGCAAAGGCAGCGACCGAAGCTCCTTACAACCCCCTAGGTCAAGGAATTGGAGAGAAGAAGGAAGCTCTGGTAGCTACGGGAGCTCCTTACAATCCCTTAGGTCAAGGTGTTGGAGAGAAAAAGGAAGCTCTGGCAGCGACGGGAGCTCCTTACAGCCCCCTAGGTCAAGGCGTTGGAGAGAAGAAGGAAGCTCTGGCAGTGACCGGAGCTCTCGACAGCCCCCTAGGTCAAGGCATTGGAGAGAAGAAGGGAGCTCTGGCAGCGACCGGAGCTCCCGACAGCCCCCTAGGTCAAGGCGTTGGAGAGAAGAAGGAAGCTCTGGCAGCGATCGGAGCTCCTTACAGCCCCTTGGGTCAAGGCATTGGAGAGAAGAAGGAAGCTTTGGCAGTGACTGGAGCTCCTTACAGCCCCTTAGGTCAAGGTGTTGGAGAGAAAAAGGAAGCTCTGGCAGCGACGGGAGCTCCTTACAGTCCCTTAGGTCAAGGCGTTGGAGAGAAGAAGGAAGCTCTGGCAGCAACGAGAGCTCCTTACAGGCCCATAGGACAAGGCGTTGGAGAGAAGAAGGAAGCTCTGGCAGCGACCGGAGCTCCAGACAGCCCTCTAGGTCAAGGCGTTGGAGAGAAGAAGGAAGCTCTGGCAGCGACCGGAGCTCCTTACAATACCGTAGGTCAAGGCATTGGAGAGAAGAAGGAAGCTCTGGCAGCGACCGAAGCTCCTTACAACTCCATAGGTCAAGGCGTTGGAGAGAAGAAGGAAGCTCTGGCAGCGACCGGAGCTCCTGACAGCCCCCTAGGTCAAGGTGTCGGAGAGAAGAAGGAAGCTCTGGCAGTAACTGGAGCTCCTTACAGCCCCTTAGGTTAAGCTGTTGGAGAGAAAAAGGAAGCTCTGGCAGCGACCGGCGCTTGTCACAACTGAATAGGTTGAGGCGTTGGAGAGAAGAAAGATTCCGGACACTTTCTGGCAGGTGAGATATCGGTGTGTAAGCGATAGCGAGATCCTTGAGGGAAGGCAAGTCACCGATTTCACTTGGAATTGCCCCTTCCAGCCTACAGCAGGATGAGAGACCTAGAGTCTGCAGATTTTTCAACCTTCCAACAGCACTGGGAAGCTTTTCGATCCCAGATTGACTCAACTGAAGATGTTGCAAATTTTGTAAATCCCCAATTGAGCTAGGGATTTCTCTCAATGAGAAACAATGCGCGACACTCAGTTTCTTCAGCTTACTCAGAGAACCAATAGACAGAGGAATCTCTGTAATACCAGAATTATATAATAAAAGTTCTTCTAAATCTTTTAATTCGCCCACCTCCTCTGGTAGCTCCTCGAGACTTTTACATGAACTCAAGTCCAAGGTAACGAGGCTCGCAAGTCCACCAATAGAAGGGTGGAGATGCTTTAGACCATCGCAATTTAACAACTTGAGAATTTTCAACTGTGTGAAAGTTGAGAGATCGGGAGTACGTCTTAAATTATGGCAATTGCTAAGCATGAGAACTTTAAGCCACTTTGACGCCTAATACAAAAGGAGAATAAGCTTTCAAAGAGTAAATTGATTAGTTAAAACAAAACCAAAACCCTAAAATCATAGAGATGATGTCTTCTTTTTCCAATCTTACCATGAATGAACTCCATCCTTTCCAATTCTCTGTAATCTTACTGTGTGTAATCTTACTGTCACATCCTTCCCAATCCTCTTTGTAGTCCCATAACTGCATGAATGAACTCCATCTTTTCCGATTCGCTATAATCTCACTGTGTGTAATCTTGCTGTCACATCCTTCCCAATCCTCTTTGTAGTCCCATAACTGCAGCACTAATAATTTCGGCAGATACAAATTGATTGTCGAAAGAGATGCATCAACCTTCCACTCAAGCCATCTCACTTCAGAAAGGAGTTGCTTGGAGTGTCCGCTTGAACTTGCCCCCAAAAAGTCATGGAACCAGCGGCGTCTCTGCAAGTTTTTTTAACTTTTTAGTTTTTGCTTTTACTAAATCTTGGATTTGCACAATTTGATACCTTTTTATCCTCCTATACAGATATGGATACGTGAACTCACATTTAAGTCTTTTTTTAATGACCTTTGGAAAATTAAACAAATGACACGAAGATAAAGAAAAAAAAAATAGTTATTGCTTTAAAACAACTAAGGCAAATGCACCTCAATGTTTTATCTCTTGCTTTTTTAAAAAAAAAAAAAATTGTAGCGCGTAGATTTTGGCTGTCATTTAAGACGAAATACATGAAACCATAATTTTCACATGATTTCTATATAATTTTTCAAACGAATTTGTTAAAGAGTGCCAATGGGCCACCTATAAGTAGCTAAGGAAGCACCTGGTTTTCATTTCATAGTTAAATGTAATAATGTAGAAGTTAGAAAATGAGAAACTTTAAATATATTTCGATATATAAAAAAAAATTTGTGGAGAGGCTATTTATAGAATTTATTACAAGACTATCTAAAAAAATCAAAGGGAATCAAATCATATAAGCAAAATCATAATAAATTTAGAAAATCAGAGGAAATATCATCAATATCTCTAAAAGATATCTAAATATCTTAAACATCATTAACTATTTTTGTGAAGTGTTTAATTTTTTCTTTGAAAATTGAAACGCTTTTTTAGAGTTGAATATGTTTAAAAAGTGACGTGGTGACATTGGACTATAGTGTACAATTCATATGATGAGGCAACCCATATGGACAATATATAATAACAAAATGACATGAACATTGATGAGTTAAGAACAACATAAACATAGTTGAAAACATTGGCTTCATGCCGAAAATTATACATAATGTATACAAAGGTATGGATACAATAATAAACATGGCACATGGCAGTTCCTCTAGTTAGTCAAGTTTTCATGGATATTCTTTTAACAAACGTTTCTATCCGCTAATATAAAACAACTTACCGTGGATAGCAATGTTTATTATAAGAAAATCCACTCTTTATTGCACACCTAACCTAATCCATGAAATGAGCAAGGTCAACGGGATAAAACCTTAAAGAACAATAAGATTTTCATAAAAATATTTTTAAGGGGGTTTTTGCTATCTTATCTATTAAGAGGAAATAAGAATGAAAAGAGATAGAAATAACCGATAGAGGGAAGAGTATCTTCAAAATAAAAATGGAGAAAAGAATATCAAACATTGAATCCTAAAAAACAGGAGCACTACAGTGCATTCAACCATACCAAGAAATCTTCATTTATCTTATCTATGATGTTTATACTCCATCTTCATTCATTCTTGTTGTCCTTCAGATTATCAATATTTTCAACTAGACATGACAATTGCATGCTTTTAGTAAATGAGTTTTATTGTGTAAAATTGTAGTTAAAGGATCTTAAATAAATTGTCGATCAAATTTTAACATATCAATTCATATCAATGAAATTGAATCAAATGATATAACTTTTTCATCTTGAGATACTTGTAATTTATTTAGTTGTCACAATTAATCTACGATGGACATAAATGGATGTTTAAGTAGATTTTTTTTTTCCTAGAAAGTAAGAGCATCTATTCATGCTAGACGAGAAATTAGAATATAACCTATTAAATATATTAAAATAAGAGGGAGAGAGAAAGAAAGGAGTGCCATATTTTACCTCAATTTGTATTAGTACTCTCGACACTCCCTTGTACTCGTCGTCCCATGGTATGTTACGTTTCTCAAGTGGTTGTCCTTGGCACAAAATGCTCCTTCCAAGATCTCTCAGTTGATCATGCATCTCAAACTCACCAAAATATCCAATTTTTATTAAGCACCTCAACTTCAACTCTTCAATTCCTTGACTTGGATAAAGCCCAGAGTCCTCCCACATGTACATGGCGGACTTGCTATCTTTGCCAATAAGGAAACAAGCAATATCGAGAAAAATTTGCTTATGTCCATTTTCTAATGCATCATAACTTATCTGTAATATTTTTTGGACATCTCTGTTTGGTTGGTTTTTTAATTGCTTCCGCACATCTTCCCATACAATTCGTTTTTTTTTTATACAAGTATGAACCTACGACTTGAAGTGCCAAGGGAAGCCCCCCCATGGTGGATATGATATCCCAAGATATTCCCTTAAAGTCCTCCGGAGAATGGTCCATACGAAATGCATGTCTGTTAAATAGAAGCAAAGCACACTTTCCATTCAGTTCATTCAATTTATACTTCTAGTCTACCTCGAATTCATATTGATCAAGAACGGCTTCATTTCTAGTTGTAACAATGATCACACTTCCTGGCACAAACCAATCACGTTCCCTAGCCAACGCATCTAGTTGATTCTTGTCATCTATATCATCTAGAAGAAGGAGAACCCTTTTTTGTCCGAATCTAGATTTGATTATATTAATTCCACAATCAATTCTAGACACTTGACTTTTGCTCTGTAGTATATCCGATATAAGTTGACTCTGTAGATAAGTAATACCGTGGCGCTTGGTAGTTTCTCGAACATCTGGAAGAAAGCTAACATGTACAAATTTATTTGAGAGTTGATTGTAGAGGCACTTGGCAAGAGTTGTCTTGCCTATCCCGCCCATGCCATAAATTCCAATCATTCGAGCATTGATGGAAGGATTGTTGATCCAATTCATAATTTCCTTCATAGGACCATCAAGTCCAACTAGTTGCTTAGGCACATCCAGTTGAAAATCTTTTTGTAACTCTTTTATAATAGTTTCAACCACATGTTCTATTAATTGTCCCTCATGCCTGTCAAACAACAAAAACAATGAGAGGTTATGAACCTACATAGTCTATGCGAAGTTTTCGATTCTTATGAACCTGCATTTCATCAGTTATGTGTAAAGAAGAAAACTTACTTATCAAAAAAGAAAAAGGTTATGTGAAGTACCCGTTAGCAAATTTCTCGGATTCCCATCCATGTAAGCCACTCACTTCTCTAAGTGCTCGTATCCCTTCCTGAATGTCATTCTCATCAAAATGCTGCTTACGCAATTGGAAGGCCTCCCCAAAACTTCCTTTTAGATACCGCACATCCGATGGGTCCACTTTGTAAAAGATGGGTAAGACTATGTGTGATGTTGTCTTCTTGTAGTCCATGATATGAATGAGCTCACGGAGGCACCATTTGCTTGAAACATAATTTTTCAAGATGATGGGAATCAAAATCTTAGATCGTGTGATAGCATCAAGAATCTGTGAACCAAATTCCTCACCAATTGGGATGTTGTTGTCATCCCTGAACACGCAAATCGGTACTATCCCTGCCTTGACTAGATTGTGATAAAGGTGATTAGTGAATCCCTTGCGAGTATCTAATCCTCTAAAACTCAAGAACACGTCATAAAAATGGTGCATCCCTTCGTTGGTTTCAGTGTGACTCTGTCCTTTGTCCATGGTAATCCGAGGGGGAAAGTTGGAAAGAGATGCTCTTCTGCATAAAAAGATTGATAACTAATCTTTATGAAGTATGAACCAGTATGAACATGAAATCTTTTACCAAGCAAGAAAAATAAACATGAAATCTTAAATTAATTAGTATTTGATCGACTAAGAGCAGTTGTAGATGCTTTCAGTCCTTGCCTTGTCGTCTTCTGGACATCGTCCTTTAGTTAATCTTGTGGGCTTTGGTCCCCTCACGTATAACGTGTATGTTAATTTCTTAATTGGGCTATAAAATGCTAGAATCTATGTACAGGCATATTGCATTCATTCAAATTATAAGTAATGGTTCAGTTTTTACTTGGTTAATAAAAATAAGATTTCGATAAATCATTTTTTTGTCAAAGAATTTGATAAATCATTTAGAAGCTGATAATTGAGTTGAGACAAAATTGGCAATGTGGGGAAGACGTGAAGAAAGGACCTAATGGATTTCTCCTCCTGCACAGCACAAAGCCTCCCGTCTCCTTTTTAATCTTCTCCTCTCGCCGACACATCCTCTCTTCCCGCGCTCTCTCTCTCTCGTCTCTCTCCTCTTTCTCCCTTTCCTTCCTTCTTTTCCTCTCTCTCCTTTCTTTTTCTTCTTTCTTTTCCCTTCTTTCTTTCTTTTCTTCTTTACCTTGTTGACTCTAATGTATTTTCCTCTTTTTCTCATCATTTCAAACTCCACTTCACCCAATATTAGTATCTTTCCACCAAATCACTTTTCACTTTTTGACCGTATTTTACAGGTCACTTTGACAGTCGGAAGTGACCGAGTGAGTGTCTATGGTCGTGAATGAAGAGCTCTTAATCTATTAAATTGTATTAAGAAATTAATTTTTCAGAATGTTACAGTACATGCGAAAACAATTTATCAATGAGATACTTCTATCAAACAGATAAAGTAATGAGACTAAAGAATATAAGAATATGCCAATAGATTTATAGCAGTTCAGCTTATAGTAAATCTACATCCACTCTCTCAAACTAAAATCGCCAATAAGGCTATTTTAAATAGAAGGAATCAGATGCAAGCTAAAACATATCATGAACGCAAGAGAGATCAAGGCAATTTAGAGATTTGATGCTTTCTCAATTTCCGCCGAGTCCATCAGCATCCATGGAATCTTTTATAGAAAACTAACAGTTGGAGAGTCATTTTATGTGTAAAACATCCTTTCATAGGTTTTATTAGGAGGGTGCCCTTTTTCTTTGGAGGTCATTTGTCCCAAGGGAGTTTAGTCAACCGTTAATGTTT
Organism: Eucalyptus marginata; assembly: GCA_014182565.1. NCBI lineage: Eukaryota > Viridiplantae > Streptophyta > Magnoliopsida > Myrtales > Myrtaceae > Eucalyptus > Eucalyptus marginata. The sequence continues at coordinate 24,071,270 of CM024586.1, forward strand.
TGCAAACAAAACTGTGATAACGGCCAACATGCTTTTCCACCAGATTCAATCGGTCTAACCATTCATAACCGATTAGTTTAAGTGAAAATATTGTATAATAAAAATTAGTAATATATATGTGGTGATCATTTTGAAAAAGTTGAGGGAATTTCATAAGTGATATTTTCTATGCCTTAAAGGACGTTAGGTGCTATGCAACAAGTAATAAACAAATATATGTTTGTCCTATCAATTGTAATAAATTGGAGAATGAAGGCCGGGCTTACCTCGAGGAGCGATGCAGGGATAAAAATTATTGTGATGGGTTTTAGTGTTTGAGAAGAAGTTGCCTTAGAGCAAATCAAGTTGTGTCCAAATCCTGAAAGGCAATGCAATCCGAGGATCACCTTCACGCCTCAACTTAGAGCTATTAAAACCAGATATCTCAGAACAAAAACGAGCGTCTCTGTGAGCTATGGTGAAAGAAAGGCAAGAGGAGAAGGAAGAGAATAGAGAAAGAGTTGTGTAGGAATTTTCTGTATTCCAATATGTAATGAATGTACAATTCAATCTAATAAATAATACAAGTTGTATTCTATGCAAGGAAATAAAAGATCTAATAATCAATCTAGGTCTAAATCTAATATTCAATTTACATAAATACATGAAACACAATCAATCAAGATATGGAACAATTCCGCATATCTTCCAACACTCCCCCTCAAGCTGGTGGCTTGTAGATGTCCAAGACGCCTAGCTTGTTTAGTAGATATGCGTGTTGCTTCTGACATAAGGGCTTGGTAAACATGTCCGCTAGCTGTTCTGTTGTCCCAATTCCTCTTGTCTCAATTACTCCCTCTTGGATCTTTTCACGTGTAAAATGACAATCCACTTCTATGTGCTTGGTTCTTTCATGCACTATAGGATTGGACGCAAGTTTAAGAGCCGCATCATTATCACAGTACAGCTTCGTGGATCCTTGTACTTCTACTCCAAGATCTTTGAGCAATCCTCGCATCCAAACTACTTGACACGTAGCCTTAGCCATAGCTCGATATTCTGCTTCGGCTGAAGAGAGAGATACGGTAGCCTGTTTCTTGGTCTTCCAAGAAAGAAGAGATTCTCCCAATTTGATGCAATATCCAGTGACAGATCTCCTACTAATGGGACAAGTTGCATAGTCTGCATCACAATATGCTGACATTCTTAAGTCACTCTTTCTAGATAGAAGTATCCCAAGTCCTGGACATTTCTTCAAGTATTTCACGACTTTCAAGGCTGCATCCAAATGAGATCGCTTTGGCTGATGCATGAACTGACTGAGTGTCTGAACCGCATATGAGATATTAGGTCTAGTCATTATCAGGTATATAAGTTTCCCAACAAGTCTTTGGTAGCCTGATGAATCACTGAGTACAGGGTCATCATTTCGAGACGTTACTTTATCATAATCTGCGGTGGTCAGCTTAGTGTTCTGCTCTATGGGAATTACAGCTGGCTTGCATCCTGAAAGACCTGCCTCTGATATGATCTCTAAAATAAATTTCCGCTGACTAAGGGAAATTCCTTTGTCAGAACGAGCAATTTCAATTCCAAGGAAATATTTCGGTGCTCCTAAATCTTTAATATGAAATGTAGCGTGTAAATATTCCTTGAAATTCTCTATAGAGGTTCTATCATTTCCCATGACAAGTATGTCATCAACATAAATCATCAGATAGATAGATGACATACCTTTAGTACGTGAAAATAAGGCATAATCATGTTTGGATTGTTTAAAGCCTGCTGTTGTAAGAGCACTAGCAAATTTGGCATACCATTGTCTGGATGCCTGTTTCAATCCATAAAGGGATTTACGGAGACGACACACTTTATTCTCCCCCTGTCTCTGTATGCCTTGAGGAATATCCATGTATATTTCTTCATCCAGATCACCATGGAGGAAAGCATTATGAACATCCATCTGGTGTAGATTCCAGTCATTAATGGCAGCAACAGCTAAGAAGGAACGTACTGTAACATCTTTGGCAACTGGAGAGAACGTCTCGTGATAGTCAAAGCCTTCTCTCTGGGTGAATCCTTTAGCTACCAATCTTGCCTTGTATCGTTCAATGGAGCCATCAGCACGATACTTGATCTTATAGACCCATTTGCATCCAATCGGTTTCCGATGATGTGGTAAGGGAACAAGATCCCATGTATGGTTATCAGTAAGAGCCTTCAATTCGGCCGTCATGGCTTCTTGCCATTTTGGATGAGTGGATTTATAGCTAGACGGTTCCTTGTCGTCGGATAAACGACTAATACAACATCTATGCTCCTTAGATAATCTATGAAAGGAAACATAGGAGGAGATTGGATGTTGAATACCTGGAGAGTTGTGAGCAGCACATACATAATCCTTGGTCCAAGTTGGAGGTTTTGTAGCCCGTCCAGAGCACCTAGGATACTCAACTCCAGTTGGAGATTGTGATGGCTCTTGTGAGGAAGTTGGTGCAGGATCATGGATATCCATAGTGTCAATGGAATCTTCTTCTGCATCTTGTTGGATATGTTCTGAAGTGTTTAAGTGCGTATCAGAACTTGGCGAAACAATGTTGCGAGAAGAATCAAGACTCCTTGGTTGTGTCACTTTGGTATGTAAGAGATCTTGATAAGAAGCCTCATCGGGAAATGCTGATTTCGGGGATTGTCTCGGACCTTCATTTGAAGATGCATTTTCTGAAAATGGGAAAATATTCTCATGGAAAATCACATCGCGGCGACGAAGAATTCTTGTGTTGAAATCTCAAGAACTCGATATCCTTTTTGTAGATTGGGATATCCCATAAGGATGCATCGACGTGCACGTGGGCTCAATTTATCTCGAGGTCCCGTCGTTGCGATATAACAGAGACAGCCGAAGATCCTGAGGTGGTTTAAATCTGGCTTCTTTCCAAATAGTAGCTCAAATGGTGTTTGCCCATTCAGGATTCGAGTAGGCATTCGATTAATAAGATAGGCTGCTGTAGTGACACAATCGCCCCAAAAATTGTCTGGAATAGATGCCTGAAATTTTAAGGCACGAGCAACTTCCAGGAGATGTCGATGCTTTCTTTCAACCACGCCATTTTGTTGTGGTGAATACACACATGAATGTTCATGTTGAATGCCATGAGAATTGAATAATGAGGAGCATTCATGACTAAAAAATTCACTCCCGTTATCGGTACGTATCCGCTGAATGGACTTCTGGAATTGATTCTTAGATAGTAAGATAAAATTCTTCAGGTGAGAAACGACTTGATTCTTAGAATGCATCAAGAAAAGCCATGTTGCCCGAGAATAGTCATCTACTATAGTAAGAAAATAACGAGAACCATCATGATTGACTGTATGATATGGTCCCCAAATGTCCACATGAATTAATGCAAATATGTCACTAGAACGTGAAGTACTAGAAGGAAAAGGTGTTCTTGATTGCTTTGCAAGAGGACAAATAGAACACTCGGGATATGGAAAGGAAGCACTATGACCCAATCTCATGTGCATAGTAAAATTTCTATCATTGGTAGTGGAATTACACAATGATTTCTTATTGCAAGGAAAATTGAAATTACTTGGAAAATCTGTCCAGAAATAGAGTCCTTCAGAGAGATTACCCAAGCCCATCGGTCCGCCGCCGAAAGGGCCTGAAATAAACAGTGTCGCATCAAAAATACCCGGCATGAATTTTCTTTGCAGGCTCTAGACACAGATATGAGGTTGAACTGGAATTCTGGGACATAGAGCACATTCTGGAGAATAATCTGTGGACTGAGATTCACTGTTCCTGTTACTTTGACATAAGTGAAACTGCCATTGGGTAATTGTATGGAGACAGGATGATCTAAATTTTCATTCATATCTGAAAATAATTCCTTGTCGCATATAATATGGTCACTTGCCCCAGAATCAATAATCCATGCTTTTCTGGAAATATAATTAATTAGGCAATGTGAAATACCTGAGAAATTTCCCCCTTTGTTGGAAATATCCATTTTTTGTAATGCCTGCATGAGCTGCTGGTACTGGCCAATTGAAATAGCCTGATCAATTTTTGGACCTGTTGGTCCAGTGACTTGATAGGCTGTGGAAATTTTTTTCTCCTTATCCCCTGGTTTCCCGTGCAATTTCCAACAGTTGTCAACAGTATGGTTAGTACGCTTGCAATAATCGCAAAAAAATTTACCCTTTCCTTTAAAATTTTTTGCGAAATTTCTGGATGACGTGGTGAAGATCTGCCCGTCCGTTCCTTTGATCGTGATCTCCTGTCCACCGTTTGATCCGAGCGCGTAATCGCCCCCTTGGATGCCGTCCGATCCTCGCGTGAATTCCTGGCCGTTCGATCCTCTCGCGAAATCTGAGCCACCCGATCCTCGCGTGTGATCTGGACCGTTCGCTCCATCCCTTTTAAAGAGGCGTGGATCGGTATCTCCGAACCCTAATAGAGTCTTCCTTTCGCGAGCTAGGGTTGAGAGAGTCCTGGCGGCCGCGTCTCTTTGTTCTCCACGGGCGGCGAGAGCGAGGCTCTCGTTGTTCGTCGTATGTTCGACTGATGCGAGTCGCTGACTCTCCTCTTGCATCGCCAACTGGAAGATGCGTCCGATCGATGGCATGGGATCCATGGCCAGGATGTGAGATCGGAACGTGAGGTATGATTCGTTTAGAATCATGAGAAATCTCGTGGCTTTTTCTCTCTCTTTGATCTGTTTGTACTGTTTGAGAGTTGATTCTGGCCCTTCTAGCCTTTCCTCCGCTGCTTCGAGTTGATTCCACAGAGACGATATTCTGTTGAAGCAGACCGTGACCGTCGTGTTTGCCTGTTTGAGTTCGCTGATTTCCTGCATTAGGTTAAAAATTTTTGCTTGATCCAATTTACCATACATTTCTCGTATGTTTTCCCACATGGTTTTGGCATCCTCTGTGGGTGGAAGCCCAGCCGCGACCTCTGGGGACAGGCAATTACCGATCCATGTTCGGACGAGGTGATTGCACTTTCGCCAATGTCGGGCTTGGCGTTCATCAGAGGGAATTGCGATGGTTCCATCGAGGAAACCATCTTTATCCTTTGTTATCAATGCCCGCCGGAGCTCCTGTGACCACTTCGAATATATTTATGCTCCGGTCAGTTGTTGGCTTATCAGTCGAAGCTCCGGTCCGTCGGCGTTGGAAACGTACAAAGGGTCGCCCAGTTCTGGTCGCCCAGTGAACGCCGCCGTCGGAACAGGCAGAAATCCGGGCATGAAATTTGGGTAGGGATTCGTCCCTTGGCCCGATTCGCCCGACCCGATCGGATGACCCGCATTAAGATATCCCGGGTAGGGATTTTGTCCCATACCCGAGTCGCCCGAACCGCTTGATCCGCCCGTCTCGCTCTATCACGATGGTGGGCTTGCCCCATTTGTGGCCGGCGGGCCCCCATCGTGACTTTGGTGGCCCACGAAACCAGGCGGTGATGACATTGGGCTTGGCCCAAAATAAAGTGGATATGGAATCCACTGGTATGGTTGGCCCGTCGTGGGTTGCCCCAATTGGATCTGAGCCTGCGTGGGCCGCCATTGCTAAGGTTGGGCCTGGATTAAAGGTTGTTCGGATGTTGAGATTGCCGCAGGAGGATTCTGGTGCAGTGGAGCTTGCGGAGTGTCTTCTCCTCCAGTGTTCCTGCTGTCAGCGCCCATATTGGAATCCTGTTGAGAAGTCATGATAAGTATTAAAAAATAATTTTCTTCCTTCAAGAGTATGCCTTCTGATGCCGAATGATTAATCCTTTTTTGTAGGTTGAAAAATTTCCTTCGGCAGCAGCTTGAGGCGGAAGCGCGTCAGAGACCAAGGGCTCTGATACCATGAAAGAAAGGCAAGAGGAGAAGGAAGAGAATAGAGTAAGAGTTGTGCAGGAATTTTCTGTATTCCAATATGTAATGAATGTACAATTCAATCTAATAAATAATACAAGTTGTATTCTATGCAAGGAAATAAAAGATCTAATAATCAATCTAGGTCTAAATCTAATATTCAATTTACATAAATACATGAAACACAATCAATCAAGATATGGAATAATCAATCAAGATATGGAACAATTCCGCATATCTTCCAACATATGGTGAGTGGCGTTTCTCCTCTTCAAGCACAAGCACTTGGGACTTTCTATAAAGCTTTAATTCTTCTCTTGCCCCGAAGGAGACACACAATCTTGTGGTGGATGACGTTTCTTAGACAAGACAATTGTACTTCTTTTGATTCTAACCTTTTTGACCAAGAACACCAAAACAATCCCTTCCTCGAAATTGGCAAAACTACCCCTATAGACTTTACTTGTTAGTTCTTTATGTTGTTGGATCCAGTGGCCAAGCAAATCATAGTGGAAATTAACTTTTTGAAGATGGGCGATACCTTTTGACAATGGCTACACGCGGCCACTCAAATTATTGATTGAATGACACCCCAATTGCTAATCGACGTAGCAATTAGATTGTAATTGGACCGCATGGTCCCTCAAATCAAATTGTAGGTGGGTGATACTTTTTGCTTCATCCTCGCCTTTTGCTTTGCCTGCTCCATTAACTGAAAGAATAGATACTTTTATGCTGGAGTCAAGGTGTTCAAAATGGGAATTAGTTTTCACACAATGCTATTTCAAAAGAGTCCCTCAATCATGTCCTTTACTTTTATTCAGTTGTTGAATTAAAAGTAAAAAGGGGAACGAAAAATGCATGGCAATCAAAGGGCGAAAGTTGGAACAAAAGACGCTTTTATGTTGCATAAAAGGATCAATGAACTAATCTCTACGAAAAGTATGAACATGAACCCGCTACATGCAAGAAAAAACCAACATGAAATCTTTAATTAATTGGTAATTGATTGACTAAGAGCAGTTGCATGTAGACCTCGCCTTATCTTCTTTTGGACCTCACACTATTCAAGTCAAATTTGTTGGCTTGATCCACTCACCAATAACGTGTACGTTATTTTTTTCAATTGGGCTATAAAGAACTGGAAAATGAGTACAAGTATATTACATTCAATTAAAAATATAAGCATAAGTTCGGTTTTAATTTCATTATTGAAAATCAGAATTTTATAAATCATTCAAAAGATAATAATTAAGTCAAAACGGAATTAGAAATGTGGGGAAGATGTCGAGAAAGGACCGAGCTGTGGATGAGATTTTATATTTTAATTTTGTTTAAAATCATTATATTGTTAATGAAGTTGGAAACATGAGGTAGTGATAAACAAAAATGCTCGTGGTTATTTATCATTTATCTATTCCAAGCCAGCACCACATGCTCCAATTCCATGCAAAATGAATTTATTTTTAGGTGGTATGTTATCACCGAGCCTTTCATTTCAAATTTTCAAATCTAATAGGTTGATTGATATCTTGTCTGTAAAATAGAGCTATAATTTGTTAGATGAAAAAAACGGAGGCGTAGATGCTCCCTTGGTGCTCTTTTTATGCAATCTTCTCTTTCTCCATGTTAGTCTGAACGATTAGAAATTAGGTACTGATTCGATGGAAGAAGGAGAAGAAGAGAAGAAGGGAAGTGAAAGGAAGCTGCTGAGGAAAATTCAGAGACGACTACCTTGAGAATGGCGTTGAGTGATTGTCCCCATTTTTGTCGGAGGGCCCATAATGAGAATATCACCACAAAGAGGTGTAAGAAATAAGTGATATAGAGCTAGGTGAATCTTCTAATTTGCATATATGGCTCAATTTATTTGATCGTTTTCGTGTCTGTTAAAAGATCAACTAGGTTTTCTTCCCTACTATTGCAAGGGAATATACTTTTTTTTGGTAAAGATTTTTTTTTTTGGTAAAGGAGGGAATATACTTTCTACAATTAATAGTCCAACAATTCGAGGAAAACAGAATATCACTCATTTGGAATGTTCTCTCCCTAAAATTGTAGACCAAATTCTCCTTAAGAGAAGATTTACTCTTAGGATGATTGGTTTCAGATTGAGTACATTCTAAACTAAAAGTCAAGAACTTATTCCGTAATAATCAGTTCTCCGTTTTTGTAACCGAGAACCCAACGAGTTGATCCAAGAACTAGCCTCCTCCTATTTTTCTGATTTATTTTTCCATAAATTGATCTAGGACCTTCAAACACAGAAAGCCTCACAATGCATAAAAAAAGAAATGGCCTATGGGTTCAAGCAAAATGTGGCAATTTTGCACGCAATAGAGTCTAGCGCACTTGCAGACCTACTCGTTGTAGTTCAACAAAAGATCAATACTGAATTACGATGCAACTAACAATCAGACATTCTTAGGATTAGCCACGTCTATAGTCGAAAACAAAGGCTTTCTTTTTTCACCGAAGTCAAATCTGAGCTGGGTACATACCTCATTAACAGGTAACGACAACTCCTAAGAGAGAATAAAAGACCCTCCTCTGCTATTTAGCGGCCACCCCACATCCCCAATTGACAAAAAGGGGCCCAGAACGCACTTAGTTCAGCCGATTATTCCAATAACAAAGTGACAAATCAATAGAAACGACATGCTAATAAGACATGAAAAAGCAATTACTTCCCGCGAGCTGAGATGCGAAGAGAGGCGTGAGATTGGAGAGAGGAGACCTCAAACAAGCCCAGGTGAAAACTTACAAGAGGGAAAAGATCAAAGAAAGCAAGTGCTGACAATAGTTCCGAATTGTTCTGCAAGAGAGAGGCCAAACGTGAGAGAGCACAATTTGGACCAGAGTACAAAATGACCAATTCTGTTCATATCTACTTATAAACCACACTGTTAAACAGGTAAATGTGGCTCCTGCTAATATTTCAGTATAATATTATCAAAGACGTTCTTCCTCCTGTAAATGCTACATTCTCTCCCACCCTACACATGCATAAATCATATTGTCAAATCTATCGTAGGTCAGTAAATTTTTATGCTATATCACAGCTTTGCTGTAAGCAGTTAAATCTCATGAAAACCACACTTTATGACAATTTTCTCTATTTTAACCCGCATAATCCACATATTAAAAATGTGTAAGTGCTCTGAAACTAGCAGCTTTGCTCACTTTCAAGTTTTCCATTGTAACCAGCACCCAAAAAAAAAAAAAAAAATAGTAACAATTGTGTATTTTCATAACTTCCAGAAAACATTTGAATATTCTGTCATTTTCCAGAAATTATGATTATTGCCAATATAATGGAAACTGGTTTTATTGACATTCAAAAATTCTCTAGTTGATCTGATCTGTTCGGATAAATTTTTGTTGTTGACAATTTTGATCCACAGGCTGTGAAAGGTTTAGTGCAATTATTGAAGAGAATAGACCAGACAATCTATATTTGGAAAGAAAAAATATAGTTTTAAACCATTTTCAAGAGAAAAGGAGAGAATTATTTCTACAAAAACTGAGTATATTGGATGTTTTAGGCTTTAAGTAATTTTGGATAATTGAGGTACGTATAGCACCAATGGACCCAAAATCAGGTCTAGAAGGGTATTTTTCGTAATTTTCATCAGTGGGCCCTTTGTCCCGAGGGAGTTCAGTCAACCGTTGGTGTTTTGAAAACAATACCGGGATAAGGGCCAGCATGTGATTCCACCAGATTCAACCGATTAGTTTAAATGAGAAGATTGTAGTAACAAAAATTAGCAAGATAAATGTGATGATGATTTCACAAAAGTCGAGGGAATTTCACATGTATTATTCTGTATGCCTTAAAAGGATGTTAGGCGTTATGGGATGAGTAACAATCACATGTATTTTATTCTTTGTGCTACCAATTGGTATAGACCAGAGAATGAAGGTTGTGTTTACCTCCAGGAGCGATTCAGAGATGAAATAGCTGTGACGGGTTTCAGTGTTTGAGAAGAAGTCGCCCTGAAGCAGATCGAGTTGGGTCCGAGTCCCGAAAGGCCGCGCAATCCCGAGGATCACCTTCACGCCTCGACCTAGACCGGCTGGGTTTGGAAAGACACGAAAGTAAATTTGCAGATCATCTCAGGTCAGAACGTCGCGAGAAAGGACCAGTAGTGGCTACGAAATCACCAACTACAGACGGGAAACTTACTATCTTTCGATAAAATCCAGAAACGACCCTCGTATTCCACCGAAGACCCCCCAAATCCAAGAACCCTAATCACCTCAGCGGACTCCATTATCAGAAATTATAGCAAGCGGAACACTAAAACGTTCGAAACTCGACACGATTCGAGTTGATTTTACCTGCTGATTGGTGCCCACCGAAAAACCAGTCCTTTGAAGCCGGTGGTTCGGAAGGAGCGACTGCAGGTGCTCTTCGCGACGGCCTCGGGTGTACTGCTTGGGTGGATTCGCGAGAAAGAAGATCGCTGCTTACTCCGCCGATTCAAGCCGAAGCTCTCGCTCTGGTCGTAGAGGCTTCGATGTGCTTCAGATCTGGAAGCTGAGCGAACTTGTACTTGGGAGTCGGACAACGCGGTTCTGTGTTGACTCTCTCTGCTGGAACATGGTCACGTGTCATGGTTAGGTAGAGGCACGTGTCTTGGCTCCCCGAGCCAAAGTTGGCTAAATTTCAAAAGAGTATCGGTGGCCCACCGTGGAAGAATGGTGACTCAAATAGCTGATTGGCTGGTGAAGGGCGAGGATTCGCTGCCCTCAGACACGGCAAGCACGATCCGGCTGCAAGTTACCACTAACCGTGCCATATAAGATGTCCAACATTCAAGTCAATAATTTTCAATCAAAATTAGCCGAATGGATTATATTGAAAAAATGTTAACAAGCTGAAGACTAAATTTGTACAAATACAAGAGGTCTAAAACTTTTTTGAAAATTTTCCCTATCAAGTCACATGGAAATCCCACTAAATGATGAGTTTCTCTAATTTAATCTTCAAACGTCTTCCTAGAAATTTCCTGCACATTAAACTATTTTAGAATGAAAGAAGGTCACCTTCCTCCCATAAAGTTCATATTGGGTTTTAGAAAAGAAATAATACATTGAAGACCACCTCATGGTAAGAACAGTTTACACTAGAGCATTTTAATTTAATATTTAAAATTGATTTGTGCGAGAAGAATTTTAACCAAACTAGATTAGTGGAAGACTGGAGAGACATTGCTGTGATTCACAACTAATGACAGAAACAGACTTCAACTACAACTATCAAATATAATAATAAACACATAAAAAGGAAATGAACAAACCCAAAATCGCGTGCCACTTAAGTCAAGAATGGTGGGTGCCTTCTTTTTCAATAGGGTCTCATGCAATCATACAAACCACACGACGATTACCCTTTATTGGGATGGGAATTAGTTTATTAGTAATTGAGGGACAAGGAGTAGTTGCATATGCTCTTTTGTGCTTGCTTTTATCTTCTTGGAGACCTCACCCTCTAGTCAAGTCAAATTTGTTGGCTTGGTCCACTCACGATTAATGCGTACATGTTAATTTTCTTAATTTAAATTTAAAGAAGTTTGTTATTCAAGAAGTTGGTTTGACCCCCCCCATAATTTTTTTGTTTTCTTTAGTTCCATTTTGAGGACTTATATTGAATTTGAATGTGTCTCACAACCCGAAAGAATTCGCGGGAGGGGTCATTTCATTTTTGGATCTGGACCAAATAGGTTCAAGAGATGAGAGAATTAAGGATACCCACCAGAAAGACTAATCCAATCCATAATGATGTACCAGAAAATACAACATTTTTGTTACTCGACCAACCGTCAGGAGAAGCAAATACAACGGGTACACTAATCAGTAAGATTAATGAAGTAGCAATTAATGCAAAAACAGCCAATTGGAAAGCAATAGTCATGTTTCTAATCCTCCACTCTACCAACAAAACAAAAGAATTATACCATTTAATCCCTTTATCTATCAGCCAATTTTTTTTTTGATAAAAATGCATTATATCATAGAGGGATCATAGATCTCATTGAGTTAAAACGGATTTGGAAATGGATGGAAGATGTGAAGAAAGAACCTAGCTAGTAGCTACTAATTATTAAAGTAATTTTATATTTTTAATTTTGTTTAAAGTTGTCATATTCTAAATGGAGTTGGAAATGTGAGGCACAAACAAACAAACGGATGTTATTTGTGTTGTATTTATTCCATGCTAGCTCCACATGCTAACAATTTCGTCTAAATATGATATCATCAAGTTATTCTTAAGGCTTAGAAATTTAAATAATTGATTAATATATAGAGCTATAACTTGGTAGCTGATGCTGAAGGAGCGGATGCTCCCTCGATTCTCTCTTTTGCGGTAATCTTGTTCTTCTTCTTGAGATGATTGAATACAAGCATAGAGAGAAGAATTTGTCCAACAAGCACCCACAAAGGAACAAGGTGAAACGAAATAGTGTATCCCTTTGTTTCCTTTGCTCTAGATTTGCCCTTTCTCCATGGAAGTGTTAGAAAAATACTAAATAATATGAAAAATAAGAATTGTTGGAAATCTATTGAAAAGGATGAAAAAAATAAGATCATTTGTTTGGGGCTTGCAAAATATATCCTTAAGGATAATTCCGCCTTTTGGAGCACAAAATTTGGTGCAATAAGCTCTAACGGCTATCCTCCCAAAATACAAAAGACCTTATTATTTATTCCACATAAAATAATAGAAGGAACATGAACAACCTTATGTGTATAACCCGGAAAAAAAGAAGGAAATATTTGTGAATTATGTGTGTCTTAAAGGATTGTGATTTGAAGTTTAATTTTATATTCAAACGAAAGAGAAGGTCGTAAAGACACCATTATAAATCAATTGAAAATTGGTAAAATGATAACCATTATGCCCTCCACGATGAGGCTGCGAATTCTCGCCAGTCGTGTCACATAAGATGCTCGTCATCCAATTCAACAATTTTCAATCAAAATTAGCTAGATGAACTACATTCGGAAATTATTAAGAAGTTGAAGACTAAACTAGTCAAATTAAAAGGTTTATGACTAAGTTGGTATAAATGCAATAGGTTTAGAACTTTTTTGAAAATTTTCCCCATTAAGTCACACAGAAATTCCTCTAAATGATGAGTTTTTCTAATCCAATCCCCAAACATGTTCCTAGAAATTTCCTGCACATTAAACTATTTTAGCATGAAAGAAGGTCACCTTCCTCCCATGAAGTTCATGGTGGGTTTTAGAAAAGAAATAATACATTGGGGACCACCTCATGGTAAGAACAGTTTACACTAGAGCATTTTAATTTACTATTTAAAATTGATTTGTGAAAGAAGAATTTTAACCAAACTAGACTAGTGGAAGACTGGACAGACATTACTGTTATTCACAACTAATGACGGAAACTAATGATAGACTTCAACTGCAACTATCAAATATAATAATAAACACATAAAAAGGAAAAGAATCAACCCAAAATCATGTGCCACTTTAGTCAAGAATGGTGGGTGCCTTCTTTTTCAACAGGATCTCATGCAATCATACAAACCACACATGATTACCCTTTATTGGGATGGGATTTAGTTAATTAGTAATTAAGGGACAAGGAGCAGTCGTAGATGCTCTTTTGTGCTTGCTTTTATCTTCTTGGAGACCTTACCCTCTAGTCAAGTCAAACTTATTGGCTTGCTCCACTAATGATTAACGTGTACACGTTAATTTCTTAATTGGGTTATAGAGGAAATATAATTTGTTTTCAAACATATTTTGCTCGTTTAAACATATAAGCATAAATTCGGTTGTCATTTGGTTATTGAAGATCAGAATTTCATAGATCTCATTGAGTTAAAACGGATTTGGAAATGGATGGAAGATGTGGAGAAAGAACCTAGCTAGTAGCTACTAATTATTAACGTGATTTTATATTTTAATTTTGTTTAAAGTTGTCATATTCTAAATGGAGTTGGAAATGTGAGGTACAAATAAACAAACGGATGTTATTTGTGCTGTATTTATTCGATGCTAGCGCCACATGCTGGCAATTTCATCTAAAGCCAAAATATTCTAAAATGATATAATATCATCGAGTTATTTCTAAAACTTAGGAATTTAAATAATTGATTGATATATAGAGCTATAAATTGTTAGTTGACGCCAAAGGAGCGGATGCTCCCTCGATGCTCTCTTTTGCGGCAATCTTGTTCTTCTTCTTGAGATGATTGAATACAAGCATAGAGAGAATAATTTGCACAACAAGCACTCGCAAAGGAATAAGGTAAAACAAAATAGTGCATCCCTTTGTTTCCTTTGCTCTGGCTATGCCCTTTCTCCATGGGTGTGTTAGAAAAATACTAAATGATATGAAAAATAAGAATTGTTGGAAATCCATTGAAAAGGATGAAAAAATAAGATCAATTGTTTGAGGCTTGCAAAATCTATCCTTAAGGATAATTCCACCTCTTGAGTACAAAATCTAGTGCGATAAGTTCTAGCGGCTATCCTCCCAAAATACAAAAGATCTTCTTATTTATTCCACATAAAATAATAGAAGGAACATGAACAACCTTATGTGTATAACCTGACAAAAGATGGAAAGATTTGTGAATTCGATGTGTCTTAGAGGATTGTGGTTTGAAGTTTAATCTTATGTTCAAATGAAAGAGAAAGTCATTAAGACACGATTATAAATTAATTGAAAATTAGTAATATGATGACTGTTATGGCCTCCATGATGAGGCTGGGAGTTCTCGCCAGCCATGCCACATAAGATGCCCGTCATCCAAGTCAACAATTTTCAATCAAAATTAGCTAGATGAACTACATTGGGAAATTATTAGCAAGTTGAAGATTAAACTTGTCAAATTAAAAGGTTTATGACTAAATTAGTACAAATACAATAAGTTTAGAACTTTTTTGAAAATTTTCCCCATTTAGTCACACGGAAATCCCACTGAATGATGAGTTTTTCTAACACAATCCCCAGACGTCTTCCTAGAAATTTCCTACACATTAAACTATTTTAGAATGAAAGAAGGTCACCTTCCTCCAATGAAGTTCATCGTGGGTTTTAAAAAAGAAATAATACACTGGGGACCACCTCATGGTTAGAACAGTTTACACTAGAGCATTTTAATTTAATATTTAAAATTGATTTGTGGAAGAAGAATTTCAACCAAACTAGGTTAGTGGAAGACTGGAGAGACATTGATGTTATTCACAACTAATTATAGAAACTAATAGCAGATTTCAACTGCAACTATCAAATATAATAATAAACACATTAAAAGGAAATGAATAAACCCAAAATTGCGTGCCACTTAAGTCAAGAATGGTGGGTGCCTTCTTTTTCCGTAGGGTCTCATGCAATCATACAAACCATGCGACGATTATCCTTTATTGGGATGGATTTAGTTAATTAGTAATTGAGGACAAGGAGCAGTTTGCAAATGCTCCTTTGTGCTTGCCTTTGTCTTCTTGGAGACCTCATCCTCTAGTCAAGTCAAATTTGTTGGCTTGGTCCACTCACGATTAATGTGCACACATTAATTTCTTAATTGGGCTATAGAAGAATTAGAATTTGTTTTCAAACATATTTCGCCCTTTTAAACATCTAAGCATAAATTTAGTTGTTATTTGGTTATTGAAGATCATAATTTCATAGATCTCATTGAGTTAAAACAGATTTGGAAATGGATGGAAGATGTGAAGAAAGAACCTAGCTAGTAGCTACTAATTATTAACGTGATTTTATATTTTAATTTTGTTTAAAGTTGTCATATTCTAAATGGAGTTGGAAATGTGAGGTACAAACAAACAGACGGATGTTATTTGTGTTGTATCTATTCCATGCTAGCTCCACATGTTAACAATTTCATCTAAAGCCAATACATTTTAAAATGATATGATATCATCGAGTTATTCTTAGAACTTAGAAATTTAAATAATTGATCGATATAGAGATATAACTTGTTAGCTGATGCCGAAGGAGCGGGTGCTCCCTCGATGCTCTCTTTTGTGGCAATCTTGTTCTTCTTCTTAAGAAGATTGAATACAAGCATAGAGAGAAGAATTTGCGCAACAAGCACCCGCAAAGGAACAAGGTGAAACGAAACAGTGCATCCCTTTGTTTCCTTTGCTCTGGCTTTGCCCTTTCTCCATGGAAGTGTTAGAAAAATACTAAATAATATGAAAAATAAGAATTGTTGGAAATCTATTGAAAATGATGAAAAAAAATAGGATCAATTGTTTGGGGCTTGCAAAATCTATCATTAAGGATAATTCCACTTCTTAGAGTACAAAATTTGGTGCGATGAGCTCTAGCAGCTATCATCCCAAAATACAAAAGACCTTATTATTTATTCCACATAAAATAATAGAAGGAACATGAATAACCTTACGTGTATAACCCGGCAAAAGAAGGAAAGATGTGTAGATTATATGTGTCTTAAAGGATTGTGGTTTGAAATTTAATCTTATATTCAAACGAAAGAGAAAGTCGTTAAGACACCGTTATAAATCAATAGTTACTTATTATTTGTCTTGGTCTTTTATAATGGTGGGAGTCTTGGTCTTTGTTTTTCATTTTTTTTTTTTTTGGCTATGAAGAGTCTTGGTCTTCGTTACATCTTCCAGCTAGCTAACATGATGGACCCTAGACTGTGACAATTATTCCCGAGGTTAAGAATCAGTAAGTGCCTTTTAAAAGTTGGTCGTGGGTAATGATAGAGAAATATACTATTATAAAATTAATTATTATAGGGTAAAAGCACAGCAATTATAATATTTTTTCAATTTAAAAAACAAAATTAGATAGGAAGACTGCTTTTTGTTTACGGATGTAATCATGCAATATCATCATTGGATTACTATTATCATTAGTTGTAATCTTGCTGAGCCGAATGTCTCCTGACGTTGCACGTGTATCTTATGAATGCAACTAGCACGCGAAAGACCATGGAAATTTCTTGCAATTGTGACGAAAGGGAAAACAAAAAAGTAATTAAATGTTGGCCATGGGGTATGGTTTGACAAGCGTTATTTTTTCAACTTGGTTGCTGGAAGAAAACAATAAATAGATGCTAATCTCCATATTTGTTAAATGATTCTTGTCCATCTTCTTCTAAAATATAAACTTCATTGATTCATCAAAGGTGCGAGTATATTTCAGATTAGTTATAATAAAATGGATTACATTGTATTTTCCTTTTGATAAACCATGCAATGCACTAAATAAACCACATAGCCCAACTGCATATTTCCCCAACCCACGCCCTTTTGAGAATTAAGGGAAAGATTAAACCATTTCATTGCATCTAATTTAATAAGATTGAATCAAGCATTGAATGGATTTCGAGTTAGATTGTTATCGGAAATGTTTAGATGGGTGAATTATTTCTAGTAATCTTATATCGGTATGTTGGATTATGATATATGAAACTTGGGTTAGTGCTCATGGTCGAAGTATGTCTTGAGATGTGATATATGTTCACAGGCCGGTTACAATCTGGGCTTAATCACAACCAATACGATTGCTAAGCTTAATTACAGTCGACAAAGTTTTCAAGCCTTATCACCCGGTGAAGCATGACTAGGACTAAGCACCAAGGCATGCCTAGGCTAGCACGACCTAGGCATGGCTGGCATGGGCCTAGATATTTTTTAAAAATTAATTTAAGCAAAATTAAATTTAAAAATTTGCAATACTTTTTTTCAAATAATGAAAATAATGAGAAATTATTTGAGGGAAATTAAAAAGAAAAAAAGCTCATTCTTTTAAACCAAATTGAAACAAAAGTACATCTTCAAATAATTTGAGGAAAAAAAATTACACTTAATGGTGCTCTACAGGGGTGAGTGGTTCCAAGCTCCTTATAGGTTTCGCCTAGAACCTAGAACCTATCCTCGGATATAGGTTCTTCATTTTTTGGAACCTGAAACCTACCCGTTGGAACCTATAACTTGAACCTACCCTATTATAGATTCTAGGATCAGTTCCAGGTTCTAATAGGTTCTTTTTCTTTTTCTTTTTTCAATCTTTAGTTAAGCAAAACTTTCGACACTTATCTCGAGAAATAGCTACTCCAACTTATCACGACACTTTCACTTCCAAGACATACTTCTCCATAATTGGACCCACAACGCCATCACTCCGAAATTTTCTATAGTTACAAAGTACCCTTAACTTAGAATTTAAACGTCTAACAAATAAATTTTGAAGCAAAACATCCACCAATAGGCCAAGTACGGTAAAAACACACATTACAAACACAAAATCCAAATCAAAACAAATCAAGATAAGCACCTTCTAACAATTCTTGGATCTAAAATTACAACTACACAGTCACCTACTATCACACTAAAATCAGCAATTTTAAGTAGATTATTTCCCATGCAAGAAGTTCCTTGCTAGATTATAACTCAACAACATTACCTCCATCTAACACAAATTCTATGATGGATGATCATTCCAGCTCGAGACCAGCCCGTGCTCTGAAAATATTACTTCTTGCAAGAAATTAGCTGCTCCTTTCCTTTTAGGACATTTAAAACCCATGTGATCGAAGAACTCAAGCACGTTTTCTCGGGGACCTTGATACACTATTTGCCCATTCGCGAGAAGGATGATATCATCAAACAAGTCGTAAGCTTCCGGTGCAGGCTAGAGGAGGGATATTAGAGCAATCCCATTGAGGATGTGTATGGACTATCTAAGTGAGTTCACTATTTGGAATGTTGTCGAACTATCTGAGCCGGTCGATATTTCGTCCATAAAGAGTGCTTTGGCTGGCTCGACTAGCATCTCCCCTGTTTTAAATCAACATGAAATTGCACACAATCAACCGAACTTGATAGAAAGTCATTGCAATCACCCTACAAAATGGGATACTAAAGCGGCCTTCTGGGTCTTACCGGTTGTGACTCGTTTCTTTTGTCCATCGGAGATGCCTCGTATCATTTCATCTCCCACCATCGTGTTGGTGCAGATTTCAAGTCTCCGAATCTAAATTTTAAGCATGGCAAAAAGAATAGAAATTTTCAGTTTTTGTGTTTTCTCTTTGTCCTCGTGGAAAAAAGACAAAAGAATGGACTAAGGGTGCGTTTGTTTGTGTTTATGTTCTTTTTTTGTTCCAGGGAACAGAAATAGAAAAAATTATTTCTGTTCCGGGGAACAGTTTTTGAACAAAAGAACGCGTTTGGTAAACTTGTTCCTAGAATAAAAAAGAACAGAAATATGTTTGGTAAATTTATGTTCTTTTTTTGTTTCTTTTAATTTTTTAATGTTTTTTTTTTTTTTTTTTCATTTTTTTTTTTTTTTTTTTTTTTTTTTCTTCCTTGTGGCGGTCGCCGGCCTCGGCCGCGACCGGCCGACGAGGGCCGGCGGCCTCGCCCAGCCATGGCAAGGCTCGCCGGCCCCGGCGAGGCCGAGCCTGGCCGTGGTTGGGCGAGGCTCGGCCTCGCCTTGGCTGGGCGAGCCTCGCCGTGGCTGGGAAAGGCCGCCGGCCCTCGTCGGCCGGTCACCAGCCATGGCCGAGGCCAGCGACTGGCCAAAGCAAAAAGAAGAAGAAAAGAAGAAAAAAAAAGAAAGGAAAAGAGAGGAGAGAGAAAAGTTGTTCTTTTTTTTTTTTTTCCAGAAACAAGAAATAATTTTTTTTTTGTTTCTTGTTTCTGTTCTTTTTTTGTTCCCGAGAACAAAAAAATAGATTTGGAACAAAAACGCAAACAAACGGTTTTTGTTCTTTTTTTGTTCCCGGGAACAAAAAAACAAAAAATCTGTTCATAAACAGGAACGAGGAATACAAACAAACAGGCCCTAAGGGTATTTTTTCTTGCTCATACCTTGAGTATATAATTAGTAACAATATTAGTCTCCTGCCCTTCCAGGGCTGTTGCCTGCAGAAGGTTAAAGATAAATAGAAGCTCTTAAAGGCATCAATCCATGTTTTTGACCATATTTTCCATATCAAAATAAAGGAAGTATAAGCATGTAAAATCTGCAATCAGAAAGTCGTTCGACTGTTCCTTAGTTGCGATCTCATATCTCACCTTCATAAAGATATTTATATTAGGATCAGGTTTGATGTTTGCCCCCGTCTCTCTTCTTGATGACTCTGCTAGCATATCTGAAAAACAACGGTAGTATTATACCTTTAAATCCTTGCGCTTTTCTAGAATTTACTCTTTGAATCATGGTAACAAGTAAAATAGAGTAAACTCACCATAATGGTGTCTGACGCCTTGACACCTGGCCGAGAAAGCCAGAGTTTCTCTAACAATCATTCCTCCTATACGGAGATCACATTGATTTATATAAGCCGGTGTCCTCCGCAACACAAAGGGTGCGTTTGGGAGTGGCCATTAGAAGCCACTTCAAACATCCAAAGCTCCTTGGGCCAATTTAGGGGTGTTTGGTAAAAAAATTTCAAACCCCATTCTTCACAAGGCTAAAAGCCCAAGGTAGGTTGGGGGTTGTCTTGGGCTTTTAGCCTTCTTGACATGTTGAGCTGAGGGGGTAAATAAAGAAAATTTCTTTCCTAAATTATCCTTGCCAGTGAAGGGCAAGCATTTGTTGACTACCGTCGTGCCTGCTGCACCACGACCTTTGCGTGGACGTCGCCGAGGCCGCGACCCAACTGGTTGCAGATCTAGTCGTGATCATATGTGGTCACCGCGAAGGTCACGACCCATCTGGTCGCAGATCTAGTCGCAACCAGATGTGGTCGTCGGCGATTATTGCGCTCGCCACACTGTGACCTCCGCACGAAGGTTGCTGGGGTCGCGCGATCCTCCAGTGAGGGTTGCGCGACCCATATCATGAGGTCATAGCGGAGGTTGCGACCTTCGCATGACCCATCTGGTTGCAAATCTGGTCGCCGCAACCCTCGCCAAAAGGTTGCGGGACCCAGATCGCATGGCCTCGGCAAAGGTTGCGGCACGTCGGGCAATCCTCCGACAAGAGTTGCGGCGACCAAATCTGGCCGACCTTCTGGCAAGGGTCACGGCAACCAAATTTGATCGCTGCGATGCTCGCCGGAGGGTCGCGTGACCCTTGTCAAATCGCCTACCTTTGCTGGATGGCCTACATCGGACCACCCGCCTTTCGCCGAACCGCCTGCTCCTCGTCGGCGACTACTTATTCTTGGCTATCCAACTCTCCTTTTTTCTTTTTTTGAATAACAAAAGCCTTTTGAAATATAATTTTTCCAAATATAATTTTACTCAAAGGTACTTCATAATGGACTTTTACAATACAATTTACCAAACACAATTTGCATTTTGGAAAATACTTTTAACTATAGGGCCTTTGCATTTCCTTAAAAACTTTCCCCAAAAGCCTTTCCAAACGCACCCAAATTCTTCCATCCCATGTCCATTGTGCGCGGCTCTTCCCGAGAATTGAGATTCAAAAGCTCTTTGTGTGACTCACACGAAAGATTTCACTACTAAAGTAAGACAACTCAAAAAGTACTTTATTTATGCTTACTTTCAAGGCTTTGTTGAGCTTCCCAGCTAATGCTATAGAAGTAATATGGTCTTTCCAGAAACTAGAGGCCTTGGAAGTAACGTCATTCTTCACAAGGGACAATAAATATAGTGTCAACAATATGATAACTTCACTTCTTAAGCATGTGTGCTGAAAAAAATCTGTACGAACTCTCTCTCTCTCTCCTTACCTTCAACACAAATCCTTTCACAATTCCAGCTTGAGACCACCAAAATTCAAAAGAATCTGACAACACAAGCGTTAGGATTTGGCCTGGAGGGGTTGATCGGCCAAGCGACACTGCTCGCGTCGAGGGGCGGCTCTTCCTCGACGATGTCCGCGATCGAGCTTGGGTACCAATCGATGAGCCACCGGTAGAAAGCAGGAATGCCCATGCTGCCCGTGCCTTAGTTGGCGGTGATGTTGTGGGTCGTGACGGCGGCGTCAAGGGCGGTGAGTAGCGTCGGATTGTTGTCGGGGGTATGACAGCGTCGTAGAGAGGAGAGAGCGGAGACTAGAGAGGAAAATATTGGCAGAGAGAACAGGAAGACCTAAAGATTGAAGAAATTAGGGATTTTAGGTTTAGGAATCTCAGTTCCAGTTCTGGTTCCTATTGGAACCGAGAATCGCCGGTTCCGAAAAAAGTAGAATCGGGAACCGGAACCTCCCTCCCTGGAACTGGGAACCGCGCTCACCCCTAATTCTACTAATGATTTCACTCAAGCAATCGTGTCCTTGGGCACCATTACTCGGAAGTCAATCATTGCCTATTGTCCATACAACTTGAACGTGCTTCAAAACTAGGGACTTGATGATTTTTATATACCACTGGGTGAAGTGTGTATTACCTGATCCTTTTTGTGTTCGTGTTTAGCATCTCCCGATTCCTTATGTAGACGGCCATGAATTTCCTAAATTTCTACCTTTTTTTATTATGTATAGTTAATTGTATCATAATGATGCTCATCCTTTAGTCTTCAGCTTAACGTTATTTCCCCAGCAAAGTGGATTCTGCCCGAGAAAGGCACTCTAAAGATCAATATGGATGGCTCGTATGTGAAGGGAGAGAGAAGAGGAAGCATCACCGGTGTTTGTAGGAACGAGTCTGGGAACATCGTGGCTGGATTTACCAAGGAAGTGCGGGTGAACTCGCTGGAGCAAGTGGACACTCTAACGTGCACAGAAGCCCTACGCTTCTGTTCTACTTATGAATCCAAGTATTCTCAAGAGTCAAATAATTGGTCAATGAAGTGTGCATTTTCGAATCAAGAATAGCCAACGTGGAGTATCCAGCCTATTATCTCTAAATGCAAGAGCCTGCTGGCCCAATACAAAAGCATCCATTGGCCCATTGCAGCAGAGAAGCGAACCACGTAGCTGGTTGTATCTCTAGGGCCCATCGGCAAAAATCCATTCCCACCAATTGGGTTTCTTATCCCCGAAAATATTATGCGACCTAATTTGTTCATATACCCATTTAGTTTCTTTATTTGAAATATGAAATAAGTTTATTTCGACATAAAAAAGAAAAACATTTAGATTTCTCCACCATCACTGAAATGTAGAAGAACTTACAAAAATTTTGTAGAAACGCTGGGTTCTTCCTCAAATTCTGATAACTCTAGGACGACCTCAATAAAGCTTGAACCTACACATCATCAAGAAACCCGTTGAACTACTTAATTTCATCCTCTCCAAACACTATCTTATGAATGTGCGGATTCACAAAAAGGACTAAATTGCCTAAATGATGAGAATAAATTGATTTCCGCTTCTGCTGTTTGATTTGATGATTTTGCTCGAGAATATGATTATCTCTTTGAACCTCTTACTTGTCTCCCTATTGGCATCTTTACATCAAATCATTTTCTTTCTCGTGGCTCTCACACTTGCCCATCCACCACGGCAACCGGTCAATTCCATGAATCGCTCCGAGTCTTCGCCCTTTTGTGATAAACAAATGCAAAAATGGTGGATTGCTAGAAGGGCGACAATGCTTTATTCTGCTTGAACAGGGTGATTCTTGATTTGCCCAACTATTGGAAGGATCGTGGAGAAGATGAAGAAGCATTGTGCCCCCACCATTGACGCGACTGGTCGGATGAATTCAAAGGGAATGACGACCAACATTTTTTTTTTTTTTTGGTAAAGGGTAATTAATATAATGAGCTTAAACCAAGATACAAAAGAGATCAGGCACCACAAAACTTGCACTCAAGAAGACACATGCGTCTACTCGAGTGAAAGGGCGCCCAACACAAAAAACACTGCACAGCGGACGAAACTAGCAAGGGCTGGAAAGAAACCCAAAAGGCCACGTAGGGCCAAGAAAGCAAACCAACAAGAAGGGACCAAGGAAAGGCCACGCAGGGCCGGGGAGAACAAAGCAAAAGACCTCAACCAACAGAGACCAACACCAAACACCACACGACCAAGGGACCGAGGAATCAACACCTGAAGAAGGTCGATCCACGCCAGGGGAAACGGTTACGCCAGCACTGCACCCGCAGGGATCGCCGAGGGAGGGCTAGAAGGTCGGGACAGGAGAACTGAAGATAGAAGGATCAAGTCCCCAGTTCCTTTGTAATCTCCTATTTCTCGGGCTATCTTCGACACTGCTAAAGGTTAAGGCTTTATCCTTCACAACTTTAATAAGATGCTTCTTAACAGCCGCAACCATAAACCGGATGACCTCTAAAGAGAATGTCATTTCTATACTTCCAAATGAGATGGCAAAGAGCACCAAAGGAGAAGCGACCAATGGAATGAAAGAAATCCTTACCAGAGAGGAATCTCATCGCCCATTATAGATTTTCAGTCCAAGTCCCATTCCTCCACGAAAGGTTACACTTAGCGGCCCAAAAGTACACCATACTAGCGGTGATGCAACAACGAAGAAGAGGTGGTCAATAGAGTCCGGCGTTAGCTTACAAAAGGCGCAAACTTCGTTACCAATTCTCCCATAAGACATGAGAAAGGCTTGGGTAGGAAGCCGGTTCTTAACAATCAGCCATAGATTAAATTGGTATCTCGGAGTGATGGCGTTGCTCCAAATAAAGGAAGACTAAGGGACTCTATCTTTTCTTCTTCTAAGGACTTGCTAAGCCGAGGCGACTAAGAAGACCCCAGAAGGATTGTCACTCCAAATAAATGTATCCGGAACCCCTGAGAGGAGCGGAAGAGGAGGTTCCAAGAATCTAGCACTGCTTGACACCGAAAGCGAGGCCCGCCGAAGAGAAAAGGTGCAACGACCTTGCATGCGAAGGCGCCTCGAATCGAGAGATAGTCCGCTCGAACAAAGAAGATTCGAGGGCCCACTCTAATGCCGATGATCGAACCAAAGGGATGTCGCCTATCCATTTCCAATTCTCCAGCGGAACTTGAGACGGAACTCGGACCTGAGGTGGAGGATCCTCTTCCAAGCCCACGAGCAACAGGTTGGCGCCTTAGCCACCCAGA
This sequence comes from Eucalyptus marginata, assembly GCA_014182565.1. Lineage (NCBI taxonomy): Eukaryota > Viridiplantae > Streptophyta > Magnoliopsida > Myrtales > Myrtaceae > Eucalyptus > Eucalyptus marginata. Next base: position 24,096,071 of record CM024586.1, read on the forward strand.
AATTCGTCCTTTTCAGAAAAGTAGAGTGTACCCATTTGCACCATAAAGACTCCTTATCCGTGAAGAGGATCCAGATGTGCTTCAGCATGGCCGCTTTATTGCACTGGCGAAGTCTGCGAATCCCAAGACTCCCTTCTCCCCTCGGGAGACAAACATCTTCCCAGGAAACCTTAGCTCCCCCTCTACCAAGGCTGGGCCCTTTCCATAGGAATTGTCTAAGTATCTGCTCAATACGATCAAGAACTGCAATCGGAATAATAAACACACTAGCCCAATAAGCTTGGATTGCATGGAGCACTGACCTTATAAGCTGAACTCTCCCACCAAAGGAGAGGAAACGATGAGTCCAGGATTGTACCCTAGCCGTTATGCGCTCGACTAAGGATACACAGTCCGCCTTGCCGAGCTTCCAGGAGATTATAGGAGCTCCTAGATAACGTACCGGCAATTTCCCTTCAACAAAGCCAAGGGTATCCTTGATCTGGTTCCTCAAGTCCTCCGATCCCCCTGCAAGATAAATCTCACTTTTGTTGTTGTTCGGCATGAGTCCACTCCATTCCGAGAAGGTATCCGGGCCATCCTTCAGGAGGAGGATGGATGTCATATCTGCACGGCAAAAGAGAAAGACATCATCCGCAAAGAACAGATGTGATAACCTAGTGGCCTTACACCTCCAAGAAAAATTAAAACCTGGTTGCTCTGCCCGAGAAGTAAGGATCCCTGAGAAGACCTCCATAACCAGGGTGAAGAGATAGGGAGACATTGGGTCACCACATTTGCAGACCGCGGCTACTAGGGAAGAAACCATGGAGATTCCCATTCAAGGAAACGGAGAACATAAGTGTTCGAACGCAAACCATGATAAGACGAATGAACTGATCTGGAAACCGAAAGGCATGGAGAACCAATTCAAGGAACGACCAACATTTTTAGCCTCTGCATTCTGATGAATTGCCTATGCCAATTGAAAAGTCCAATCTTGGACGCGAACCCATAACCGTGAGCTTTAATCCTTGACAGATGGCTTATGTTGCATAGGCAAATGGAAAATAAAGCAATGATTTTGTTAATGAATACAACGCAATTTACTATCCATTATTAAAAAGTTTTCATCTTAGAAATGTTTTATTAGTCAATAACTATTGACTTTTTCAATGATAGTCATCGAAAGGGTTATTGATGGAATTGAAAGGACCATCAATGAAGTCTACTTTTTTTGTTGGTTGATCATGATGAAATTTTGTTGCACTTTCATTTTATATCAATCTAGGCCAAGGACAATTAATAGACCTTATTTGGCCGAAATATCTAGATAACATGGATGGAACCTTAAGCTCTATCCATTTTGCGGAAAACATTAAATCATGTGATTGCACAAAGGAGTCAAGAACCCATCCCCTTGCCAATAGGGAGGCTGTTATCATCCGTGAACGCAAATATTGGTACAATTCCTTCATTTATGAGATTGGTGTAGTCTCGAAAGCTCAAGAATACATCATAGGGATCACTTCCCCCCTCCTGTTGGTGTTGGAGAGACGAATGTAGATGTAGACGCTCTGGTAGTGCTCTTATTTTTGGCATGCGGTATTGCTTCCACTGTTTTTTCTTGTCTTGAGAAGATTATAAGCGCACAGCGAAAGAAGAATTGGCGCGACAAACACCGGTGAAAGGGCACCCCCAAAACCGAACTGTTGGCACTTCGTTATTTTCGTTGATCCGGCTCTTCCCTTCAAAATAAATGCCCTTCCTGTAGCGCAAGAAGGATAGATTAACGTATGTACTGGACTTATGCATCAACTTGAAACGACCGCCACCACACTCTCACAGTAAAGTGCACAACTTCTTTTACCCAAGAAAAAAAAATTACATACCCAAGGGTGTCAAATGAAACCAGGAAAGACTTATAGGGGGTAAAAAGAGAGCTTAAACAAACTTCAGATGCGAAAACGGAATATTCAAAAATAGAAAGGGAAAACATCAATCCCGCCATCGCTGGCGAGGTTTTTCGAACAGAGCACTTCGAGCGCACGCTCCCGAGAGAGAGGCTAGCGATCGATTCGATTCCGGCTCGTGCATCGTCGATCGATCGAATCGCTCGAACAGGTTGGAATTCCATGGGGGATCGGGGCTTGGAGGTGGAAAAAGCTCGGTTGCTGAGCTTGGCTCTCGAGTTCAGCTTCGACGAGCAGTCTGCCAGCAAGTGCTTGGACCGTCTCGTTTCGCTTTACGATAACTCGAATCATTACGTCGAATTATGTAGCCCATTTTTTATGCTGATTGGTGTTCCAGAGGTTCTGTAGGTATTCATCGTCCACCACGGTGATGATGGCCGTGGAATAGTCTGCTCTAGTTTTGAATAGATCGGAGCTGGTTCAGCGAAGTGGTCTTGCTGACGAGCGAAATGTCCGGCACACTTCCAGTTTGATGTTTTAAGGTTGCTTCGGATGGTGGTTTCTGGTGATTAGGGAATGACGTAATTGCTTGTGTTGTGTGGATAATTCGTGAATCGATTGATTGTGCATTCCTGAATGAGGAGATTTATTGCAGTTAGTCGTCATTCTGACGATGGCTGTGGAATGGTCTACCTTTTGGATTTGGATGGACCGGAGCTGGTTAAATCTAGTTCATTGAGCGTTAATCCCATCCCTATTTCTCTGTGGAATGGTCTACCTTTTGGATTTGAATGGACCGGACTAGCAAAATGTCTGACTTCTTTTTAGAACTAACTGTGAAATTACATATGGTATCTTGCCTTCATGTAAATAGGGTGTCTCACTGAACTAAGTGCAAATCGCATATTGTAGATTGTGTTTATTTGATCTCTTATTTTCCATGGAATGTGCGAAATCATCTCTTTCTTCTTTTGGTTTTCTTAAGGTGACGAAGGTCAAGAGTTTATCACTGTGGAGCACTATGGTGATGACTTCCTAGCAGAACTTGCTAAAACCATGCGAGATTCTAAGGATTGGGATGATTTGCAAGCTACGGAAATCAGAAACTTGTGGAGTTTTGACTGATATGTTTGGCCAAGATATCAGTAGTGACGGTGAATGCAATGGTATACAAGATGTCGATGTTGTAGAAGATTCCCCACAACCTAAGAAAAACCAAACTTTTTCTTGAGGTGAGGATTCCTCTACTGATAGTGATGACGAAGACAATATATTTTCAGTAAAATGGGCAGGAAATCTACATGCTATGTTCCTAACTAAAACAGTACTCTGAGCGATTCTTTCATTCAACTTCTGGCCAAACGATCTTTAGAATCCATGGTATGCTTCGCCCATGGACATAGCCAATACATGCCAAACCACTTAAATCACCGAGCCACTATTATGTTCTCATATAATTTATTCTCTACTTGATCATTTGCAATTTGCTTGCAATTTTGCACACAGCAAAGGACCTACATGATGTACATGTACAAAAGCATTTAGTAAATTGCTTATGGGACCTCTCATCCAATGAAATGTCCATCCAAAATGACATATTAGAACTCTTTGGTCAATAGAGAAGTTGACTTTTGTTTTGGATGATGTACAATTACCTATTTTCTCAAAATACTTTGAGAGTATAACAGATCATCAAAGTGTGGAACTTAGCGATCTGGCGTCTTTGATAGGAATGTTTTGCATAAATGAAGGCTTGTAATTTATTTGTGCACATTTTTTCATTTTCCATGACAATCCATGTCAGAAACTATTACGGTGCTGAAGAGGTTTATTCCCGTTGAAGGATTGTAAGAGCACTGTCACTCAAGGTTCAATATCAGTTTCAAATGAAAATGGCCAATGTTGTCATATTCGAAAATAGTGCATTTTGACCAATGTGGCATCAGGCGTGTAAAGCTTCTGTAGCCAAGCAATTGCTTCATTCTCATGCCCACTGGAGGTGGTAAAAGTTTGTGTTACTAGGTTAGTGAATGTTAACATTATTTCATTTGTGTAATGATCGAATGTAGACGTACGTGTGGAGACAATGTTTGGAGCACAAGCCCTGTGCACTTTGCTCAATGGTTCCACTGATTAAATACTAGACGGATAGACCTGTACATTGAAATTTAAGATTTAAAATGATCTTGTAATCTGCTTTGTTAGCACTGTTGCGAAGTTTGTGCTTAAACTTAAGTTTGAAAATGTTTTCCAAATGCAAATTAAGCTAAAGGAAGTGATTCAGGTACAGAACCATGGGTTACAATGTACAGGATCTGACTAAGTTGGAAAAGAATATTATATTGGACATTCTTGTTCTACCTTCGCACATTTCTATCTATTCTGTGATTTCTAGAATTTGAGGTTTGTGCTATGCTTCTAGGACCTTCTAATTACTTACTGAAAAATTTATCTTGTTTTGCATGTAAGTGTTGTTGTCAGTCATAGTTAAGGTCCAAGTCAAAAGGGTTATTAAGTCAAAGAGGAATAAGTTTTTAAATTATTTGCACCAAATACGGATTTAGATCTCTATATTTCCTGCAGGTATGTGCTATGTTATCATCTCAACTGGGGTGATCATGTAAGATGGATCTTGGTAGCATGCAACATATTTGATCTACTGAATCATGAAAGAAGATATTAATCTGAATTTATTAATTTGAGTTATCCTGAAGTACTTTCTGTTGAGTCTTGAAGTAGATGATATGTGTTTGTAGTTGAAGTAAATATAAGACAGATAGTGATAGCTAGTGCTTTCGATCATATGGCAAAATACCAAATCTATACATTCTAACATGCAGCTAGCAGGTGTTAAATAAGCTGAAAGGCCTTCTATACTTCCATTTTGATTTGAGGACAGTTTTCATATTTCAACGACTGTTCTGTCGAGTTTGGTGTTACAAATATGAGGAAATCAAAGAGACTGAACAGAATCTTCTCTTGTCCTTTGGGAACTTACATAGTTATTGTTTGAACGGCTGTTATTCATAGGATCTTGATGTAAAATGTGATAGAACTTTCAAAAACAAGCTCGAAGCAAATTGTTAGCATGAAACGATAGTAGAAGAGAAAAATGGGGAAAACCCATGAACAAAACCACATAAGCTCAATCGGTTCAAAATGTTCATCCAATTATCCGGTCTATTCACGCGTTCCCACTTCAAATCAATTTGGTTGATGGGGCTGTGAATGATGTTCTATAAGTAGTCAAACACAAAGCTACTGCCCTTTGGATTAATTACCTAGACACTAACTAAGCAGCTAAGTAAATAAAGTGTAGAGCCAATACATTGACTTTACTTGGGACTTTTCTCGTGTAATGTTTGACCATGAAATTAAATTTTTTCATGTTAAGTACATTTAACAAGTAAACATGACCCGCATTACATATGTGTTAGTACTTATAGATTCAAATGTGGCTTAACAGGCTACTTGGCCTTGTTTTGAGCGCTGGAAAAATTGAGTCAAAGTTCAAGGGGACAATAAGCACATCAAACCATGAATACCTTGTGAGTAGCTTTCAACTACTAAAATTCCACCATTGTGATCTAGTACTGGGTACAGGAATATTTGACAGTGACCTCAAAGAAATTGCTTCGATTGACACTTGAATGTGTGAAACGGTGACCCAATTTGGTGGAGTATCATCTCATTATAAACCAATTAGATGACCCTTAGAAGTTTTTTGTTCAATGAAAATGAGTAAATTTTGGGAAGGGCTCTTTTCACCCTCCAAAAATTTTGTCCACGTTTTGTTATTAGTCTTCAACTGCAGCCAATGCAAGAGAAAAACAGGTTTCAGGTGTGAAAATATATACGGTTGGGTCCTCAGCTTTTAGATTCATGCTTAAATAAATCAAGTTTGAGATTATACAATAAAAGTGATTCCAAAATGCGGACATATGAATTTTCTGATGTAACACCAGACCAGAGAGATGATTTTACACTACCGAACACCTTTCTTTTGTCTTCAAAATTCAACCAAATGAGAAACTACTGTCTTCTTGTAAACCTTTTCACTGAAACTCTTGGCTACAATTGACAGATTTTTGCTGATTCCATGGCATTCGATTTTTCTAGTCACAAAATTGTAGCCTGAAGTGGACATCTAACTGGTAATCTCCTTGACAAATCTCATTTTATGCTTAACTTGCACAAATAAAACCACCTGCACGTGCGGTCTTCCCAAGCGATTTGTGCTTGCAAAGGACAAATAACCCACATGAGAAGAGGCTGCTTCATATCCAGAATCCTTTGAAGAGTATTGACAACACGGAGCACATGATAAACGCCACTAGGTTCAAATACATTTTCATAATGACATAGCTCATTCCCGCCCACATCTCCATCGTGTAGTGTTTGGGGACTTTCTCCAAGTTCCATGAAATGCAGCTTGAATCTACACGATGAGCATAGGACTGACTCATTATCAATAAATAAAGAAATGCAAGATTGAGCATCACAATTTACCCCATGAAAGATAAGGTACAAATGCGAAAACACCATTTACACCGATCGTTGTTCAACCACAGTGAACAAAGACTTCATTAGCTAGCAGATGAAAAAGAAAAATAATAGGCTTAAAAGAAGTAAACAATTAGCAATAACACTTTCCTCGTTTGTGTTCAGGAACAACATTGATGATAATAAAATTATGCTAAAAAGGTGAAATGCCTAAACTACAGAACATAAAGACGTACTCGTTACTTGATCATTGGCAATATCCAATCAACAAAAATCAGCAATTCGAGATAGATTGTGAGGAGGTAAGTTTCAACTTCACTAATTCAATACTGCAAACATGAGAACTGAGCTTATCAAATCAGAAACCTATATGACAACATTCAAAGGATAAACGGATAGAAATGGAGGAGCTTAGTGCATACCTACCTCCGCATAGCCTCATCAAGTTCAGGAGTGATACCCCCCAAAATCCAACTTTTCTAAGAACTCTGCACCGTCAAGACCTTCAATTTTGACTAGATTGCCGCACCCAACAGCCTTTAATTCCTTCAAACGCTGTAATTCTAGACAGCGAAGCCTTTCAATGGAATTACAGTCCTGTAAAGATATGACCTCCAAGGAACTGCACTTTTTTTTATTGAAAGCTCTTCCAAGTGGGTGAGTCCTTTGAGCCGAAGTGATGTCAGCTTATCCCACACCTCAAAACAGAGTTTCAATGGTATTGAGGAAAGCTCGCGGATGTCTTCAAGCAAATGGCGTACCGCCAGATCGAGTCTTTCTAGGTGGATGAGGGCCTTGACACTAAGAAGCCGTGGCAATCCAAGACTCTGACGAGTGACGTACATATTTGTTCAGCCAGGAAGCTCGCGCGGACGGAGCTCGTCACGGCCCGATTGGTCAAGGCATCGGAGAGATGAAGGAAGCTCTGGCAGAGACTGGAGCTCCTTACAACCCCATAGGTTAAGGCTTCGAAGAGATGAAGGAAGCTTGGCAGCGACCGGAGCTCCTTACAACCCCATAGGTTAAGGCTTCGAAGAGATGAAGGAAGCTTGGCAGCGACCGGAGCTCCTTACGGCCTAATAGGTCAAGGCTTCGAAGAGACGAAGGAAGCTCGGCAACGACCGAGCTCCTCACACCCCTTAGGTCAAGGCTTTGGGGAGAAGAAAGAAGCTCGGCGCGGTGCACCGAAGCTCCTTACGAAAACATAGCTTAAGGCTTTGGAGAGAAGAAGGAGGCGCTTGTAGCCACCCGAGCTCCTCACACCCAACAAAGGCCGGAGCTCCTTACGGTTCATTAGGTCAAGGCTTTGGAGAGAAGAAGGAAGCTCGCGGCGACCGTAGCTCCTTACAGCCCTTTAGGTTAAGGCGTTGGAGAGACGAAGGAAGCTCTAGCAACGATTGGAGCTCCTTACAACCCCATAGGTTAAGGCTTTGGAGAGAAGAAGGAGAGCTTCCTTCGTCTCCTTACACCCCATAGGTTAAGGCTTTGGAGAGAAGAAGGAAGCTCGCAGCCACCGGAGCTCCTTACAGTCCCATAGGTTAAGGCTTTGGAGAGAAGAAGGAAGCTTTGGTAGCAACCGGAGCTCCTCGCAGTCTCCTAGGTCAAGGCTTTGGAGAGAAGAAGGAAGCTCTGGTAGCGACCGAAGCTCCTTACAGCCCCATAGGTAAACGCTTTGGAGAGAAGAAGGAAGCTCTGGCGTGACCAGGAGCTCATCGCAGCCCCTTAGCTCAAGGTGTTGGAGAGAAGAAGGAAGCTCTGGCAAAGACTGGAGAAGCATTAGCCGCGATCGGAGCTGGTCGTAGCCCCCTACATAAAGGCGTTGGAGAGAAGAAGGAAGCTCGCGGCGACCCGAGCCCTGTCGCAGCCCCTTAGGTCAAGGTGTTGGAGAGAAGAAGGAAGCTCGGTAGTGACCGGAGCTCGTTGCAGCCCCCTAGCTCCAGGTGTTGGAGAGAAGAAGGAAGCTCGGCGCGGTGGAGCTTGTCATGGCATCCTAGGTAAAGGTCTTGGAGAGAAACGCTTTCTAGTTGGTTAAATATCGATGTGCCATTGAGATCGAGAATTTCCCCTTCCAGATGACGGTATCCATTGAGAAATAGAGCCATTAGATTTTTCAACCTTCCAATAGCACTGGGAAGCATTTTGATTGCAGAATAACTCAAGTCAAGATGTTGCAAATTCTATAAATCCCCAATTGAGCTAGGGATTTCTGTCAGTGAGTAACACCTTGGGGCGCTCAATGTCTTCAGCTTCCTCAGAGAACCAATAGACATAGGAATCTCTGTAATACCAGAGGATCCTAAAAAAAGTTCTTCTAAATCTTTTAATTCGCCCACCTCCTTTGGTAGTTCCTTGAGTCTTTTACATAAATGCAAGTTCAAGGAAACAAGGTTCATGAGTTTGCCAATAGAAGGGTGAAGATGCTCCAGTCCATCACAATTGGACAAGATGAGAATCTTCAATTGTGTGAAAGCCGAGAGATCAGGAGTACGTCTTAAATTATGGCAATATATAAGCATGAGAACTTTAAGCCGCTTTGACGCCTAATAGAAAAGGAGAATAAGCTGTCAAAGAATGGGTTGATGGACTAAACAAAAACAAAACCCTAAAGTCGTTCTTTTCTCAATCTTACCATGAATGAGCTCCATCCTTGCCAATACTCTCTAATCTCGCTCCAAGATAAATCTAGTACCGAGATAAATTTGATAGATGCATTGAAAGAGACAAGTCGCTTTGCACGACCCTCCACTTAAGCCATCTCACTTCAGAAAGGAGTTCGTCGTTGGAGGTTCCGCTTGCAGCTGCCCGCAAATTGTCACGGAAACAAACAAGAGAGGTGTCTCCACAAAATTTTGCGGAACCGGGAGGGGGACCTGGGGGAACCAGGCGGGCGTCCCCGCGAGTTTAACTTTTTAGTTTTTCTTTTCTTTTCTTAAATCTTGGATTTTGCACGATCTATAACCTTTCTATCCTTCCCATGTACAAATGACGTGAAAAATAAAATAAAAATGGTTATTGCTCTAAAACAACTAAGGTAAAGGCATCTCAATGTTTTATCTTTTCCTTTTTTCTTTCAAATTTTGTAGCGCATGCACTTTGGCTTTTATTTAATACGAAATATATGAAACCATTTTACAACATACAAATGTTTACTTGTAAATTTTCATGACTTTTGTATAATTTTTCAATAAAATTTGTTGAAGAGTGCCGGTGGGCCACCGTAAGTAGCTATGGAAACACCCTGTTTTCATTTCATTATTTAAATGTAATAATGCCGAAGAGAAAATGGGAAATTTTCAATATATTTCCATATATAGAAAAGATTATATGGAGAGCCTATCTATAAACTTTATTACAGGATTGTCTAAGGAAATCAAAGAAAATCAAATTAGATATGCATAATCAAAATAAATATAGAAAGTTAGAGAAAATATCCTAAATATCTCTAGAAGATATCTACATATCTTTAACATCATTAACTATTGTTGTGAAGTGTTTAATCATTTCTTTGAAAACTTAAATGTTTTTTTTTTCTGTTAAGTACGTTTAAAAAGTGATGTGGTGACATTGGACAATAGTGTATAAATCATATCATAAGGCGGCCCAAATGGACAATATATAATAAAAAAATGACATGAACATTGATAATTTAACTAAAAGATTGGCTTCATGTTGAGCATCATTATACTCAAAGGTATGGATATAATAATAAGTATGGCATTTCCTCTTATTAGTCAAGTTTTCATGGATTTTTTTATGACAAATGGTTGTATGTGTTACAAGTAACTTATAGCGGATACAAATGTTTGTTATAAGAAAATCCATTCTTTATCATACATCGAACCTAATCCATGAAATGAGCAAGGTCAACGTGATAAAACCTTAAACAACAGTAAGATTTTCCTAAAAATACTTTTAAGGGGAATTTTGCTATCTTATCTATTAAAAGGAAATAATAATTAAAAGAGATAGATATAACTAGTAGAGTAGAGGGACGGGTATCTTCAAAATCAAATTGGAGAAAAAAAAATCAAACATTGGATTCCTAAATCATAGGACTACCGCCATTACATCTGGCCGTACCAGTAAACAAGAACATGTGATAAGTGTAAACTTTTTCCAATCTTATTGTTTCAAATTAATTATCAGTTATTATAATTGGCACATGCTATCTTTTTTTTTTTTTTTTTTTTTAATCAAGAAATATTCATTTATCTGTGTGATGTTTATACTTCATCTTCATTCATTATTGTAGTCCTTTAGATTATTAATATTTTCAACTAGATATGACAATTACATGCTTCTAGTAAATGAGATTTATAGAATAAATTATAGTTAAAGGATCTTTAATTGATTGTCAATCAAATCTTTACAAATGTAATTTATATCAATGAAATCGAATCAAATGCTATAACTTTTTAATCCTTTAGATACTTATAATCCATTTAGCTGGCACATTGAATCTAAGATGGACATAAATGGATGTTTACTCCTAGAAAGTAAGAGCATATGTCAATCATAGATGCAATATTAGAATAGATTAGATTAAATGTATTAAAATAAGAGGGAGAGAAAAAGAAAGGAGTGCCACATTTTACCATTCCATCGAATCTTAGTACTTTTGGGACTCCCTTGTAGTCATGGTCCCAGGGTCCGCTACGTTTCTCAAGCAGTTGTCCTTGGCAAAAATGCTCCTTCCAAGATCTCTCAATTGATCATGCATCTCAAACTCACCACGATCACCAATTTTAATTAAGCACCTCAACTTCAACTCTTCAATTCCTTGACTTGGATAAAGCCCATAGTCCTCCCACATGTACATGGCAAACCCGCTAACTTCGCCAACAAGGAAACAAGCAATATCGAGAAAAATCTGCTTATGTTCATTTTGCAATGCATCATAACTTATCTGCAATGTTTTTTGGACATCTCTATGTGGTTCATTTTTTAATTGCTCCCGCACATCTTCCCATACATTTCGATTCGTTTTTTTATACAAGTATGAACCTACGACTTGAAGTGCCAAGGGAAGCCCACCCATGTTGGATATGATATCACGAGATATACCCTCAAATTCCCCCGGAGAATGGTCCATACGAAATGCGTGTCTGTTAAATAGAAGCAAAGCACGCTTCCCATCCAATTCATTCAATTCATACTTGTAGTCCACCTCGAACTCAAGACTGATCGAGAACAGCTTCATTTCTAGTTGTAACAATGATCATACTTTCTAGCATAAACCAATCACGTTCCCTAGCCAACGCATCTAGTTGATTCTTGTCATCTACATCATCCAAAAGAATGAGAACCTTTTTTCTTTTGAATCTGGATTTGATCAAACTAATTCCATAATCAACATTCCCAACTTGATGTTCAATTTGCAGTATGTCCTTAATTAGCTGTTTTTGTAGATAAGGCAAATTGTTGCGGTGAGCTGTTTCTCGAATATCAGCAAGGAAGCTACGATGCACAAAGTCATCTGACAGCTGGTTGTAGATTACCTTGGCAAGAGTTGTTTTTCCAATCCCACCCATGCCATAGATTCCAATCATTCGAGCAACACTGGTAGGAGTGTCTACCCATTTCCTAATTTTGTTCACATGATCCCCAATTCCAACCAAGTGCTTAGTAACATCAAGCTGAAAATCTTGTCGTAACTTGCTCATAATATTTTCAACCACTTTTTCCACTAATTCTCCTTCGTGTCTGTCAAACAACAAAACTCAAATGATAACTTCATGATTATACTTAATCTCATCAAAAGACTGGCATATAATGAAGGATGCATGGGGCCAATTAACTTGCAAGCTATCTTGGTTTTACAATTAACAATGGGGAAGATGGTGTAGCAGTCATTTCATTTTTTTTCCCAATCCTTTTATGCCAATAGATGGATCTTGTTGAAATAAAATGAGGTGGTGCACCTGGCTCATGAAGAGTCTTTCAGACTAAGGAAAAAGCCACAAAAAACCTCAAACTTTGCCTAAAATAACAAATTTATCCCAAACTTTTTTTCGTGACACAAAAAACCCTGAACTTGTATCTGTGTGACACATTTACCTTAAACTATAAGGCATTTTCACCTTTTACTTTTTAAAATCTTTTTCTTTTACTTTTTTTCTTCTTCTTCTCTCTTCCCTCCGCCATGGCCGGCGGAGGGAAGCTGGACTCAGGAGAGGGCTGCCCTCGCCTAGGCTAGCTAGGGCCACCCTCGTCGGCGTCGAGCGAGGGCAACTCTCAGCTGGGTCAAGCAAGGGCCTCCCTAGCCAGATCTAGTGAGGGCACCCCTCGCTCGACTCTGGCGAGGGTCGTGGCTAGGGCGGCCCTCGCCAACGTCAAGCGAGGGGTGCTAGATTTGGCGAAGGCAACCCTTGCCTAACGCAGGCAAGAGTGGCCCAACGTCGGCCCCTCGCCCGGTGTCAAGCAAGGGTGGACAACTAGCGTTGGCCTAAGCGAGGGTCGCCCTCGCTGAATCTAGCAAGGGCCGCCCCCGCCTGAGTCCAGCTTCCCTCCGCCATGGCCGGCGAAGGCGGAGGCGGAGAGGCGGAGGGAAGATAGAAGAAGAAAAAATGGAAATAAATAGAGAAGAGAAAGGAAAAAAAAGAAGAAGATGAAAATGCCGTTGGTGGGGTAAATGTGTCACGGTTAGCAAAGTTTGGGGTATTTCATGTCATAAAAAAAAAAGTTTGCGATAAATTTATCACTTTGAGCAAAATTTAGAGTTTTTGGTGGCTTTTTTCCATCAAACTATAATATTCGTCATAAGGATTAAGGTTGCCTCCATTAGAAAGATAGGAGGTCAACATTTTTTTTCCCTTTTTTGGGTTAAAATTTTTTTAGAAGGACGGGAGGTTACCCCAAGATCACCTACCAACGGCGGTTATTGGCATTGGAAATCAGATCTAAACATGGTAAATGTGAAATGTCCAATTCTTATCAGCTGAGCCAACCCGTTGGCATGAGGAGGTCCATTTTATCTGGTAGTGATCAAGTTTTGGAAGATCGAGTACTTGATTCCTTTCTAGGCATGTTATTTAGTGATTGACACTATTGGCTGGAGGGGTTGTTTTTTTCTTTTTTGGCTCTGGAACGGAGACAAATGTAAATTCTTGGGCGCTTCGGGATCTTGGTTTAAGTTATCGTTGGTTTAGTTTTCAGGACATCTTAGGAAGTACTAGTGTTGGTTAGTCTTCGAGGCATCAATGGGACATTTTGGATATCTTTTTTGAGCTTGCAGTGAAAGTAATACTTCTGCATTTCATCAGTTAAACGTGAAGAAAAAACTTACTTATCAAAAAAAGAAAAAGGTTTTGCGAAGTACCCGTTAGCAAATTTCTCGGATTCCCATCCATGTAAGTCACTCACTTCTCTAAGTGCTCGCAGCCCTTCCTGAATGTCCTTCTCATCAAAATGCTTCTTACGCGAATGGAAGGCCTCCCCAAAACTTCCTTTTAGATACCGCACATCCGATGGATCCACTTTGTAAAAGATGGGCAAGGCCATGTGTGATGTTCTCTTCTTGCAATCCATGATATGAGTGAGCTCACGGAGGCACCATTTGCTCGAAGCATAATTTTCCGAGATGATTAGAATCAAAATTTTAGACCGTGTGATAGCATCAAGAATCTGTGAACCAAATTCCTCGCCAATTAGGATGCTATTGTCATCCCTGAACACGCAAATCGGCATCGTCCCTGCCTTGATCAGACTGTGATAGAGGTGATCGGCAAATGCCTTGCGGGTATCTGAGCCTCTAAAGCTCAAGAACACGTCGTATTGACCGTTACATACATCTATGGGTACCGGAGAGATGAACGAAAAAGTGGATGCTCCCTCAATGGTCTCTTCCTCTGCTCTCTCTCTCTTTCCCAGACTTTGCCCTCTGTCCATGGCAATCTAAGGGAAAAGTTGAAACGAAAGACGCTTTTTCTACTGCTTAAAAGGATCGATGAACAGCGAAAGACGCTTTTAGGATTCTTTTTTGCAAATGCTTGCTGGCTTGGTCCACTCCAAATAATTTGTACGTTAATTTCTCCCCATGGCAATGCTGAAGGAGGTTCGTGTTCTTGAGAAAGGTAACGACAACACAGCCCTCAGTTGAGTTAGCTGACGTCGTTTCACTGCGGAAGATTAGGTGGCCCAGAAGAGCCAACAAAAATCCCACATCATTTACTTCTTTAGAAATACATATTTGAAATTAAATAGATTGAAGTGTAATTAATCGACTTCCTTAAAACACATTTGAAGAAATACATAACTTCATGCGTGTCTATGATATTTAAAGGCGGATTCTTTCGGTTCACACCTAAGATATTGAAACTATGTAGGAAACTCCACGGAAGCATCTTCCTTTGACTATAAGCCCACACAATGCCTAATTCTTATCATAGTCTTTGACCTTACTCTTATTATTTTTAGCCTAATATTTAAACAACCCTAACTATCTCCACCACCTCATTTTCACAACCTCTTCTGTCTAATCCCATTTCCATTGGTCAAACTAATGAAGTGTCATGTAATTGTTGCCCAAAAAACCTCATCCTCTAAATGCGTGCATTTTCCTAATTGAAGGAAATTTCCATCAGTCACGTTTTAATTTGGCTGGTTTCAAGTTTTAGGCATTGCTTATATGTAAAATTAACTAAAAAGCTAAAATATTAATCGAGGAATTTTTTTTCAATTTCTCAGCTATTTAAATTATGAAGGAAGTCGATGAAAATGATTCTAAATGAAAGGGAAATACTTCCTTTTGGGCCCACTTTTTATTTTTCTAAAAGTGCATATAAATGAGAGAAAACGCAAAAATTGTACTTTTCTTCCGAAATCGGCCTTACTTCCCTTTTAAGGATGAATAGAATAAAGGATAATTAAGTCTATCAATGAAATTAAGTTCCATTTACATCATTTCCACCAGACATTTATCCAAACGTATTTCGAGGAATTTTAACTTTCCCTCTCTTCTTTTATGGTCTGCTTGTTTTTTTGTTGTTAATTTTTAGATTTTGAAATTTATGGCTTTAGTATGCTCAAAATTTGGGGCTTTTTGTGGGATAAAATTTTATGGATCTGAAATAGGATTAATATTAATACAAAAGGCTGCGTCTTACTTGTAACTAGAATATCACAGGAAGCAATTTTGCCTTTTGCTTTAGATGTAATGCAATATATTGCATCTTTTTGCATGTGTACAAATTAGAATATTACATGGTGTTGTGTTGACATTTAATATGGTGACATGTTTAACAATCGCATTTGTTGTGTTGTGTCATCTGACCGGCTTTATTAAAAGAGTCATGTTTGTATTGTAACGGTTTAACACGTTTCCTAAACACGTCTTGCTTAGCTTTTGCCATATTAATGTTATATCCTAACTCAACATGATAAGACAAAAATTGCCAACTATATCTTTAAAAATATGACCGCTCACAAAAGCAATGGCCAAAAACAAAATGTCCAAAGTCTCTGAACTGTTGCAGTCTTTAAGGACCGCTCGACGAAAGTTGTACTTGATTTCCCCCAAAAAAAAAAAAAAAAGAATTGCTAAAAAGTGAACAACTCTCTCGGCCTTTGCTCTCCAAGAAAACTCGAGTTTCCCTATGTTCTTTTCTCTTTTTGTGTGAATGTTGCTTCTCTATTTGTTTCGGGTCGGTTGCTTCACTGCTGTTGTGTTTTGGTTCAAATTCGGTGATTTCATGTTGTAATCTTATTTAAAATTGCCATACTCTTAATGAAGTTGGAAATATGAGGTAGAGATGAGCACCAGATTAACACCAATTTAATTTTATATAAATTATTGATTGATATATTGTCTACAAAATAGAGCTATAATTTGTTAAATGACACCAAATGAGCATGAGGGGTTAGTATCAAGTTACTAATGATTTATGAAATACTTGTACACTGTCATTTATTTTATTATAATTTTGTTGGCATTTCATTCAGCTCTTGAAAATCAATAGACCAATGAAAAAAGAAGGATGTGAAATATTAGAAAATTAAAAGAAAATATTGGAGAAAGCATAGAAAAGAAGAGAATGAAGTGTCTGGGCTTACTTTAAGAAGGAAGCAGTGATATTTAGAGGTAACGTCCAAAAGGCTTTGAATTATGAATTCATGACACAGAAAACTTCATGAACACAAATTAAAGGTAAAAAGGGAGTGAAAGATGCATGACAATCTTAGGGTAAAAGTTGGAACGAAAGATGCGTTTCTGCTACATAAAAGGATCAATGAACTTCTCTCTACAAACAAGTATGAACATGAATATGTTACCACACAAGAAAAAATCAACAAGAAATCTATAATTAATTGGTAATTAATTGACTGACAGCAGTTGCAGATCCTTTTAGCCCTCGCCTTATCTTCTTTCGGACCTCATCCTATTCAAGTGGAACTTGTTGGCTTGATCCACTCACGAGTAACGTGTAGGTTGATTTATCAATTGGACTACTAGAATCTATGTACGAGTATATTGCATTCAATCAAAAATATAAGCATAGGTTTGGTTTTCATGGTTATTGAAAATGGAATCTGATAAATCATTTAAAAGATAAATATTGGACTTGAAATGGAATTAGAAATGTGTGAAAGCTGTCGAGAAAAGACCAAGCTAGTAATTGTGGATGTGATTTTATACTTTAATTTTTTTCTTAAAATTTTCATATTCTTAATGAAGTTGGAAATGGGAGGTACACATAAAAAAATGCTCATGATTATTTATCTTTTATCTATTCCATGCCGGCACCATATGCTCCAATTTAATGTAAAATGAATTTATTTTGAACTAGTATGTTATTATCAAGCCTTTATGTTATTACCAAGTCTTTCATTTCAAATTTTAAAATCTAAAAGGTTGATTGATATCTTGTCTGTAAAATAAAGCTATAATTCGTTGGATGGCACCAAACGAAGGAACAGATTTTCTCTCAGTGCTCTCTTTTTGCGTACTTTTTTTCCTTCTTATTGAGATTATTGAATACTAGCATAGAGACGCAAGAAGCACTGCCAAGGAGCGAACCGAAATGGAAGCAGCATAGGATTATTGACTAAATTTGTTATAAGTCAGGTTAAATTGATTAATAACATTTTAAAGAATGAATTTATTGTTTGTAACAAAAGAGGTGTAAGAAATGAGTGATACAAAGCTAGGTGAATCTCCTAATACGTGCGTATGGCTCGATTTATTTGATTGTTTTCATGTGTGTCATTTGATCGAATTAAGTTTTTTTTTTTTCCTTACTATTGGGTATCATGTAAAAGATCTTAAGAAGTATCATACTATGGATGTTGGTATGTCTTATATTGTGATGATTGAAACAATCATGAGTTGAGAGCAGGTAAAAAGTAGCAATATAGTTAAAATGCTTAAAAACTTTTTTTCGTTCCTTATTTACTTTTCTTTTTTTCAGCAAAGACTCAGTCAATTTTAAAGCTTTGAAGGGAGAAAATGAGTTTTTTCTTTCCTTTTCCTTTTCTTCCTAAAGAAGGGAGAAAATGAGGTGCAAGGGAATATACTTTCTAGGATTAATGGTCCAACAATTTGAGGAAAACAGAATATTACTCATTTGAAATGTTCTCTTGGGAGGTAAAATTGTTGAATGAAATCTCCTTAAGTGAAGACTTGCTCTTAAGATGATTGGTTTGAGAATGACTAGGTTCCAAACTAAGAAATAGGATTTTATTAAATAATAATCGGTTCTCCATTTTTGTATCCAAGAACCAAACTAGTTGATCCTGAACCAGGCTACTTTTATTTTTCTGATTTATTTTTCTGATTTATTTTTCTATAAACTGATCGAGGGCCTTTAAACACAAAGAAACCTCATAACGCATAAAAAAAATTAGGGAAAAAACCACGAAAAATCCCGAACTTTGCCCAAAGTGACAGATTTACCCAAACTTTTTTTTGTGATGTGAAAAACCATGAACTTTGCTAACCGTAACACATTTACCCCAAACTTTTTTTTTTGGTGACAAAAAACTCTGAACTTCTGTCATGTGACACATTTACCATAAACCATAGGGTCGCTCTTGTTGGCGTCGAGCGTGGGAAGCCCTCGGCTGGATCGGGCGAGGGCCTCCCTCGTGCCCTCGCCCAGATCTGGCTAGGGAGGCCCTCGCCCGACACCAACGAGGGCGGCCCTCGCCTGCGTCGGGCGAGGGCACCCCTCGCCCGAGTCTGGCCAGGGCATCCCTCGCTAGGCCCTCACCGGACGCCAGATTCCCTCCGCCGGCTCCACCGTGGCCGGCGGAGGGAAGAAGAAAAAAAAAAGGAAAAACAAAAAAGATAAGACAAAAATGCTCTTGATTGGATAAATGTGTCACAATTTGAAAAGTTTGGGGTTTTTCACATCACAAAAAAAAAAAATTTAGGTAAATTTGTCACTTTGGACAAAGTTTGGGATTTTTGGTGGTCTTTTCCCAAAAAATTATCTCTAGACTCAAGCAAAATATGGAAATTTTGCGCGCATTAGAGTTTGACGCACTTGCGGACCTACTCATTCTAGTTCAACAAAAGATCAATACTGAATTACGATGCAACAAACAATCAGGCAGTAAGGCCATCATAGGATTAGCCACATCTAAAGTTAAAAACAAAGGCCTCCTTTTTTCATTGAAGTCAAATCTGAGCCGGGGACGTACCTCGTTAATAGGGAACATCGACTCCAAAAGAGAGAATTAAAGACCCTCCTTGGATATTTAGGGTCCTCCCCACGTCTGCAATAGACGAAAAGGGCCCAAAACACACTAGTTCAGCCTATTATTCCAAAAACAAAGCAATGAATCAATAGAAACGCTGCACTAATAAGACATGAAAAAGCGATTACCTCCCGCGAGCTGAGATGCGAAGAGAGGCACCAGAACGGAGAGAGAAGACCCTAAACAAGCCTGGGCGAGAACTTTCGAAAGTAAAAGAAGTGAAAAAGCGAGTGAGGACTAATTAGTAGACCATAGTCTCGAATTGTTCTACAAGAGAAAGGCCGAATGCGAAAGATAAAGTGAGAACTAAGAGAGAGAGAGAGAGAGAGAAGAGAGAGAGAGGACCAATCAGTAGTTGACGATAGTCTCGAATTATTATTGATTGACTGGTAGCAATTAAATTGTTTTCAGATGGCAAGCCAAGTCAAGCCACACAATTTTGACCAGAGAGTACGGAATGACCACTTGTGTTCATATCCACCTAAAAACCATTTTGTTAAACAAATAAACGTGGCTTTAACCAGCTTGTGAATTTTTCATTATATTATTATCAAAGGCGTTCTAACACCTGTAAATGCTACATCCGTCTCCCACCCTAAAACATTCATAAATCATGTTGTCAAATCAGTTTAGTAATTTTCTACGCTATATATAAGTAAAAGTTATGTCTTTAATGTAAGCAATAAAATCACATGAAAACCACGAGGAGTTTCTCTAATTCAATCTATAGATATAAAGTCCACCCAAAAATTGACCACATATTAAATATGTGCAAGTGCATTGAAACCAGCAGCTTTGCTCACTTTCAAGTTTTCCATTGTAACCAGCACAAAAAAATAGTACAATTGTGAATTTTTCATAATTTGCGGAAAACATTTGAATTTTCTGTCATTTTTCCAAAAGTTATGAAAATTGCCAATACAATGGAAAATGGTTTTATGGACATCCAAAAATTCTCTAGTTAATCTGATTTGTTCAGAAAAATTTTTGTTGTTGACAATTCTGATCTGTAGCCTGTGAAAGGTTTTGTGCAATTATTGAATACTAGCTAGATCATTAGCTAGAAAAATCTAGATTTAACTGTTTTCATGAAAAAAAAAAAGAAGAAGGAATTATTTATGCAAAAACTAAGTATTTTGGATGTTTCCGGCTTTAAGCAATTTTGGACAATTGGGTACGTATAGGACCGATGGACCCAAAATCAAGTGTAGAAGGGTATTTTTACAATTTTCATCGAGCAGGCTTTTTTGTTCTAAGGGAGTTCAATCAATCATTTACTATTTTGAAAACCACATCAAGATAAGGGCCAGCATGTAATTCCACCAGATTCAACGGTCTAACCATTCATAACCGATTAGTTTTTTTAGGTGAAAATAACTGATTAATTTAAATGAGTAGATTGTAGTAAGAAAAATTAGCAATACATGTGATGATGATTTTGAAAAAGGAGGGAATTTCACAAGTAATATTTTGTTTGATGTAAAGGATGATAGGTATTATGCCATGAGTAATAATCAAATATATTTTTGTCCAATCAATTGTAACAAACTGGAAAATGAAGATCACGCTTACCTCGAGGAGCGACATAGAGATGAAATTACTATGATGGATTTTAGTGTTTGAAAAGAAATTGTCTTGAAACAAATCAAGTTGTGTCCGAGTCCTGAAAGGCAGTACAATCTGGGATCACCTTCACACCTCAACCTAGAGCTATCAAACTAAATACACCTCAAAACAAAAATGAGACGCGCAATTGTACGTCTTTTGATTATAATCTTTTTGACGAAGAAGATTATAATCTTTTTGACGAAGACCACCGACGCAATCCCTTCCACTAAATTGGCAAGACGACTCCTACTTTCTTGGCTTTTTGACCAAGACCACCGAAACAATTCCTTCCTCCAAATTGGCACGACAACTCCTATAGGCTTTACTTGCTAGTTCTTTCTGTTATTGGATCATGTGGCCAAGCAAATCAAAGTGGAAATTGACTCTTTTACATGATGCTATTCCTTAAGAGCCACGGAATTATCTCCCTTATTTTTTGTCAAACGGAATTATCTCTTTTACTTGATAACTTTTGCAAAGTGTTCATATTGGAAATTTCTTCCTCTCTTTCCTTAAAAGATGAACCAGATTTGCTTGGGATGCACACAATCCTAATGTGGATTTGCGTGTCTTTGATGAGGAAATTTTCTTTTTTATTTGACTAACCCTCACATTGTGTTACTTCTCTTTGTAATAGGATTACATGGTCGCGCAAATCAAAATGAATATGGATAACATTTTGCTTTCTCTTCCCAATGAAATGAAAGCCTCTCACCACTAAAGCCATTGAAACGGTTAAAAATTTACTTTTTAACTCATATCAGTGACGTAGATTATATATGAGTTAACTAAAATTTAAAGAATATTTTATTATGATTTCAAAGTAACAAAATTTAACTCAACATATATTTTAATGAGTCTGAACCATGTCTATATGCAATTTATGTTATTTGAAAAAGAGAAAATAATGATTTTTCCATTTACTTTCACGTGGCTCCTTCTTATAGTGGGCCTCATGCTTGAGTGTGGTACATCCCAGCACATGGAGCCTACTTATGTGGTGCGACAACTGAATTAGTTTTTTCTTCACTTCCTTATTGCTTTGACCAATGATCGAGTGCCACGTCATTGTTCCCTATTTATTACATACCGCTAAATCTTGTTGGACTCAACGTAAAAATTTTATGGGTCCCATCATTTTTAGTTTTTCAAAAAATGATCTTTCTCACTAACAATTAGCTCAACGTCTCTGACCAAAAAAAAAAAAAAAAAAAATCTCAATGTCTAGCCGATGACATCAATTAGGGTCAATTCCTCCTCCATACACTTAAGGATGTAAGGAATTAGACTAATATCGTGTGCTTAATTTGCACATAAAAATTTTTATCTTACGTATTCAGGGATCAAAATTGTGATGAAGTATAAGGGAATGAAGAGGGAATGAAGAAAGCATGAGAAAATTTTCGAAAAAGTTATAAACCAATCATACTTGTGCCAATTCAGTCCTAATCAGTTTAATTTGACCAATTTGATCCTTTTGATAATATATTAATGTAGTTAATCCGGCCAATTGTGGTAGAAAATTGTTGACGTAGACGTTGAGCATCTTATAAGTAACGGCCGACATTGACATAATTTTTTTTTTTTTTTTTTTTTAACTTGTATAAAAATAGAAAGGGAAAACATCAATCCTACCATGGCTGGGAAGATTTTTTGAAAAGAGCACTTGAAGTGCGCGCTCTTGAGAGAGACTAGCGATCAATTCAATTCGGACTTGTGCATCATCCATCGATTGATCGAATTGTTGGAACAGGTTGACTTCTGTGGAGGATCAAGCCTTGGAGGTAGAGAAAGCTCAGTTGCTGAGTTTGGTGCTCAAGTTTGGCTTCAACAAGCAATCTGCCAACAAGTGCTTGGATCGGCTCATTTCGCTCTATGATACCCTAATCATTATTTTGTCACGCATTTTTGTGTGTTAGTTAGTGTTGCAAATATTATGTAGGTATTTCTCGTCCGCTACAATAATGGCTGTGGAATAGTCTACTTTTGTTGAAATAGATCGGAGTTAGTTTGGCGAAATAGTCTTGCTGATGAGCGAAATAGTATTGTTCTAATTTGATGTTTTTTTTTTTTTTTTTTTTTTTTTTTTTTTTTGGTCGATCAGTTTGATGTGTTTAGGTTGCTTTGGATGGTGGATTTTGTTGCTTATTAGCCAATGTTGCTTAAATGTCAAAACTACTCACTTTTCATTGGCTTGTCACGCCTTCAAGACACGACTCACATGAAATACCTTTTATTCTACCACATCATTTCTCTCTCTCCCGCCACCGCCCCTCCCCCACCATTGCCAATTAATGTCACCATCCTACGGTCACTCCCTTGACCAACACCAACAACGCCCTCCACAAGTTAGCCCCCATCTTTGTCCACATCTCTCTTTCTCGTCATGGCCCTAACTCGTAAATAGAAGTTTCTTGCTCAAAGCTACAATAATGCGTGACTAGATCTAGCGTCACATTTTAGTAATTCTGGCATGCATCCAGCTAGACATTGGGACGGAGCTTGACTAGATCTGATGTCGAGCCCAACTCTGCGGTGGGCCATCATTGAGGAGTCATAACTAAAGAACAAATATGTTGCAGTAGCCAAGCGCGACACCAAATTGGGTTAATGACATATTTCTCCTTACATGGCATGCTCATGCCAATATCTACATTTTGCAAAAGAAATCTTTATAATGAAAAAAGACTTTTCCAAAAATTCTATATTAATTTTTCTACGAAACCGAGTTAATAACCTTTCAGAAAATTCTATGGCAAGGGAAAGCAAGTCAAAGTCTTCCACCATCTTGCTTGCTTATTTGCAAAAAAAAGTGATAAGGCAAAAGTCGACAGGACCTATTCAAAAGAAAGGGATGAAAAAAGGACTAGCAAGGAAAAGCAAGTCAAAGTCTTCCACCATCTTGCTTGCTTAGTTGCAAAGAAAGAGTAGAGCTGTTAAACGAGTTGGTCGGGTCAGGTTTGGGTCGGGTCATTAATGGTCCGATCCAAATTGACCCATTAACCTATTTATAACCCATTTATGCATAATGTAAATTTTCTGACCCATACCCGACCCATTTATTTCTATGTAAAATAGTTTTATACAACACAAATTTAATGGAAAATTTTTATAATTTTTAAAATAATTATTTTAAAAAATTGAATTTTAATTATTTTTTATTTTTTTAAAATAAATTTTTAATTATTTTTATTTTTATTTTTTAATATAAATTTTCTTTTTCATCCCTATTACATGTAAGATGTATATAGTAACTCATAACCAACATATCCCCTATTGGTAAGACATCTCTTTATTTAATCCAAATCTAAGAAAATTCATACCCAAAATTGAGGTAGGCTGGGTTATAAACCCATTTAATACCTTCACATTTATTATTTACGTTTACGATCTAGTTTGACATGTCTAGATCTTCAACAGGGATAAAAGACAAAAACACGCCCAGATCGGATCTAGACTCAGCCCGTTTTCGCTGCACCAATTGCAACGGGCAAATGGCCCCTTTCCTCGCCCGACCCATGATCGATCCCCCACGTTTCTCGTCCGTGGCACGTGACTTGCAAGTGCAGAGACAGAGAGAGATTCGAAATCTTCCGGTTTCCATGTGAACCCCCCATCGAACGCCTAGATCCGCCAGCTTCAGCGCTTGGAGTTTAAAGGAGAAAACGACGACACATCACGAACCGTTCGACCTCGGCAGTTCTTGGCAGAGGTGAACGTCGTTTCGCTCTTCCCTCCCCCGTTTTTTAACTTTTCATCTTTTCTTTATTTCCTTTTTTTTCTTTTTCTCGAATATGGTTAAAGGCCAAATCGAATATTTCTAACAAGGCAAATCCCGATTTTTCCCTCTCCTCCCCTTTTATGAGCTTTCATACATTCTTTTTTCTCTCCTCCGCTTGGGACTTTTATGGGTAAAATAACGCTTCAGTCTGCCATAACTTGGCATGACAAAGGGACACTTAAGTGCTATAACTTACGAAATGTACATTTAAGTGCCACATTCGAAGAAAAACGGATCACTTAAATGCCACTCCGACTAAAATCCGATCAAAAGGCTGACGTAGCTTTTTTCCGGCAAAGTGAGCCCAAAACGACGCCGTTTTGCATGCAGACGTGGCCAAATAATGCAAAAACGGCGTCATTTTGGGCTAACATGGTAAAAAAAAAAAAAAATATATATATATATATAAAAAATAATTAAATTAAATTTATTTAAAATATTTAAAAATAATAATTTTTAATTTAAAAATTTTTAAAAATAAATAAATAAATAAAAGAAATGGAAATGTGTGGAGGCGGTTGAGGGATCGGCCCTCGCCCACCGCCGCCGCCGCCCCACCGTTGCTTGGGAAGGGTCGGCGACGGTGGGGAGGGTCGCCCGAGGTCGCCGGGCCACGGCCGGGGGCCGACGACCCCGGCCGATCGGCGGTGAGGGCTCGCCCGAGATCCGGCGAGGTTGGCGGCCCTCGCCCGCCCGGGCCAAGGCCGCCGCCCGCTAGGGCGACCCTAGCGGGCGGCGGCGGCGGCCTTGGCCGGCCGAGCGAGGGCCGCCGACCCTCGCCGGATCTAGGCAAGGGCGTGACCTTCGCCCCGGATCGGGGTGGGGCTCGCGAGCCCTCGCCGCCGGTCGGCCGGGTCGGCCCCCTTGGCCGGGCCCAGCGATCCCGGCCGACCCTCCCCCGCGTCGCCGGCCCTTCCCGATGGCGACGGGGCGGCGGCGGCAACGGCGAGGGCGATCCCTCGGCCGCTTCCCCACCTTTTTTTTTTTTTTAATTAAAAATTATTATTTTTAAATATTTTAAATAAATTTAATTTTAAATGAAATTTAATTAATTTTTATATATTTTTTTACCACGTTAGCCCAAAATGATGCCGTTTTTGCATTATTTAGCCACGTCAGCATGCAAAACAGCGTCGTTTTGGGCTCGCTTCACCAGAAAAAAGCCACGTCAGCCTTTTGGCCGGACTTTGGCCGGATTGGCACTCAAGTGATCCCTTTTACTCTAATTTTGGCACTTAAGTATACTTTTCGTAAGTTATGACACTTAAGTGTCCCCTTCTGCCAAATTATGGCACTTGAGGGGTCCACACGTCGACTTTTATGCAAGACGAAATTTCCGTTTCTTTTCTTTTTTTGCTAATTAAATGAAAGACATCTTGAAGGGGGAAAGTCCGTCAAATTGAAGCCATGTCTATCCGGGTACCCTTCTTTTTTTCCATTTTCAGTTATTGGCAATAAAATTATTTTTGAATAGTGGATAAACCTCAATTTTCGCAAAATACAATAACAGATCTCTCGAGATGGATTAGATGCGTTGTATAAAAAGAAGTAATACAAATGCTTTGACCACTTATTAGGATTTTGACTTGTGTTTTATTTGGTTTATGAAATTAGAGGGTTATTTTCAAGGATTTTTCTGAAATTAGATTATCATCGAGAAAGAAGTACGAGTAAATTATAATTTTTTTTTGATACCCAGGGAACCCCGTATAGCCGATAACCGGCGGGTAAACCCTGGGGTGACGCTAGCGGAGAACCTACCACCCCGGCGCCATACTTAAGACACCAAATGCATTCACTGGGTTTTGAACCCCTCACTTTTGGGAAATGATCAATGGGGTTCTTATTCAACGGAGCCACCACGGCCGGTGGTTCAAGTAAATTATAATTTATAAGACCGGATAAATAGAATCTATGCAAAGTCTTCTTTTTTTTTTTTGGTCAAAAAATTAATGCAGAGAGTTTGACTGCCAAAAAGATCAATAAATTACAGCTGCCCCCGTGGCGGAGGAGCTCGCCTGTCCGAGCCCGTGAGGTCAAAACTCGGCATCCCCTCGCCTCAATTCCCATCCTACCGAAAATCCATAAAACTCGCACCTTTGGTCTTCCTCCTCAAATCCTCTCTCTCTCTCTCTCTCTCTCTCTCCGTCGCTCTTTGAAAAACACTTTCACCACCCTTCGCTCTGAAAATGTAGAACAGGCACAGCAGTTCATTGTCTCCATCAAGCGTCGAGCGAGCGTCGACCACCATGGGGAAGAGAAGAGGCAAAACCCTAATCTCCCACACCGTAGTAGTTTATTACGATTCTTTTAGCACCGGATGATGATGATGATTGATTACGGTAACTTTTATACAACACAAGTGAGCTTTTCTGTTTCATCCTTTCCTTTGTCTGCCGTTTTTGATGCGGACTCCACATGTAATTATGGCGTACAACCTTAAATATGCTCAGATTAGAGAGATGAAACAGCTAGGATTCTGGTCCCAGAATCATGTCAATATGGCAAGGATCGAAAGCTTTTTTGCATAAACAAATTTAGGAAGCAGTTGCTGATGTTGGGCTGTGAATAGGTCTGCTAGCAGTAGTTGAACCATGAATGCCTAAATCAATAGACAATCTCTCTGGCGGGGGTTGTGGCTGAGCAACTGAAAGACCCTCAACTAGAACTGACTCCTCTGTTTTAGGCGCCAACATCTTTTCCCGCCTCATTTTCTTTGATCCTCCTATAAACAGATGATAAGAACAACATAAGCTACCATTTAGTGGCATATATCTGCTTACGCGTTGCACTTGGAAGAAAATTCACATACACGAGTAAAGAAGAAAGATGCTACTCTACATTCTCATGAAAAGTGAAACTACAGATACTTCTACCACTATGAGGTCTCAAAATTCATAAATTACACCGCTTAAGGCACATACATTACTCATACTATCAATGTCTAATCAATTCTATAAAGCAGACAACCAATTTAATTTCTTTGCGACTCAGGAATCACCGTTTCCTGCATCCAATGAAGAAACATAGAAGTCATATTACATAGCAATTACCCATTAAAAAAAAGGGGTCAAAGTAATAGCTGGAATAAGCAAAGACAATATATTAATCACTTTGAAGGAAAGTTATGTTGAGTCATGTGGCGGGCAGGTGAAACACTGAAAAAAAAATTTGGCGTTCTCCCCTTACACCAAGCTCTACATATTCTCTTTCAGTTATGGAAAAGAAAGTTGGTGGAAGAATGTAGAAATAACCATACCTTGTGTCGGCTGTAAAGTGCCCTTCCCCTCTCTTTGGCCCTACAAATTGCACGCTTAATACCATGGTTTTCCATAAAACCATTTGGCCACAACTCTGCAAGCTGTACCAAGTCTCCAAAAAGTCAAGACATTACACTGACAAAAGCCTCAGAACCAGTGGATGCAGGTAAAAACCAAACGAAGTGATAAATAAACAAAGATCATGTAAAACCGTTTGCTATGTAGAGATGGTGGGCTCCACTCAAGCGTTCTTTATTTTAATGTACTAGTACCCACACGCTTCGCACTCTCAATTTCCCTGATATATTTTTCCTCCCTAGGAGAAAAGAATTTCCTCTAGTTGTTTTACATCCCAGTGATCCCAAGATCTAGACGAGGACCGACATCAAAAGATGATAAATTAACAGAGATCATATAAAATAACAAGTCAAGCCAACCGATTCAGTGGGTTCTCCACGTTTCATTATGCATGCTATCACGATTATCATCAAAATGTTTACTTGAAACGACCTCACGGAAGCCTAAAGTTGACAACTGCAGCCATTTCAAAAAGCAGGTTGCACTGTCCACTCTTTGCATTAGTTATTAATTCAGAACAAGGGGAAAAGCGGGTTTACTGTTTGCATAATTTCATTTAATATTGTGAATAAATCATAAACTAACACTGCCTGCGAA
This sequence comes from Eucalyptus marginata, assembly GCA_014182565.1. Classification (NCBI taxonomy): domain Eukaryota; kingdom Viridiplantae; phylum Streptophyta; class Magnoliopsida; order Myrtales; family Myrtaceae; genus Eucalyptus; species Eucalyptus marginata. The sequence continues at coordinate 24,124,486 of CM024586.1, forward strand.
ACCCACATCAGGAATACTATCACCATGTTTGACCATTTTATGAACATGCTTGCAACTGTGGCCATAAAATATATTAAATATCAGCATTGTAAATGTAGTTGATCATACATCCAACTATTATTTCCTGCAAACTATGGCAATATACACAATCATGATGGTCTTGTGAACACTTCACAAAGATGATCCGTCAAAACAAGATTGCAACATGTCTATGGCAGCTAGACTACAATACCAATAGTAATTTTTAGATTTTGGGGCTAGTGTTACCTCACCATATAATTTTCTGGTTTGTGGACCGGTGTCCTCATCAAGACCCTTAAAGCATGGCATCAGATAGACAATCATGTTTAAAAGTAGCTTTCTCAATCATGTTTCAACTTAAAAAGGCAGCATAAAAAATGCAGACGAAATATATACATCAACAAAAAGGTCATAGAGATCACAAATCTTGTCCTGCATTGCAGCATCCATATCATATTAATCTTTCAGGAATTGTTTTTTCTTCCGATTCCTGAAAATCATCCGATGCTCCATATTGATGCTGTAGAGCCTAAATATTTGGCGGAGAATGTTAACTTTGGTAAGCAATGCAATAATATAAACCACAATTAAGGAACCAAAAAAATGCAAATTCTTCTTAACCCCTTTGCATCAAACATTAATAAATATGGTAAAAAAGCCATTAACAAGTCAGTCACATCACGCAAAGAAACCATTAAAGACGACAAATCATTCAATTTTGCCTAGTCATGTGCACTAGCAGTGAAAGCCATGAAAAGAAGAGGGCAGTGGAATAACTCTGAGCTTCATGGTTGGTACGATTCAAAGAAATCATATCACACAGCGTCACTCTCCTCCCATCAGCTGAACCCAACAAAAAGAAAATTAGACAAAATAAAAACGGAAGGAATTGGAGAGAAAAGAAGGTGGACCCAAGAAAATGAAGGGAAGTGCTCGGACTAATGCTTCATAAGAGAGCCTGGCAACAAGGTAGTATACAGCCTCTCATGTTGAAACAGAGCATATGTGAAATTCAAATCCAAGATCTAAATGTGACTTTAAGAAAATATCATAGCTGAAATAGCTACGTGTTAGGGAAAAGTTTAAGATACAAATAGAAAATGCCAAATTATGAAGAAAATTATGTGACACGACCAATGAGGCCCTTCAATTGTCAAAGGCCAAAACATGTTAACTTCCATTTTCTTTCGTGTGGCGCATGTGTTTGATTATATGGTGGAGTGGGTGGCGTGCAATGGGGGTTTAGCGGAGGAAACTTGAAGCGAAAAGGTTCAAAACAATGTGAACGTGAAAAGTTGACAAAATGGGTATCAACAAGAAAAATTCTGCAGCCTTAACCGCCCTTGAGTCTACCTCGAGCAAAGGTGACAAAATGGGTCAAAGACCGACTTTTTAACTCATACTCAGTAGGCTGGGTATTGTCTGTGCTGGTTTAAATTTTAAGAACAGGTTGTTATGCTTTAGAGTAGCAAAGCCCAACTAGATATGGGTTTTGTCTTGGACACCCAAGCCCAGCTGGCTAATTTTCAAAACTATATCTACAGCCCATATCCCTAAATGGAGTCGCGAACATAGGGTAGAGATAAACGGATGGACGTTAACTTGTGTTGTATTTATTCCATGCTAGCTCCGCATGCTAATAATTTCATCTGAATCCAATATATCTTAAAATGATATATGATATCACTAAGTTATTCTCTTAACCCTTAGAAATTTTAGATAATTGATTCATCTATGGAGCTATAACTTGTTAGATGACACCAAAGAAGGAGCAGATGCTCTCTAGACGCTCTCTTCTGAGACACTTTTATTTTTTCTTCTTGAGATGATTGAATACAATAATAGAGAGAAGAATTGGCGCAATGAGCACCCACAAAGGAACAATGCGAAATGAAACAGTGCATCCCTTTTGTTTCCGTTACTCTACCTTTGCCTTTTCTCTGTGGAAGTGATGGAATAGTATTAGATAATATGAAAAACAAGAATTGTTGGAAATTTATTGAAAATAATGAAAAAAAAATAAGATTAATTGTTTGAGGCATGCAAGACTATCCCTGAAAATAATTCTATCCTTAGGAGTACAAAATTCGGTCTAATAAGCTTTAGCGGCCATCCTCTAAGATACAACTCCGCACAAATTAATAGAAAGAATGAGAACATATTATGTGTATAGCGCAGCCAAAAAAGGAAAGATATGTGAATTCTTTGAATTCGATGTATCTTAAAGAATTGTGATTTAAAATTTAATCTTATATTCAAACTAGAGAAAGAGCTATTAAGAAACCGTTATAAATTAATTAATAATTAATAAAATGATGACCATTATAAATGATAATTCGATCACATCATAAACGAAAGAGAGAGCCCATAATTCTCCTTCGCCCTTCGTGAAGTTTTAAGACCTTTGTCTTGGTAAATTTCCTTACTCATCGTAACTTTTCTTAATCAAATGATAATTTGATCATATCCATAACTTTCCTTTAATGTATTGAAGTGATGACGGAAAATCCATTTTGCAAAATAGATGGGATGGATCATGTTTTTCCCCTTCTATCCAACAGTCCACGTTGAATGTAGGACTAATCCCAAAAAAGAGAGTTCTGACTTGTGAAATTTCTATCCCATCATGACGTTTTGCCCATAATAAAGTAGCTTATTATTATTATTTTTGCCAAACAGTAAAGTAGTGTTTGGAAATGCTATTTTTCCTAAAGTTTTGGAAATCATTACATTGTAATATTTATATTTAATATATAGAAAGGAAAAAAATGTAAATTAATAAACAGTATTACTTTGTCAATGTTGTCACGCACAGCAACGGAAACGTTTGTAACTTTCATATGATATGCAAGTCTTCACACATAATCCCATCTGCCGAGGTTAACGATGATTCAAGCCCAAGAGTGTCAAATGAAGCCCGGGGTGCGAAATAGAGCTTAAACAAACTTCTGGGGAGAAAGAGGAAATTTTTAAAAAAAAAAATCGAAAAAATAAGGCTCCAATCTCTCCCAATCTCCAGCGTATATATAAAAATAGGCAGCGGAAAACATCACCAATCCCGCCATCGTTGGGAACGTTTTTTGAAAAGTGCACTTCGTAGCGCACGGTCTCTAGAGAGATTAGCGATCGTCTCGATTCGACTGCGGCTCGTGCATCATCGATCGATCGATCGAATCGTTCAAACAGGTTGAGACTCCATGGAGGGTTGGGGCTTGGAGGAGGTAGAGAAAGCTCGGGGCTGCTGAGCTTAGCTCTCGAGTTCGGCTTCGACGAGCAGTCCGCCAGCAAGTGCTTGGGACCGTCTCGTTTCCCTCTACGGTAACTGGAATCGTTATTTCGTCGCCCATCTTTTTATGCTGATCAGCGTTGCGGAGGTTGTGTAGGTATTCTGACGATTGATTGTGTTGTGTGGATGATTCGTGAATCGATTGATTGTGCAATCCTGAATGTGGAGATTTATTGGGGTTAGTCGTCATTCTGACGATGGCTATGGAATGGTCTGCCTTTTGGATGTGAATGGACCAGAGGAGCTGGTTAAATCTAGTTCATTGATCTCGTCCCTATTTTTCTGTGGGTTTTGCGGAGCGGTCTTATTGACTAGTGAAATGTCTGACTTATTTATGAACTGACTGCAAATTTACGTATGGTGTCTTGCCTACATATAAATATGGTGTCTCACCGAACTAAGTGCAAATTACGCATCGTGGATTGTGTTTATTTGATCTCTTGTTTACCATGGAACTTGCAAAATCATTTCTTTCTTCTTTTGGTTTTCTTAAGGCGACGAAGGTCGAGAGTTTATCACTGTTGAGCACTGTGGTAATGACTTCCTAGCAGAACTTGCTGAAACTATGCAAGATACTGAGGATTGGAATGATTTGTAAGCTGTGGAAATCACAAGCTTGTGGAGTTTTGACTGACATGTTTGGCCAAGATATCATTAATGATGGTGAATGCAATGTTGTGCACGATGTCAATATTATAGAAGATTCTCCATGACCTGAGAAAAATTGAACTTTCCTTGAGGTAGATTCCTCTACTGACAGTGCAGACGACGATGATATATTTGGCAGTAAAATGAGCAGGAAACCCACATGCTATATTCCTGATCAAAGCAGTACTCCGAGCCCTTTATCCACTCAACTTCTGGCCAGACGATCTTTAGAATCCATGGCATGCTTCTGAAAACTATGAAGTTGTCTCACTCCTTTCTGTCCTCACCAGTTTGAAGGGATTAAGAAAAAGAAAGAAAATCAGGGTGGCTTGGCATGTGTCTTCCCATGCCCAAAACTAATTTGGTTGATAGTTGTTAAGTATGTTGCTTGAGTTTTTGATTCATGGACCTAGATTTGGCTTGGGATTGGCCCATGTAATTACTTGGACCAAATATGCAGCTTGAAGAATGTCTGAGTATTGTACAGGGTTGGCCATTTGGTGAAGCAACTGTGGACGCCTGAAGAAGCCACGATAGTTATCGGGCAAATCCCCGGAGTCTGGCCACAATGGTCCAGTTGTTTAGGAGGTTAACAAAAAGTAGGCAGATCTTGGCGCAACTTTTTATTCTTTTAACAATGATTCTGCAACCATGTTTTTATATATTTTTGTTGCTGAGGTATATTGGGTCAACAGGGAAAACGAGAAGAATTGAGAACAGATTGTCTTGGTTTTTGATCGGGAGAGATTAGAGGTCCTTCTCAGAAAACTCCTGGGAAACGCTTTCCACTCGTCTCATTTGTTTTTGATTGACTCTTGCAATTGGAGTTTTGGTTTGTGAGAAACTGATTTATTTCTTATTGTAATTCACTTTTGGTCATCGTAAAAAAACTCCTCCTGTTGACGTAGATGAAACTGCCCAACCCCTTAAATTAGTGTGTCACCGTTCTTTGCTCTTAAAATGTCTTTCCTTGAAAATTTTGAGTTTGCTTGTAATCTGCTCACAGCAAAGGACCTTTTGCAGGGTACCTGTACAAAAACATTTGGTAAATTGCTTATGAGGGCTCTCATCCGATCAAATTTCATAGACACTCCTAACTTTTGCCAGTTACTTCCACAGTCTCTAAGATCTAAATTGACTTATATTATAATCGTTTGGTCAAATAAGACAGTTGATTTCTGTTTAGGATGATGTAAAATACCTATATTTTTCAAATATTATGAGAGTATAGTACATCATCTGAGTGTGAAACTAGCATCCAGCGTCTTTGATAGGAGTGTTTTGCAAAATGAAGGCTAGGGATCTCCTGTACACAATTTTCTTTTTCCATCACTCCATGTCAGAAACTTTTTATGGTGCTGAAGAGGCTTATTTGTGTTAAAGGACTGTAAGAGCATTGTCGCTCAAGGTTCGATATTGTCATTTTCAAATAAAAGACATTTCTCTCGAATTTCGACATGCAAACAAGAAACTCTGAGTTATGAGGAATTGCAAGCCTTGGATGACATAGAATTGACAACTGTTGTAATATTCGGAAACACGGCATTTCAACCGATGTAGCATCAGGCTTGTAAAGCTTCTGTAGCCAAGCAAGATTCCTTCATTCTCATGCCCACTAGGGGTGGTAAAAGTTTATGTTACCAGGTTAGTGAATTTTAACATTATTTCTTTGTGTAATGATCGTATGTAGAAGTATGTGTGGAGACAATGTTTAGAGCACAAGGCCTGTGCACTTTGCTCAATGGTTGCACCAACTAAATGTAAAAGGGTAGACCTGTATGTCAAAATTTAAGCTTTAACACAATCTTCTATTCTGCTTTGTTTAGCTCTGTTGAGAAGGTCATGAACTTAAGGAATGAAATGTTTTTAAAATGAAGATTAAGCGATAGGAAGTGATTCAGGTACATAACCATGGGTTCCAACGTATGGCCTGAGACAAAATTAGAAAAGAAGGAAATAGAGTACATTCTCATTCTGCCTTCGCACATCTCTATCTGTTATGTGATTTCTGGGGAAAAAAAAAGTTTGTACTATTCTTCTAGGACCTTCTAATCACTTACCGGAAAATTCATCTTGTTTATGCATTAAGTGTTATTGTCAGTCATAATTTAGGTCCAATTCAAATGGGTTATGCTAAGTCAAAGAGGAATGAGTTTTTAAAGTACTTCCGCCAAATACAGGTTCTAGATTTCTATATTTCCTCGCAGTTATTGGCTATGCCATTATCTCACAAGGGTTGATAATCCATCACTTCTTTTTCCCATAATTGGTTCGAAATTATTGTCCTTTAATATACAATGGATCTTCATAAATGGATGTGAAAATGCATGGGCATCCACGTGAATTGAATGTGATTTGTAATTTTGGGTATTTATCCCAAAATTTATTAATTTCAGTAATTAATTGGAAAATAACCGGGCGTCGGTTGACAGCGCCAAAAATATTTTAGTGAACCATTAAATAGTGGGATTTTCTGAAAGAAAAATATTGTATTTTGGCTAAGGCCGATTGTGTACCCACACACGATATTTTATCGAGTATCTTTGATATCAACAAATTAGGCCAAGATATTATGAAATTGGGGAATTTAATTACGAGGTGCAATATTGTTGGCCATAGTTGAAAGGGTCGGGTGGGACCGTAAAGCCACTAGATCTTGAGAAGGTCGGGTGGGACCATAAAGCCATTGAATCTTGAGAGTGGCATCGATAAAAGGGCACGTGGGCTCGGTGAATTGATGCATCACTTTGGTGAACTAGTGCCTTAGAGAATGCACGTGGGCCCAGGGAATTAAGTGAGGCATCTTGGAAGAGACACGTGGGCTCGGTGATTTGATGCATCACTTTGGTGAACTAGTGCCTTAGAGAATGCACGTGTGCTCTGTGACATGGAATCGACTGAGTCGATTTATCGATGACTCGATTTAAATTGATGAATTGATGTGTGAAATTGTAATATGCATTAATTATATGCATGAGTGAATCACATTGTTTATGGTATGCACACATGAATCGATAATGTGCAGGGTGTGGCAATGGCCAGGTGAGATCGCTTATGATGCATGCAAAATATTTGATTTACTGAATTAAGGTTTAGGAAGATAATAATCCCATGTATGATTTATTAAGAAAAGGGTCGGCGAAAAACTTCTTCTAGAATTCATAGTGTTTTGATTTATTGAATTAAGGAGGAAGATAATAATCTGGATTTATTGAGTCAAAAATTCTAGAAGTGTTTTCTGTTCAGTCTTGAAGTAGTTGATATATGTTTCTAGCTCAAAGTAATTAGAAGACAAGTAGTGACTACTGGTCCTTCCTGATCAGCTGATGGTGAAAGAAGTAACAATTCCCTTGTCCCTTCCTTTCTTCATGTGCTCTTCTGATGTTTTTACCCTTCGTTTCAGCTGCCAGCAACTCTTAAACCAGGTGTAACAATTGTTATATCTCCCCTGCTATCTCTCATTTAAGATCAAATAATTACTCTATACCTCAAGTACGGCATACCATCTATTTTCTTGAACTCTCAAAAAAGTGCTGCCCAAGCAGCAGCTGTCCTCCAATAACTAATGCAAGAGTTAGCTATATTGGACTTCTAAAACTTATATTCTAAGTGTTGTGACTGTCAAATTATTAATCTCCACTTTTGCTTTGCCTGCTTTTTCAAAAAAGATAAACCATCATGCTAGCTATTGTATGTAACTCCTGAAAGGATTGTGGGAAACCCACCTTTTCTCAAGATATTGAAATGCTTGCATAGAAAGGTATTGTTTCTGATGCACCATAACTTTTTCTAAATGGTTCTTTATAAATTTTTTATATTTGACCATCGTGCATTACAAGCACAACTAGCTGGTTTTATTATTGTCACTGCAGAACTGATTTCCTTGTTCCTGATAAATATAAGCAAGTTAACTTTTATATATGCTAACTTAAACTCTTTTTCCAAACTTTTCTACATTTTCTGCATTTCTAGCCTAATTAAATTGTCTTCGAAGCCCAGAATCCTGTGAAGTTCTAATATAACAGAATGTAGTGTTCCTTGTTTGATGAAAAGATTTAGGTTCTGTCATTTGGGAATACATAGTGGCACATCGTTCATTATATTGAGTAAAGAGCACACAACTTAAATAAGCTCCAATGGAAATTACTTTCTAGAGAAATTGAATCCAGCATAAGCTTGGATAAGGATCCAAACTCCTCTCTATGGTTGGCAGGATACTCAGTCTCTTAAGCTGGCTCTTGTATCCCTATTTATTATATTAATGCTTATACTTTATGTTAACAACTTGAGAAAGGCAAAGGTTTGACCATGTGATCATTGATTGTGTTTCTTACAAGGTCTTAACTGGATTTGCTCTGCCAGTTTGATCTCATGAAAGGAACGTACTGCTGGTTTGAGCTTTTCTTCTAGATTAGACTGATTATCGTTGAAAGCTCATTGATTATCACTTTTGTGGTTGTCATTATTGTAGTCTATGGGGACAAGATTTTCGTCCAGATTATGGATTGGTATGTCTCAAGACTAACTTTGCGTATGACTTAGTGATGGCCTTAGCCGCAACTGCCACTCAGTGAGTTCGTGAGGTACTAAACTTATATATTAACCTCCTCATTATGTTGAAATAATCTGTTCGTTTTGATTGAATTATTCATCCATTGGAGGATATCCTACAAACTCTTGGGCTTCCCCATGCTCTTGTTCTCGAGACAAGCTTTAACAAACTAAATCTAAATTATGAGGCAGCTGGGAGAGCTGCTAAAGAATCGTTTTGCTAATTGTTGTGGCATAGCATATTGCCTTTCAAAGAGTGAATGTGTTGATATCACAAGATACTTGAATAAGAAGTGCTGTATAAAGATAGTGTACTATCATGCTTGATTACTAGCCCATCGAAGAGTAGCTGTTCAAAAGAAATGGCATACTGGAGAGGCCCAGATTGTATGTGCTACCATTTGCCTTTGGAATGGGAATAGACAAACCTAATGTTGTATGTAGAAATGGACTCTGGCCTTTGCCTATTTCTTATCTTTTAGAAGTCGATAAAATCATCGTGGTATGATGCCTGGAGAAGCGGAGGAAGAGGAAGGTGGCCAGATACAAGCTTTATTTGGTCGAGTCAAGTTCATGCTTATTGTCATTAAGAGAGAAAAGGATGAAATCAGTCAGGAGGAAACAGAGGGGTTTGTTTTGTTTATTGGGTTATCACTTTAATATGTATCTAATGTTAAATAAGCATCCAAAAGAGTGTTACAATGTTCAATCTTTCTGGTATGATGTCTGTTCAAATTGTTGTTTCATTCATCGATCTCCAGCATTCAAGACATAGGAAAATGAGATGACTTGTATGTGATAGTCCATATGTCTTTATATTTGCCAAAAGGATTGTTTTTTTTTTCCCCAAATTTCCTTACCTTTTGATTTATCTACAACATGATTTTGCAAGCATGCATGCATTCCCATGCAAAGTAAAAATCATCTGTCCTGCTAATTTCTCCTCTTCTTGACAACATGATGCTGAATGCAAAATAAGAAGACTACTTTCATTTGTTGAATTTAACGTTTAGATCTACTTCGTGGTCGGTTTCATTGTTTAGAACTCTCTTTTGGCCAAATGTTTTTTAAGTCTCCGTTTTGGGGTTCTTTTAACCCTGTAATTTCCTCAACTTGTCTATTTCGATTCCTCTGCGTTATATGATTCATCATATGGCAAACTAAAGAAGCTATATAGTCCGACATGCAGTTTGCAGGTGTAAAATAAATCGAAAGGCCTTCACCAGTTTCATTCTGATTTGAGTGACAGCTTTCATTATTCCAGTACCCTCCCGTCAAGCTCGGGCCAAAAAAAAGAGGAGAACCAAAGAACTTTCTCCTGTCCTTTCGAAACCTACGTTGTTATTGTTCGAATGGCTGTTATTAATAGGATCTTTATGTAATATGTGATGGAACTATTATAAACAAGCTCAAAGCAAATCCTCTGCATGAAACCAAAGTAGAAGAGAAAAAGGGGGGAAACTCATGAATAGAACCAAATGGTTCAATCAGTTCAACATGTTCATCCAATCATCTGGTCGATTCACGTTCCAACTTCGAATAATTCGGTCAATAAGGTCATGACTCATGTCGTATAAGCAGTCAAACATAATGCCATTGCCCTTTGGATAAAATATCTAGGCACTTGTTGAGCAGCTAAGTTATAAATTATACAGTCAATACATTGACTTTACTTGCGACTTTTCTCGTGTTATTGAGTAGCGAAGTTATAAATTATATAATCAATACATTGACTTTAATTGCAACTTTTCTCGTGTTATATATAATCAATATGCTCAAAATTAGATTATTTTGTGTTTGGTATATTTCACTAATGTTTTAACTTGTTAGTGCGGCCCACATTATGCATGATTGAGTTAAAGTTTTGGTAGAGAACGAGCGAATCAGACTATATGATTATCTTGTGAGTAGCTTTTAACTACAAAGTTCCACCATTGTAATGCAATACGATGAAGAGGAACATCTGAGAGTGGTGGCCCCAAAGAAATTGCTTCGATTGAAACTTGAATGCACGACCAATGACTACAATTTGGCATAGTAGAGTCCAAGTACCAACCAAATGAGTATAAATCTTGAGGGAGTACTTTCACCCTTCCAAAGGTTCTTAACATTTTTCTCAATCTTCAACTGTAGCCAACGCCAAAGAAAATTTGGTTTCAGGTATGAAAATGTATGGCTGTGTCTACCCTACTTAATAGACTCATGTTTTCTTTTTTTCTTTTTTTTTTGGTCTTGAGACTCATGCTTAAAAGAATCAAGTTTGAGATTATACGATTAAAGTGATTGCAAAATGCCAATACATGAACTTCCCGGATCCGAGAGCTGATTGTACACTAACAAACACTTTTATTTTGTGCTCAAAATTCTTACGAATGAGAAACAACCGTCTTTCAGGAGCCTTGTTACTGAAAATCTTGCCTGCAATCGATAGATTATTTGCTGATCCCATGACATTCGCTTTTTCATGAAAGAAGTCTCTCACATTCCCAGAATTGTAGCTTGAAGTGGTCATCTAAATGGTAATCTTGTTGACAAACATGATTTTATGCTTAACTTCACATCCAGAACCACCTGCACATGCAGTCTTCCTGCAAGCATCTTGAAATTCGACCTTTGCTAAATAATAACATGATGTCAAAGCTTGCAAAGAGTCAACTACTGCACCACATTAGAAGAGGTCCCTTTATATCAAGAATCCTATCAAGATTATCAGCATCAAGCACATTATAAGCACCTTTAGCGAAGAACTTGGGAACGCCTTTCCATAACGTCTCATGACAAATCTCATTCCGGTCCACATCTCCATCTTGTGATGTTTGGGAATGCTCTCTGAATTTTATGAAATGCAGCTTGAATCTACACAAGAAGGATAGGATTTACTAATTATCAATAAATAGAGATAACTAAGATTGAAGCATCACGATTTACATCATGAAAGATACAGTACAAATGCACGAACGTCATTTGCACCAATTGCAGTTGGACCGCAATGAACAGAGACTTCATGAGCTGCCTGATGAAAACGAAAACAACAGGCTTGGGAGAAGTAGCAATTAGCAGCACTTTCCTTGTTTGTGTTTAGGAACATAATTGATGTCAATAAAAATATGCTGAAAGGTGAAGTGCTTAAACTACAAAGCAGAAAGATGAATTTATTACTTGGTTATTTTGCAATATCCTGTTAGCAAAATCAGCAATACAGGATAGTATCACATCGATAAACTGATAGAGATGAAGGAGATTGTCTTCATGCATACTTACATACTGATTTTTCAAGTAAAATTCCACAGCTCGCATAGCATAAGCACACAGGTTATTTTTTCATTGTTATGGTACGACTAGTAGTGCATACCTCCCTTTTTAGAGCCTTATCGAGTTTAGGAGCAGTAACATTTGAATGCAACGGCATCAAACACCTCTGCATCAGAGTGACATCCAAAAAAATCAGTAGCTATGTATTTGATTAACAGAGAGGTTGAACCTCATGAGCATACAAAAAGCAGACTCAACTCAAAATACAACATCAAAATCATTCAGGTATGTCCTGTTGAGCCTAGAAAAAGTGTACTAGATCCTCACAAGCATCAAAACTTCCTCAAGTGACATAGAGAATCTCGGGCAAAGACAAGTCACCGATTTCACTTGGAATTGCTCTTTCAAATTACAGCATGATAAGAGACTTGTAGTGCGCAGATTTTTCAACGATCCTATAGCACTAGGAAGCTTTTCAATCCCAACACCACTAATGTCTAGATGTTGCAAATTCTATAAATCCCAAATTAAGCTAGGGATGTCTCCGAGTGACACACAACAGCTGGCACTCAGTTTCTCCAGATTCCTCAAAGAACCGATAGACTTAGGAATCTCAGTAATATCAGCAAAATCTAATATAAGTTCTTCTAATTTGACAGATTCGCCTCCTTTCAGTTCTAACTCACGTACCATCCGCTCTTGGTCCAGTCCATTGCCACATTCTTCTTCGACAATCCCAAATCTCCTGTGGATCCTAAGATTGCCACACTCTCCCCAATTTCAACTTGGTGATCCAACCGAACGTTGAGATGCACCTTCTCCCGTCCCGACTTTGATATGATCTTCTTCGCTTTCTTCTCTCTTCTCTACAACAAACACACTAAATTATAGCTTCTACCAATAGCCTCCTTCCTTGTCTAAACAACTTAAATAGCAATTTTCACTTGAACCACCAATTCATTCTTTGTCATTTAACACCACATTCAAAGAGAAACCTCAAATACAGACAGTGTCAGACGATCAGTGCCGCTAGCTTTTATTGCAAGAAAAACTCAAAAGAAGAACAAAATAACTCTTTTATTTCGCACCAATTCTCATTCAAGAAATAGACCCCACATAAACTCCATCCACACTAGCAACACAGACAAACCTTTGATAAAAAATTGCATAAAACAACTCAATACTTCACTGCAAACCCCAGTGCCCGATCATACTGAGGTAAGTGTACTAGAACAAATTCACCAAGACTTGGTTTTGGTAGTGGAATCACCACAAACAACCATGGAGGAGCAACTCCAAGTGGCGTGAGCTCCATGCGTCCACATGAGAGAATCTCGAAGGGGAGAAGTAATGCTGCTCTTCAAGAACGAACTGGTCTCTCTACTTGGTTTTAGGTATGAAAATGTGCATGGCTGTGTCTCTCCTACTTTTATATTCATGCTTAAATAAATCAAGTTTGAGGTTATCCGACCAAAGTGATTGGAAATGCCTACATATGAATTTTGATGTAACCAGGGCAGACAGATGATTTTAGAATGCCATTATTTTGGGTTCAAAATTCTTCCAAATAAGAAACTACCGTCTTCTTGGAAACCTTTTCATTGAAACTCTTGGCTGCATTTGACAGATTATTTGCTGATTCCACGACATTTGCTTTTCCCAGAAAAAATGTCTCTCCCAGTCATAAAACTGTAGCTTGAAGTGGGCATCTAAATGGTAATCTTGTTAACAAATCTCATTTTTTGCTTGACTTCACATATAAAACCACCTACACATGCGGTCTTCCTCCAAGTGATCTGTGATGCAGCCTTTGCTAAAGAATAGCATGATTTCAACCTTGCAAACTAATACACCACATGAGAAGGGGTTGCCTTATATCAAGAACCCTTTGAAGAATATTAACAGCATGGAGCAAATGATAAACGCTGATAGCAAAGAACTTTGAAATGTCTTTCTATACTGACATAGCTCATTCTTGCCCGTATCTAAACCCTGTGGTGTTTGGGGACTTTCTCCAAGTTTCATCAAATGCAGATTTAATCTACACAAGGAAGATAGCACTGAGTAATTATCAATAAATGAAGATGTCCAAGATCATAGCATCAGAACTTACCCCATGAGAGATAAGGTACAAATGCGTAAACATCGACACCAATTAGAGTTGGACCACAATGAACAGAGACTTCATTAACTGGCCAATGAAAAAGAAACCAACAGGCTAAAAGAGGTAAGCAATCAGCTCCCTGTTTGTGTTTAAGAACAGAACTGAAATTAATAAAATTATGCTGAAAAGGTGAAGTGCCTAAACTACAGAACAGAAAGATGTATTTGCTACTTGGTAATTTTGCAAGATCCAATAGCAATACGGGATAGTTTGCGAGGAGGTCAATTTCAACTTTAAAAATCCAATGCCACATACATGAGAATTGAGCTTGTCAAATCTATATGATAACATTCGAAGGATATCATCACACAAATAAACTGATAGAAATGGAGGAGCCTAGCAATGCATACCTCCCTCTTCATAGCCTCATCAATTCCAGTGTGATATCATTAGACTGCAACCGCATCGAACAACTCTGCATCAGGGATCAGGGTAACATACAAAAAATCAACAGTTTAGTATTTGATTAAAGGAGAGCTAGAACCTAATGAGCATACAGAAAGCATATTTAATTGAAAAAAAATACATTTACAATCACTTAGGGATGTGACGTTGAGATCAGATTGAGTGTTTTGGATCTTCACAAGCATCAAAACTTCCTCAGGACACTCTAGTTGGCCCCAAAGCCTCTTCAAGTTTGCCACGCAAGATGGTCCTCAGCTGTTGCTGATGCTTCCTCTGCAAAATCCCTTTTCTTTATTTTGATCGGTCTCAAGTATGGAATTTGAAGTTCCTTGGCCAAGTGAGCCACGCCCAAATCAGTCATGTGATAAAGCAATTCCATGACAATAATAGGATCAAATAGGATGCAAACTAATCAGCAAATTCTTGAGCTCCTCGTCCCAGCTTGTTTCACAGTAGATTGAATTGAAGTCCCAAAGTAAGCCTTGGTCATTACATAGACCAACCAAACCTGTCATAGAAGCAACACCAATTTACCTTGCTTGATAAACTTTCAAAACAATAGTTTGACTACTAGTAATGTTAAGGTGGTGTACATTCATATATGACAGACTAACCAAAACTACTTCAACATTTTTTTTTTAATCACTAACTAGAAACACTTGATATGTTTTATTTTAGCTCAGTTCATCATACTTAATGGGAATTGATGCTCTTCTTAGAAGTTTCAAGAGGGACATCAAGGGAACAATAAGAAACTTGACAGGGTTTCCATTCATCACATAAAACTAATATGTTTGTCCCAAACAAGACATCTGCCATTAGTCAAATTTGATACAAAAGAACTCACAAAAGTAACTCAAAATGGCCAAGGATTTTTTTCAAAGAAAATATTAATTCTGGACAGGGAAATTCTAGGCATAGTTTACTATATTGAGTAGCAAAAGTTCATCGGCCTCAATTCGAAAATTTCAAATCCCAGGTTTACTGATAGAGGAACTATTAAATCACTAGGGAATTGTTCATCTTTGCTTGATATTTTCATCTTTGCCTCGCAAGCTGCTAATCTGTTTGCAGTCTGCAGAAGCTGCCAATGGAAGAATAAATGAAAAATATTGCTATGTCGAAACCAACGGCAATATATGTAGGCAAATCTGGAGTTTCCAAAATCAATCAGATAGATACCCAGTGTGGAGCAAATCATTCTTTAAAAAAAGAAAAAAAAGTAGAGCTTTGAGAAAAGTATTACTCTATTTGCTCATGCTGACCATTCAAGGATGAAGAATCTTACTATGCCTTCTATTGACATTCGGGTCTGCATTTTGATCTCGGCTAAAGCATCATGTCAGGTTCTATGACCAACTCCCCCACTCCTTCAAATATCTAAGACAAGGAATTTAGGGAAGTACAGAAACTTGTCATGGAAAACCTTCTTGTCAAAAGGAGATAGTGATGGAAACTAGGTCATCAATCTCATAAAAAAAATGATGCTTATTTACCTCTATTGAAGAAACAGGACTAGTCTCACTGTTGTAATATGGGTATAAGATTCCTCACATCATTATCACTGCAAGATAATATTTCCATAGAGAACTCCAAACCGATGTTGTTCATAATTTCTAAAGATGTGCATTCCCAGATAATTTCGGTATTGCTTCCAATGAGTCACAACCAAAAATATCCAAATCAATTAAATCCAACTTTTCAAGTCCCCGAAAATGAGTAAGTTTCTTGTAGTCTCGAACTCTTAGAGATCGTAACTTCTCACATACATCAAATCTGGCAAAGTCTCCATTGATTTGCATCCTATAAAATCCAACTTTTCTAAGAACTTCGCACCGTCAAGACATTGAATTTTGACTATATTGTCGCACTCGACAGCCACTAATTTCTTCAAACACCATGATTCTGGACAGAGAAGCCTTTTTAATGGAATTGCAGTCATATATAAATATGACCTCCAAGAATGCCAAATTATCATGCCCTGAATTTCAACTAGGCTATCACGATGCTCGGCGTGTAATCATTTCAGACGAATCAATTGTCTAAGGTCCAATCTTTCAATGGAACTGCACTTTTCTATTGAAAATCTCGAGGGAAGGCAAGTCACCGATTTCACTTTTCAGACTACAGCACGATGAGAGATGTAGAGTCTGCAGATTTTTCAACCTTCCAATAGCACTGGGAAGCTTTTCGATCGTAGAATGACTCAAGTGAAGATGTTGCAAATTCGGTAAATCCACAATCGAGCTAGGGATTTCTCTTAGAGACTCACAACCATAAGCACTCAATTTCTTCAACTTCCTCAGAGAACCAATAGACGTGTTCATGGTCATCAAGAGAGAAAAAAATCCTCCGAAAAAATCCTTCCCATCCGAGAAAGGGGAGAGGCCGAGAGAGAGAGAGAGAGAGAGAGAGAGGAGAGAGATTGAGGACACGGATGGACACGTGGTCGCCGAGCTACCGATCCCATGGAGTTGGCCGGAGTCTAGAGATCATGACGATTCAAACTCTTAACCAAAACCAGATGTACGTAGCCAAATCCCGGCCTCGCATGCTCGAACACGCTTCACCCCCGCACAGACTAGACAACGTGAAGGAGTCGACGATAAAAGCATCGTGGTGGAATGATCCGGAGAAGAAGAGGAAGAGGAGGGTGGCCAGATACAAGCTTTACTCGGTCGAAGGCAAGTTCAAGGCTTCTTTCAAACAAGGGTTCCAATGGTTGAAGCGCAAATGCTCTACCTTCGCACATCGATTCTAATTAGCAGAAATTAAGGAATACCGTGTCCATCGTCATCAAGAGTTAAAAAGGGTGAGAAAGAGGAAACAGAGAGATTTGCTGTGCTCTTTGGGTGTTCATCTTTATATGTATCTAATGGTAATCAAATATTCAGAAGGGTGCCGCAAATGTTCAATCTTTCCGATATTATGTTCATGTGACTCATTGTTTCATTCATCGATCTCTAGCATTCAAAACATAGGCAAATGAGACAACTCGTACGTGATAGTAATATATATTTATATTTGCTGATTTTTCTTTTTCTTTTTTGAATTTTCTTACCTTCTAATACATTTGTAACAGGATTTTGCATCCATGCCCACGCAAAGTAGAATTGTCTAATTTGTTCAATTCTCCTCTTTTCTGTAAGCTCTTTTCCTAATAAATGTGATGCTGATTGCAAAACCAGATGAATACTTGTATTTGTAGGATTGACATTACCATCCATTTTGTGGTCGATTTTGTTGGGTACGATTTTGTTTTGACCAAATCTTGTTTACGCCTTGTTTCTGGGGTTCTTTAACCCCCTAATTTCCTCAATTTGTCTAGTTTGATTCCTCTTCGTTGTACGATTCATCATATGGCAACATATATTGCTGACGTAGATATTCTAAAATGACATGCGCCGGTGCTAAACAAAACAAAAGGCTTTCGATGGTTCCATTTGTTGGATAAATTCTCCTCAGAGATTTTGAAGTTGACAAAACATTTCTCTCGGCTTTCTACCCAAAGTGGTTCCATTTTCAAAGTCTCAATGGCTAAGGAATATCTTTCGACTGGATTCAGCACTACAAGATCTTACATTCGTATCCGAATTGATATAGATTCTCTAAGATTCGCAACTTATTTGGAAAGTTCTACTTATGGAAACCAAGATCCTGATTGTATGGGCGAGCAGGGATTGATGGGCTATCTACACTTACCTTAAAGAGCTCGAGATCTCTCCAAATTGATTCTGTCCAACGGATTGATTGGAAGAACTTCTTTGGAAGGTGCCAACGGTAATGAAGGCATGAAGAAGTGTATAAAGAGAGACGCTCGAGTTGTTGAAGTGTGCTGGATAGAAGAATTCCAAGTCTGAATCTCCATATTATGTTTGTGATCTTATTCTTCGAGCAATACATGTAATCAAAAGAGTGATCATAGAGTGGTGAGACCTTGAGGAAGTGTAGTAGAAGTTCTACATTGTGGACTCAAGAGCGTGAGACGTAAACACTCTTTTTGATTCTTAGTGAAATCCAGCCAAAAGGGCTGTCCGTGCGGGAGAGTGGACGTAGGCTTGATATAAGCCGAACCACTATAAATCTGGAGTCTTGATTCTCTATCCCTAATCCTTTTATCTTTCATTACTTTCATTTGCTGCGATTGTTGTTTTTAATTCATTAATCTCATATTCGGATTTGATTGTTAAAATCGCTTTAATCACCTATTCACCCCCCTCTAGGTGCTAATTCTAGTTCTAACAATTGGTATCAGAGCTTGTGTACTCGTTTATAAGAAGTGTCTTTACTTCTGAGTAAAAGATCTATGGCTAGTATGTTACCTACAAGGTTGGTTGAAGGTCAAAGCAATACCAGACCTCCATACTTTGATGGAAAAGACTACAAAGATATGGAAGAACAAGATGAAAGCTTTCCTAAGATCGAAAGATCCTTTGGAATGGGAAGTGGTAGACAAAGGAATCATTCCCGCTGCAAATCGAATCGAGAGAGGAAAAGAAGTTGCTGATCCCACTCTAATGACTAAAGAAGAAATCACCAAGAGACGGACTCTTGACGCTAAAGCCATTTACTCCTTATATTGTGCTTTATCCCCTACCGAGTATAACAGAATATCTTCTTGTGGTACAAAGAAAAGAAGTCTGGGATAGGCTTCACATTACCTATGAAGGAACCGATCGAGTGAAAGAGACAAGGATCAACATTCTTTTGGGACAATATGAAGTCTTTAAGATGAGATCGGGAGAATCAATAACGACATGTTTAGTCGCTTTACTGAAATTGTGAATGGTCTTGAATATCGGGGACATCCAATCTCGGGACATATGAAGGTCAACAAACTCCTACGAGGACTCTCTAAAGACGGAATCACATAAAAACCTCAATAAGAGAGACACAGAGGATTGCTCCACTCTCTCGTAGACGAATTGGTTGGGACTCTTCAATCTTATGAAGTAGAGCAAACCAACGAAGAGGAAGATTCAAAAGGTAAGAAATCAATTGCCTTAAAGTCTAATGACTATTCTGATGCTACAGATTCTGAAGAAGATCTAGATGATGAAGAGCTGGCACTTATGATAAAGAGATTCCGAAAGTTGAACAGAAAAGGAAGAAAATTCAACTGGAAGAAACAGAGCTCACAAAGGTTTCAAACAAATCAACGAGAGGAAGATGACTCTAACAAAGAAGTGACTTGCTTTGAATGCAAGAAAAAGGGACACATCGGACCCAACCGTCCTCTCGTTAAAGAAGAGAAAAGGAAAGACCGAGAAATACGGGAAGGCACTCAAAGCGAGACCAGGTGATACCGAATGTGAAGAAAGTGATGATGACTATGCCAATATCTTTTAATGGCAAAATCTGATTCGACTCGCACTCGATTCGATACGACTCGACAGTGAACTCGAGGTTAGTAATCTAAGAATTCCTATCAAAGTTTTGAAATACATTGATGAACTTTGTCTTAGTCTAAAAACTTCTCTTAAGAGGATCTCCGAATTGAAAAAGGAAAATTCTACATTGAAGCAACAGGAAAAACTTTGGAAAGAGAAGTTTGAAAAGTTAGAAAACAACTTTACTTGTCTTGAAAGAAAACTCGACTCGTTTCCAAAGAAAATAATCTTTTGAAAAATGATATTTCTAATATATCAAAAAGATTTTCAAATGGTTCTGAAAAGTTGGATAAGATTCTTTCGATACAAAGACCCTAATTTGATAAGTTAGGTCTTGGTATGACTTCAAACTATTCCTCTCATTGATTTTCCAAAGGTGAAGGAAAGAATCAAACAAAGACTAACCAGAATTGTTTATAAAAATCATTTTCAGAAAGTCTTTGTAAAACCTGTTGGCGAAATGCTTTAAAATGTTCCAAGTGTCAAAGCTCGAACATTTTGAGAAAGAATGTCCTTTGGTTTGGAGACTGTTAAAAGGAATTGGGCAAAGACTCGTTTATTGCTCTAACTCTTCCTGACCCAAGATGATGTGGGTACCAAAGAAAGCTTGAATTCTTTTTAATTGCAGGTCACTATCAAAAAGAAGATTAAATGGTATCTAGATAGTGGCTGCTCAAGACATATGACGGGGAGACTCAAGTTGCTTCATAAAACTTGACCCCGAAAGACGGAGGAAAAGTTTCCTTTGGAGGTAACAACAAAGGAAGAATCATTGGTCGTGGAACAGTCAAGATTGGAAGTCTGTCAATCAAGAATGTTTCCTTAGTTGAAGGATTAAATTACAACTTGCTTAGCATAAGCCGGTTGTGTGATACTTGGATTCAAGATCAATTTTCGGAAAGAAAGTGCTCGGGAATCGGTAAAGACTTTACTCAATCCTTTGCGGGACGAAGACATGGAAATATCTATCTTCGGATGTAAATCATGAAAGATCTCGGTGCTTGATATCAGTACAAGATGAAACTAATCTATGGCACAGAAAACTTGGCCATATCAATATGAAGCAAATCAGCAAGATCTCCTCCAAGAAACTTGTTCGAGGATTGCCTATTCTCAATTACTTAAAGTCGATCTATGCACACCATGCGTGCGGGTAAACAGGTTAGAAACTCTTACAAACCAATAAGTAAAGTTTCTACTAATCGTGTACTTGCGGCTTACGCATATGGATTTATTTGGACCTACTAGAACGCAAAGCATTGGTGGAAAAAGGTTCTGCCTAGTAATAGTGGATGATTATTCACGATTTACTTGGGTCTACTTTCTTTCAAGTAAGTCTGAAACTTTCTCTCTCTTTTCAAAGTTTGCTAAGAAGGTGCGAGAATGAGAAAGGTTACACTATCTCAAGTATTCGTACGACCATGGAGGTGAGTTTGAAAATCAAGACTTTACTAAATTACGTGATGATTCTCGTCTTCAAGCACAAATTCTCCTCTCCATACACACCGAAACGAATGGGATTATGGAAAGGAAGAATAGGTCTTTACAAGAAATGGCAAGAACTCTTTTAATTGAAAGTAATATTTCTTCAAGGTTTTGGGCTGAAGTCATTTTACCGCTTGTTATATTATTAACAGGGTATTTTTAAGACCAATTCTTGAGAAAACTCCTTATGAAATTTTTAAAGAAAAGAAACCAACTGTTTCTTATTTTCAAGTATTTGGTTGTAAATGCTTTATTCTGAAGAATGCAAATGATCGAGTTGGTAAGTTTGAAGAAAAATCAGATGAAGGATTCTTTCTTGGTTACTCAACCGCAAGCAAAGCCTATAGAGTATTCAACAAGAAGACTCGGGCTGTGGAAGAATCAATGAACGTCAAATTTCAAGACTCTCCACAAGTTCAGCCAATACAGATCGAAGAATCGAGAATGCTGTTCCGGACTACGCTAGATCTATCTCCCATAAAGCAGTCAAAATCCAGATGCGGTACAACAAGTTGTCGATGAAGAATCAACTCAAGAAAATGATCAACAACCTATCGAGACCATCCAAGAATCGGAAACACAAGTCCAAATCATCCCGAAGAACTCATTATTGGGAACATTAATGAGGGAATTCGTACAAGATCCAAAAGGCGAGAAGAGTCTAGTGCAGTTGCATTTATTTCTGAAATAGAACCCAAAAACATTGAAGAAGCCTTAGCTGATGAAAGCTGGATTGAAGCAATGCAAGAAGAGCTCGACAATTCGGTATTAACGACGTTTGGGAATTAACTCCTAAACCAAAAGGTAAATCTGTTATTGGAACTAAATGGGTTTTCGGGAACAAAGTTGATGAAAAAGGCAAAGTGACAAGAAACAAAGCAAGACTCGTGGCTAAAGGATACACGCAAGAAGAAGGGATAGACTATGATGAGACTTATGCTCCAAAGTAGCAAGGTTAGAAGCAATCGATTACTACTTGCTTTTGCATGTTATAAGAATTTCAGGTTATTTCAAATGGATGTCAAAAGCGCATTCCCGAATGGATTTATTCAAGAAGAAGTCTATGTGGAACAACCTCCTGGATTTGAAGACTCAAAGAAACCAGACTCGGTGTTCGGGCCGAAGAAAGCTTTATATGGATTAAAACAAGCTCCTCGAGCTTGGTATGAAAGGCTAAGTAACTTTTTAATTCAAAGTGGTTTCTCTAAAGGAAAGGTAGACACTACTCGTTTTATTAAAAAGGAAGGCAAAAGCTTTTTACTCGTTCAGATTTATGTTGATGACATTATATTCGGATCATCTAATGAGACTTTGTGCAAGAAATTTTCTAAGTCTATGCGGGATGAATTTGAGATGAGCATGATGGGTGAACTATCCTTCTTCCTTGGTCTACAAGTGAAACAACTTAAAGAAGGAATCTTCATTCATCAAGAAAAATATGCAAAAGAACTTGTTAAAAAGTTCGGTCTGGAGAATTGCAAAAAGATCGACATTCCAATGTCAAGTTCTTTGAAGATAGACAAAGACGAAGCGGGGAAGAAAGTCGACCAAAAATTATACAGGAGTATCATTGGTTCACTTCTTTATTTTACGCATCTAGACCTCGACATATTATTTAGTGTTTGCATATGTGCTAGGTTTCAATCGGATCCTAAGGAATCTCATTTAAGTGCTGCTAAACGTATCATTAAATATGTTGCAACTACTGCTAAGATTGGTCTATGGTATCCCAAAGTAGGAGACTTTACCCTTCTTGGTTATTCGACGCGAGATCTTGCGGGTTGTAGAGTTGAAAGAAAAAGCACTTCGGGAACTTGTCAATTACTTGGTAACGGGGTGGTATCTTGGTTTTCAAGAAAACAAAGTACGTGGCTCTTTCAACGGTGAAGCGAAATACGTAGCACTTGGAAGTTGCTTTGTTCTCAAATACTATGGATAAAACAACAACTACGAGACTTTGGTATTTAAGACTCTTGCACGAGATCAAATGTGACAATACCAGCGCAATCAATCTTACAAAGAATCCTATCCTACATTCAAGAGCCAAACATATTGAGATTCGACATCATTTTATAAGAGATCATGTTCGAACAAAGAAGTCTTGATACAATTTATTGACTCGAAGAATCAACGCGGACATCTTCACAAAGCCACTTGAGAAAAGCTTATTTGAGTCTATTCGCTCAAGACTCAATATTGTATCTCTTAAAGACTGTTGAAGCTCAAACTCGAATCTAAAAGTCGACAAATGTATCGACTCAAAAAGTTGTAGACTTGAAATACCAATCGACACGACTGTAAGTTCATTTACTTAAACTTTTATCTCGAAAAGGTAAGTTTGTCTGTTTATTTATGTATAATCATGTTTATTAAGGCAGTTTATTTTATAAAGGGTGGTTATCGATTTATTAAGGCAGTTATTTTTTCAAAAAGGAATTTCTTTTGCGACGATTCAGTTACCACGATTCGATTACCTTTTATACTTCTTCTCCTTCTTCGTTTTAAACTTTACCCAGAAACCCTAGTTTAAAAGCTTTTCACTCTCTGGAATTTCTCTCTTCGATTTCTACTTCTCAAGTTTTTAACTTTCTTGCGACACAAGTGTGAAAGTTTCTCCAAGAAAGCGACAATGTCTTACCAAAGAAAATCTTCAAGAATTGCAAACAGGGGACCACAGGGCTGGAGAGGGGCCTACGCACTTCGATCTCACGAAGAAAGCGACTTTCCAACGAACAGGTCTCCTCAACGATCTCAACAGCGCTCCTCCTCAACTAGACCTCATGATCGTCGCCCTCAACATGCAGAAGAAGTGCTTGAAAATGTTGAACCAGTAAGATCACTCAAGCCTGCTTTTGTTTATAGGCTTTACTCTGCATTGAAGGAAGGTGGTTCTGCAATGACCTTCATTGATGAATTTCTGAAAGAAAAATGTTATAAAAATGAGACGCACTTTCTCACCGTGATGGAAAGATCAGGCGTTGTTCTCGGCTGAACAAAGAAAAAGTTTTTGCAAACTTTCCCAAAGGTGACCCTAGGTTTGGTAGTTTCAATCAACCGAGAGGGAAAGGATGATGATGAGAAAATGTTTTTACATTTTAAACCTTGGATGGGTGTGGCTGCAAACCTTCGAGGAAAGAAGGATGAACTGTTTCGATCGATGGACACGGAAGATGTATGAGAAACCGCTCTTGAAGCGAGGGGTGATAAATCCACGAACGGTGGACTTTGATTTTCTGGATTTACGAGCATCAATCTCGAGAGAAGTTTGAGAAGCTTCAACTGCACAAGTTTTGCACTGAATGTGATGTGGCTTATTCTGAATTAACCGCATATTTTTACTCCAATCTCAGTTTCCTTGATGCAAACAGCTTTTCATTTAGCGTGCGAGATAGAGAATATGTTGTTGATACAGACACTCGCGCGGATGTAATTGGTGTGGAAAGAGGTGCTTTCCAATCAATTGCTGTGTCTCGTAAGTCATGCCACTCTTGAACTTGCAAGAGACCGAATTGCCAAGGTCGTCTCTCCTACTCCGAATGAATGCAACAAATATTCTGCTTCACAAGATTGTGATCAACTGTCTTAGACCAAAATCAACATCAAAGACAGATGTATCCATCTCGAGGGCAAAGTTTATGTATGCAATCAAGATTGGTCTTAATTTCTCTCTCCACACACTATCATGTTTCACATGTACAGTCTATGGCAAAGGACAAGGGACAACTCCCTTATGCTCTCATCACACGTCTTTTCGACATCTCGAACATCCAGCCTCCCCACATTCTCTCGGTGAAGACTATTGATCGAATGCTCATCGGACCGAGGATGATAACAAAGATGCGTTCGAAAGAACTCAAAGAAGAAGCTGGAGCAGTTCAAAGAAAAAACCCCTGTGAAGACCAGATCAGACTCTTCTGCGGCAAAGAGGAAAGGAAAAGAACCTGTGACTGGTCCTATCAAGAAGAGGCGGGCAATCATCTTGGAAGATGAAGATGATGAGGACGATATGCCTATCTCAGCCTTTGTTTCTCAGTTTTCTGCTCCTGTATCAGCTGTTCCAGAACAACAATTTGCAGAAGAAACTGAGAAAGGAAACCAGGAAAAGGAATCCTTGCAAGAAGAAAAAGAGAAAGAAGAAGAGAAAGAAGAGAAAGAGGAAGAGGAAGAAAAAGAGGAAGAAGAGAAAGAGGAAGAGGAAGAAAAAGAGAAAGAAGAGAAAGAGCAAGAAAAAGATGAAGAGGAAGAGTCGCCAGGGACGGACTCTCGGATAAACCGCCAGACTCACAAGCCAAATCGATTCTCCAGCGAAAAGGAGGATCGGCAACACCTTGTCACCGAGGAGACTCCTCGAAAGAAGAGTTCTTCTCCCCTCCGTAAGGCATTGAAACAGGGGGAGATATCCAAAAAGAAAGTACTCCTCTTCTCTTGACATTTACAAGTGCAAGTGTGAGTAGATCGCCACCTGATGCAGAAGATGTTTATGCTGCTCATAATCCTGAGGGAGAGGCATCATCTCCAAACATTGATCTCCCTGCTGATATTCACACCGGCTTAACTCCACCATCAGACCGAGTTGACTCAAGCACTCAGACTGAAAATTCAGGAGATTTCAAAAGGTTGCTTGACATCATCTTGGAGCTCAAAGGCCAAATATATGCTATGGGGTGTGACTTTCGGACTCTTCGAATGAGAATCATGCTATGTTCATCTCCTTACATGATCGACTTAAAGATGTTCAACGTAAGGTTCAAGACACAAAAAAGGCACCGCTTCTCGCCGAACTACAAGAAGACTTAAGGAAGCTAGAAGGAACTGTCAAGTCTATGGAGGACTTTCAACTTGTTCGCATTCCTCGTGCTCCTTGATTTTCTTACTTTTTAATGCTGACAAAAAGGGGGAGAAGACTTTGCAGGCAGATTTTCACTCTATTCTCATTCCAAACCCAAACCCATTTTCACATTTTTTTTGGATTTAATATTTTGTTTGTGATTGACATTTTGACTTTGACTTTATCTTGAGTTTTTTGAATGATTGCTCACTACTGCATTACTTTAAGCTGTTAAAATTAGATAAAGATAGTAATGTCTGCACATGACTAATGAGGTTTCTGTGGATGTAGATCTGTGTACAGGGTAAGTCTGTGTACAGGACATCTGTGTACAGGACATCTTATACTATCCTTATTCTAATTCTTTATGAGATATCTTTGCAAGCTTAAAAGTTGTTTTGCAGGGCAATAGTATTCAAATCTGCAGGAAAGTTTTGTCACCATCAAAAAGGGGGAGATTGTTGGATAAATTCTCCTCAGAGATTTTGAAGTTGACAAAACATTTCTCTCGATGCAGTGCAGACTTGCAGACTCTACTGGCAAAGTCTGAAGATCAAAGTCTGACGTCAACAAGACTCAAGTTTCAAAGTCTACTCTCATGGACAGATTCCAGACCGACAAGATAAAAACTTCTATTCTGATTCTATATAGTTTTTATCTCAATGGCTAAGGAATATCTTTCGACTGGATTCAGCACTACAAGATCTTACATTCGTATCCGAATTGATATAGATTCTCTAAGATTCGCAACTTATTTGGAAAGTTCTACTTATGGAAACCAAGACCCTGATTGTATGGGCGAGCAGGATTGATGGGCTATCTACACTTACCTTAAAGAGCTCGAGATCTCTCCAAATTAATTCTGTCCAACGGGTTGATTGGAAGAACTTCTTTGGAAGGTGCCAACGGTAATGAAGGCATGAAGAAGTGTATAAAGAGAGACGCTCGAGTTGTTGAAGTGTGCTGGATAGAAGAATTCCAAAGTCTGAATCTCCATATTATGTTTGTGATCTTATTCTTCGAGCAATACATGTAATCAAAAGAGTGATCATAGAGTGGTGAGACCTTGAGGAAGTGTAGTAGAAGTTCTACATTGTGGACTCAAGAGCGTGAGACCGTAAACACTCTTTTTGATTCTTAGTGAAATCCAGCCGGGGCTGTCCGTGCGGGAGAGTGGACGTAGGCTTGATATAAGCCGAACCACTATAAATCTGGAGTCTTGATTCTCTATCCCTAATCCTTTTATCTTTCATTACTTTCATTTGCTGCGATTGTTGTTTTTAATTCATTAATCTCATATTCGGATTTGATTGTTAAAATCGCTTTAATCACCTATTCACCCCCCTCTAAGTGCTAATTCTAGTTCTAACACCATTTTGATTTGAGGAAAATTTTCATATTTCGAATGCTGTCCCGTTGAGACTAGAGTTACGAAAATGTGGAAAACTGAAAAGCCCAAAGGGAACCCTCTTTTAATTCTATAAAAACTTGCGTAGTTATTGTTCAAATGGTCGTAATTTATAGGATCTTGATGTATAATGTGATAGAACTTTCAAAAACAAGGTCAAAGCAAATCTCTGGCATGAAATCGGAGAAGGAGAGCATGAAAACCCATGAGCAGAACCGAACCGGTTCACCAGGTTTAACACCTTCATCCAGTTATCCAGTCGATTCACAGTTTTCAAATTTTAAATCAATTCAGCCCATAAGGTTGTGACTAAAATTCTTAAAGTAGTCAAAACACATAGCCATTGCCCTTTGGAATAATGGCTTAGACACTGGTTAAGCAACTTAGTAAATAAACCGTAGACTCAATACATCGACTTTACTTGTGATTTTTCTTGTGAAATGTTCAATCAATATTGTGAAAATTTAATTATTTCACATTATGTATAACAAGTATTTCAACACGACCCGCACTATATTTGTGTTAGTAATTATAGATTCAAACTTGGCTTAAAAAGCTACTTGGCCTTGTATTGAGCTCTCGAAAAATTGAGTTTAAGTTCAAGTAGACAAGCAGCGAATCAGACAGAGTACCTTGCCAGTAGCTTTTAGCCTTTCAACTACTAAAATTCCACCATTGTCATCTAGTACAAGGGTACAGGAATATCAAAGAGTGACCTCAAAGAAATTGCTTCGATTGAGGCTCCAATGCGTGACTGGTTAACACAATTTGGTGTGGTAGAGTCTGATTATTAACCACTAAGATGACCCTTTTAAAGTTTTTTGTTCAAACCAAATGAGTAAATTTTGGGAATGGCTCCTTTCATCCTTCCAAAAATTTCCCACATTTTTCAATAGTCTTCAATTGTAGCCTACCTACGCTTGAGAAAAATAGGTTTCAGATATGAAAATGTACATGGATGTGACTCTTCTGCTTTTAGATTCATGCTTAAATAGTTCAAGTTTGAGATTATACGACCAAAACGATTGCAAAATGCCTACATATGATTTTCCAATGTAACTGGCCTAGAAAGATGATTTTACACTAACGAGTGCTTTATTTCGTGTTCAAGATTCTTTCAAATGAGAAAACTACTGTCTTCTTGGAAACATTATCATTGAAACTCTTGCCAGCAATTGACAAATTATTTGCTAATTCCATGGCATTCGCTTTTTCCACGAAAAGAATCTCTCCGCCACAAAATTACAACTTGAAGTGGACATCTAACCAGTAATCTTGTTAGCAAATCTCATTTTACGCTTAACCTGCAAATGCATTCTTCCAGCAAGCAATTTGTGATTCAGCCTTTGCTAAAGAATAGCACGATGTCAAAGCTCGCCAAGGCCTAATGCACCATATGAGAAGAGGTCGCTTCACATCCAGAATCCTTTGTAGAGTACTAACAACACAAATGCCAATTGGAAAGAACTTCCGGATGACTTTCCATAATGACAAAGCTCATTCCTGCTCGCATCTCCATCCCATGGTGTTTAGGGACTTTCTCCGAGTTTCATGAATTGTAGCTTGAATCTACACAAGAGGAATAGCACTGACTATAATCATCAATAATGAAAGAAACCGAGATACATAGCATCACAATTTACCCCATCAAAGATAAGGTACAAATACATAAACATCATTTCCACCGGTTGGACCACAATGAACAGATGCTTCATTAGTTGGCCAATGAAATAGAAAAAAACAGACTTGGAGAAGTAAGCAATTAGCAATACTTCCCTCGTTTGTGTTTAGGAATAGAATTGATGCTAACGGGATGATGCTGAAAAGGTGTGAGTGCCTAAACTACATAACAGAGAGATGTATTTGTTACCTGGGAATTTCACAATATCCTATTAGCAAAATCAGCAATACCGGATAGTTTGCAAGGAGGTCAATTTCAACCTTACAAATCCAACGCGGCATACACATGAGAGGTGAGCCTATCAAATCAGAAACCTATATGAGAACATTTACAAGGTATTATCACACTAAAACTGATAGAAATGAAGGAGATTGTCATCATGCATACTTGCGTACTAATTTCAGATGAAATTCCACATCTCATATAGTCTAAGCACACAAGTTAGTCTTTCATGGTACAACTAGCACTGCATACCTCTCCCTTCAGAGCCTCAGTGAGTTGAGGAGTGATATATTTAGAATGCAACTTTATCAAACAACTCTGCAACAGGGTAACATACAAAAAGTCAGTAGCTATGTGTTTGATTAACAGAGAGATAGAACCTAATGAGCATACATAAAGCATATTTAATTGAAAAAAAGAATACATTTACAATCGCTCAGGTATGTACTGTTGAGACATGATCAAGTGTTCAAATATTCACAGCATCAAAACTTCCTCAGGACACTCCAGTTGGCCCCAGAACGTCTTCAAGGTTGGCACACAAAATGGTCCTCAGCTATTGTTTATGCTTCCTCTGCAAAATCCCCTTTCTTCATTTTGATTGGTCTCATGTATGGAATTTGAAGTTCCTCAGCCAAGTTAGAACTAGTAATCTGTTAACAAATCTCATTTTATGCTTGAACCACATATAGAACCACTTGCACACGTCTTCCTCCAAAGTGATTTGTCATTCAGCCTTGCCAAAGGATAGGACGATTTCAAAGTTTGCAAAGGACTAAAACACCACATGAGAAGATGTCGCTTTATATCAAGAATCCTTTGAAGAGTATTAACAACAAGGAGCAAATGATAAATGCCATTAGCAATAACTTTGAAATGCCTTTCCATAATGACATAGCTCATTCTTGCCCGTAAACCTGTTTTTGGGACTTTCTCCGAGTTTTATGGAATGCAGCTTTAATCTGCATAAGGAAGATAGCACTTACTAATTATCAATAAATGAAGATATCCAAGATCCTAGCATCAAAATTTACCCATGAGAGATAAGGTAAAAATGCGTAAACATTGACACCAATTGCGGTTGGATGACAATGAACGAGAGACTTCATTAGCTGGCCATGAAAAAGAAACCAACAGACTCAAAAGAAATAAACATTTAGCAACACTTTCCCTTTTTGTGTTTAGGAACATAATTGAAGTTAAAAAATTATGCCAAAAGGTGAAGTGCCTAAACTATAGAACAAAAAGATGTACTTGCTACTTGGTTATTTTGCAAGATCCAATCAGCAAAATCAGCAATGCGGGATAGTTTGTGAGGAGGTCAATTTCAACTTTACAAATCCAATGCCGCATACATGAGAAAAGCTTAAATCAAATCCTAGAGAACATTTACATGACACACATTCAAAGGGAGATTGTCATCATGCATACTTGTGTCCTAATTTCATGAAATTCCAACATAGAAATCGGAGGTTAGTCTTTCATGGTATGACTAGCAATGCATACCTCCCCCTTCAGAGCCTTGTCAAGTTTAGGAGTGATATCATTAGAATAAGATTGTATCAAGCAACTTTGCATCAAGGCAACAAATAAAAAGTCAGAAGCTATATGTTTGATTAACGGACAGGTAGAACCTAATGAGCATACATAAAGCCTATTTAATTAAAATAAGTACATTTACAATCGTTCAGGTATGTGTTGTTGAGACAAGATCAAATGTTTGAACATTCACACAAATCAAAACTTCCTTTGGACACTCCAGTTAACCCCAAACGTCTTTAGGGTTGGCACGCAAGATGGTCATCAGCTGTTGTTGATGCTTCCTCCGCAAAATCCCTTTTCTTCATTTTGATTGGTCTCAAGTATGGAATTTGAAGTTCCTTAGCCAAGTTAGCCACACCCAAATCAGATGATAAAACAATTCCATGGCAGCAATAGGATCAAATGTGATGCAAACCAATTAGCAAATTCTTGAGCCCCTCATCCCACCTTGTTTCACAGACAGGCAAAAAGTGTCTAATTATGAAAAAGGTCATCGACACGGTTGACTGAATTGAAGTCCCAAAGTAAGCCTTGATCATTACATAGACCAACCAAATCTGTCATAGAAGTAGCACCACTTTACCTTACTTGATAATATTTCAAAACAACGGTATCACTACTGGTAATGTTAAGGGGGTCTCCATTCATATGTGACAGACTAACCAAAACAACTTTTAACATTTTCTTTGTCACTAAACAGAAACACTTGAACCTTGAATTTTATTTTAGCTTAGTTCATCATATTCCGAGAAGCGATGCTCTTCTTAGAAGGTTAATGAGGGACATCAAGGGAACAATAAGAAACTTGACGGGGGTTTCGTTCATCACAGAAAATCAAAAGGAGTTTGTCCCAAATAGGATATTTGCCATTAGTCAAATTTGACAAACAAAAGAACTTACAAAGGAACTCAGAATGGCCAAGGATTTTTTTTTAAAGAAAATATGAACATTGGACATTGGGAAATTCTGGGTTTAGTATACAATAAAACAATGATGAGTAGAAAAGTTCATTGGCCTCTAGATGAAAATTTCAAATCCCGGGTTTTCGATAAGGGAAATGTTAATTACTAGGTAATTCCTGTTTATCTTTGTTGGTATTTATATTCTTGCCTCGCAAGCTGCTATATGTTTGCAGTCTACGGAAGCTGGCAACGGAAGAATAACAAAAAACATTGCCATAACGTAATCAACAGCAATTATAGAGAGGCAAATCCAGAGTTTCCAAAATCATTCAAATAGATACCCATTGTAGAGCAAATCATTCTAAAAATCTCTTTTCGCTACTCTATTCACTCATGCTAGCAATTCAAGGATGGAGAATCTTACTATGCCTTCTATTGACATTTGGGTCTATATTTTGATCTTGGCTGAAGCATCACATCAGTTTTATGACCAACTCCCCCACTCCTTCAATTATGTAAGACTAGCAATTTAGACCCTGTCATGGAAAGCCTTCTTGTCAGAAGAAGATGGTGATGTAAAGTTGGTCATGAATCTCAGAAGAAAAATGATTGTTCATTGCTTATTTACCTTTGTCGAAGAAACATTACTCCTCTCATTGTTGTAATACGGGTGTAAGATTTATTAAATCACTATCACCGCAAGATAATGTTTCCAAAGAGAACTAAAAATAGCGACGTGAGTCATAATTTCTAGAGACGCGCATTCCAGATAAGTTAGGTATTGCTTCCAATGAGTCACAACCAGAAATATCCAAATAAGTTAAATTCAACATTTCAAGTCCTTGAAGCTGAGCAAGTTTCTTGCAGTCTCGAACTCTTAGAGATCGTAACTTCTCACATCTAGTCAAATCTGGCAAAGTCTCCATTGATTTGCATCCCGTAAAATCCAACTCTTCTAATGAGTCACAACCAGATAAGTTAGGTATTGCTCCCAATGAGTCACAACCAGAAATATCCAAGTAAGTTAAATTCAACATTTCAAGTCCCCGAAACTGAGCAAGTTTCTTGCAGTCTCGAACTCTTAGAGATCGTAACTTCTTACATCCTGTCAAATCTGGCAAAGTCTCCATTGATTTGCATTCTATAAAATCCAACTCTTCTAAGAACTTCACACTATCAAGACCTTGAATTTCAACTAGATTGCCGCACTCAGAAGCCTTGAATTTCTTCAAACACTTGCATTCATATAAAAATATGACCTCCAAGGACTCTAAATTATCATAGCCCTCAATTTCAACTAGGCTATCGCAATGCTCAATGCGTAATCGTTTCAGATGAATCAATCCTGAAAGCGTCAATGTTTTAATGAAACTGCACTTTTTTATTGAAAGCTCTTCCAAGTGCGTGAGTCCGCAGAGTTGAAGTGATGTCAACTTATCCCACTCCTCAACACAGAGTTTCAATGGTATTGAGGAAGATCGCGGATGTCTTCAATTAAATGGATTACCTCAAGAACGAGATCTTCTAGGTGGATGAGGCTAAAAATTTGCATCAGTCCAAAACTCTTACAAGTGACCCACAGCAATGTTAAGCCCGAAGGGAGCTCTGGCAGCGACCGGAGCTTGCAGCGCCATAGGTCAAGTTCTTGGAGAGAAGAAGGAAGCTCTGGCAGCGACTGGAGCTTGTTGCATAAGTTTAGGCAAAGGTATAGGAGAGAAGAAGGAAGCTTTGGCAACGACCGGAGATGGTCACAGCAATCTAGGTTCAGTCGTTGGAGAGAAGAAGGAAGCTCTGGCAGCGACCGGAGTTGCCAACAGAAATATAGGTCAAGGCATTGGAGAGAAGAAGGAAGCTCTGGCAGCGAGCGGAGCTTGTTGCACTCCCTTAGGTCAAGGCGTTGGAGAGAAGAAAGATTCCGGATGCTTTCTGGTAGGTTAGATATCGGTGTGTAACTAAGATAGAGAACCTCTAGGGAAGGCAAGTCACCGATTTCACTTGGAAGCCTTTCTATCCCGAATCAGACCAAAGTCAAGATAGTTGCAAATTTTGTAAATCTCCAATTGAGCTAGGGATTTCTCTCAACTTACA
Source organism: Eucalyptus marginata (assembly GCA_014182565.1). Lineage (NCBI taxonomy): Eukaryota > Viridiplantae > Streptophyta > Magnoliopsida > Myrtales > Myrtaceae > Eucalyptus > Eucalyptus marginata. The sequence goes on from CM024586.1 coordinate 24,158,359, forward strand.
ACCAAAGCAATTCAGTTCCTTCAACTTCCTCAGAGAAACAATAGATGGAGGAATCTTTGTAATACCAGAATCATATAAAAAAGTTCTTCTAAATCTTTTAATTCGCCCACCTCCTCTGGTAACTCCTCCAAACGTCCACAATAACTCAAATCCAAGGAAACAAGGCTCTTGAGTTTGTCAATAGAAGGGTGGAGATGCTCTAATTCCTCACAATACCTAAACTCAAGAATCTTCAATTGCATGAAAGCTGAGAGATCAGGAGTACATCTTAAATTATGGCAGCCATCAACGTGGAGAACTTGAAGCCGCTTTGACGCCTAATACAAAAGGAGAATAAGCTATCAAAGAAGGAATTGATTGGCTGAACAAAAACAAAACCCTAAAATCGCAATGAGGATGTCTTTTTTTCCCAAACATCACCATGAATGAAATCCATCCTTGCCAATCCTCTGTGATCTTGCTATCCTCTAACTCCAACACCGATAATTTCGGCAGATGCAAATTGGCCGTCGAAAGAGAAGCATCGTTTTCAATAAATTTCCACTGAAGCCATCTCACTTCAGAAAGGGCTCGCTTGGAGTGTCCACTTTTATTTTTTTTGGTCGTGAGGGAGTGTCCACTCGAACCTGCCCCAAAAGAGTTGTGGAACTGGGGCGTCCCTGCAAGTTTTTAAACTTTTTAGTTTTTGATTTTTTTAAATCTTGGATTTGCACGATTGACACCTTTTTATCCTTCCCCTATACATATATGGATATGTGAACTTACATTTAATTCTTTTTTTCTCAAATGATGGGAAGATAAAGAAAAAAATAGTTATTGCTTTAAAACAACTAAGACAAATGCACCTCTATGTTTTATCTCTTTTTTTTTTTTTTCAAAATTTTATAGCGCATGGATTTTGACTTTTGTTTAAGATGAAATACATGAAACCATTTTACAACGTGCAAATATTTACTTGTAAATTTTCAAATGGCTTTTGTATAATTTTAAAAAATAAATTGTTAAAGAGTGCCGATGGGCCACACCTGTAAGCAGCTAAGGAAGCACCCTATTTTCATTTTAGTAGTCAAATGAAATAATAGGGAAGAGAAAAAAAGTGGAATTTTTAATATATTTGGATATATAGAAAGGATTACATGGAGGGAAATCAAAAGAAATGAAATCCGATATACATAATCAAAATAAATATAGAAAATCAAAAGAAATGTCCTAAATATCTCTAAAAGATATCTAAATATCTTTAACATCATTAACTATTTGTGCCAAATGTTTACTTGTTTCTTTAAAAATTGAAATGTTTTTTGTTTTTTTTGGGGTAAAGTATGTTTAAAAAGTGACGTGGTGGGTTAGCAGTTTTGACCAAGACTGAAAAAAATAAGTCGCTTTCAAAATAACTGAAAAATGAACCGATTAACTAAAAATTGACGTCGTGACATTATTTAATCATCATATGTTGGTTTCCATAAGAATGGCATTGTTTCTTTTTGCATCTTATAAATCAAAACATACTATTTAACTTTCCTGCTAAAACATATCATTTAATTAGTAGAAGATAGTGAAAAAAATTCCCTTATGGCTTTGATTGACTTTTATAATAATACCTATATTTTTCCCCAAAAGTTCGATTAGTCAGAAATTCACTTTAATGGTTTGACACGTTTGTCTTGTCATTATATTTGCTTTAAATTAACTGTAGACATGCAATGGGTATAATTTCTCTTAAGTTTGTTCGTTGGAAAAGTTGCTAAATTGTTGTAATCATCATCCCACACCATCTTTCATAATTTTCGCTTGTACATCGATCTAGACGATATATTACATTAAAAATCTACTATTTGAAAAGGGGGTTTCATAACCTCAAACTTTCGTTAAAAGTTTCTACGCAATTTGCATATATTTCACCAAAATGAACTAAAGAAATAGGATATAACAAAATAGATATAATCATGTTTGAAATAGTCAAGATAATTGGAAATTAGTCCCATAAGTATTTCATTTTCCAAAGTTAAATCAAAATCTCTTGCATCTCATAATCATTTAATATTTTTTTCCTAAACTAATTATCATCTTTCAACATTTCTGTTTGTTCAAAACAAATTTGACTCTTGTTTTCATTTTTCAAACACCCGGATGGTGTGCTCTTTCTGTTGATGTTAAGAAGTCATTGGATCGACAATAAAGTGTGATATTGAATCATAGCAACGAACTATTTCAAATTATATCAAGAATATAAAGCTGTATTCAGGCATTGATCGGCCATGAGGCTTCCCACATGGACAATATATAATGATAAAATGACATGAGCATTGATAATTTAAGTAAAAGAGATACATAGTTGAGAAAATTGGCTTCATGCTGAAAATAATATATAATCAATACAAAGGTATGGATTTAATACTAAGCATGACATTTCCTCTAATTAGTCAAGTTTTCTTTTTTTCAAATAGTCAAGTTAGTCTAGTGGTTTCTGGCACAAAAGAGGTGTTGTCCCAACAAATATAAATAATAAAAACAACTTATAGTGGATAGAAATGTTTGTTAAAAGAAATTAGCAAGGTCAACGGGATAAAACCTTAAAAAATAGTAAGATTTTTCTAAAAATATTTTTAAGGGGATTTATGCTATCTTATCTATTAAGAGGAAATAAGAATTAAAGGAGATAAATAACTAGCGGAGGGATGTCTTCAAAATCAAAATGGAGAAAAAAATATCAAACATTGGATTCCTAAATCACAGGAGCACCACGATACATTCGGCCATACTAGAAAGCAAGCACATGTCATGAGCGTGAAACTTTTTCCAATTTTATCTTTTTTAATTAATTATCAATTGTTATAATTGGCACATACTATCTTCTCCTTTTTAACCAAGAAATCTTCATTTATTTGATCTATGATGTCGATACTTCATCTTCATTCATTTTCAACTAGATATGGATATGGCAATTACATGTTTTTGGTAAACGAGATTTATAATAGAAAATTGTAGTTAATGGATCTTAAATTGATTGTAAATTAAATTTTTATAGATGTACTTTAAATCAATGAAATTGAATCAAATGATGTAACTTTTTCATCCTTGAGATACTTATAATCCATTTTGCTGTCACAATTAATCTAAGATGGACATGAATGGATGTTTAAATAGATTTTTTTTTCCTTAGAAAGTAAGAGCATCTAATCATCCTAAATGAAATATTAAAGTAGATAAGATGAAATAAATTAAATAAGAGGGAGAAAAAAAGAAAGGAGTGCCACGTATTACCTCTAGATTAAATAGTGCTCTCGGGAATTCCTCGTAGTCATAGTCCCATGGTATGCTAGATTTCTCAAGTCTTTGGGAAAAATGTTCCTTCCTAGATCTCTCAGTTGATCATGCATCTTAAAGAAACCAAGATCATCAATTTTAATTAAGCACCTCAATTTCAACTCTTCAATTCCTTGATTTGGATAAAGCCCACAGTCCTCCCACATGTAGATGGCATGTTCACTCCTTTTGCCAATTAGGAAACAAGCAATATCTAGAAAAATCTGCTTTTGTCCATCATCTAATGCATCATAACTTATTCATAATATCTTTTGAACATCTCCATGTGGTTGGTCTTTTAATTGCTTCCACACATCTTCCCATACTTTTTTATTTGTTTTTTTATACAAGTATGACCCTACAACCTCAAGTGCCAAAGGAAGCCCACCCATGGTGGATATGATATCACGAGATATACCCTCAAAATCCCTTGGAGAATGGTCCATATGAAATGCATGTCTATTAAATAAAAGCAGAGAATGCACCTCATCCATTTCCTTCAATTCATACTTGTAGTCTACCTCAAATCCACATTGATCAAGAATGGCTTGATTTCTAGTGGTAACAATGATTATACTTCCTGCCATAAACCAATTACGTTCCCCAGCCAAAGCATCTAGTTGTTTCTTATTATCTATATCATCCAAAAGAATGAGAACCTTTTTTTCTTTGAATCTAGATTTGATTATATTAATTCCATCATCAATTCTAGGCACATCAATTTTGCTATGTAATATATCAGATATTAGTTGCCTTTGTAGATTCTCAATACCGTGGTGCTGGGTAGCTTTTTCTCTTATATCTGGAAGGAAGCTGGCTTCCACAAATTTATCCAAGACTTTATTGTGGACACACTTGGCGAGTGTTGTCTTGCCTATCCCGCCCATGCCATAAATTCCAATCATTCGAGCATTGACGGAAGGACTGTGAATCCAATCCATGATTTTCTTCAATTGACCATCAAGTCCAACTAGCTGCCTAGGAACAACTAGCTGAAAATCTTTCTGTAACTTGCTTAGAACAGTTTTGACCACAAGTTCTATCAATTTTCCCTCATGCCTGTCAAACAACAAAAACAATGAGAGATCATGAACAAAACATGGCCAATGCCATCAATTGATCCAACCCCACAGTGGTAATAGGAAGTCGATTTTATCTGGTGGCGATCAAGCTGTGGACGACTGAGCATTAGAGTCTACTGTAGGCATATTGTTTAGTGATTAAAACAATTGGTTGAAGGGGATATCGTCTCTATGGTTTTTGGTCTGTACGGAAGATAAAGGTAAAATTCTTGGGCACTCTGGGTTGCTTTGGTTTTAGTTGTCGTTGGTTTAGTTTTCGGGGACATCTTGGGGACTACTAGTGTTTGTTGTCTTCTAGGCATTATGGCTGTTTATTGGGACATTTTGGGGATCTTTTCTAAGCTTGCAGTGAAAATAATTCATCTGCATTTCATCGGTTTTGCGTGAAGAAGAAAACTTATTTAAAAAAAAAAAAAAAAAAAAAAAAGAAGGAAAAGTTCAAAGAAGTACCCATTGGCAATTTTCTCAGATTCCCATCCATTTAAATAACTGACTTCATTAAGTGCTTGTTGCCCTTGCTGGATATCCTTCTCATCAAAACGCTTTGGACTCCAACGGAAGGCGTCTCCAAACTTTCCTGTTAGATGCCGCACATCTGTTGCAGAAACTTTGTAAAAAATGGGCAAGACTATGTGTGACGTGCTCTTCTTGCGGTTCATCATATGAATGAGCTCACGGAGGCACCATTTACTCGAAGCATAATTCTCGATATGATGGGGATCGAAATCTTAGATCTGTGCGATGGCATCGAAAATCTCTGAACCAAATTCCTCGCCAATTGGGATGTTGTTATCATCCCTGAACACCTGAATTGGTACTGTCCCTGCCTCGACCAGACTGTGATAGAGGCAATCGGTGAATGCATTACGAGTATCTGGGCCTCTAAAGCTCAAGAACACATCGTATTGACCGCTACCTACGCCTATGGCTTCTGGAGAGATGGATGAAGTGGATGCTCTCTCAATGCTCTCTTCCTCTGCTCTCTTTCTCTTACTCTGCCCTTTGCTCATCGCGATCAGAGAAGGGGAAAGTTGAAACCAAAGATGCTTTTTCTGCTACTTAAAAGGACTGCTGAACAACGAATGATGCTTTTAGATGCTTTTTCTGCAATTGCTTGTAGTCCTTGCCTTTATCTTCTTTTGGACCTCACCCTCCAGTCAAGTCAAGCTTGTTGGCTTTCCACTCCGAATAACGTGTACCTTGATTTCTCCCGGAGGCAATGCTGAAGAAGGTTCGTGTTCTGAGAAAGAGATAGGTAATGAAGACAAGGCCTTCAGTTAACTAAGCTTAAGTAAGCTGACGTCGTTCACTCACTAAAGAAAATTAGGTGGCCCTAAAGAGGCCCCCAAAAAGCCCACATCACTTAGGTGGCCCCCTTCCATAAAGAGGCCCCCAAAAAGCCCACGTCACTTGTTCAGAAACACAGTTGAAACACATTTAAATATTTAAACACGTATTTAAACGTATTGAAGTGTAATTAATCGACTTCCTTAAAACACATTTGAACAACTACATTACTTTACGCACGTGTATGATATTTAAAGATAGATTCTTTCAGTACAAACCTAAGATATCGAAATTATCTCAGAAACTCTATGGAAGCATCTTCCTGTGAGAATAAGCTCACATTTTTATGCCTAATCCTTATCATACCTTAGTCTTATTATTTTTAGCCTAATATATAAACGACCCTAACCATGTCCACCACTTCATTTTCACAACCCCTTCCGTCTAATGCGATTTTCCATTAGCCATACTAATGCAGTGTCATGTAGTTATTGCCCAATGGACCTCACCCTCTAAATGCCTGCACTTTTCTGATTGGGGGAAATTTCCGTTAATTTTGTCTTTGATTCGTGAGTTTTATGTTATATACATTGTTCGTATGCAAAACTAATAGAAGTTTGAATGGGTGATGCCCATTTTCTGAGACATTCTTGGAAGCACATGAGCCCTGTGCATTCCAATCCTTAGATCACGTGGATTTCATATGACACCCACCGACATCAAGGTCCAGCTACAATGGCCTCACATGCATTCATTTCATCTAGTAACTTTTCCATATTTGCTTCAACCATGCATTTGATCGGTGGTTCAATGTAAGCATCAATTTGAAAGCACATGCATATACATTATTTCTATCTCCATCGAGCACTGATTATCAGTATTCATAAAATGTAGTACCAAATATCCCTAATCGATCAAAAAAGAAAAAAAAAATAGAAACTACGATTAAATTTGTAAATCATTAAATAAGAAATTTTCATTTAGGAACTAGAAACATGAAAAGATGAAAGGTGAACTATCTCTCTCTCTCGAGTTCCCTCTGCCTGACAAGTAACAATGGCGGTAGTCCTGAACCGTTCTCGCTAAATGTACCATCCATGTCTCTTTCCTGACCCCCATTACTGATGGTTTTCTGTATTTACATTCATTCATAAATCTTGGCCCCACCAAAACTTTCTAGTTTCTTTACGTTATTTCGAGGAATTTTTGTTTGAAACTTTTAGCAAAAAAGTCTTCCAAATTTAGGAGCTCTATTTTGCAACAATCATGCTTCCAATTGTGAAATATGTTAAATCAAGAGCAATTATTTCCAAACTTGAGAAATAATGCCTTGGTATAGATGATGAGAAATAATTCTTTGGTATAGATGCAATGATTGAACTTTGTTGTTAGGTCTATCTCTATTTTATACGCCGTATTATCGAGAGATTCTTTAGGAAAGAATTCGACCTAGTAATCTAAAAAGTCAGAGAACTAGCGATGTAGGGAAAAATAAATTCAAGGTCATGAGTCTATTTAAAAGATAAATATCATTTGCTAATTATTTTGTGCGATACATTCTTCTACTAAAATGAGAAGAAAGCAAAGCTTTTCTAACGATATATGTTAGGGATTAAAGAGAATGGACTTCAATTTTGTTAACAACACGTACCTATCAGTCATCGTTTCGCTAGCCTCGAAAATGGGTTAATATCTAGGCCATCGAATTGTCACGAAAATGACTGACCAAAAAAAAAAATTTGTCACGAAAATGGATAATGTCATTCCTGATTCCAAGATTCAAGAGGGTTAACTTACGTTTATGAGTGTCAAGGCTATTTTTTAGATAAATTCGAAACCTTTCATGGAATACTTGCAAATAAACCTTGGCAGATGTCACACCTCAAATCTCCATACAAATTTGAGCCTCGAATATATAAATAGTTTACCTTCATTGCAACTCTCTAATGGTTAACTAATTATCCTCATGTATAAAAGCAATTTTAACTTCAACTACTTATAGTACTGAAGTACACCCCTACCTTTGTTGTGGACCATAATCCACTCCTCTGTGACATATTCCAAAGCAATAATCTAAAGGTCCTTCAACACCTTATAAATAGTGATTTTCCACAACGGCAGGTAAATCAAACCCTAGAGATCTGTAAAAATAATGGTGTGAACCATCTAGGGTTAAGGTGGAAGATAATGTTACCACTCAATCTCGGGAGCGCAACTACATAATAACAGTCAATAAGGTATTGCATATTATTTGGATAAATTACTGTAATTCAGGAGATGACCATTACTGATTCGGTTGGAATGCAGGACATGTATTAATTCGTATTTCTTTCATAACAGAATATTTTGTTTACTCTAGAGATGCAACATGTATTCTATATGATCCAAGTACTTGTAATCCAATCCTTATACAACATGTAAATCATCTCATCTATGAGCACACATCACATCATAAATTCATTTAAGATCTAAATCATGCATTATAAATAGATTAGTAAAATAATGTGTAAAATAAATAAAATTTATGCCATGTGCTAACATTCACTACGACTTTCAAATACAAATAGATGAACATACAAATCTCATGATATACAAATGCCACATAATAACTCATCGATATACACAAGTGAGTATTTATTCTCTAGTCGTCACTGATTAAGACTCATCTCAACTAACATTGCATCATCACTATCTACACATGGGAGACGGAATCATGAATACCTCTTTGCCATGCCACTCAGCCTATCCATCAAAGTGTCCTTTATGTGAGGATAAATATACCACTGTGTAACAGCATGATGATGACTATTTCATAATTTTTAAATCACATACTACATAAGCCATATTAGGCTATACAAGCTATATCATAATACGATTTCATGTTCTTTCAACCTTGTAGAGCCTCCCTTCCCCCCAGGCCTTTAGACGGTAGAAATAGAATATCTGTATTTTTCTAGAAACTTACACATAATCTCATATAAGGGAGTCCACTCTCTAGTGAACAAGTCGTGACAAAAGTCTTCATCACATGGCATCATTAACATACAATTTATCACAACAACACAATTGCCATGTATATTTCAATAATCACATTTGCAAATAATACCATATAATCCTTTTTAGACTTTTTTTTTCAACAAGTGAAATCAAATATTCATTCTTCATCATTGTCAAACCGCAATCCTTACCCATAAACAACCACCATTCAGTACACATCATCACTTCCAAATCATCATGATGTCACCTTCGTCACGTATAATCACGTGTTAACATTTCGAATTATATCATGCAATGGCTGCCTTGGGCTTTCAGCCTTCCAAAAGCTCACTTTTCCCCAAGAATATTTACAAAAGAAGTTCCCAAACACCATTTTTTAGTCCAAAGTGGCTTGGCAAAGCCACTCCCAAACGCACCCTTACTCTTGTAAATATTACATTCCCCTCCCACCCTAAACATGCATAAATCATATTGTCAAATTCATCGTAGGTCAGTAACTTTCTACGCTGTATATATATATATATATGTAAAAGTCATGTCTTTGTTGTAAGCAGTTAAATCGCATGAAATCCAAACTTTATGACAAGTTTCTTCAATTCAATCCACAAAGATAAAATTCCACCTAAAAATTGTCCACATATTAAATAATATGTGTAAGTGCCCTGAAACCCATAGCTTTGCTCACTTTCAAGTTGTCCATTGTAACCAGCACAAAAAAATAGTACAATTGTGAATTTTTCATAATTTCCGGAAAACATTTGAATTTTCTGTCATTTTCCAGAAATTATGAAAATTGCCAATATAATGGAAAATGGTTTTATGGACATCCAAAAATTCTCTAGTTTATCTAATCTGTTCAGATAAATTTTTGTTGTTGACAATTCTGATCCGTAGCCTTTGAAAGGTTTTGTGCGATTATTGAAGAGAAGCACGATCGATATTTGAAAAAAATCTAGTTTTTAAATGTTTTCAAGAAAAAAAAAAATTATTTCTGCAAAAATTGAGTATTTTGGATGTCTCGGGTTTAAGTAATTTTGGCTCCGACCATTAAAAAAAAAAAAAGTAATTTTGGACAATTGGGGTGCGTATAGGCCAATGGACCCCAAATCGGGTCTAGAAGGGTATTTTCGTAAATTTAATCGAGCCGGCTTTTTTTGTATCAAGGGAATTTCACATGGATCATTCTGTATGCCGTAGAGGATGTTAGGCGTTAAGTAATGAGTAATAATCAAATGTATTTTCGTCCTATCAATTGTAATAGACCGGAGAATGAATATCGTGCTTACCTCGAGGAGCAATTCAGAGATGAAATCACTGTGATGGGTTTCAGTGTTTGAGAAAGTCGCCTCCAAGGAGATTGAGTTGCGTCCGAGTCCCGAAAGGCAGTGCGATCCCGAGGATCACCTTCGCGCCTCGACCTGGACCGGCTTGGTTTGGAAAGACGCTGAGGTAAATTTGCAGATCATCTCAGGTCAGAACGTCACTAGAAAGGACGTGTAGTGGCTACAAAATCACCAACAACAGACGGCGAACTTACTATCTCTCGATAAAATCCCAGCTCTTCTCCGGTATATCTGGAGATCCCAGAAACGACCCTCGTGTTCCGAGCGAAGACCCCCCCACCAAACCCAGGAACCCTAATCACCTCAGCGGAGTCCACGATCAGAAATTATAGCCAGCGGAACACTAAAAAGTTTGAAACTCGACACGATTCGAGTTGATTTTACCTGCTGATTGGTGCCCGCCGAAAAACCAGTCCTTTGAAGCCGGCGGTTCGGAGGGAGCGACTGCAGTTGTTCTTCGCGACGGCCTCGGGTGTACTGCTCGGTGGATTCGCGAGAAAGAAGATCGCTGCTTCCTCCGCCGATTCAAGCCGAAGCTCTTGCTCTGGTCGTAGAGGCTTCGATGTGCTTCAGACCTGGAAGTAAGAGAGAACTTGTACCTGGGGAGTCGGATGACGCGGTTCTGTGTCGACTTTCTGCTGCGGGAACATGATCACGTGCCATGTTTAGGTAGAGGCACGTGTCTTGGACGCCCAAGCCAAAGTTGGCTAAATTTCAAAAGAACATCGGTGTCCCACCGTGGTAGAACGGTGAATCAAATAGCTGATTGGCAGGTGAAGGGCGAGGGCTCGCTGCCCTCATACGCGGCAAGCAGGAGCCAAGAGCCCTCTATGGTTAGGCCATCGTCCAAATCAATAATTTCCGATCAAAATTATCCAAATAAACTACATTGAAAAATTATTAATAAGTTCTAAATTTATTGCATTTATGTCAATTTAGTTATAAATCTTTATTACATTTGTGTCAATTTAGTTATAAATCTTTTAATTTAGCCAATTTAATATTTAACTTTTTAAATAATTTTCCTCCATTAAAATCATATGGAAACCACACTAAATGATGAGTTTCTCTAATCCAATTCACATGTCTTCCTAGAAATTTCCTACACATTAAACTATTTTAGAATGAAAGAAGGTCACCTTCCTCCCATGAAGTTCCGGACGGGTTCTAGAAAACAAACGATACACTAGGGACCACCTCATGGTTGGAATAGTTTACAATAGAGCATTTTAATATAATATTTAAATATAATTTGTGGAAGAAGAATTTTAACCAAACTAAATTAGTGGAACATTGGAAAGACGTTTCTGTCATCCACAAGAAACGACATATTTAAACTGCAATTGTCAAGTATGGTGTACCACCTAAGTCAAGAATTGTGGGTGCCTTCTTTTTCAGAATGGTCTCATGCAATCATCCAAACCACTATAATCGTCAAATATGGTGTGCCACCTAAGTCAAGAATGGTGGGTGCCTTCTTTTTCAAAATGGTCTCATGCAATAATCCAAACCACACAACAATTAACCTTTATCGCGATGGGATTTAATTAATTAGCAATTGAGGGACAATGAGCAATTACAGATTCTTTTATCTTCTTTGAGACCTCACCCTCTAGTCAATTCAAACTTGTTGGCTTGGTCCACTTCCAATTAACGTGTACGTTAATTTCTAAGTTGGGCTGTAGAAGAATTAGAATATGTTTTCAAACATATTCCATTCGTTTAAAAATATAAGCACAAATTCAGTTGTTATTGATTATTGAAGATCAGAATTTCATAAATCATATCGAGTTAAAACAGATTTGGAAATAGATGGAAGATGTGAAGAAAGGATCTTGTGAGTACCTAAGCCGCCAAAACTTAAGAATACATCATAGGGATCACTTTCCCACTCCTATTGGTGTTGGATAGATGAACAAATATGTAGATGCTCCGTCAGTGCTCTTATATGCTTGAATTGTATCTTTTCTACTCTTTTTCCTCATCTTGAGAAGATTACAGGCGAATTCAGAGAGAAGAATGGGTGCAACAAGCACCCCAGAAGAATGCCCTAAAAATGAACTGATTCCACTATTTGATTTGCTCTGGCTCTTTTCTTTATTTGAAATATTCAAGCTCAGCTCGACTACTTCTTGTGAAGAAAAGTCATGAAATGGATACGTATGTGGTAACTTACTATGTGGAAAATTAGTAGGTAATTTATGAATCACCATTAATTAGACGGGATCCGGTCTCATTTTGCCTTGCCAATCTTTAAGTGGCTCCGGGTTGCAAAAAACATATGGAGGGATTTGTTCCAGTCAAAGTACTATGTCATAACTCTCTTCCTTTGCTTTTTTTTTTTTTTTTTATCTCTGTATAGCCGTGGTGTATGCTTAGCATTTGTGATTTTTCACATGAAGTAACTGCCGTATGATCAGCTTATGTGATTTTATGGCTAAATTTGCTCACTCTTGCATAACAACCACTCATGGGGAGGAGTCATTGCTTGAGAAATCTGTTACTTTCAAGGTTGTCATCATAAGTTATGTAGGTCATATGATTTGTAATATTCCCCAAAATATAGTAATCTGCCAAAGTTTTGGGTAAATTTCTTTTTCTTTGATTAGTAAATTATCTAATGGATCGTAACTTTCCTTTGGCAACGAAATTGTCCTCGTTAACAATAGTTTTACCTGTAAAACATCCTTTCACAGGTTTTCTTTGGAGTTTGGAGGGTGTACTTTTTCTTTGGGGTTCATAAATTCTCCGAAACCTTTGTTTTGTAAAAAACCACAAAAATAATATTTATTCAGTTAATAGTAAACTTCTTTCGTGTATTTTTACTAAAATATGTAAATTGATCGTAACTCTCCTTTGCACTCGGTAAAGTTTTGAGACCTATGTTTTAGTAATTTTCCTTACTCATGGTAACTTTTCTCCATCAAATGATAATTTGATCACGCTTGCCTCTGTAACTTTCCTTTAATGTTGGGAAGTGATGATAGAACATCAATTTTGCAAAACAGATTTCAGGGATCACCTTTTTTCCCTTTTATCCAACGGTCCACGTTGAATGCAAGACCGATCTGATAAAAGAGAACTTTGGCTTGTGAAATGTCCATCACAATCAGGACGTTTTGGCCATAATAAAGTAGTTTGTTATTTTTTGCCAAACAGTAAAGTAGTCTTGGAAATGCTATTTTTCCAAAATTTTGTAAATCGTTCCATTAAAACATATATACAAAGGTAAAAACGAACTAAGAAACCATACTACTTTGTCAATATTTTCTTTTGCTGATGCACAACAATTGATAAAGGAAATTTGAATATTTACTCTTTGCATCCGAATGTGGGACCTTTCCCCCTTGATCAGGGGTCGTTGGAATGGCGATGATGGGTCGACTTTGTCGTGACTTAATTACATACGACTTTGCCATCCTACCTTAACTTGACTTAATAAACTAAACTCGAACGTATTACATACGAGGAATTCCCACATCTGGAAAATACATATGTCCACCTTAACTTGCTCTTTTCCATATTCTAAGGTTTGAATCTTCACGTTGTTCATCCTCGAATCGCGACCATTTTTAACGCTCTTCTATCTCTCTGTCTCTCCCAGCATTCTTTGGTATGTTCTGATTCTCGATGTGATTCTGATGGTGAAGTCAATGGGGAGGGATGCTTGTATCATCTGTCGCCATCGCGCTTGTTGGTCTGCTTTTCTTATCTTTGGGTTTTTACCATATGGGTCACGTGCAAAACGAAGGAACTCCGCAGCGACAGGAGAAGAAAGAAACGGGTCGCTCTTCCAAATCTGTGTAAATCATCATCATCGTCCAACCTCAGCCCACAAAAAGCAGTAGACTCGCTGGAGGTTTGTGCCCACTGCCAAGCCCCCCCATCCCATCCCATTCAATTCAATCGTGGCCACTCCATTAGCAGGCACGGTTGCTGCGGCCCGTCCCTATTCCATGGTCAGCTTCGGAAAGGAGAGGTTGGATCCCCATCAACACTCCACCCCCCCACCCATCACAAACAACAAATCTGTCTCCATTGAAGTTGTGGTTAAGCGAGCGAATCTCCCGACCGCCCCCAATATGATAACTCGACATGTGTTTTCACCAGTATCAACGACCCAATCGGCCCAACCAACGCATTGGGCAATCGGGCTTTCCAGGCCCCTGCTTGTCTTCATATATCCTAAGTTTCATTTGCTATGATGATTCGGCTCATGATGCGAAATTTTAAGGAAATTCACATTTTCCAAAAAAATAAAAATAAAATTAGAACGTTTAGCATAGACCCGTGAAAAACATAACCATCGAAGCTTTATAAGTTTGAGACGCAAGTCTTCTCCTGTAGAGGGGGGAAAAAGAAAAGAGAGACTTGAGTAAGTATTTTACGGGATGGTTAAGTATTAACGGTGACGTGAGGGGGGTGCTTATATAATTTGAGATAAGGCGTTAGGTCTATGGAGTTATAAATTCAACATATGAAGGAAATAAAGGACGTCACTAACACAAAAAGAAAAAAAAAAAGAAAAGAAAAGGAAGGACAACCCTAAAAGAACAGGAAAAAAATATGCGACAAAGAAAGGAAAGAAGATCTTCTTGGATTCCATGTTATAGATGTCACAAATCGGAGTTTATATAACTCAAAATTTTAAAAAAAAAAAAAATAGTAAAGCTGCTTTGTCGGTTGTAAGAAAAATTACCCAATCAATCATAAATTTATTGTACATATACCAATTCAATTCTAATTTTTTTTTAATTCCATCGATTTAGTCATAAATCCTTGTAAGAAATTTCAATATAGTCATTTCGGTCAATTTTTACCATGAATCGTTGACGTGGAGATTCAATCACTGTCGGTCATTTTGCGTGGCACACTGCAGTGTTAACAATTTTCAGCGAAAATTGGCCAAAATGATTATATTAGATTTTTTTAGCAAAGATTTCAAATTAATTTAGTAAAATTGATAAGTTTATAACCGAACTAATATATGTATATATAATTTTAGGACTAATTGGACAATCTCCCTACTAATTGTAACCTACAGCCACTTTGTTAAATAACGCTTGGCTTCACGTGTATACTTGTAAGTTGTAACTCTCGCGCAAAATACTTGCTCTTCTTCTAATACTTACTCAGACCCAACCCAAGGGTGTCAAATGAAACCAGGAAAACTTACGAGGGGGGCAAAAATAGAGCTTCCAACAAAATTCAGGTGCAAAAACGGAATATTTTGAAGAATTGAAAAACAAATGTGGCTCCAATCTCTCCCATTCTCCAGCCGGTAAAAAAGCAGAGCCAAAAAACATCAGTCCCGCCATCGCTGGCATGGTTTTTCTTAGAAGAGAGCGCTTCGAGCGCGCGCTCTCTCTCTCTCGAGAGACTACGGATCGATTCGATTCCTACCCTTGCATCATCGATCGATCTATTCGAATCGCGTCGAACAGTTTGAATGGAGCGTCGGTGGTTGGAGGAGGCAGAGAAGTCTCGGGTTGCTGAGCTTGGCTCTCGAGTTCGGCTTGGACGAGCAGTCCTCCAGCAAGTGCCTGGGACCGTCTCGTTTCGCTCTACGGTAACTTCAATCGTTACTTTGTCACCCATCCTTTTTTTTTTTTTTTTTTTTGCTGATTAGCGTTTGCAGAGGTTAGGTCGTGTAGGTATTTCATCGTCCACCACGACGATGGTGATGATGGCTAGGGAATAGTCTGCTCTAGGTTTGAATAGATCGGAGCGGGTTTGGTGAAGTAGTCTTATCTCTGATGATAACTGGGCACGGGACGAAGTTTTGCTTGCTTATAGGCCAAAATGCGCAGTATCTAGTCATTAGGGAACGACAGCAAATAATCAATGTATTGGTATTATGCACAGTTGCAAATGAATTTATATAGAAATGAAGCTCTTTTGCTAATGGATTTTCATTGACTTTTAATTCCAAATTGCTGAAGAGTGTACTGACTGAGCCTACCAATGGCAATACTGGCATTGCCTTTGGCATTCATGGCAGCAACAAAGGGCTACAGGCTAATCATTGCAATGCCAGCATCTATGAGTTTGGAAAGAAAGATCATCCTCCGTGCTTTTGGAGCTGGGTTGGTCCTGACCAATCCTGCCAAGGCCGTGAAGGGGGCTATTCAGAAGGCAGAGGAGATAATGGCAAAGAAACCTAACTCTTACATTCTTCAGCAGTTCGAGAATCCTGCTAAACCCAAAGGTACACGTGTGGTCTAACTGTCATGTCTTGTTGGTTGTATATGCAGGTGATGACACGAACTTCAGCTCGGCTGTCATTGTCCTGTTTAGTTACATTATGAAACAACCGGACCAGAGATATGGAAAGGCTGGGCGGCAAAATAGATGCCTTTGTTTCTGGGATAGGAACCGGTGGTACCATAACTGGTGCTGGGAAGTTTCTGAAAGAGCAAAACCCTGACATAAAGGTAGATTTTTTTTAAGATATTGTTTGTCACGTGTTGAACTCATACAAAATATTGTCAATTTTGGGTGATTATCAACTATGGATGCCTTGAATAAAAACACTGTGCCTGAACATTCTTTTTGTGTTGAGAGCGCTGCATCAGCTGCTTGTTATTCTTTTTCTCCCCTTCTAGTCTAAGTTCTTTGTTGGTTCTCTTTTATTTGTCAGCTCTATGGTGTTGAACCTGTTGAAAGCCCTGTATTATCCAGAGGCAAGCCTGGTTAGTTCCCTTGAACATGTTATACCTCTTGCGATTATTAAATCTCCATGCACAATCTAGTTTATCATCCAAATTTGTTTCATTAAGATTGGTCGATGACTTGTTAGAGATTAATATGATGGGGTCTCATTTTTAGTCCTTATAGTTCAAGGCTCATGGTTTCGCATCATTGCATGGGAAGAGAGAGAAACAGTCTCCGCAGAAAGCTGAAACATTAGATGATAAATTGTCGATATAAATAGGCTGATCAAAAAAGAAAAGAACTGCAATTCTTTCAAATAAAGATGGGGTTAAATATAAAGGGTATGACTCCTGAGATTTACTGTATGGTGCATTGCCAATATTTCTAACAGAAGTTCTGGATTTGAAGTGGTGTTCTCATTTCCATATTTCAATTGCGGCACTATTGTGATATGTCAATGATGCTTCTTGATTTAAGGCCTTATAACTTCTGGGGCATGTGGACTTTACAGCGGGTTCTATTGACTTCAAAATTTCTAAAGGTGTCATCTACATCCATCTCTGCCGCATCTATGGCCTTATTAAACGGTTTGGAATGAGTAAATATTTGCACTTCTCTCTCTCCGATAGTTGTTTGAAGAACAAGCACTAATCTCTCCTGGATATTACAGTTGCAGATTTAATCTTTTCTGGTTTTAATGATTTACGTTGTCTCATAGATTGCTGCTGACTGGTTCTGGTAGGTCCTCACAAGACCAAGGGATAGGTGCTGGTTTCATTCCAGGTGTCTCGGAAGTTGACCTTATTGATGAAGTAATTCAAGTAAGAATTCTTCTCTTGATTTATTAATTTCTATGAAAAGTAAACCTTTTATGGTGACAATAGGCTTTTGAAGTGATGTGATTGGCTCTTTTACATGTCACCGACAGCTTTAGTCATTCTTACATCAGGTGGAACCCGTATGTTTAATTTCTCATCTGCTATTGGTCACTGCTCAGATATGAAAACAATTTGACTTAGGATGTTCCTGAGGTTTAGAAGTATTTCCTAAATCAAGCAATTGCAAACAAATGCCATCGCAATGCTGGCCTCCACAAAATGTGTTTTTACTAGCTTACCATTTTATGAAAATGTTGATGTATTGTTGTAATCGTTATTTTGCATTGGGTACTTGAGAATTATGATAGACAATAATCATATTCATATTCAAAACACAGATAACAGGCTGCACTCTCATAGTGTAAGCTTTCCAACACTCTTCCTTGACTATCTAAAGGTCATACATAGTCAGGCAATTATGTTGGTTGAACAAAGACACCCTTATCTCTGATAATAACTGGGCTTGTGGCAAATTTTTTCTTGTTTATTGGCCAAAATGGGCAGTATCTGGTCATTAGGGAATGGCATGATTGATCGTGTTGCGTGGATAATTTGTAAATCTATTGATTGTGCATTGCTAATAAGGAGATTTGTTGCGGTTAGTCGCTATTCTGATGAAGGCTATAGAATAGACTACTTTGGATTTGAATGGACTAGAGCTGGTTAAATCTAGTTGACTGAGCCTTAATCTCGTCCTTGTTTGGCGGGGTGGTTGTATTGACTGGTGAGCTGTCTGGCTCATTTCTGAACTCACTGCGAATTACATATGGTGTCTTGCAATAATACTAATATCGTGTCTCACTGAACTAACTGCAAATCACGTATTGTAGATTGTATTTATATGTTCTCTTGTTTGCCATGGAACTTGCAAAGTCATCTTGTTCTTCTTTTGGTTTTCTTAAGGTGACCGAGGTCGAGAGTTTATCATTGTGGAGCACTGTGGCTATGACTTCCTAGCAGAACTTGCCGAAACCATGCAAGATTCTGAGGATTGGGATGATTTGCAAGCTCTGGAATCAGAAGCTTGTGGAGTTTTGACTGCTGTGTTTGGCCAAGACATCCATAATGGCGGTGAATGCAATGTTATACATGATGTCAACATTTATAGAAGATTCTCCACAACCTGAGGAAAACCAAACTTTTCTTGAGGTGGATTCCTCTACTGATACTGAAGACGAAGACAATCTACTCAGCAGTTAAACGGGTAGGAAATCTACATGCTATATTCCTCACCAAAGTAGTACTACAAGCAATTCATCCACTCAACTTCTGGCTAGATGATGTTTAGAATTTATGGTATGCTTCTCCCATGGACATAGATAATACTGCCAAACCGCTTAAGTTAGTGTGTCACTGTTCTTTTCTCTTACAATTTGTTCTCTCCTCGATCGTTTCCAATTTGCTTGTGATTCTGCACACAACAAAGGACCTCCACAATGTACATGCACAAAAGCATTTAGTAAATTGCTTATGGGGCCTCTCATCCAATCAAATGTCCAATAGACACTCATAAATTTTGCCAATTACTTCCACAAACTTCAAGATCCAAAATGAGATATGAGAACTCTTTTATCAATAAAGAAGTTGATTTCAATTTTGGATGATGTACAAATACCTATTTTTTCTCAAATACTTTGAGAGTATGATCATTAAGTGCGGAACTTAGCAATCTAGCGTCATTGATGGCAATATTTTGCATAAATGAAGGCTTGTGATTTCTTTGTGCACATTTTTCATTTTTCATGACAATCCATGTCAGAAACCACTACGGTGCTGAAGAGGCTTATTTCTGTTGAAGGACTGTAAGAGCACTGTCACTCAAGGTTCAATATCGTCAATTTCGTCAGCTTCAAATAAAAGACATTGCTCTTGGATTTCAACTTCCAACCAAGGGACTCTAAGTTATGAGGAATTGCAAGCCTTGGATGACTTAGAATTGGCAAATGTTGTCATATTTGGAAACAAGGCATTTCGACCAATGCGGCATCAGGCTTGTAAAGCTTTTGTAACCAAGTCAGATTGCTTTATTCTTATGCCCACTGGAGGTGGTAAATGTTTATTTTACTAGGTTAGTGAATGTTAATATTGTCTCTGCTGTGTAATGATTGTATGTAGAAGAAAGTGGATACGATATTTAGAGCACAACCCCCGTGCACTTTCGTCAATGGTTCCACCAACTAAATGTAAAAGGGTGGACCTATATGTCAAAATTTAAGCTTTAACATGATCTTCTAATCTGCTTTGTTTAGCACTGTTGAGAAGGTTGCGAACTTAAGGAAGAAAATGTTTTTCAAATGAATATTAAGCGATGGGAAGTGATTTTGGTACATAACCATGGGTTCTAATGTACGGTACTGGAGAAAATTAGAAAAGAAGAAAATATAGGACATTCTCGTTTTGTCTTCGCAAATCTCTATCTATTGTGTAATTTCTAGAATTTAAAAATTGTACTATGCTTCTAGGACTTTCTAATCACTTGTTGGAAAATTCATCTTGTTTATGCTTGTAACTGTCCCGCTTAGCTTGATCTCGAACTCTGACTTCGGTTTGAGCATGAGTTTTCTTAGATTTAATTAAATATGAAAGTGTTTTAGTAATATGAGTCGGGTCGAGTATAAGTTGAGTAGTGATCGGGTTGGGCATGGGTCATTAGATTTGCATTGCATGAAAATGGGTCAAAATATGTTATTTAGATCTATTTGGGTTTGGATTATTTTCAATTCGATTTGATCCAACGTATGAGTAAACAAATTTGGGAGTAAATTCACATAAGCTGATCATCAAGCTGTTATTTTATGCTAAGAATCACAAATGCTCTCTAAGCATACACCACCACTATACAAAGAGAAAAAGGCAAAGAAAGAAAGAAAGCTATGGCATACCATTTTAATTAGAACAACCATAGTCTTCGCAACCCAAGGCCACCTAAAGATTGGCGGGAATCATTTAAACAGTCAACGACGACCACATGAGAAGGCAAAACGGACCGGGTCCATCTAATTTATCGTGATCTTTCTTTAGTATCCTTAATTTTCCTAATTAATAATAATTTACTAATTGGTGTATTTTTTCTTTTTGTTACTCAAAATTTCATGTATCTTATGATTTGGAATATATCACCAAAAAAAAAAAAAAAAAAAAAACTGTGTAAGTTTATGATAATTTTTTTTTCTTAGATTGTTAGTAAATTACTTAATAGATTGTAATTTTCCTATGGCGTATGTAGTTGTTCTTATTGTAGTAATTTATTTGTAAAATATTCTTACATAACTTTTCTTGGGAGAGTGTAATTTTTCTTTGGAGGTCGTAAATCCTCTGAGCCTATGGTTCACAATATTCCATAAAAATAGTAGTCTACTTATTAATAGTGAACTTCTTGTGTGTACTTCAGTAAAATATTAAAGTGATTGTAACTTTATTTACACTTTGTAAAGTTTTGCAACCTATGTGTTTGTAATTTTCTTTATTTTGTCTTAACGTTTCTTGAGCAGATATATTTGGTCTTATTTGCATCCATAACTTCTCTTTAATGTCTGAAAGTTACAATAGAAAATTGAAATTATAGAACAGGTTTGGCGGATTGCATTTTTGCCCTCTTTATCCAACTATCCACATTGAATATAGGATTGATCCCATAAAAGAGAGTTTTAAATTATGAAAGTTCCATTACAATCATGATTTTTTGGGCACGGTAGAGTAGTTTTTTGTTTTTGTGCCAAACAATAAAGTAGTGTTGGAAACTATTTTTCCAAAATTTTTGAAAATCATCCCATTTAAATATGTATATTAATATATATATATATACAGGTAAAAATGTAAATTAAAGAAAAAGCTATTACTTTTCTTCTTTGGTCAGAAAAAAAACTATTACTTTGCCGATTGTTTGTTTAGTAGATAAACAGCAACAGAAAAGAAATTTGAGATCCGTCTTGGAAATCTGAAACTTCTAGTACCACATGCAAGTCTCGTGTTTGCAAAGGGAGCCTTCACACCAAACGAACCCGAGGGGGTCGAATGAAACCAGAAAAGCTTAGGGCGCGTTTGGTAACGATTCTGTTCCCGGGAACAAATTCTGGTTAGAAATGATTATTTTTTATTCTGTTCTCGGGAACTGATTCTGAGTAAAAGAACGCATTTGGTAACTGTACAAAATTTCTAATTCTGAAATAGAATTGCGTTTGGTACCGTGTTCATTGATTTTGTTCCAAATCAATTTATTTTATTTTTTAAATAATTTTTATAATTTTTTCCTTTTTTTTTTTTTTTTTTTTTTTCTTTTTTTTTCTTTTTCTCCTATTATAATTCTTCTTCAAGCCGGTTGTCGGCCCTCGTCGACTTGGCCTCGCCGGCAGCTGGGCAAGGCCCGCCTAGCCACCGGTGGGGTTGGGCGAGCCTCGCCGGTGGCTAGGCTTGCCTCCGGCAAGCTCGCTGAACCTCGCCCTAGCCTGGCGAGCCTTCGGCGAGATCGTCGGACTGGTTGCCGGCGACTAGCGGTGTCGGATGGCAGCGGGCGGCGGCGTCGGATGGCGATCGGCGAGCGGCGGCGGGCGGCGGCGACTAGCGGTGGCGGCGGGCGACGGTTGCGGGATGGCAGTCGATGAAGAAGAAGAAAAGAGAAGAAGAAGAGTTTTGATTCTCAATTTTGTTCCGGGAACAAGAATCAACTTTTTTTTTTATTCTTGGTTCTCGTCCCAAACTGATTCTGGGAACAAATTTGTTCCCGGGCACAAAAATTTTACCAAACGCGATTCTCGTCCCAAACTGATTCTGGGAACAAAAAATCAGAATCTAGCACTATTGGGATGGTTACTAAACAGGCCCTTAGAAGAGGGGGAGCAAGAATAGAACCTAAACAAACTTTAGGGGCGAAAACGGAATTGTCGAACAAAAAGAACTGAAGGATATGGCTCCGATCTCCCCCATTCTCCGGCGCATAAAAATGGAAAATGAAAAACGTCAATCCCGCCATCACTGGGAAGGTTCTCGAACAAGAGCGCTTCGACCTCGCTCGAATTCGATTCGAGACTACGGATCGATTCGATCCGATTCCAACTCGGCCACCATCAATCGATCGAATCGCTCGAACAGGTTGAACATTCTGTGGAGGGAGCAGGGCTCAGAGGTAGAGAAAGCTCAGTTGCTGAGCTCGACTCTCGAGTCCAGCTTCGACGAGCAGTCCACCAGCAAGTGCTCGGACCGTCTTGTTTCGCTCTACGTTAACTCGAATCGTTATTTTGTCACGCGTTTTTTTTTTTATGCTAATAAGCGTTTTTGGAGATTGTGTAGGTAGCTCTCGTCCCCACGATGTTGACGGCAGTAGAAGGGTCTTGCTTTAGGTCTGAATGGATCGGAGCGAGTTTAGTGAAGTAGCAGTCCTACTGACAAGCGAAATGTCCGGCACTGGTCCAGCTTGATGTGCTTACGTTACTTCGGATGATGGTGGTTTTTTCTTGATTATTGGCCCAAATTGCGTGATATCCGGTCATCGGGGAATGACTTTAATTGCTTGTGTTGCGCGGATAATTTGTGCATTTGATTGAATGTGCATATTCTTAATTAAGGAGATTCATTGCGTTTGGTCATTCTGGCGATGTCTATGGAATAATAGTCTACTTTGGATTTGAATGGACCAGACTTTGGTTCGTTGAGCGTTAATCTCATCCCCTATTTCTTTGTGGGTTTGGTGGAGTAGTCCTATTGACAAGCGAACCGTCTGGCTTTTTTCTAAATTCACTGCAAATTACTTATGGGTGTCTTGCAATAATACCAATATTGTGTCGCACTGAACTAAGTGTAGAATACTTATTGTAGATAGTATATATTTGATCTCTTGTTTGTCATGGCTCTTGCAAAATCATCTCTTTCTTCTTTTAGTTCTGTTAAGGTGACGAGGGTCAAGAGTTTATCACTGAGGCAATGTCTTCCTAGCAGAACTTGTCGAAACCATGCAAGACTCTGAGGATTGGGATGATTTGCAAGCTGCGGAATCAGAAGCTTGTGGAGTTTTGACTGATATGTTTAGCTAAGATATCTGTAATAATGGTGACTGCAATGTTATACAAGATGTCCATATTATAGAAGATTCTCCACAACCTGTGAAAAATCAAACTTTCCTTGAGGTGGATTCCTCTACTGACAGTGAAGACCAAGATGATGTTTTGGGTAGTAACACGGGTAGGAAATCCGCGTGCTATGTTCCTGACCAAAGCAGAACTCTCAAATTCTGGTCAGATGATCTTTAGAATCCATGGTATGGTTCTTCCATGGACATAGAAAATGCTTCCAAACCACTTAAATCAGTGTTTCACTGTTCTTTTCTCTTATAATTTTTTCTCTACTTGATCGTTTCCAATTTGCTTGTGATTCTACATGTAGCATAGGACCTACGCAATGTACATGTCTGAAAGCATTTAGTTAATTGCTTATGGGGCCTCTCATCCAATCAAATGTCCAATAGACAGTCATAACTTTAGCCAATTGCTTCCACACTCTTCAAGATCCAAAATGACATATTAGAATGCTTTGTTTAATAAAGAAGTTGATTTCAGTTTTGGATGATGTACAAATACCTATACTTCTCAAATGCTTTGAGAGTATAGCAGATTGTCAAAGTGTGGATTAGCAATCCAGCATCATTGAAAGGAATGTTTTGCGTAAATGAAAGCTTGTGATTTATGCTGGGTGTTATGACTGTCAAATTATTAATCTCCACTTCTGCTACGCTGCCTTTTCAGAAAAGATAAACCACCATGCAAGCTATTGTATGTAACTCCTGAAGGGATTGTGGGAAACCCATCATTTCTTGAGATATTGACATAAAAAAGTAATGTTTCTGATGCACCATAACTTTTTTTAAAAGGTTCTTTGTAAATATTTTGTATTTGACCATCATGCATTGCAGGCACTACTAGCTGGTTTTGTTATTGATGAGGCACATTGCGTGAGGTATGCGTAATCTTTGGCATGCCATGGTACATGAAGAAAGATCATGGTAGAATCACTTCAGAAGGAATAATTATTTGTGATGTCACTGCAAAACTGTTGTCCTTGTTCCGGATAAATATAAGCAAGTTAACTTTTATATATGCTAACTTAAACTCTTTTTCTAAACTGTTTTGCATTTGTCCGTGTTTCTTAGTGTTACACTAGACCTACTGAAGCCCAGAACCCTATGAAGTTCTAGTATAACAGAATTCAGTGTTCCATGTTTGATGAAAAGATTTAGGTTCCGTCATTTGGGAACACTTAGCAGCACATCGTTCATTATATTGAGTAAAGAGGACACAACTTAAATAAGCTCCAATGGAAATTACTTCCTACACTAATTGGAACCGGCATAAGCTTGGATAAGGATCCAATCTCCTCTCTATGTTTGGCATGATACTCAGTCTCTTAAGGTGGTTCTTGTGTCCCTATTTATTCTATTAACGCTTATACTTAACGTTAACAACTTGAGAAAGGCCAAGGTTCAACCATGTGATCATTGATTATGTTTCTTACAAGGTCTTAAATGGATTTGCTCTGCCAGTTTGATCTCATGAAAGGAATGTTGTTAGAACTAGTACGAGCACCTAGAGGGGGGTGAATAGGTGACTAAGACTATTTTAATAATTTTAACAGAATGTATAGGCAATTTCTTTGATGAGAGACTAAGGATTTAAAAACAATAATCGCTGCAAATGAAAGTAATGAAAAGTAAAGGGATTAAGGATAGAGAATCAAGACTCCAGATTTATAGTGGTTCGGCTTAGACCAAGCCTACGTCCACTCTCCCGCACGGACATCCCTCTGGCTGGATTTCACTAAGAATCAAAAAGAGAATTTACAATCTCACGCCCTTGATTCCACAAAGTAGAGTTTCTACTACACTTCCTCAAGGCCTCACCACACTTTAGTCTCTCTTTTGATTACAAGTATAGCTCGAAGAATAGGATCACAAAATAACAAGGAGATTCAGACTTTGGAATTCTTCTATCTAGCACCCTTCAACAACTTGAGCGTTTCTTTTAAATACTTCTTCATGCCTTCATTACCGTTGGCACCTTCCAAAGAAGTTCTTCCAATCAACCCGTTGGACAGAATCAATTTAAAGAGATCTCGAGCTCTTTAAGGCAAGTGTTGATAGCCCGTCAATCCTGTTCGCCCATACAATCAGGATCTTGGTTTCCATAAGTAGAACCTTCCAAATATAAGTTGCGAATATAAAGAATCTAGATTATTCGAATACGAATATGAGATTTTGTAGTGCTAATTCCAGTCGAGAGATATTCCTTAATCGTTGGAGTCAAAACCATATTAGATAGAATTAGAATAGAAGTTTTAACTTGTCGGTCTGGAAACTATCCATGAGAGTAGACTTTGAAACTTGAGTCTTGATATCTTCAGACTTTGGTCTTCAGACTTTGCCAGTAGAGTTTGCAAGTCTTCAGACTAGACTGATGGAAATGTTTTATCGACTTCAAAATACCTTAAGAGAATTTTTCCAACAATCTCCCCCTTTTTTATGGTGACAAAACTTTCTTGTAGATTTGAATACTATTGCCCTGCAATACAACATTTAAGCTAGCAATGATATCTCATAAAAGATTAGAGTAAAGATAGTAAAAGTTGTCCTATACACAGATTTGTCATGTACACAGATCTGCATCCACAGAAAACAAATTAGTCCTGTACAGATATTAATCAACTATCTTTATCTATTTTAATAGCTTAAAGTAATGTAATAATAAGCAAGCAATCCAAAACTCAAGATAAAGTCATAAAGTCAATCACAACCAAACAAAATATTAAATCCAAAGAGTGTTTAAAAACTGAAAGTTTGGAATGGAAATCTGCAAAAACGTCTCCCCCATTTTGTCATCATAAAAAGGTGAAAAAGTCAGGGTGCGCGAGGAATGCGAACAAGTTGAAAGTCTTCCATTGACTTGACAGTTCCCTCCAGTTTCCTCAAATCCTCCTGTAGTTGAGTGAGAGCAGTGCCTTTGGCAGTGGCCTGAACCTGAAGTTGAATATCTTTAATTTGATCATGCAAGGAGATGAACATGGCATGATTCTCACTCTGTAGTGTCTGAAATTCACACCCTAAAGCATATATCTAGCCTTTGAGCTCCAAAATGATTTCAAGCAGCCTTCCAAAATCGCTTGAATTGTCAGTTTGTGTGCTTGCATCAACACGGTCTGATTGTGGAGTTAAGCCAGTGGAGCGAATATCAGCAGGAAAATCAATATTTGGAGATGTTGCCTCTCCCTCAGGAAAATGAGCGGCATGGACATCCTCTGCACTAGCAGGTGATCGACTAACACTTGCACTGGTAAAGGTCAAGAGAAGAGTAGTACTTTCTCTTGGAACATCTCCCCCTGTTTCAATGCCTTCTGGAGTGGAGAAGTATTCTTCTTGCTGAGGAGTTTCCTCAGTGTCAAGATATTGTTGATCCTCCTTTTCTGCTGGAGAATCTGCTCGATCTTCTTCGGCATGTGGTTCTTCTGTCTGCAAGGATTCCTTCTCTTGGTTTCTTTTCTCAGTTTCTTCTTCAACTTGTTGTTCTGGTTTTGCTGACTCAGGAACAGAATGCTGGGAAACAAAGGCAGAGATAGGAATATCATCATCATCATCTTCATCCTCCAAGATGATCGCCCGCCTCTTCTTGGTAGGACCAGTCATAGGATCTTTTCCTTTTCTCTTTGCAGCAGATGAGTCCGGTCCGGTCTTGACATGGGTTTTCTCCTTGAACTGCTCAAGCTTTTTGCTGAGTTCTTTCAGACGCATTTTCGTAATCATCCTCAGCCCGATAACCATTTGATCAATAGTCTTCACAGATAGAATGCTGGGAGGCTGAATGTTCAAATGTTTGAATAAACGAGTGATGAGAGCGGCATAAGGGAGTTTTCCCTTGTCATTTGCCATAGACCTATACATGTGGAACATGATGGTATGGGCCAAGGAAAAGTTAAGACCGATCTTGATGGCATACATCAGTTTTGCTTCAGAAATGGATACATCTGTCTTCGATGTTGACTTAGGTCTGAGACAGTTGATCACAATTTTGTGAAGCAGAATGTTTGAAGCATTCATCCTTGAATAGGAGAGACGACCTTCTGCGATTCTGTCTCTCGCAAGCTCTAGAGTTGCATGGCTAACAGACATAGAAATTGATTGGAAAGCTCCTCTTTCCACATCAATAACGTCAGCTAGAGTATCTGTGTCAACCACATACTCTTTATCTCTCACACTAAAAGAAAAACCGTTTGCATCAAGAAAACTGAGGTTAGAATAAAAATAAGCCGTCAGTTCAGAATGAGCAACCTCGCTCTCAGTACATAATTGATGAAGTTGAAGCTTCTCAAACTTCTCCCTCAAATTGATGCTCAACAGATCCAGAAAATCAAAATTCACAGTTCGTGGGTTCATCACCCCACGCTTCAGCAATCTTGCATACATCTACTTGTGTTCCTCCGATCAGAACAATTCGTCTCTCTTTCCCCAAAGAGTTGCAGCCACACCCATCCTAGGTTTAAAATGCACAAACATCTTCTCATCATCATCTTTCCCCTCAGGCTGATTGACACTACCAAAGCGAGGGTCACTTGGAAAGTTTGCAAAAGTCTTTGCTGTTGTTCCAACAGGAACAACACCTGATCGTTCCATCACAGTTAGAAAATGAGTCTCATTTCTATAGCCCTTCTCTTTCAAGAATTCGTCAATAAACGTCATTACAGAATCCCCTTCCTTCAAAGCAGAATAAAGCCTATAAACAAATGCAGGCTTAAGAGACCTTACTGGTTCTACATCTTCAATGATGTTTTCCTCTGCATGTTGAGGGTTACGAACATGAGATCTAGTGGAAGAAGTGCACTGTTGAGAATGTTGGTGCATCTGTCCACTTGGAAAGTCTCCTTCTTCAGTAAGATCAAAGTGCGTAGGCCCCTCACCCGAGCCTTGTGGTCCCCTGCTTGCTATTCTGGAAGATTTCCTTTGGTACGACATTGTCACTTACTTGGAGAGAACTTTCACACTTGTATCGCATGAAAGATGAAAACTTGAGGAGAAGAACTTGTGAAGGAAAATCTCAGAGAGTGAAAAATTTGTGATCTAGGGTTTCTGGGTAAAGTAAAAAAGAGGAGGAGAAAGAGTATAAAAGGCAATCGATACGGGGTATTTAAAGCGTCACAATAAGGAAAAAATAAAAATTCATTTTCAAAAAATAACTGATTTTTAAACAAATCGATAACCACCCCTTTTTAAAAATAACTGCCTTAATAATATCAATTAGAGATAAACAAGCAGTCTTACCTTTTCGAGATATAAGTTTAAACGAGTAAATGAACTGTAATTGAAATACTTTACAGTCGTGACGTTTGGTCTTCTAAGTCTGAATTTTTGAGTCTGATACTTTTTAGACTTAGATTCTGAGTCTGAACTTCAACAGTTTTCAAGAGATAAAATGTTGAGTCTTGAACGAATAGACTCAAATAAATTTTTCTCGAGCGGCTTTGTGAAGATGTCTGCCAGTTGATTCTTTGAGTCAATAAACTGTATCAAGACTTCTTTATTCTGAACATGATCTCTTATAAAATGATGTCGAATCTCAATATGTTTTTTTTTTTTTTGGTAAAGTCGAATCTCAATATGTTTTGCTCTTGAATGTAGAATAAGATTCTTTGTAAGATTGATTGCACTGGTATTGTCACATTTGATCTCGGTACAAGAGTCTTCGATACCAAAGTCTCGTAGTTGTTGTTTTATCCAGAGTATTTGAGAACAGCAACTTCCAAGGGCTACGTATTCTACTTCAGCTGTTGAAAGAGCTATAGTACTTTGCTTCCTTGAAAACCAAGATACTGCCCTGTTACCAAGTAATTGACAAGTGCCAGAAGTGCTTTTTCTTTCAACTCTACAACCTGCAAGATCTGCGTCTGAATAACCAATAAGAGTAAAGTCTCCTTCTTTGGGATACCATAGACCAATCTTAGCAGTAGTTGCAACATATTTAATGATACGTTTAGCAGCACTTAAATGAGATTCCTTAGGATCGATTGAAACCTAGCACATATGCAAACACTAAATAATATGTCGGGTCTAGATGCGGTAAGATAAAGAAGTGAACCAATGATACTCCCGTATAATTTTTGGTTGACTTTCTTCCCCGCTTCATCTTTGTCTATCTTCAAAGAACTTGACATAGGTATGTCAGTCTTTTTGCAATTCTCCATACCGAACTTTTTAACAAGTTCTTTCGCATATTTTTCTTGATGAATAAAGATTCCTTCTTTAAGTTGTTTCACTTGTAGACCAAGGAAGAAGGATAGTTCACCCATCATGCTCATCTCGAATTCATCTTGCATAGACTTAGAAAGTTTCTTGCACAAAGTCTCATTAGATGATCCGAATATAATATCATCGACATAAATCTGAACAAGTAAAAAGCTTTTGCCTTCCTTTTTAATAAACAGAGTAGTATATACATTTCCTTTAGTGAAACCACTTTGAATTAAAAAGTTACTTAGCCTTTCATACCAAGCTCGAGGAGCTTGTTTTAATCCATATAAAGCTTTCTTCGATCCGAACACCGAGTCTAGGTTTCTTTGAGTCTTCAAATCCAGGAGGTTATTCCACATAGATTTCTTCTTGAATAAATCCATTCAGGAATGCACTTTTGACGTCCATTTGGAATAACCTGAAATTCTTATAACATGCAAAAGTAAGTAATAATCTGATTGCTTCTAACCTTGCTACTGGAGCGTAAGTCTCATCATAGTCTATCCCTTCTTCTTGCATATATCCTTTAGCCACGAGTCTTGCTTTGTTTCTTGTCACTTTGCCTTTTTCATCGACTTTGTTCCTGAAAACCCATTTAGCTCCAATAATAGATTTACCTTTTGGTTTAGGAGTTAATTCCCATACGTCGTTAATACTTGATTGTCGAGCTCTTCTTGCATTGCTTCAATCCAGCTTTCATCAGCTAAGGCTTCTTCAATGTTTTTGGGTTCTATTTCAGAAATAAGTGCAATAGCACTAGACTCTTCTCGCCTTTTGGATCTTGTTCGAATTCCCTCATTAACGTTTCCAATAATGAGTTCTTCGGGATGACTAGACTTGTGCTTCCAGTTACTGGACAATCTGATAGATTGTTGTTCTTTTTCTTGAGTTGATTCTTCATCAGTAACTTGTTGTACTGCTTCTGAATTTTGAACTACTTCAAGGGAGGTAGATCTAGCAGAGTCTGGAATAGATTCTGATTCTTCAGTCTGAATTGGTTGAATTTGTGGAGAGTCTTGAAATTTGATGTTCATTGATTCTTCCACTGTCTGAGTCTTCTTGTTGAATACTCTGTAGGCTTTGCTTGCAGTTGAGTAACCAAGAAAGAATCATTCATCTGATTTTTCTTCAAACTTACCAACTCGATCATTTGCATTCTTCAGAATAAAGCATTTACAACCAAATACTTGAAAATAAGAAACAATTGGTTTCTTTCCTTTAAAAATTTCATAAGGGGCTTTCTCAAGAATTGGCCTTAAAAATACTCTGTTAATAATATAACAAGCAGTTGAAACAGCTTCAGCCCAAAACCTTGATGAAATATTACTTTCAATCAGAAGAGTTCTTGCCATTTCTTATAAAGACCTATTCTTTCTTCCCACAACCCCATTCTGTTATGGTGTGTATGGAGAGGAAAATTTATGCTGAAAACCAGATTCATCACAGAATTTAGTAAAGTCTTGATTTTCAAACTCACCTCCATGGTCTGTACGAATGCTTGAGATAGTATGACCTTTCTCATTCTGCACCTTCTTAGCAAATTTTGAAAAGTGAGAGAAAGTCTCAGACTTACTTGCAAGAAAGTAGACCCAAGTAAATCGTGAATAATCATCCACTATTACTAGGCAAAACCTTTTTCCACCAATGCTTTGCATTCTTGTAGGTCCAAATAAATCCATATGCAGAAGTTGCAGTACACGATTAGTGGAAACTTTATTTATTAGTTTGTACGAGTTTCTAACCTGTTTACCCAGTAAGCATGGTGTGCATAGATCAAACTTTAAGTAATTGAGAATAGGCAATCCTCGAACAAGTTTCTTGGAAGAGATCTTGGTAATTTGCTTCATGTTGGTATGGCCTAGCTTTCTGTGCCATAGATTAGCTTCATCTTGTACTGATATTAAGCACTGTGATCTTTCTTGATTCACATCCGTAAGATAGATATTTCCATGTCTACGTCCGGTAAAAGATTGAGTAAAGTCTTTGCCGATTCCCGAGCACGTTCCTTCCCGGAAATTGATCTTGAATCCAGTATCGCACAATTGGCTTATGCTAAGCAAATTGTAATTTAATCCTTCCACTGAGAAGACATTCTTGATCGATAGACTTCCAATTTTTACTGTTCCACGACAAGTAATTCTTCCTTTGTTGTTACCACCAAAAGAAACTTTTCCTCCATCTATCTGGACAAGTTTTATGAAGCAACTTGAGTCTCCTGTCATATGTCTTGAGCAGCCACTATCTAGATACCATTTAATCTTCCTTTTGATAGTGACATGCAATTAAAAAGAATTCAAGCTTTCTTTGGTACCCACATCATTTTGGGTCCAAGTTAGAGGCCCAATTCTTTTAACAGTCTCCAAACCAAATGACATTCTTTCTCAAAATGTTCGAAAGAAAAGACTTTCTAGAAATGATTTTTATAAACAACTTTGGTTGGTCTTTGTTTGATTCTTTCCTTCACCTTTGGGAAATCAATTTGGAATAGTTTCAGAACCATTTGAAATTTGAAAATCTTTTTAATATATTAGAAATATCATTTTTCAAATGATTATTTTCTTTGGAAACAGAGTCTGAGTTTTCTTTCAAGATAGTAAAGTTCTTTTCCAACTTTTCAAACTTTTCTTTCCAAAGTTTTTCCTGTTGCTTCAATGTAGAATTCTCCTTTTTTAATTCGGAGATCCTCTTAAGAGAGGTTTTTAGACTAAGACAAAGTTCATCAATATATTTCGAAACTTTGACAGGAATTTTTAGATTACTAACCTCAAGCTTACTGTCTGAGTTTGTATCTGTCTCAAGATCTGAGTCTAAATCAGATTTTGCCATCAAACAAATATTTGCATAATCATCATCACTTTCTTCACATTCAGTATCACTCCAAGTCTTTGCTTTGAGTGCCTTCCTGTATTTCTCAGTCTTTCCTTTCCTTTTCCTTAACAGAGGACAGTTGGGTCTGATGTGTCCCTTTTTCTTGCATTCAAAGCAAGTCACATCTTCCTCTGTTGATTTGTTTTGAAACCTTTGTGAGCTTTGTTTCTTCCAATTGAATTTTCTTCCCTTTCTGTTCAGCTTTCTGAATCTCTTTATCATGAGTGACAGTTCTTCATCATCTAGATCTTCTTTAGAGTCTGTAATATTAGAATAATCATTAGACTTTAAGGCAATAGATTTCTTACCTTTTGAATCTTCTTCTTCGTTGGTGTGCTCTACTTCGTAAGACTGAAGAGTTCCAACCAGTTCGTCTACAGAGAGTGGTGCAATCCTCTGTGTCTCCCTTATTGAAGTTTTTATGTAATTCCAGTCTTTAGAGAGTCCACGTAGAAGTTTGTTGACCTTCATATGTCCTGAGATTGGATGTCCCTGATATTCAAGACCATTCACAATTTCAGTAAAACGACTAAACATGTCAGTTATTGATTCTCCTAATCTCATCTTGAAAACTTCATATTGTCCCAAAAGAATATTGATCCTTGTTTCTTTCACTCGATCAGTCCCTTCATAGGTAATGTGAAGCCTATCCCAGACTTCTTTTGCTGTATCACAAGAAGATATTCTGTTATACTCAGTAGGGGATAAAGCACAAT
Source organism: Eucalyptus marginata (assembly GCA_014182565.1). Classification (NCBI taxonomy): domain Eukaryota; kingdom Viridiplantae; phylum Streptophyta; class Magnoliopsida; order Myrtales; family Myrtaceae; genus Eucalyptus; species Eucalyptus marginata. Next base: position 24,191,746 of record CM024586.1, read on the forward strand.
ATAAGGAATAAATGACTTTAGCGTCAAGAGCCTGTCTCTTGGTTATTTCTTCTTGAGTCATCTCGATAGGAACATCAACTTCTTTTCCTCTCTCTGATTCTGATGCAGCAGCATGAATGATTCCTTTGTCTACTACTTCCCATTCCAAAGGATCTTTTGATCTTAGGAATGCTTTCATCTTGTTTTTCCATATGCTGTAGTCTTTTCCATCAAAGTATGAAGGTCTGGTGTTGCTTTGACCTTCAACTAGCCCTGTAGGCAACATACTAGCCATAGATCTTTAACTCAGAAGTAAAAACACTTCTAATAAACGAGTACGCGAGCTCTGATACCAATTGTTAGAACTAGCACGAGCACCTAGAGGGGGGTGAATAGGTGACTAAGACTATTTTAATAATTTTAACAGAATGTATAGGCAATTTCTTTGATGAGAGACTAAGGATTTAAAAACAATAATCGCTGCAAATGAAAGTAATGAAAAGTAAAAGGATTAGGGATAGAGAATCAAGACTCCAGATTTATAGTGGTTCGGCTTAGACCAAGCCTACGTCCACTCTCCCGCACGGACAGCCCTCTGGCTGGATTTCACTAAGAATCAAAAAGAGAATTTACAATCTCACGCCCTTGATTCCACAGTGTAGAGTTTCTACTACACTTCCTCAAGGCCTCACCACACTTTAGTCTCTCTTTTGATTATAAGTATAGCTCGAAGAATAGGATCACAAAATAACAAGGAGATTCAGACTTTGGAATTCTTCTATCTGGCACCCTTCAACAACTTGAGCGTCTCTCTTAAATACTTCTTCATGCCTTCATTACCATTGGCACCTTCCAAAGAAGTTCTTCCAATCAACCCGTTGGACAGAATCAATTTAGAGAGATCTCGAGCTCTTTAAGGCAAGTGTTGATAGCTTGTCAATCTTGTTCGCCCATACAATCAGGATCTTGGTTTCCATAAGTAGAACCTTCCAAATATAAGTTGCGAATCTAGAGAATCTAGATTATTCGAATACGAATATAAGATCTTGTAGTGCTAATTCCAAATCGAGAGATATTCCTTAATCGTTGGAGTCAAAACCATATTAGATAGAATCAGAATAGAAGTTTTAACTTGTCGGTTTGGAAACTATCCATGAGAGTAGACTTTGAAACTTGAGTCTTGATATCTTCAGACTTTGGTCTTCAGACTTTGCCAGTAGAGTCTGCAAGTCTTCAGACTAGACTGATGGAAATGTTTTGTTGACTTCAAAATACCTTAAGAGAATTTTTCCAACAAATGTACTGCTGGTTTGAGCTTTTCTTGTACAATTGACTGGCTAACATTGAAAGCTCATTGGTTGTCACTTTCGTGGTTGTCATTAGTGTAGTCTATGGGGACATTTCGTCCAGATTATAGGGGACTAGCATGTCTCAAGCAGAACTTTCCGTATGTCCCAGTGATGGCTTTAACTGCAACTACCACTCAGTTAGTTCGTAAGGTACTATAATTACATAATCGCCTGATTATGTTGAAATAATCTGTCTATTCTAATTAAATTATACATCCATTACAGGATATCCTAAAAGCTGTTGGGGTTCCCCATGCTCTTGTTCTTGAGACAAGCATTGACAAACTAAATCTAAAATATGAGGTCATAGCTAAGACCAATGAACCACTGAAGCAGCATGGAGAGCTGCTAAAGAATCGTTTTGCTAATTTTTGTGGCATGGTGTATGGCCTTTTGAAGAGTGAATGTGTTGATGTTATAAAATACTTGAATGAGAAGTGCCGTATAAAGATGGTGTACAATCATGCTGGATTAGTAGCCCGTCAAAGAGTAGCTGTTATAAAAAATTGGCATACTGGAGTGGTCCAGATTGTATGTGCTACCATTGCCTTTGGGATGGGAATAGACAAACCTGATGCTGGAAGTTGAAATGGACTTTGGCTTTGCCTATTTCTTACATTTTAGGAGTGGATAAAACTTTCGTGGTGGAATGGCCCAGAGAAGCAGAGGAAGAGGAGGCTGGCCAGATACAAGCTTTATTTGGTTGAGGACAAGTTCAAGGCTTGTATCAAACGAGGGTTCCGATGGTTGAAGCACAAATGCTCAAACATCGTACGTCAATTTTAATATGTAGAAATTACAGAATATCATGCTCATCGTCATCAAGAGAGAAAAGGGTGGGATCAATCAAGAGGAAACAGAGAGATTTCTTTTGTTTATCGGGTTTTCATCTTTATATGCATCTAATGGTAATTAAGTATTCAGAAGTGTTTCACAATGTTTAATCTTTCCGATGTTACGTTTGTTTGAATCATTGTTTCATTCATCGATCTCCAGCATTCAGAACATAGGAAAATGAGACGACTCATATTTGATATTCATATATATTTATATTTGCCCAAAGGTTTTTCTTTTCTCTGAATTTCCTTAATTTTGATTTATCTGCAACATGATTATGCATTCATTGCATTCCCATGCAAAGTAAAAATTGTCTAACCTACTAATTTATTCTCTTTTTAGTAAGCTCTTTGCTCAAAAACATGATGCTGATGGCAATATAAGAAGATTGCTTTCGTTGGTAGGATTTGACGTTTAGAACTTTTTTTAGGCCAAATGCTGCTTAAGCCTCCGTTTTGGGGGTTCTTTAATGCCCTAATTTCCTCAATTTGTCTATTCCAATTCCCCTACGTTATATGATTCATCATATGGCATATATTTTAACATGTAGTTCGCAGGTGTTAAATAAATCGAAAGGCCTTCAATATTTCCATTCTGATTTGAGTGATAGCTTTCGTATTTCTCGTGCCATCCCATCAAGCCTGGAGTTAAGGAGAACCAAAGAACCTTATCTTGTCCTTTCGAAACTTTCGTTGTTATTGTTTATTAATAAGACGTCAATGTAACATGGGATGGGACTATCATAAACAAGCTCAAACCAAATTGTTAGCATGTAACCAAAGTAGAAGAGAAAAAGGGGAAAAACCCATGAATAGCACCAAATGGTTCAATCGGTTTAACACGTTCATCTAATCATTTGATCGACTCACGTTCCAACTTCAAATCAATTCAATCGATAAGATCGTGACTAATGTTGTATAAGTAGTCAAACACAAAGCCATTACCCTTTGAATTAAATGCCTAGGCATTGGTTGAGCAATTAAATAATAAATTATATAGTCAATAATTGACTTTATTTGTGAATCTTCTGGTGTTATTTTTAATTAATATTTTGAAAATTAGATTATTTCATGTCTGGTATGTTTAACTAGTGTTTTGACTCTTTAACGTGACCTGCATTTTATATGAGTTAGTACTTAAAGATTCAAACTTAGCTTAACAAGTTACTCGGCCTTGTCTTTAGCTCTGGAAAGTATTGACTCAAAATTCAGCTGGAAAATGAGCGAATCAGACTCTATGATGGCTTGAATCTGTCGAGCTTAAGCAATATCAGCTTATCACACTCCTCAATACAAAGTTTCAAGGGTCTTGAGGAAATCTCATGTATGTCTTCAACTAGATGGCTTGCCTTAAAATGGAGTTTTTCTGGGTAGATTAGGCTACAAAGCTGTGGCAACCTAGGACTCTGACAAGAGATCAACAAATATGTCAAGCCTGAAAGAAGCTCTGGCAGCAACCGGAGCTTGTCATAGCCCGATAGGCTAAGGCATTTGAGAGAAGAAACATTCCGAATGCTTTCTGGCAGGGTAGATATCGGCGCACAAGTGATATAGAGAATCTCAAGTGAAGACAAGTCACCAATTTCACTTGGAATTGCTTTTTCAGACAAGGCATGATAGGACACTTATAGTGCACAGATTTTTCAACCTTCCAATAGCACTAGGAAGCTTTTCAATCCCAAAACCACTAATGTCTAGATGTTGCAAATTCATCAAATCTCAAATTAAGCTAGGGATTCCTCTGAGTGACTCACAACAGCAGGCGCTTAGTTTCTCCAGCTTCATAAGAGAACCGATAGACGTAGGAATCTCAATAATATCAGCAAAATCTAACGTAAGTTCTTCTAATTTGACAGATTCACATCTTTTTAGTTCTAACTCATGTAACAATCCGCTCTTGGTCTAGTCTCGTTGCCACATTCTTCATCCAAGATCCCAAATTCTCTTGTGGCTCCTAAGATTGCGACGCTCTCCCCAATTTCAACTTGGTGAACCAACCAAACAGTGAGACACATGTTCTCCCATCCCGCTTTGATCTGATCTTCTTTGCTTTCTCCTCCTCCTCTGCAATAAACACACTAAGTTATAGCTACTACCAATAGCTTCCTTCCTTTCCAAACAACTAAAACAGCCATTTTCACATGAACCACCGATTCTTTCTTTGTCATTTAACACCACATCCAAAGAGAAACCTCAAATCAAGACGGTGTCAGATAATCAATGCCACTAGCTTTTCAAGAACGAATGAGTCTCTCTACTTGATTTTAGGTATGAAAATGTACATGGTCATGTCTCTTATGCTTTTAGATTCATGCTTAAATAAATCAAGTTTGAGATTATATGGCCAAAGTGATTGCAAAATGCCTACATATGAATATTCCGACATAACCAGACCAGAGAGATGATTTTACACTAATGAATGCCATTCTTTTGTGTTCAAAATTCTTCCAAATGGGAAACTCCCGTCTTCTTGGAAACCTGTTCATTAAAACTCTTGGCTGCAATTTATAGATTATTTGCTGATTCGTCAGCATTTGCTTTTTCCACGAAAAAAGTCTCTCCCAGTCACAAAACTGTAGCTTAAAGTGGACATCTAAATGGTAATCTTGTCAGCAACTCTCATTTTAAGCTTGACTCCACATATAGAACCATCTACACATGCAGTCTTCCTCCAAGTGATTTGTGATGCAGCCTTTGCTACCTCCAAGTGATTTGTGATGCAGTCTTTGCTAAAGAGTAGCACAATTTCAAAGCTTGCCAAGGACTAATACGCCACATGAGAAGAGGTTGCCTTATATCAAGAATCCTTTGAAGAGTAATGACAACACAGAGCCAAAGACAAATGCCAATAGCAAAGAACTCCAAAATGCCTTTCCATACTGACATAGCTCATTCTTGCCCGTATCTCCAACCCATGGTGTTTGGGGACTTTCTCCGAGTTTCATCAAATGCAACTTTAGTCTGCACAAGGAAGATAGCACTAACTAATTATCAATAAATGCAAGATCGTAGCATCAGAATTTACCCCATGAGAGATAAGGTACAAAAGCGTAAATATCAATATTGGAGTTGGACCACAATGAACAGAGACTTTATTAGATGGCCGATGAAAAAGAAACCAACATGCATAAAAGGAGTAAGCAATTAGCAACACTTTCCCTATTTGTGTTTAGGAACATAATTGAAATTAATAAAATTATGCTAAAAGGATTAGTGCCTAAACTACAGAACAGAAAGATTTATTTGCTACTGGGTTATATTGCAAGATCCAAATACAAAATCAGCAATACGGATTAGTTTGTGAGGAGGTTAATTTCAACCTTACAAATCCAATGCTGCATACATTAAAACTGATCTTATCAAATCATAAACCTATATGACAACATTCAAAGGATATCATCACACAAATAAACTGATAGAAATGGAGGAGCCTAGCAGTGCATACCTCCCTCTACAAAACCTCATCAATTCGGGAGTGATACCATTAGAATGCAACCGCATCGAACAACTCTGCATTAGGGTAACATACAAAAAATCAGCAGCATAGTATTTGATCAAAGGAGAGCTAGAACTTGATGAGCATACAGAAAGCATATTTAATTGAAAAAAAATACATTTACAATCATTCAGGGATGTGACGTCGAGATCAGATCAAGTGTTTGAATATTCATAAGCATCAAAACTTCCTTAGGACACTCCAGTTGGCCCCAGAGCATCTTCAAGGTTGACACGCAAGATGGTCCTCAGCTGTTGCGATAGCTTCCTCTGCAAAATCCCTTTTCTTTATTTTGATCAGCCTCAGGTATGGAATTTGAAGTTCCTCAGCCCAGTTAGCCATGCCCAAATTAGTCATGCGATAAAGCAATTCCATGACAACAATAGGATCAAACGGGATGCAAACTAATTAGCAAATTCTTGAGCTCCTCATCCCAGCTTGTTTCACAGACGGGCAAAAAATTGTCCAATAATGCAAAAGGTCATCGATGCAATTAATTGAATTGAGGTCCCAAAGTAAGCCTAGATCGTTACATAGACCAACCAAACATGTCATAGAAGCAGCACCGGTTTACCTTGCTTGATAATCCTTCAAAACAAAGTTTGACTACTAATAATGTTAAGGTGGTCTACATTCATATATGACAGACTAGCCAAAACTACTTTTAACACTTTTTTTTTGTCACCAAATAGAAACACTTGAACCTTGAATTTTATTTTTATCTCAGGTCATCATATTCCGAGAAGTGATGCTCTTCTTAGAAGGTTAATGAGGGACATCAAAGGAAGAGTAAGAAACTTGACGGGTTTCATGCATTATGGAAAATCGAAAGGCGTTTGTCCCAAACACGGTATCTACCATTAGTCAAATTTGACATACAAAAGAACTTACAAAGTAACTCAAAATGGCCAGAGATTTTTTCAAAGAAAATATGAACATTGGACATTGGGAAATTCTAGGCGTAGTATACAATAATGAGTAGCAGAAGTTCATTAGCCTCTATGCCTTCTATTGACATTAGGATCTGCATTTTGATCTTGGCTAAAGCATCATGTCAGCTTCTACGACCAACTGCCCCACTCCTTCAATTACGTAAGACTAACAATTTAGAAAAGTACAGAACCCTGTCATAGAAAACCTTCTTGTAAAAAAAAGTGATCAAAAGTAGGTCATGAATCTCAAACAAAAAATGATTGTTCATTGCTTATTTACCTTTATTCAGGAAACATCACTCCATGCATCAAAAGACAGCTCTTGTTCATAATTTCTAAAGATGCGAGTTCCAAATAAGTTCAATGTTGCTTCCAATGAGTCACAACCAGAAATATCCAAATCAATTAAATCCAACTTTTCAAGTCCTTGAAGCTGAGTAAGTTTCTTGCAATCTCGAACTCTTAGAGTTTGTAACTTCTCACATCCCGTCAAATCTGGCAAAGTCTCCATTGATTTGCATCCTGTAAAATCCAACTCTTCTAAGAACTCCGCACCGTCAAGACCTTCAATTTCAACTAGATTGTCGCACCCAATAGCCACTAATTTCTTCAAACATAGAGAATTTGGACAAAAAAGCCTTTTAATGGAATTGCAGTCATATAAAAATATGACCTCCAATGACTCCAAATTTTCATATCTCAAAAATTCAACTAGGCTATTGCAATGCTTAGTGCATAATCGTTTTAGATGAATCAATCCTGAAAGGCTCAATTCTTCAATGGAATTGCACTTTTTTATTGAAAGCTCTTCCAAGTGCGTGAGTCCATGGAGCCGAAGTGATGTCAGCTTATCCCACTCCTCAAAACAGAGTTTCAATGGTATTGAGGAAAGCTCGTGGATGTCTTCGAGTAAATGGCATACCTCAAGATCGAGTTCTTTTAGGTGGATGAGGCTAAAAAGCTGTGGCAGTCCAAGACTCTGACAAGTGACCCATAGATATGTTAAGCCCGAAGGAAGCTCTGGCAGCGACTGGAGCTTGTCGCAGCCCTCTAGGTCAAGGCGTTGGAGAGAAGAAGGAAGCTCTGGCAGCGATCGGAGCTTGTTGCAACCCTCTAGGTCAAGGCGTTGGAGAGAAGAAGGAAGCTCTGGTAGCGACCGAAGCTTGTCATAGCCCTCTAGGTGAAGGTTTTGGAGAGAAGAAGGAAGCTCTGGCAGCGACCGGAGCTCCTCACAGCTGGATAGGTTAAGGCGTTGGAGAGAAGAAAGATTCCGGATGCTTTCTGGCAGATCAAATATCGGTGTGCTAGTGAGATCGAGAATCTCGAGGGAAAACAAGTCACCAATTTCACTGGGAAGCTTTTCGATCGCAGAATAACTCAATTTCAGATGTTGCAAATTCTGTAAATCCCCAATTGAGATAGGGATTTCTCTCAATGACTTACAAGAGGCACTCAGTTCCTCCAGCTTCCTCAAAGAACCAATAGACGTAGGAATCGCTGTAATACCAGAAGAATCTAATATAAGTTTTTCTAAATCTTTTAATTCGCCCATCTCCTCTGGTAGCTCCTTGAAACTTTTACAGCATTGCAATTCCAAGGAAACGAGGCTCGTGAGTTTGCCAATAGAAGGGGGTAGCTCCTTGAAACTTTCGCAGCATTGCAATTGCAAGGAAACGAGGCTCGTGAGTTTGCCAATAGAAGGGTGGAGCTGCTCGAGTTTCCAACATTCATGTAATATGAGAATCTTCAACTGTGTGAAAGTCGAAAGATCAGGAGTACATCTTAAATTATTGCAACTCCAAAGCTGCAGAACTTTAAGCCGCTTTGACGCCTAATACAAAAGGAAAATAAGCTGTTTAAGAATGAGTTGATCAGCTAAAAAAAACAAAACCCTAAAATCACAAAGAGGATGTCTTTTTTTTTTCAATCTCACCATGAATGAAATCCATCCTTGCCAATCCTCTATGATCTCGTTGCCTGATAACTCCAGCATCGATAAATTCGGTAGATGCAAATCGCTTTCATACCGGCGTTTGTAGACGGGCCACTCAAGCCATCTCACTTCAGAAAAAAGTTCCATGGAGTCTTTGCTTGAAGCTGCCCTCAGATAGTTGTGGAACCATCTCTGCAAGTTTTTTAACTTTTTAGATTTTGGTTTTTTTGTTTAATCTTGGATTTGCACGATTTTTCACTTTGTGTCCTTCCCCTATACGGGTATGGATACATAAACTCGCATTTAATTCTTTTTTCTTAACAACCTATGACGTGAAGATAAAGAAAAAACTAGTTATTGCTTTAAAACAACTAAGACAAATGCACCTCGATGTTTTATCTTTTGCTTTATTTAAAAAAAAAAAAAAAATTGTAGGGCGTGGACTTTGACTTTTATTTAAGATGATATACATGAAAGCATTTTACAACATACAAATGTTTACTTGTAAATGTTCATTTGACTTCTGTATAATTTTTCAAAAGAATTTGTGAAAGTGTCGATGAGCCATATGTAAGGGCGCGCATGAAAAAATTTATGTTTCTTTATTTCTTTTTTTTTTTTTTTTGTTCCCCATAACATGTTTGGAACAAAAATCTGTTTCATAACACAATTTCATTTTTCTATTTTTGGAACATATTTCTATTCCACAAATAAATTTGAAGTAGAAATTAAAAGCTAAAATTTTTAATTTTTCTATTTCTGAAACAAAAGTGAGAAATGAAAGCTTTTCCATCATTTACTATCGTCACCACTAGTCGCCCACCCACCGCTCGCCACAAGATGCTAGCCGCCTGTCGTTGGACTTCGGACACTAGCCGCATGTCAGTCGCCCACCACCGGACACTGGATGTCGGCCGCTCGAAGCCAAAAAAATAAAAATTTTGAGTTGTTATCAAATGCGTTTTTTTGCTTAGAAACTCATCTAGAAAATACAAATTGAAAAATCAATTTTTGGCCAGGAATTTTGTCATGCGCCCTAAAGTAGCCAAGGAAGCACCCAATTTTCATTTCATTAGTTAAATGTAATAATGCGGAAAAGAAAAATAGGGAATTTTCAATATATTTCGATATATATATACATGTAATCTAATATATATATATATATATATATATATATATTAGATTACATGGAGGGCTTATTATAGACTTTATTACAAAACTATCTAAGGAAATAAAATTAGATATGTATATTCAAAGTATATATAAAAAATTCAGAGTAAATTGCCTTAATATCTTTAACATTATTAACTATTTTGATGAAGTGTTCAATCATTTCTTTGAAAACTGAAACGTTTTTTTTTTTGGTTAAGTTTGTTTAAAAAGTGACGTGGTGACATTGGTTAGCAATTTTGACAGGGATTGAAAAATTTAAAAAAAAAAAGTTGCTTTCAGAATAACTAAAATATTAGCCGACTAATTAAAAAATGACGTGGTGACATTGTTTAATCATATGTCCGTTTTCATAAGAATGGCATCATTTCCTTAGGCATCTTATAAATCAAAACATACTATTTAACTTTCCTGCTAAAACAGATCATTTAATTAGTTGAAGATGGTGAAAAAAAATTCCCGTATGGCTTTGATTGACTTGTATAATATTACCTATATTTTCCCCCAAAAGTTGAATTGGTTAGAAATTCACTTTCACAACTCAACACATTTGTCATTATCTCAACTTTAAATGTTAATGGGTGAAATGCAATGGGTATAATTTCTCGAGTCTGTTCGTTGGAAAAATTGCTAAATTGTTGTAATCATCATCCCGCTTTATCTTTCATAATTTTCGCTTGTACATCAATCTATACTGTATATTACATTAGAAAAATCTACTTTATGGAAAGGGGATTTTGAACCTCAAACTTTCATCAAAAGTTTGCACGCAATACGCATATATTTCACCAAAATGAACTGAAGAAATCAAATATAACAAAATAGATATAATAATATTTGAAATAGTCAAGACAATTGGAAATTAGTCCCATAACTATTTAATTTTCCAAAGTTAAATCAAAATCTCTCGAATCATACAATCATTTAATTTTCCCCCTCCCATATTATCATCTTTCAGCAATTTTGTCTATTCAAAACAGATTTGACTTCTTTTTTTTGTCATTTTTCAAAAAACCATATGGCCTGCTCTTTTTGCTAATGTTAAGAAGTTATTGGATCGACAAAAGAGTGTGATATAGAATCATAGGAACGAACTATTTCAAATTATATCAAGAATATAAAGCCGTTTTGTTTGCCCATCTCTTGGTTAATTGCTAGGGTTAATTCCTCGCCTTTGATAAGCCATAAGCCTATGAGGCATCCCAAATGGACAATATATAATAATAAAATGACATGAACATTGATAATTTAAGTAAAAGATAAAATATAGTTCAAAAAATTGGCTTCGTGCTGAAAATCATATATCAGAAGACAAGGGTATGGATATAATAATAAGCACGACATTTCCTTTAATTGGTCAAGTTTTATTTATTTATTTATTTTATAAATAGTCAAATCCTAGCACGAAAGAGGCATTGTCCCCAACAATATAAATTATATAAAACAGCTTATAGTGGATAGAAAAGTTTGTCGCATGAAATCCACTCTTTATCATACATCTAACCTAATCCATGAAATGAGCAAGGTCAACGGGACAAAACTTTTAAAAACAGTAAGATCTTCCTAAAGATATTTTTAGGGGGATTTTTGCTATCTTAACTATTAAGAGGAAATAAGAATGAGAAGAGATAGATATAACTAATAGAGGGACCGATATCTTCAAAATCAAAATGGAGAAAATAATATTAAACATTGGATTCTTAAATCACAAGAGCAGCCCCCACCACTTATTTTCGGCCACACTAGAAAGTAAGCACATGTCATAAGTGTGAGATTTTTTCAAATCTGATTGTTTTGAATTAATTATCAATTATCGTAATAGGCACATACTATCTTTTTTTTTTTTTTTTTTAACCCAGAAATCTTCATTTATCTAATCTATGATGTTTGTACTTCATCTTCATTCGTTCTTCTAGTCCTTCGGAATATCAATATTTTCAACTAGTTATGACAATGGCATGCTTTTAGTAAATGAGTTTTATAAAACAAAATTGTAGTTAAAGGATCTTAAATTGATTGTCAAGTAAATCTTTACAGATGTAATTTATATCAATGAAATCAAATCAAATGGTATAACTTTTTCATCCTTTAAATACTTATAATCCATTTAGCTAGCACAAATAATCTAAGATGGACATAAATGGATGTTTACATAGATCTTTTTTCCTAAAAAGCAAGAGCATATGTTCATCATAGATGAAATATTAGAATAGATCAGATTAAATATATTAAAATAAGAGGGAAAGAAAAAGAAAGGAGTGCCATATTTTACCGATCTATATGTTCTTAGTACTTTTGGGACTCCGTCATAGTCGTCGTCCCATGGTCCGCTACGTTTCTCAGGCGGTTGTCCTTGGCAAAAAATGCTCCTTCCAAGATCTCTCAATTGATCATGCATCTCAAATTGACCACAATCTCCAATCTTAATTAAGCACCTCAACTTCAACTCTTCAATACCTTGACTTGGATAAAACCCACAGTCCTCCCACATGTACATGGCGTATTCAATGTATGTTCCATTTACGCCAATAAAGAAACAAACAATATCGAGAAAAATCTGCTTATGTCCATCTTCTAATGCATCATAACTTATTTGCAATATTTTTTGGACGTCTCTATGTGGTTGGCTTTTTAACTGCTTCCGCACATCTTCCCATACTTTTCGATTCGGTTTTTTAAACAAGTATGAACCTACGACCTTAAGTGCCAAGGGAAGCCCACCCATGGTGGATACAATATCACGAGATAGACCCTCAAAGTCCTTCGAAGATTGGTCCATATAAAATGCATGTCTATTAAACAAAAGCAAAGCATGCTCCTGATCCAATTCATTCAAATCATACTTCTGTACATCGAATTTAGATTGATCAAGAATGGCTTTATATCTGGTTGTAACAATAATAATACTTCCCGCCATAAACCAATTATGTTCTCTAGCCAAAGCATTTAATTGATCCTCGTGATCTATATCATCCAGAAGAATGAGAACATTTTTTCCTTTCAATCTAGATTTGATCAAATTGATTCCATCATCAACATTCCCAAATTGAGGTTCGATTTGTAGAATGCCCTTAATTAGTTGCTTTTGTAAATGAACAATATTGTTGCGGCAAGCTGTTTCTCGAATATCTGCAAGGAAGCTACGATGCACAAAGTCATTCGACAGCTGGTTATAGATTACCTTGGCAAGAGTCGTTTTTCCAATCCCACCCATGCCATAGATTCCAATCATTCGAGCATTAGTGGTAGGAGTGTCTACCCATTTCATGATTCTGTTCACATGATCATCAATTCCAAGTAAGTGCTCAGTAACATCAAGCTGAAAATCTCGTCGCAACTTGCTCAAAACATTTTCGATAACTTTTCTCACTAATTCTCCTTCATGCCTGTCCAACAAAAAAACTCACTGATAATTTCGCGATTATACTTAATCTCATCAAAAAGCACCGACAGACATGTGAAGAATGGATGGGACCAATTAACATGAAAGATGTTTTGGTTTTACAAATAACAATGGGGGATGATGGCCAGCGGTCATTTCATTTTTTCTTCTCTCTTTTGCTAGATGGATCTGTTGAAAGAAAATAAGGCGGTGCACCTGGCTCGTTAAGAGTCTTTAGAAGTGTAATGTTTGTTACAAGGCTTAAGATTGATGCTAGTTAAATGATAGGAGGTCAATTTTGTTTTAATTAAAGAAGTTTGGGAGAAAAGTATGTTACTCCACTCTAAGGCCAGGGCATCTCACGTGCCAAAATCGAGGACTTATAGTTGATTTACAAATCGCTACTGATGAGGTCTACTGACAGTGGAAATCAAACCTAGACATGGTAAATGTGAAGTGTCCGGTCCTTTTCACCTGAGCCAACTTCCATTCGCATGAGGAGGTCTATTTTATCTGGTGATAAAGCTTTGAAATACTGAGCATGCGAGTCCTTTCTAAGCGTATTGTTTGGTGATTGACACTATTGGCTGGAGGCGTTGTCATTTCTTTGATTTTTGCTCTACTGGAGACAACTGTAATTCATCTGTTTCGCTTGAACGAGAAAATTTATAGGATAATTACTAAAAAAATCTTAAATTTATTATAATTGTGTTAATTCAGTCTTTAATTTTTTTTATGGCCAATTTAGTCCTACACATTTTGAAAATATGCTAATATAGTCCATCTAGCCAACTTTGGCTAGAAATCACTAACATGGACGCAGGCCATCTTATGAGGCACCGTTGATATCGACGTGGAGTATTTTTATAATTTTTTTTCTGAACTTTGTTGAATTTGCTTATATTTTTTATTTTTTCTTTCTTTCTTTCTTTCTTTTTCCTTCTTCTTCTACGGTCACCCCGGCCATAGATGAGGGCTGCCTCGCCATGAGGGCTGACCTCACCAGAATCTGGTCCTTCTAGTGGGTCCTATAGAGAATCTCAAGAAGGGAGAGACCGAGAGTTTTTCCAACAAGAGAGGGTCGTCGTTGGGTCAGATGAGGAGGTTCGCCAGCAGCCAGAACGTGCTGGCGAGCTTCGACTTGACGGCACAGGTGGCGCCGGTGGATGCAACGGAGTAGAGGAACTCTTACTTTGACGACAAAGACAGACAAAGAAGAGCGAGATGACGAAGACGGCGACGAAGTGGTGATTCCATTTTCGTCCCCCATTTTGGTAGGTGGAGTGGAGTCGAAGGCGAAGAAGGAAGCGAATTTGTGGAAGAGAAGGACAATGGCTCACCCTCAACCACTTTGCTTGCGACATCCCCAATTTTTCTACAAATGTAATCGTGTTCTCGAATAATTGTGTTCATGGATTCCCAATTTTTGACGTTCTTCCTTCTTCTTCTTCCTTTTTTTTTTTTTTTTTTTTTTTTTTGAGATTTCAGTTTGGGTTGGCCTTGCCTATTCAAAAGGACCAAATTCCAGCGAGGTCGCCCTTGCCAGATTCGGCGAGGGCAAGCCTCACCGACCCTCTTTTGTGGCCTGTCACCCTCCATCAAGGAGGCCGCGGCCAGAGTGGAAGAAGGAAAAAAAAAAAAAACAAATTTCAGAAAAAATAATAAAAAATTATCTACGTCAACAATTTTCAGCTGAAATTGACCGGATAACTATATTGGCAAATTTTCGGAGGGTCTAGGATTAATTTGACTGAAAAAAAAAATGTTTAGGATTGTATTTACATAATTATAATAGATTTAAGATTTTTTTGGTGATTTCTCTAAACACTTTCTTATCAAAAAAGAAAAGTTAAGGTGGAAGCAAAGTACCCGTTAGCAACTTTCTCAGACTCCCATCCATGTAAGTCACTCACTTCTTTGAGTGCTTGCTGCCCTTTCTGGATATCCTCCTCATCAAAATACTTCTTACGTGAATGGAAAGCCTTCCCAAAACTTCCTTTTAGATGCCGCACATTTGACGGATCCACTTTATAAAAGATGGGCAAAACTATGTGTGATGTGCTCTTCGCGTGATCCATGATATGAATAAGCTCGCGAAGGCACCATTTGCTTGATGCATAATTTTTGGAGATGATGAGGATCGAAATCTTAGACCGAGTGATGGCATCAAGAATCCGTGGACCGAATTCCTCGCCAATTGGAATGCTCTTATCATCCCTGAACACGAAGACTGGTACAATCCCCGCCTTGTCTAGACTGTGATAGAGGTGATCGGCGAATTCCTTGCGGGTATCTGACCCTCTAAAGCTCAAGAACACATCATAATGATCATTACCTTCTCCTGTGGGTGTTGGAGAGATGAATGAAGGGTGCATCCCTTCGTTTATTTCAATGTGACTCCGTCCATTGTCCATGGTGGCAATCAGGGGGAAGTTGGAAAGAAAGATGCTCTTCTGCTGCATAAAAGGATTGATAACTAGTCTCTATGAAGTATGAACATGAAATCTTTTACCAAGCAAGAATAAAATAAACATGAAATCTTTAATAAATTAGTATTTGATTGACTAGGAGCAGTTGCGCGCTTTTAGTCCTTGCCTTATCTTCCTTTGCACATCATCCTTTAGTCGAGTCAATCTGGTTGGTTTTGGTCCCCTCACATACAATGAGTACGTTAATTTCTTAATTGGGCTATAAAATTCCAAAATCTATGTACAAGTATATCGCATTCCTTCAAAATTATACGTAGTGATTCAGTTTTTACTTGGTTATTGAAAATAAGATTTTGATAATTCATTTTTGTCAAAGAATTTGTTGAATCATTTAGAAGCTGTTAATTGAGTTGGACACAAAATTGGCAATGTGGGAAAGACGTGAAGAAAGGACCTAATAGTAATTATGAATGTGATTTTAAATTTAATTTTGCCATAGATTTCTCCTCCTGCACAGCACAAACCCTCCCGTCTCCTTGTTTATCTTCTCCTCTCGCCGACACATCCTCTCTTCCTGCGCTCTCTCCCTCGTCTCTCTCCTCTTTTTCTCATTTCCCTTCCTTCTTTTCCTCTCTCCTTTCTTTTTCTTCTTTCTTTTCCCTTCTTTCTTTTCTTCTTTACCCTTTCGACTCTAATGTCTTTTCCTCTTTTTCTCATCATTTCAAACTCCACTTCACCCAATATTAGTATCTTTCCACCAAATCACTTTTCACTTTTTGACCGTATTTTACAGTTCACTTTGACAGTCGGAAGTGACAGAGTGAGTGTCTATGGTCATGAATGAAGAGCTCTTAATCTATTAAATTATATTGAGAAATTAATTTTTTCAGGATGTTAACAGTATATGCGGAAACAATTTATCAAGGAGATACTTCTATCGAACAGATAAAGTAATGAGACTAAAGAATAGAAGAATATGCCAATAGACTTATAGCAGTTCAGGTTATAGCAAAATTACGTTCACTCTCTCAAATTAAAAACCACCATTAAGGCTTTTTTTTTTTTTTTTTTTAACAAAAGGAATCAGATGCAAGCTAAAACATATCAAGAATGCAAGAGAGATCGAGGCAATTTAGAGATTGTTGCTTTCTCAATTTCTGCCAAGTTTATCAGCATCCATGGAATCTTCTTACAGAAAACTAACCGTTGGAGAGTCATTTTACGCGTAAAACATCCTTTCATAAGTTTTATTAGGAGGGTGCCCTTTTTCTTTGGAGGTCATTTTCCCAAGGGAGTTTAGTCAACTGTTAATGTTTTGCAAACAACACTATGATAATGGCCAACATGCTTTTCCACCGGATTCAATTGGTCTAACCATTCATAACCAATTAGTTTAAGTGAAAATATTGTATAATAAAAATTAGTAATATATATGTGACATTCTGGATTTTTCACTTTTGCTTTCAATTAAATTAATTGGACATTTCATCGACATGCCTATAGGGCTATTCTCAGAGCTTATTACTCTTGAGATAACTAGACTATCTGGGGAAGCCATTAAGGATTTTTAAAACAAATAAACTTGAGAATTCGACCAGGAATCGGCTGTTCGACCGTGTTCATCTGCCGAGATCATTACGGCACAAACGTAAATCGATTAGAGATCAGAAATAGGTCGATTCGACTGAGATGAATGATTAAACATGGGTGATCCCACTAAATTGCAAAATTCTCATCGATCGGCACTAGTTCGATTTTTCTATCGTTTTAGTACCATGTATCCGTATTCGAAACCTCGAAATTTTCACGACAACCGAGAGTCGCTAATGTGTCGAAGAGGTTCATTGTGGCTCGAAGAAAATCGACCACGGGTCATTTGCACTAAAAAGTTCTGAAATCTACCCGGTAGTCTAGGTCACTAAAAACGCGCCGGATTGAAATTAACCGCGAATTTGAATCTGATTTCAGAAATTGAAGATTTGTCATGTCACAATAAATTCTAAGAATGTCAACTCAATCTCAGAAATTTTTCTGCAACTCGAGACTTTTTGGGAAAAAGTTGTCCTAGGGCTATTTTTGTCCAGAAAAAGCCAGGGACCGTTTTTTATCACGAAATTGAGAAGCAAGTGGGATCCATTGGTGAGGAAAAATACCAATTTAATCTTTGAGGTGTCGGTGGAATTTATTGAGGCCGATTTGTCTTGATTTAAGAAGAAAAAGAAGACCAATTGAAGAGGAAACCAAGGCAAATTCGTATGCCCCCCTTGCCTAGCCATTTTGGACCACTTCAAGTGTCCAAAGATGGATCTTGTTGGCCGATTTTGAGCCAAGGAAGACAGCCTTGGTGGAGAGTGAGTCAAGGGGACAAATGAGAGGAAAAATGTGACCAAGAGGACCCCCCTTCAGCAAACCATTCGTCTTCCTTTTTCCCTTGCTTTCTCCATTGTTGAGTAACTTTTGAAGCTTCAAAGAACTAGAGAAAACCCCAGCTCATTCCCCTTGGCCGTCGCACGTACACTGGAACCACCATCGGACTGTTTTCCTCCTTTGTTTTTACTTCTGCCAATTTCTGCTCCAGCCGACCTTTCACTAAAGATCCGAGTGAAAAGTCGACTTCCCGTGCGAATTTGCCCCCAAGCCACCCACCGTCGTGACCAGCACACCCAATCCATATGGACGGTGGTCGCTGATCGTCGAATAAAGCCACCGGCCGTCCAGTACGCTTGCGAGAAGGAACCGGTCGCCGGTTCGTCGGTCCCTTACCCGCTTGCACTGTTTCACAATTTTCTTCATTTTTCTTCCGTTTTGACCCTTCCTTTGGTCATTCCATCCACCTACAAGACCCCCTTGACCCCCGGGAGCCATCGATTGCCGACCACCCACTCGCCGGAGCTCCAATCAACCCGTTCAGCCTTGGTTCTCCTCTGTCCGACAAGAGCAGAAGTAGAGCAAGGAGTCTAGGACTTCGTGGCTCGTTTTTTAGCCCCTCCCGGCCTCCGTTGGTGTCGCCACTTGGAGGATTGTTGCTCGCCTCCGCATCGTGGTCGTTGTGGACTCACCGGCTTGCAAATCCAGTGAGTTTAATTCACTAATCCTCGCTTAGTATGTTAATTGTGTTTATGGGTTGATTAATTTAGGCTAAGATGAATTAGGTGGTTAGATTAGATTAGATAATATTAGATTAGTGAATTTAATTATTTGCCATTGCATGTTAGGTGGATAGTTAGTATAATTAGCGAGTAAATAGACTCTAGTATTTATTTAACGAGTCTCAGAATTTTTCCGAACCCATTCCAGCATATAATTAGGCATTACAAGCCTAAGTATGCATTTATTGTATTTATTTAATATTTTTCGTAATTAATTAATTATTTATTTATTTTCCGGAAATTCAACCGGGATAGCCAGTGACCATAATTTCGTGCTGATTTCAATGGTGCTATCTGTTTATTTAATTGAGCACTGGTTTGTGTAAATTGAGTGAATTGGTGTTGGTGGGTGTTAATTTTCCAAAAATGGATAATTTTAGTAATTAAGTGGAAAATTACCGAGCGTTGGTTTATAGCGCCAAAAATCTATTTTGGAACTATTGAAAATAGTGAAAGGTTCGAAAGTGAAAACCTTGTATTTTATCTAAGACCGATCGTGTACTCACACGCGTGTATTTTTATCAAGTGTGATAAAAAGAGTAAAATTGATTGTGTTTTCAAAATAAAATACTATAACGACTCGATGATTTGTATGTCATCTTGGAGAATGGACGTTATACTATTATAGCTTGATGACTCTCTTATCATCTTGAGAAGGAATTGCTTGTATATCGGATCGATAACCTTATATGTCATATTGGAGATAGGACGGTATGATTTAACAGCTCGATGACTCTATAGGTTATCTTAAGAAGGAATTGCTTGTATACCGACTCGATAACTCTATATGTCATCTTGGAGATAGGACGGTATGACCCAACGGTGTGTTATAACAGCTCGATGACTCTATATGTCGTCTTGGAAATAGAACATTATGCACGGATATATTATAATGGCTTGATGACTCTATATGTCGTTTTGGAGATAAAACGTTATGCATACCCGCTCGATGACTCTATATGTCATATGAAGATAGGATAATACTGTCTATATTTCACTTGAAATAAGGAGTCATGGATTTTGATCGGATTCATAGATAGTATTGAATAGGCCGACCAAAAAATGGTCGTGATGACATGTAATTGATTGGATCGATTGATCGATGATTCGATCTGATTTGATTGAGTGATATAATTGTCAGTATTTATGAATTAAACTGACTTGCAAGAAGGGACTGAGGCCAAGGTAAGTCCTTTGACGCCTGATTGTGTCTAAGCAGCCCTTAGGGTGTGATTTTCTTACTAATCGGGTCTTAGGGAGTAGAACTCATTGAGACGTAGTCTCACCCCATTGTGGGATCACATTTTCAGGTCCTAGGTGACAATCGTAGAGAGCCGGAAGTCCCGAAGTTTGGAAAAGTGGAAGAAACAGAATCGGCAAACCTATCTGGCTAGTTAGTCATAGGACAATTCCTTTTTGGTTAAGTCGATATTTTTGTAAGCGACCTAATGTTGTGAATAAACCTGTTTGTTGTAAAAGGTTTGTTTTGGTTTGAAAAAGTTGACCCTGCTTTCCTATCCTATTGTTTTATTGTCTGGGGATTTATATCTGCTTCCGCATGCATATATTAAAATGAATGGATCGGTAATGCATCTTGGGACATCGCTATTATATCGACCAAGCAGGGATGAGCACGGGTCCAGAGGATCGAGACGTGACAATATATGTGGTGATCATTTTGAAAAAGTTAAGGGAATTTCATAAGTGATATTTTCTATGCCTTAAAGGACGTTAGGTGCTATGCGACAAGTAATAAACAAATATATGTTTGTCCTATCAATTGTTATAAACTGGAGAATGAAGGCCGGGCTTACCTTGAGGAGCGATGCGGGGATAAAATTACTATGATGGGTTTTAGTGTTTGAGAAGAAGTTGCTTGAAGCAAATCAAGTTGTGTCCAAGTCCTGAAAGGCAACGCAATGCGAGGATCACCTTCATGCCTCAACCTGGAGCTATCAAAACTAGATATCTCAGAACAAAAACGAGCGTCTTTGTGAGCTATGGTGATTGGCGTTTCTCCTCTTCAAGCACAAGCACTTGGGACTTTATATAAAGCTGTACTTCTTCTCTTGCCCCAAAGAAGATGCGCAATCTTGTGGTGGATGACGTTTCTTAGACGAGGCAATCGTACTTCTTTTGATTCTAACCTTTTTGACCAAGAACACCAAAACAATCCCTTCCTCGAAATTGGCAAGACTACCCCTATAGACTTTACTTGTTAGTTCTATTTGTTGTTGGATCCGGTGGCCAAGCAAATCATAGTGGAAATTAACATTTTGAAGATGGGCGATACCTTTTGCTTTATCCTCACCTTTTGACAATGGCTATACGCGGCCACTCAAATTATTGATTGAGTGACACCCCTATTGCTAATCGACGTAGCAATTAGATTGTAATTGGACCGCATGGTCCCTCAAATCAAATTGAAGATGGGTGATACTTTTTGCTTCATCGTCACCTTTTGCTTTTCCCGCCCCATTAGCTGAAAGAATAGATACTTTTATGCTGGAGTCAAGGTGTTCAAAGTGGGAATTAGTTTTCACACAATGCTATTTCAAAGAGTCCCTCAATCATGTCCTTTACTTTTATTCATTTGTTGAATTAAAAGTAAAAAGGGGAACGAAAGATGCCTGGCAATCAAAAGGCGAAAGTTGGAACAAAAGACGCTTTTATGTTGCATAAAAGGATCAATGAACTAATCTCTACGAAAAGTATGAACATGAACCTGCTACATGCAAGAAAAACCAACATGAAATCTTTAATTAATTGGTAATTGATTGACTAAGAGCAGTTGCATTTAGACCTCGCCTTATCTTCTTTTGGACCTCACACTATTCAAGTCAAATTTGTTGGCTTGATCCACTCACCAACAACGTGTACGTTAATTTTTTCAATTGGGCTTTAAAGAACTGGAATATGAGTACAATCATATTACATTCAATTAAAAATATAAGCATAAGTTTGGTTTTAATTTGGTTATTGAAAATCGAAATTTGATAAATCATTCAAAAGATAATAATTGAGTCAAAACGGAATTAGAAATGTGGGGAAGATGTCGAGAAAGGACCGAGCTGTGGATGAGATTTTATATTTTAATTTTGTTTAAAATCGTCATATTGTTAATGAAGTTGGAAACGTGAGGTAGTGATAAACAAAAATGCTCGTGGTTATTTATCATTTATCTATTCCAAGCTAGCACCACATGCTCCAATTCCATGCAAAATGAATTTATTTTTAGGTGGTATGTTATCACCAAGCCTTTCATTTCAAATTTTCAAATCTAATAGGTTGATTGATATCTTGTCTGTAAAATAGAGCTATAATTTGTTAGATGAAAAAAACGGAGGAGTACATGCTCCCTTGGTGCTCTCTTTTTATGCACTCTTCTCTTTCTCCATGTTAGTCTGAACGATTAGAAATTAGGTACTGATTCGATGGAAGAAGGAGAAGAAGAGAAGAAGGGAAGTGAAAGGAAGCTGCTGAGGAAAATTCAGAGACGACCACCTTGAGAATGGCGTTGAGTGATTGTCCCCATTTTTGTCGAAGGGCCCATAATGAGAATATCACCACAAAGAGGTATAAGAAATAAGTGATATAGAGCTAGGTGAATCTTCTAATTTGCAAGTATGGCTCGATTTATTTGATCGTTTTCGGGTCTGTCAAAAGATCAACTAGGTTTTCTTCCCTACTATTGCAAGGGAATATACTTTCTACAATTAAGAGTCCAACAATTCGAGGAAAACAGAATATCACTCATTTGGAATGCTCTATAGGGAGGTAAAATTGTTGACCAAATTCTCCTTAAGAGAAGACTTACTCTTAGGATGATTAGTTTCAGGATGAGTAGGTTCTAAACTAAGAATCAGGAACTTATTCTGTAATAATCAGTTCTCCGTTTTTGTAACCAAGAACCAAACTAGTTGACCCAAGAACCAGCCTCCTTCTATTTTTGTGATTTATTTTTCTATAAATTGATCTAGGACCTTCCAACACAGAAAACCTCACGATGCATAAAAAAAGAAATGGCCTATGGGTTCAAGAGAAATGTGGCAATTTTGCGCACAATAGAGTCTAGCGCGCTTGCAGACCTACTCGTTCTAGTTCAACGAAAGATCAATACTAAATTACGATGCAACTAACAATCAGACATTCCTAGGATTAGTCACGTCTATAGTCGAAAACAGAGGCTTTCTTTTATCACCGAAGTCAAATCTGCGCTGGGTACATACCTCGTTACAGGTAACGACGACTCCAGATAGAGAATAAAAGACCCTCCTCTGCTATTTAGCGGCCACCCCACATCCCCAATTGACAAAAAGGGGCCCAGAATGCACTTGGTTCAGCTGATGATTCCAATAACAAAGTGACGAATAAATAGAAACGACACAGTAATAAGACATGAAAAAGCAATTACCTTCAATGAGCTGAGATGCGAAGAGAGGTGCGAGATTGGATAGAGGAGACCATAAACAAGCCCGGGTGAAAACTTTCAAGAGGGAAAAGATTAAGCAAGCAAGCGAGGACAAAAGTTCGGAATTGTTCTGCAAGAGAGAGGCCGAATGTGAGAGAGCACAATTTGGACCAGAGTACAGAACGACCAATTCTGTTCGTATCTACTTATAAACCATATTGTTAAACAGATAAATGTGGCTCCTGCTAATATTTCAGTATGATATTATCATTGACGTTCTTCCTCCTGTAAACGCTACATTCTCTCCCACCCTACACATGCATAAATCATATTGTCAAAACTATCTAGGTCAGTAACTTTCTACGCTATATCACAGCTTTGCTGTAAGCAGTTAAATCTCATGAAAACCACACTTTAGGACAAGTTTCTCTATTTTAACCTGCATAATCCACATATTAAATATGTGTACGTGCTTTGAAACTAGCAGCTTTGCTCACTTTCAAGTTTTCCGTTGTAACCAGCACCCAAAAAAATAAAAAATAATAAAATTGTGTATTTTTCATAACTTCCAGAAAACATTTGAATATTGTCATTTTCCAGAAATTATGATTATTGCCAATTTGATGGAAACTGGTTTTATGGACATTCAAAAATTCTCTAGTTGATCTGATCTGTTTGAATAAATTTGTGTTGTTGACAATTTTGGTCCGTAGGCTCTGAAAGTTTTTGTGTGATTATTGAAGAGAATAGACCAGCACGATGTATATTTGGAATATATATAGTTTTTTACTGTCTTCAAGAGAAAAAGAGAGAATTATTTCTACAAAAACTGAGTATTTTGGATGTTTCAAGCTTTAAGTAATTTTTGACAATTGGGGTACGTATAGGGCCAATGGACCCAAAATCAGGTCTAGAAGGGTATTTTAATAATTTTCATGGAGCGGGCCCTTTGTCCCGAGGGAGTTCAGTCAACCGTAGATGTTTTGAAAACAATACCGGGACAACGGCCAGCATGTGATTCCACCAGATTCAACCGATTAGTTTAAAATGAGAAGATTGTAGTAACAAAAATTAGCAATATATATGTGATGATGATTTCCCAAAAGTAGAGGGAATTTCACATGTATTATTCTGTATGCCTTAAAGGGATGTTAGGCGTTATGGGATGAGTAATAATCACATGTATTTTATTCTTTGTGCTATCAATTGGAATAGACCAGAGAATGAGGGTTGTGCTTACCTCCAGGAGCGATTCAGAGATGAAATAACTGTGACGGGTTTCAGTGTTTGAGAAGAAGTCACCTTGAAGCAGATCGAGTTGGGTCCGAGTCCCGAAAGGCCGCGCAATCCCGAGGATCACCTTCACGCCTCGACCTAGACCGGCTTGGTTTGGAAAGATACGGAGGTAAATTTGCAGATCATCTCAGGTCAGAACGTCACGAGAAAGGACGAGTAGTGGCTACGAAGAAATCACCAACAACAGAAGGCGAACTTACTATCTCTCGATAAAATCGCAGCTCTTCTCCGGTATATTTGGAGATCCCAGAAACGACCCTCGTGTTCCGAGCGAAGACCGCCCCACCAAACCCAGGAACCCTAATCGCCTCGGCGGAGTCCACGATCAGAAATTATAGCAAGCGGAACACTAAAAAGTTCGAAACTCGACACGATTCAAGTTGATTTTACCTGCTGATTGGTGCCCGCCGAAAAACCAGTCCTTTGAAGCCGGTGGTTCAGAAGGAGCGACTGCAGGTGCTCTTCGCGACGGCCTCGGGTGTACTGCTCGGTGGATTCGCGAGAAAGAAGATCGCTGCTTCCCCCGCCGATTCAAGCCGAAGCTCTCGCTCTGATCGTAGAGGCTTCGATGTGCTTCAGATCTGGAAGTAAGAGAGAACTTGTACTTGGCAGTCGGATAACGCGGTTCTGTGTTGACTTTCTGCTGGAACATGATCACGTGCCATGCATGGGTGGGAGGCGCTTTGTCTTGGACGCCAGAGTCCAGTTGGCTAATTTTCAAAAGTGTATCCGCGGCCCATATCCCTAAACGGAGTTCGAAACATGACGTGGGGATAAACAAATGGATTGTGTTTATTCCGCGCTAGCTCCACAAGCTAACGATTTCATCTAAATCCAACGTATTTTAAAATGATACGATATCACCGAGTTATTCTCTTAAACCTTAGATATTTTAAATAATTGATTGATATGTAGAGCAATAACTTGTTATAAGATACTAAAGAAGGAGCATGAATACTCTCTTGATGCTATCTTTTGCAGCATTTTTGTTTTTTCTTCTTGAGATGATTGAATATAAGGATAGAAAGAAGAATTGGCACAAAGAGCACTGCAAAGGAATGATGTGAAACGAAATAGTGCATCCCTTTTGTTTCTCTTGCTTTGGTTTTGCCCTTTCTCCATGGAAATGTTGGAAAAATATTAGATAGTATGAAAAAAAGAGAGAATTGTTGGAAATATATTAAAAATGATGAAAAAATAGAAGATATATTGTTTGAGGCATTCAAGCATTATCCTTGAGATCAATTTCTCCCTTCAGAGTATGAAACTCGGTACGATGGGCTCTAGTGGCTATCTTCACAAGATACAACTTTGCACGGAATAATAGAAGGAACAGGAACATGTTATGTGCATAGCCCAGCCGAACAAGGAAAGACATGTGAATCCTATGAGTTCGATGTATATGGAAAGATTGTGGTTTTATGGTTAATCTTGTATTCAAACAAGAGAGAGTTGCTAGAAAACTGCCATAAATTAATTGATAATTAATAAAATGATGACCATTATAGATGATATTTTGATCACATCAAAAAATTAAAGAGAGAGCCTCTAACTCTCCTTTGCACCTCGTAAAATTTTGAGATCTTTGTCTTGATAAATTTCCTTACTCATCATAACTTTTCTTAATCAAACGATAATTTGATCACGTCTATAACTTTCCTTTAATGTTTGAAAGTGATGAAAGAAAATCGATTTTGCAAAACAGATGTTTTTTTTTGGTCGAAACAAAACAAACTTGAAAAGTCACGTTTTTTCCCTTTCTATCTAACGGTCCATGTTGAATATGGGACCAATCCCATAAAAAAGAGAGCTTTGACTTATGAAATTTCCGTCCCCATTGAGATGTTTTGCCCATAATAAAGTAGTGTTGAAAACACTATTTTTCTAAAGTTTGGAAAATCATTCCGCTATGATATTTATATTTAATATATAGAAAGGCAAAAACGTAAAGTAAGGAACGGTATTACTTTCTCAATGTTGTCTTTTATTGACTGACGCATAGCAATAGATACGTCTGTAACTTTAGTATGATATGCAAGTCTTCCGTTTCCAAAGTAACCTTCACACGTAATCCTATCTGCCGAGGTTAACGATGATTCAAGCCCGAGCGTGTCAAACGAAGCCCGGGGTGCAAAATAGAGCTTAGACAAACTTCAGGGGCGAAAGAGGAAATTTAAAAAAAAAAAAATCGAAAAAATAAGGCTCCAATCTCTCCCATTCTCCACCGTAAATATAAAAATAGGTAGCGGAAAACATCACCAATCCCGCCATCGTTGAGAGCGTCTTTTGAAAAGAGCACTTCGGAGCACGCAGTCTCTAGAGAGATTAGCGATCGCCTCGATTCGACTGCGGCTCGTGCATCATCGATCGATCGATCGAATCGCTCGAACAGGTTGAGACTCCATGGAGGATCGGGGCTTGGAAGAGGTAGAGAAAGCTCGGGGTTGCTGAGCTTGGCTCTCAAGTTCGGCAATCCGCCAGCAAGTGCTTGGGACCGTCTCGTTCCCCTCTACGGTAAATCGAATCGTTATTTCGTCGCCCATCTTTTTATGCTGATTAGCGTTGCGGAGGTTGTGTAGGTATTCTGACGATTGATTGTGTTGCGTGGATGATTCGTGAATCGATTGATTGTGCGGTCCTGAATGCGGAGATTTATTGGGGTTAGTCGTCATTCTGACGATGGCTGTGGAATGGTCTGCCTTTTGGATGTGAATGGACCAGAGGAGCTGGTTAAATCTAGTTCATTGATCTCGTCCCTATTTCTCCGTGGGTTTTGCGGAGCGGTCTTATTGACTAGCGAAATGTCTGACTTATTTCTGAACTGACTGCAAATTTACACATGGTGTCTTGCCTACATATAAATATGGTGTCTCACTGAACTAAGTGCAAATTATGTATTGTGGATTGTGTTTATTTGATCTCTTGTTTGCCATGGAACTTGCAAAATCATTTCTTTCTTCTTTTGGTTTTCTTAACGTGAGAAGGTCGAGAGTTTATCACTGTTGAGCACTGGGGCGATGACTTCCTAGCGGAACTTCCTGAAACCATGCAAGATTCTGAGGATTGGGATGATTTGCAAGCTGTGGAATCAGAGGCTTGTGGAGTTTTGACTGATATGTTTGGCCAAGATATCCGTAATGATGGTGAATGCAATGTTAAACATGATGTCAATATTATAGAAGATTCTCCAAAACCTGAGAAAAACCTAACTTTTCTTGAGGTAGATTCCTCTACTGACAGTGAAGACGAAGATGATATATTTGGCAGTAAAATGGGCAGGAAATCCACATGCTATATTCTTGATCAAAGCAGTACTCCAAGCAATTCATCCACTCAACTTCTGGCCAGACGATCTTTAGAATCCATGATATGCTTCTGAAAACTGTGAAGTTGTCTCACTCCTTTCTGTCCTCACCAGTTTGAAGGGATTAAGAAAAAGAAAGAAAAGCAGGGTGGCTTGGCATGTGTCTTCCCATGCCCAAAACTAGTTTGGTTGATAGTTGTTAAGTATGTTGCTTGAGTTTTTGATTCATGGACCTAGATTTGGCTTGGGATTGGCCATGTAATTACTTGGACCAAATTTGCAGCTTGAAGAATGTCTGAATATTGTACAGGGTTGGCCGTTTGGTGAAGCAACTGTGGACGCCTGAAGAAGCCACAATAGTTATCGGGCAAATCCCCGGAGTCTGGCCACAATGGTCCAGTTGTTTAGGAGGTTAACAAAAAGTAGGCAGATCTCGGCGCAACTTTTTATTCTTTTAACAATGATTCTGCAACCATGTTTTTATATATTTTTGTTGCTGAGGTATATTTGGGCCAAGAAGGAAAATAAGAAGAATTGAGAACAGATTGTCTTTGTTTTTGATCAAGAGAGTTTAGAGTGTCCTTTCAGAAAACTCTTGGGAAACGCTTTCCACTCATCTAGCTCGCTTTTAATTGACTCTTGCAATTTGGGTTTTGGTTAGTGAGAAATTGATTTATTTCTTATTGTAATTCCCTCTTGGTCATTGTGAAACAAGTCCTCCCATTGACATGGATGAAACTGTCCAACCCCTTAAATTAGCGTGTTACTGTTCTTTGCTCTTAAAATTAATGTCTTTCCTTGATCATTTCTAGTTTGCTTGTGATTCTGCTTACAGCAAAGGACCTTACGCAGGGTTCTCTGTACAATAGCATTTAGTAAATTGTTTATGAAGGCTCTCATCTGATCAAATGTATAAGATACTCCTAATTTTGCCGATTACTTCGAGTCTTTTAAGATCTAAAATGGCTTATATTAGAACCGTTTGGTCAATAAAAACAGTTGATTTTTTTTGTTTTGAAAGTATAGTACATTATCCAAGTGTTGGACTTAGCATCCGACAGCTTTGATAGGAGTGTTTTGCAAAATGAAGACTTGGGATTTCTTTGTGCACAATTTTCATTTTCAATCACTTCCATGTCAGAAATTATTTATGGTGCTGAAGAGGCTTATTTGTGTTGAAGGACTGTAAGAACACTCTCACTCAAGGTTCGATATCATTAGTTTCAAATAAAAGACATTGCTCTCAGATTTTGACATGCAAACAAGGAACTTTGAGTTATGAGGAATTGCAAGCCTTGGATGACATAGAATTGGCAAATGTTGTAATATTCGGAAACAGGGAATTTCAACCAATGCAGCATCAGGCTTGTAAATCTTCTATAGCCAAGCAAGATTGCTTCATTTCAACCAATGCAGCATCTAGGACCTTCTGATCACTGACTGGAAAATTCATCTTGTTTATGCATACAAGTGTTGTTGCCAGTCATAATTTAGGTCCAATCCAAATGGGTTACTAAGTCAAAGAGGAATAATTTTCAAAGTACTTCCACCAAATATGGGTTCTAGATTTCTAAATTTCCTCGCAGTTATTGGCTATGCCATTATCTCACAAGGGGTGATGATCTATGACTTCTTTTTTCCATAATTGGTATGAAATGAATGTCCTTTAATATACAATGGATCTTGGTAGCATGCAAGATATTTGATTTACTGAATTAAGGACGAAGATATTAATCTGAATTTATTAATTTGAATTTTCTAGAAGTGTTTTCTATTCAGTCTTGAGGTGGTTGATATATGTTTCTAGCTTAAAGTAATTATAAGACAAGTAGTGACTATTGGTCCTTCCTAATCAGCTGATGGTGAAAGAAATAATAATTCGCTTGCCCCTTCCTTTCTTCATGTGTTCTTTTGATGTTTTTACCCTTTGTTTTAGCCACCAGCAACTCTTAAATCAGGCGTCACAGTTGTTATTTCTCGTTGCTATCTGGCGTCCAAGATCAATGAGTTACTCCAATCCTCAAGTACGGAATACCATCTACTTTCTTGAACTCTCAACAAACTGCTACCCAAGCAGCAGCTGTCCTCCAAGAACTAAGCCAAATGTTTAACTTTATTAGCCTTCGAAAGCTTTTATGCTGAGTATTGTGACTGTCAAATTATTAGTCTCCCTTCTGCTTTGCCTGCCTTTCTAGAAAAGATAAACCATCATGCAAGCTATTGTATGTAACTCCTCAAAGGATTGTGGGAAACCCATCATTTCTCAAGATATTGAAATGCTTGCATAAAAAGGTATTGTTTCTGATGCACCATAACTTTTTTCGAAAAGGTTCTTTATAAATTTTTTATATTCAACCATCATGCATTGTGGACACAACTAGCTGGTTTTGTTGTTGATAAGGCACATTGCGTGAGATATGCATAATCTTTGGTATGCCTTGTACATGAAGAAAGATCATGCTAGAGTTACTTCAAAAGGAATAATTATTTGTGATGTTGCCACTGCGAAACTATTGTCCTTCTTCCTGATATAACTAAGCAAGTTAACTTTTATAAACACGAACTTAAACTCTTTCTCCAAACCTTTTTGCATTTTCAGTGTTTCTAGCCTAATTAAATTGTCAGTGTTACGCTAAACCTTCTAAAGCCCAAACCCCTTTGAAGTTATAATATAACAGAATGCAGTGTTTTGTGTTTCAACTTTAGAAAAGATCTAGGTTCCATCATTGGGAACACATAGTGGCTCATCATTCATTATATTGAGTAAAGAGGACACAACTTAGATAAGCTCCAATGGAGATTACTTTCCAAAGTATTTGGAACCGGCATAAGCTTGGATAACGATCCCATCTCCTGTCTTTGTTTGGCATGATTCTCAGTTTCTTAAGCTGGTTCTTGAGTCCCTTTTTATTCTGTTAATGGTTATACTATATGTTAAAAACTTGAGAAAGACAAAGGTTCACCCATGTGGTCATTGATTGTGTTTCTTTCAAGGTCTTAACTCAATTTGCTCTACCAATGTGATCTTGTGAAAGGAACGTACTGCTAGTTTGAGCTTCTCTTGTACATTTGATTGATTAATGAGAAAAGCTCATTGATTGTCACTTTCGTGGTTGCCATTATTGTTGTCAATGGGGACATGATTTTTGTCTAGATTATCGGGGACTGGGATGTCACAAGCAAAACTTTTTGTATGTCCCAGTGATGGCCTTAACTGCTACTGCCACTCAGTCAGTTCGTGAAGTACTAAACTTACACGTTAACCTCCTGATTTTGTTGAAATAATTTGTTTGTTCTAATTGAATTATACATCATTGTAGGATATCCTAAAAGCTCTTAGGATTCCCCATGCTCATGTTCTTGAGACAAGCTTTGACAGAGTAAATCTAAAATAAAGGTTATCGCTAAGACCAAGGAACCACTGAAGCAGCTTAAAGAGCTGCTAAAGAATTGTTTTGCTAATTTTTGTGGCACAACATCTTGCCTTTCGAAGAGCGAATGTGTTGACGTCACAAAATACTTGAATGAGAAGTGCTGTACAAAGACAGTGTACTGTCATGCTGGATTAGCAGCCTGCTAAAGAGTAGCTTTTTAAACGAAATGGCATACTGGAGAGGTCCAGATTGTATGTGCTAACATTGCCTTTGGGATGGGAATAGACAAACGTGATGTGTTCTCTCTAAATGATGGTTAGCTCCACCCTAAGAACGGTAGCAATCCATGTCTCTTTCCTGGCCCCCCTTGCTGATGCTTTTCTTTATTTACAAAAACTTTCATCTTCATTTAATGAGCTCGGCCCCTTCAAAATTTTGTAGTTTCTTTACATCCCAAAGTTTAAGGAATTATTGGTAGAAACTTTTAGCATAATAGGCTTGCAAATTTAAGAGCTGTGTTTTGCAACAATCATTCTTCCGATTGTGAAATATGATAAATGAAGAGCAATTATTTCGAAACTTGAGAAATAATGCTTTGGTATAGATGGTTGAGAAATAATTCTTTGGTATAGATAGAATGATGGAGCTTTACTACTAGGTCTATCTCTATTTTGGTAAAATTAGCTATCCATTGAAAAAATACGCACTGTTGACATTTCATGAGAGATTTTTTAGGAAAGAATTCGAATGTGTTAGACATCTAAAAAGTTGAGAAAGTCTCCATTCCACCTCGAAGGCGAAGCACAAGATGTAGAGTCGTTGTAATCCGCCAGTGTCTGGCCATCCTCGAGTTGCTTCTTGGAAAAAAAATATACCTCTGCTGATCTAGGAGAATGCCTACCTTGTCCTCAATCTAAGCTTTGACATTATCAATGGTATCCAAGCTCTCCACTTCCAAAGATATGATCTTTCCAATGATTATAATCATCTATAACCAATGTGATAGCAGTCATGACTGCTATAGAGGCACTCGCTTTTGCCACTTAGATTTTATCTTATCCATCTACATAGTGAATTGTCAGTTCCATGTCACTATTAACTTCTATCACACATCAATAGAACAAGATCACTTCGAGCTCACTCGAATTTGATTCGAGGCTTGGATCGATTCGATTTGGACTCAGGCATCATCGATCGATCGAATTGCTCCAACAGGTTGAAGTTCCATGGAGGGAGCGGGGCTCAGAGGTAGAGAAAGCTTGGTTGCTGAGCTCGGTTCACGAGGTCAGCTTCGACGAGCAGTTCGCCAGCAAGTGCTCGGGCCATCTCGTTTCGCTCTATGGTAACTCGAATCGTTATTTCGTCGCACGTTCTTATGCCAATTAGTGCTTGCGGAGATTATGGAGGTAGCTCTCGTCCCCATGATGATGATGATGGCTGTGGAATTGTCTTGCTTTAGGTTTGAATGCATCGGAGTGGGTTTTAGCGAAGTAGCAGTCCTACTGACGAGCAAAATGTCCGGCACTGGTCCATCTTGATGTGCTTAGGTTACTTCGAATGGACGGCGGTTTTTTCTTAAATATTGGCCCAAATTGCGTGATATCTGGTCATCAGGGAATGATTTTAATAGCTTGTGTTGCGGGGATAGTTTGTGCATTTGATTGAACGTGCATTCCTAGTTAAGGAGATTCATTGTGGTTAGTCTCGATTTTGATCACGGCTATGGAATAACAGTCTACTTTGGATTTGAATGGGACTAGAGTTTAGGTCATTGAGCGTTAGTCTCATCCCCTGTTTCTTTGTGGGTTTGGCGGAGTAGTCCTATAGACAAGTGAACTGTCTGGCTTATATCACTACAAATTACTTATGGTGTCTTGCAGTAATATCAATATCGTGTCTCTTTGAACTAAGTGCAAATTACGTATTGGAAATTGCATTTATTTGATCTCTTGTTTGCCATGGATCTTGCAAAATCATCTCTTTATTCTTTTGCTTTTCTCAAGGTGATGAAGGTTGAGAGTTGATCACCGTGGAGCACTGTGGCGATGACATCGTAGCAGAACTTGCTGAAACCATGCAAGATTCTTAGGATTGGGATGATTTGCAAGCTACGAAATCAGAAGCTCGTGGAGTTTTGACCAATATGTTTGGCCAAGATATCTGTAATGACGGTGAATGCGATGTTATACATGATGTCAATATTATAGAAGATTCTCCACAACGTGTGAAAAATCAAACTTTCCTTGAGGTGAGGATTCCTCTACTAACAGTGAAGACAAAGATGATGTATTGGGCAGTAAAACGGGAAGGAAATCCTCATGTATATTCCTGGCCAAAGCAGTACTCTAAGCAACACATCCACTCAAATTCTGGGCAGACAATCTTTAGAATCCATGGTATGCTTCTCCCATGGACATAGACAATACTGCCAAACCACTTAAATCAGTGCGTGACTGTACTTTTCTCTTATAATTTATTCTTTGCTTGATCATTTCCAATTTGCTTGTGACTCTGCACACATCAAAGGACCTACACAATGTACATGTACAAAAGTATTTAGTAAATTGTTTATGAGGTCTCTCATCCAATCAAATGTCCAATAGACACTTATAACTTTTGCCAATTACTTCCAGACTCTTCAAGATCCAAATTGACATATTAGAAATCTTTGGTCAATAAAGAAGTTGATTTCAGTTTTGTATGATGTACAAATACCTATATTTCTCAAATACTTTGAGAGTATATCAGATCATCAGAGTGTGGATTAGCAATCCAGTGTCATTGAAAGGAATGTTTTCCGTAAACGAAGGCTTGTGATTTATGTTGAGTGCTGTGACTGTCAAATTATTAATCTCCACTTCTGCTTTGCCTGCCTTTTGAGAAAAGATAAACCATCATGCAAGCTATTGTATGTAACTGCTGAAAGGATTGCAGGAAACCCATCATTTCTTGAGATATTGACATGCTTCCATAGAAAGGTATTGTTTCTGATGCACCGTAACTTTTTCTTAAAGGTTCTTTGTAGATTTATTATATGCAACCATCATGCATTGTAGGCACAACTAGCTGGTTTTGTTATTGATCTAGCACATTGTGTGAGGTATGCGTAATCTTCGGCATGCCTTGTACATGAAGAAAGATCATGCTAGCGTTACTTCAAAAAGAATTATTATTTGTGATGTTGTCACTGCAGGACTTTCGGCCTTGTTCCTGATAAAAGTTAACTTTTATATATGCTAACTTAAACTCTTTTTCCAAACTTTTCTGCATTTGCTGGGTTTCTAGCCGAATTAAATTGTCAGTGTTGCACTAGACCTTCCGAAGCCCAGAATCCTGTGAAGTTCTGATATAACAAAATGCCGTGTTCCTTGTTTGATGAAAAGATTTAGGTTCCATCATTTGGGAACGCTTAGTGGCTCATTGTTCATTATATTGAGTAAAGGGCACACAACTTACATAAGCTCCAATGGAAATTACTTCCTAGAGTAATTGGATCCAGCATAAGCTTGGATAAGGATCCAATCTCCTCTCTATGTTTGGCAGGATACTCAGTCTTTTAAGCTGGTTCTTGTATCCCTATTTTTTCTATTAACACTAAATACTTTATGTTAACAACTTGAGAAAGGCAAAGGTTCAACCATGTGATCATTGATTGTGTTTCTTTCAAGGTACTGCTGATTAACATTGAATGCTCATTGATTGTCACTTTCGTGGTTGTCATTATTGTAGTCTATGGGGACATGATTTTCGTCCAGATTATGGATTGGTGTGTCTCAAGCCTAACTTTGCATATGACCCAGTGATGGCCTTAGCTGCAACTGCCACTCAGTCAGTTGGTGAGGTACTGAACTTATATATTAACCTCCTCATTATGTTGAATTAATCTGTTCGTTTTGATTGAATTATTCATCCATTGCAGGATATCCTAAAAATTCTTGGGATTCCCCATGCTCTTGTTCTCGAGACAAGCTGTGACAGACTAAATCTAAATTTTGACGTCATAGCTAAGACCAAGGAACCCCTGAAGCAGCTTGCAGAGCTGCTGAAGAATCATTTTGCTAATTTTTGTGGCATAGTATATTGCCTTACAAAGAGTGAATGTGTTGATATTGCAAGATGCTTGAATAAGAAGTGTTGTATAAAGACAGTGTACTATCATCCTGGATTACTAGCCCGTCAAAGAGTAGCTGTTCAAAAGAAATGGCGTACTGAAGAGGTCCAGATTGTATGTGCTATCATTTGCCTTTGGGATGGGAATATACAGACCTAATGTTGTATGTCGAAATGAAATCTGACCTTTGTCTATTTGTTATGTTTTAGAAGTCGATAAAATTGTCATGGTATAATGGCCGGAGAAGCGGAGGAAGAGGAAGGTGGCCTGATACAAGCTTTATTTGGTCGAGGCAAGTTCAAGGCTTCTTTCAAACAAGGGTTTCAATGGTTGAAGCACAAATGCTTGAGCTTTGTGTGTCGATTTAATATGTAGAAATTGCTGAATATCATGCTCATTGTCATCAAGAGAGAAAAGGATGAAATCAGTCAGGAGGAAACAGAGAGGTTTGTTTTGTTTTTTGGGTTATCATCTTAATATGTATCTACTGGCAATTGAGTATTCAAAAGAGTGTCACAATGTTCAATCTTTCTGGTATAATGTCCACTCAAATTGTTGTTTCATTCATCGATCTCCAGCATTCAAGACATAGGAAAATGAGACGACTCATTTGTGATATTCATATATCTTTATATTTGCTGGAAGGTTTTATTTTTTTCCCGAATTTCCTTACCTTTTGATTTATCTGCAACATGATTCTGTATGCATGCATGCATTTCCATGCAAAGTAAAAATTGTCTGACCTGCTCATTTCTCCTCTTCTCAACAACATGATGCTGATTGCAAAATAAGAAGACTAGTTTCATTTGGTGGATTTAACATTTAGATCTACTTCGTGGTTGATTTCATTGTTTAGAACTCTTTTTTGGCCAAATGTTGTTTAAATCTCTGTTTTGTGGTTCTTTAACCCTGTAATTTCCTCAATTTGTCTATTTCGATTCCTCTGCATTATTCATTATAGGGCAAACTAAAGAAGCTATATATTCTAACATGCAGTTTGCAGGTGTTAAATGAATCAATAGACATGTTCATGGTCATTAAGAGAAAATCCTCTGAAAAGAAAAATCCTTCCCATCTGAGAAAGAGGAGAGGCCGGAAGAGAGAGAGAGAGAGATTGAAGACACAGATGGACCCGTGGTCACCGAGCTACCGATACCATGGAGTTGGCCGGACTCTAAAGATCATGATGATCCAGACTCTTAACCCAGATTTACGTATCCAAATCACGGCCTTGCATGCTCGATCACGCTTCGCCCCTGCACAAAGTAGACAAGGTGAAGAAGTCAGGGATAAAAGCGTTGTGGTGGAACGACCTGGAGAAGAAGAGGAAGAGGAGGGTGGCCAGATACAAGCTTTATTCGGTCGAAGGAAAGTTCAAGGCTTCTTTCAAACAAGGGTTCCGATGGTTGAAGTGCAAATGCTCGACCTTCGCACGTCGATTCTGATTAGCAGAAATTATGGAATACCGTGTTCATCGTCATCAAGAGAGAAGGGCGAGAAAGAGGAAACACAGAGGTTTGCTGTGTTCTTTGGGCGTTCATCTCTATATGTATTTAATGGCAATCAAATATCCAAAAGTGTGTTACAATGTGTTCAATCTTTCCGGTGTTATGTTCGTCCGACTCGTTGTCTCATTCATTTATCTCCGGCATTCAAAGCATAGGAAAATGAGACGACTAATATGTGATAGTCGTATATATTTATATTCGCTGATTTTTCTTTTTTCTTTGTGAATTTTCTTACCTTCTGATTCATTTGTAACCGGATTCTGCGTCCTCGCCCATGCAAAGTAAAATTGTCTGATCTGTACATCTCTCCTCTTTTCAGTAAGCTCTTTTCCCAATAAATTTGATGCCAAATGTACACCAGATGAATACTTGTATTTGTAGGATTGACATTACCATCTATTTAGTGGTCGATTTTATTGGTTACGACTTTGTTTTGGCCAAATCTTGTTTCCGGGTTATTTAACCCCCTAATTTCCTCAATTTGTCTATTTTGATTCCTGTTCGTTGTACAATTGATCATGTGGCAATATACATTGCTGAAGCTAGAAATTCTTAAATACCGTGCAACGGTGCTAAATAAAATGAAAGGCTTTCTATGGTTCCATTTTGATTTGAGGACAGTTTTCATATTTCAAATACTGTCCCTTTGAGCCCAGAGTTACAAAAATGTGGAAAACTGGAAAGCTCGAAGGAACCCTCTTTAATCCTATCAAAACTTGCTTTATTATTGTTCAAATGGTTATAATTTATAGGATCTCGATGTAAAATGTGATAGAACTTTCAGAAACAAGCTCGAAGCAAATCATTGGCATGAAATCGAAGGAGAAGAAAGGAAAGTATGAAAATCCAGGAACAGAACCGAATCGGTTTACCAGGTTTAACACATTCGTCTAGTTATCCAATTGAATCATGGTTTTCCAACTTAAAATCAATTCAGCCGTTAAGGTTGTGACTAATGTTCTATAAGTGGTAAAACATAAAGCTATTGCCCTTTGGAATAGTTGCCTAGACACTAGTTAAGCAACTTAGTGAATAAAGTATAGACTCAATACATCGACATTATTTGTGATTTTCTTCTCGTGAAATGTCCAACCAATATTCTGAAAATTTAATTATTTCACATCAAGTATGTTTAACAAGTATTTCAACTCGACCCGCACTATATTTGTGCTAGTAATTATAGATTCGATCTTGGCTTAACAAGCTACTTGGCCTTATATTGAGCTCTCGAAAAATTGAGTATAAGTTCAAGTAGACAAGTAGCGAATCAAACTGAGTACCTTGCGAATAGCTTTATGCCTTTCAACTACTAAAATTCCACCATCAGGAATATCAAAGAGTGGCCTCAAAGAAATTGCTTTGATTGAGACTTGAATGCGTGACTGGTAAGCACAATTTGGTGTAGTCGAGTCTAATTATTAACCAATAAGATGACCCTCTAGAGTTTTTTGTTCAAACCAAATGAGTAAATTTCTCACCCTTCCAAAAATTTTGCCCACGTTTTCCAATAGCCTTCAACCGTAGCCAATACCAGAGAAAAATATGTTTCAGATATGAAAATGTTGGATGTGGCTCTTCTACTTTTAGATTCATGCTTAAATATATCAAGTTTGAGATTCTACGATCGAAGCAATTGCAAAATGACTACATATGATTTTCCAACAGAACCAAACTAGAAAGACGATTTTACACCGATGAGCGCTTTATTGTGTTCAAAATTCTTTCAAATGAGAAAACTACTGTTTTCTTGATATTATCATTGAAACTGTTACCTGCAATTGACAAATTATTTGCCAATTCCATGGCATTCGCTTTTTCCACGAAAAGAATCTTTCCGTCACAAAATTATAGCTTGAAGTGGACATCTAACCAGCAATCTTGTTAGCAAATCTCATCTTATGCTTAACCTGCAAATGCATCTTCCGGCCAGCGAATTGTGATTCAGCCTTCGCTAAAGAAAAGCACGATGCCAAAGCTCGCAAAGGCCTAATGCACTGCATGAGAAGAGGTCGCTCCACATCCAGAATCCTTCAAAAAGTACTAACAACACGGAGCACATGATAAACGCCAACAGGAAAGAAATTCAGGATGTCTTTCCATAATGACAAAGCTCATTCCTGCCCGTATCTCCATCCCATGGTGTTTGGGGACGTTTCTCTGAGTTTCATGAATTGCAGCTTGTATCCACACAAGAAGAATAGCACTGACTATAATCATCAGTAAATGAGAAAAAACTGAGATACGTAGCATCACAATTTACCCCATCAAAGATAAAGTACGTATGCGTAAACATCATTTCCACCAGTTGGACCACAATGAACACACTTCATTAGCTGGCCAATGAAATAGAAAACAACAGACTTTGGAGAAGTAAGCAATTAGCAATACTTCCCTTGTTTGTGTTCAGTAACAAAATCGATACTAACAGAATGATGCTGAAAAGATGCGGAGTGCCTAAACTACATAACAGAAAGATGTATTTGCTACTTGGGTATTTCGTAATATCCTATGAGCAAAATCAGCAATACTGGATAGTTTGCAAGGTCAATTTCAACTTTACAAATCGAATGCTACATACATGATAGCTGAGCCTATCAAATCGGAAACCTATATGGGAACATTTACAAGATATTCTCACACTAATAAATTGATAGAAATGGAGGAGATTGTCATCATGCATACTTGCGTACTAATTTCAGGTGAAATTCCACAGCTCATATAGTATAAGCACACGAGTTAGTCTTTCATGGTATTACTAGCAGTGCATACCTCCCCCTTCAGGGCCTCACTGAGTTCAGCAGTGCTATCATTAGAATGCAACTGTATCAAACAACTGCATCAGGGTAGCATACAAAAAGTCAGCAGCCACATGTTTGATTAATGGAAGGTTTGAACCTAATGAGCATACAGAAAGCATATTTAATTGAAAAAAAAAATACATTTACAATTGTTTAGGTATGTGTTGTTGAGACATGATCAAGTGTTCAAATATCCACAAGCATCAAAACTTCCTCGGGACAGTCCAGTTGGCCCCAGAGCATCTTCAAGGTTGGCATACAAGATGGTCCTCCGTTGTCGTTGATGCTTCCTCTGCAAAATCCTCTTTCTTCATTTTGATTGGTCTTAGGTATGGAATTTGAAGTTCCTCAGCCAAGTTGGAACCAGTAATCATGTTAACAAATCTCATTTTAAGCTTGACTTCACATATAGAACCACTTGCACATGCAGTCTTCCTGCAAGTGATTTGTGATTTGGCCTTTGCTAAAGAATAGGATAATGCCAAAGCTTGCAAAGGACTGAAACACCACATGAGAAGAGGTCGCTTTATATCAAGAATCCTTTGAAGAATATTAACAACACGGAGCACATAATAAACGCCATTAGCAAGGAACTTTGGAATGCCTTTCCATAATGACATAGCTCATTCCTACAGTGTTTCGGGACTTTCTCCAAGTTTCACAAAATGTAGCTTCAATCTACACAAGGAAGATAGCACTGGCTAATCATCAATAAATGAAGATATCTGAGATCCTAGCATCACAATTTATTCCATGAGAGATAAGGTACAATTGCGTAAACATTATTGACACCAATTGCATTTGGATGACAATGGACAGAGACTTCAAAAGAAGTAAGCAATTAGCAACACTTTCCTGTTTGTGTTCAGGAACAGAATTGAAGTTAATAAAATTATGCTGAAAAGGTTAAGTGCCTAAACTATAGAACAGAAAGATGTATTTGCTACTTGGTTATTTTGCAAGATCCAATTAGCAAAATCAGCAATAAAAGATAGTTTGTGAGGAGGTCAATTTCAACTTTACAAATCCAATGCCGCATACATGAGAGCTGAGCCTATCAAATCAGAGACCTATCTGAGAACATCTAGAGGACATTATCACAATAATAAACTAACAGAAATGGAGGACATTGTCATCATGCATACTTGTGTCCTAATTTCAAGTGAAATTCCACAGCTCATATAGTATAAGCACACAAGTCAATCTTTCATGTTACGAAGAGCAGTGCATACCTACCCCTTCAGAGCCTCGTTGAGTTCAGGAGTGATATCATTAGAATGTGACCGTATCAAGCAACTTTGCATCGGGGTAACATATAAAAAGTTCAGAAGCTATGTGTTTGATTAACGGAAAGGTAGAACCTAATGAGCATACAGAGAGCCTATTTAATTAAAAAAAGTACATTTACAATCGTTCAGGTAAGTGTTGTTGATATAAGATCAAATGTTTGAATATTCACACGAATCAAAACTTCCTTCAGACGCTCCAGTTGGCCCTAGAACGTCTTCAAGGTTGGCACACAAGATGGTCGTCAACTATTGCTAATGCTTCCTCTGCAAAATCCCTTTTCTTCATTTTGATTGGTCTCAAGTATGCAATTTGAAGTTCCTTAGCCAAGTTAGCCACGCCCAAATCAGTCATGTGATAAAACAATTCTGTGACAGAAATAGGATCAAATGTGATGCAAACTAATTGGCAAATTCTTGAGCTCCTTGTCCCAGCTTGTTTCCCAGAAGGCAAAAATTGTCTAATTATGTAAAAGGTCATTGGCATGGTTGACTAAATTGAAGTCCCAAAGTAAGCCTTGATCATTACATAGACAAACCAAACCTGTCATAGAGGCATCAATAGTTTACCTTGCTTGATAATATTTCAAAACAATAGTTTGACTACTGGTAATGTTAAGGTGATCTGCATTCATATATGACAGACTAGCCAAAACTACTTTCAACATTTTCTTTGTCACCAAACAAAAACACTTGAGCCTTGAATTTTATTTTAGCTTAGTTCATCATAATCTGAGAACAGATGCTCTTCTTAGAAGGTTAATGAGGGACATCAAGGGAACAATAAGAAACTTGACGGGGGTTTTGTTCAATACAGAAAATCGAAAGGCATTTGCCCCAAACAGGATATCTACCATTAGTCAAATTTTACATACAAAAGAACTTACAAAGGAACTCAAAATGGCCAAAGATTTTTGCAAAGAAAATATGAACATTGGACATTGGGAAATTTTGGGCGACATTGTACAATAACGAGTAGTAGAAGTTCATCAGCCTCTAGATGAAATTTTCAAATCCCGGGTTTACCGATAAGGGAACTGTTAATTACTAGGTAATTCTTGTTTACCTTTATTGATATTTTCATTCTTGCCTCGCAAGCTGCTATATGTTTGCAATCTACAAAAGCTGGCAATGGAAGAACAAACAAAAAACATTGCTATACCATAATCAACAGCAATTATACAGAGGCAAATTCGGAGTTTCCAAAATCAATCAAATAGATACCCAGTGTAGAGCAAATCATTCTAAAAATTTCTCGTTTTGCTCATGCTGGCGATTGAAGGATGAAGAATCTTACTATGCCTTCTATTGATATTTGGGTCTACATTTGGATCTTGGCTGAAGCATCATGTCAGCTTCTGACCAACTCCCCACTCCTTCAAATTATGTAAGAATAGGAAGTCCAGAACCCTGCCATGGAAAACCTTCTTGTCAAAAGAAAGTGATGAAAAGTAGGTCATGAATCTCATAAGAAAAATGATTTTTCACTGCTTATTTACCTCTTCTCGGAAATATTCACTCCATGCGTCAAGATCCAGGTCTTCTTCATAATTTCTAGAGACGCTTGCTCCGGATAATTTTGGTAATGCTTCCAATGAATCACAACCAGAAATATCCAAATCAATTAAACCCAACTTTTCAAGTCCCCGAAGCTGAGTAAGTTTCTTGCAGTCTCGAACTCTTAGAGATCGTAACTTCTCACATCCCGTCAAATTTGGCAAAGTCTCCATTGAACTGCATCCTGTAAAATCCAACTCTTCTAAGAACTTTGGATGGTCAAGACCTTGAATTTCAACCATATTGTCGCACCAGACAACC
The DNA here is from genome assembly GCA_014182565.1 of Eucalyptus marginata. Taxonomy (NCBI): domain Eukaryota; kingdom Viridiplantae; phylum Streptophyta; class Magnoliopsida; order Myrtales; family Myrtaceae; genus Eucalyptus; species Eucalyptus marginata. The sequence continues at coordinate 24,234,307 of CM024586.1, forward strand.
GCTAATTTCTTCAAACACCGTGATTCTTGACAGAGAAGCCTTTTAATGGAATTACAGCCATATATAAATATGACCTCTAAGTACTCCAAATTATCATAGCCTTGAATTTCAACTAGGTTATAGCAATTCTTAGCATGCAATCTTTTCAGACAAACCAATCGTGAAAGGTCCAATCTTTCAATGGAATTGCACTGTTTTATTGAAAACGATTCCAAATACATGCATCCATCGAGCTTAAGCAATATCAGCTTATCACACTCCTCAACGGAGAGTTTCAAGAGTTTTGAGGAAAGCTCGTGGATGGATTCAAGTAGAGGGCATGCCTTAAGATGGAGTTCTTCTAGGTGGATTAGGCTAAAAAGCTGTGGCAACCTAGGACTCTGACAAGAGATCGACAAATATGTTAAGCCTGAAGGAAGCTCTGGCAGCGACCTGAGCTCGCAATCCCATAGCCCAAGGGATTGGAGAGAAGAAAGATTCCAGACGCTTTCTGGCAGGTCAGATATCGGTGTGTAATTGAGATCAAGATCCTTGAGGGAAGGCAAGTCGCCGATTTCACTTGGAATTGCCCCTTTCAAACTACGGCAATGTGAGAGATTTAGAGTTCGCAGATTTTTCAACCTTCCAATAGTACTGGGAAGCTTTTCGATGGCAGAATTACTCAAGTTCAGAAATTGCAAATTCTGTAAATCCCCAATTGAGCTAGGGATTTCTCTCAGTGAGTGACAAACGTCAGCACTCAGTTTCTCCAGCTTCCTCAAAGAACCAATAGACGTAGGAATCTTTGTAATACCAGATCCATCTAAAAAAAGTACTTTTAAATCTTTTAATTCGCCCACTTCCTCTGGTAGCTCCTTGAGATTGAAAGAGTTACCCAAATACAAGGAAACGAGGCTTGTGAGTTTGCCAATAGACGGGTGGAGATGCTCTAGTTTGCAACAACAGGTAAATCCGAGAATCTTCAACTGTGTGAAAGTCGAGAAATCTGGAGTACATCTTAAATTAAGACACGAAAAAAGTTTGAGAACTTTTAGCCGCTTTGACACCTGATGTAAAAGGAGAATAAGCTATCAGAGGAGTTGATTGGCTAAAAAAACAAAACCCTAAAATCGCAGAGAGGATGCATTTTTTCCCCAATCTTACCATGAATGGACTCAATCCTTCCTCTGTAATCCCGCCGGAAACTAACTCCAACACCGATAATTTATGGAACTCAGTCATCAAAAGATGTATATTGGTCGTAGACACATCCCTTTCCAGAAACTCCCACTGAAGCCATCTCACTTCAGAAAGGAGTTGCTTGACGCGTCCAGTTGAAGTTGCCCCCAAAAAATCGTGGAACCAGGAGCGTCTCTGCAAGTTTCTTAACTTTTTAGTTTTTGCTTTGTTTAAATATTGGATTTGCACGATTTGATACCTTTTTATCCTTCCCCAATACAAATATGGACACATAAACTCACATTTAATTCTTTTTTTTTTACGACCTTTCGAAAATTAAACAAATGACACAAAGATAAAGAAAAAAAAAAATTAGTTATTGCTTTAAACTAAGGCAAATGCACCTCAATGTTTTGTCTCTTGCTTCTTCTTTTTTTCAAATTTTGTAGCGCATGCACTTTGACTTTTATTTAAGATGAAATACATGAAACCATTTTACTTGTAAATTTTCATATGCCTTCTCTATAATTTCTCTAAAATTTCTCTAAAGAATATGTTAAAAAGTGCCAATGGGCCACTTGTAAGTAGCTAAGGAAGCACCGGTTTTCATTTCATTAGTTAAATGTAGAAATGAAAAAAAAAATGGGGAAATTTTTATATATTGCATGGAGGTAAATAAAAAGAAATCAAATTTGATATGCATAATCAAAATAGATATAGAAAATCAAAATAAATATACTAAATATCTCTAGAAGATATATAACTATCTTTAACATCATTAACTATTTGTATGAAGTGTTTACTCATTTCTTTGAAAATTGAAACGTTTTTTCTTTTTTTCTTTTTTTCTTTTTTCTTTTTTTTTTTTGCGGTAAAGTTTGTTTAAAAAGTGACGTGGTAACATTGGTTAGTTGTTGTGATAGGGATTGAAAAAAATAAGTCGCTTTCAGAATAACTAAAACATGAACCGATTAACTAAAAAGTGACGCGGTGACATTGTTTAATCATCATATGTCCGTTTCCATAAGAATGGCATCGTTTCTTTTTCCATTTTATAAATCAAAAAACATATTGTTTAACTTTCCTGCTAAAACAGATAATTTAATTAGTTGAAGATGGTGAAAAGAAATTCCCCCATGGCTTTGATTGACTTTTATGATAATACCTATATTTTCCCCCCAAAACTTTAATTGGTTAGAAATTCACTTTTATGGTTTGGCACGTTCGTTGTTATCTCTGTTTTAAATATTAACCATAGAAATGCAATGGGTATAATTTCTCTTAGGTCCGTTCATCATAAAAGTCGCTAAATTGTTGAAATCACCATCCCATACTAGCTTTCATAATTTTTGCTTGCACATTCATCTATACTGTATATTACATTAAAAAATCTATTATATGGAAAGGGGATTTCAAACCTCAAGCTTTCGTGAAAAGTTTCCACAACAATACACATATATTTCAGCAAAATGAACTGAACAAATAGGATATAACAAAATAGACATAATCATATTTGAAATAGTCAAGACAATTGGAAGTTATTCCCATAAGTATTTCAATTCCAAAGTTAAATCAAAATGTCTTGAATCGTACAATCATTTAATTTTTTTTCCACGCTAATTATCATCTTTCAGCTATTTTGTCCATTCAAAACAGATTTGACTCTTTTTTTTTGTCATTTTTAAAACACCTGTATGGTGTGCTCTTTTTGCTAATGTTAAGAAGTTATTGGATCAACAAACAAGTGTGATATGGAATCATAGGAACAAAATATTTCAAATTATATCAAGAATATAAAGCCGTTTTGTTTGACCATCTCTTGGTTAATTGCTAGGGTTAATTCCTCGCCTTTGATCAGCCATGAGCCTATGAGGCATCCCAAATGGACAATATATAATAATAAAATGACATGGACATTGATACTTTAAGTAAAAGATAAAACATAGTTGAAAAAATTGGCTTCATGCTGAAAATCATATATCAGAAAACAAGGGTATGGATATAATAATAAGCATAACATTTCCTTTAATTGGTCAAGTTTTCTTTTTTTTATTTATTTTATAAATAGTCAAGTCAGTCTAGACGTTTCTGGCACAAAAGAGGCATTGTCCCCAAAAATATAAATAATATAAAACAACTTATAGCGGATAGAAATGTTTGTTACCAGAAAATCCACTCTTTATCATACACCTAACCTAATCCATAAAATGAGCAAGGTCAACGGGATAAAACTTTTAAAAACAGTAAGATCTTCCTAAAGATATTTTTAAGGGGATTTTTGCTATCTTATCTATTAAGAGAAAATAAGAATGAAAAGAGATAGATATAACTAATAGAGAGACCGATATCTTCAAAATCAAAATGGAGAAAATAATATCAAACATTGGATTCCCGAATCACAAGAGCCCCCTAGTACATTCCACCATACTAGAAAGTAAGCACATGTCAAGCACATGTCAAAAGTGTGAGATTTTTTCGAATCTTATTGTTTTGAATTAATTATCAGTTATTGTAATCGGCACATACTATCTCTTTTTTTTTTTTTTTAAACCAGAAATCTTCATTTATTTGATCTATGATATTTATACTTCATCTACATTCGTTCTTATAGTCCTTCAGATTATCAATATTTTCAACTAGATATAACAATGGCATGCTTTTAGTAAATGAGTTTTATAGAGCAAAATTGTAGTAAAAAGATCTTAAATTGATTGTCAATCAAAATTTACAAATGTAATTTATATCAATGAAATCGAATCAAATGGTATAACTTTTTCATCCTTTAAATACTTATAATCCATTTAGCTGTCACAAATAATCTAAGATGGACATAAATGGATGTTTACATAGATCTTTTTTCCTAAAAAGTAAGAGCATTTGTTCATTCTAGATGAAATATTAGAATAGATCATATTAAATATATTAAAATGAGGAGGAAAGAAAAAGAAAGGAGTGCCATATTTTACCCTTTCATAGGTTCTTAGTACTTTTGGGATTCCCTCGTAGTCGTCGTCCCATGGTCCACTACGTTTCTCAGGCGGTTGTCCTTCGCAAAAAATGCTCCTTCCAAGATCTCTCAATTGATCATGCACCTCAAATTTACCATCATCAAGTTTAATTAAGCACCTTAGCTTCAACTCTTCAATACCTTGACTTGGATAAAGCCCGCAATCCTCCCACATGTACATGGGGTATTCGCTTGTTTCACCAATAAAGAAACAAACAATGTCCAGAAAAATCTGCTTATGTCCATCTTCTAATGCATCATAACTTATTTGCAATATTTTTTGGACATCTCTGTGTGGTTGATTTTTTAATTGCTTCCACATCTTCCCATACTCCTTTATTCTTTTTTTTATACAAGTATGAACCTACGACTTCAAGTGCCAAGGGAAGCCCACCCATGGTGGATATGATATCACGAGATATACCATCAAAGTCTTTCGGAGAATGGTCCATACGAAATGCATGTCTATTAAACAAAAGCAAAGCATGCACCTTATCCAATCCATTCAATTCATACTTGTAGTCCACCTCGAATTCAGATTGATCAAGAATAGCTTCATTTCTAGTTGTAACAATGATCAAACTTCCTACCATAAACCAATTACGTTCCCCAACCAATGCATCTAGTTGATTCTTGTCATCTATATCATCCAAAAGAATGAGAACCTTTTTTCTTTTGAATCTAGATTTGATTATATTAATTCCATCATCAATTCTAGACACTTCACTTTTGCTCTGTAGTATATCTAATATTAGTTGATTCTGTAAATACGTAATACCATGGCGCTTGGTAGATTCTCGAACATTTGGAAGGAAGCTGACATGCACAAATTTGTTTGAGAGTTGATTGTGAATGGTCTTGGCAAGAGTTGTCTTGCCTATCCCACCCATGCCGTAAATTCCAATCATTCGAGCATTGATGGAAGGACTGTCTATCCAATTCATAATTTTCTTTAGACAATCATCAAGTCCAACTAGTTGCTTAGGCACATTTAGTTGAAAATCTTCTTGTAACTTGCTTATAACAGTTTCAACCACACGTTCTACTAGTTTTCCCTCATGCCTGTCAAACAACAAAAACAATGAGAAGCTATGAAGCTAGACATAGTCTATGCGAAGTATTCTATCCTTATCAACCGAGCTAACCCTTGTTGGCTATAGGAGGTCGATTTTATCTTGTGGTGATCAAGCTTTGAAGACCGAGTATTGGAGTCATTTGGAAACCTATTGTTTAGTGATTGATACTATTGGCTGGAGGTATTGTCGTTTCCTTGTTTTTTGCTCTATACCGGAGGAAAATGTAAAATTCTTGGGCACTAAGGGATGTTTGTTTGTGTTTTTGCTTACAAAAATAAACAAAAGTGTTTCTGTTCCGAGGAACAATTTTTGAACAAAAGAACGCGTTTGGTAAATTTGTTCTGGGAATAAAAAATTAACAGAAACACGTTTGATAAATTTGTGTTCTTTTTTTGTTTCTTTTAATCTTTTAATATTTTTATTTTATTTTTCCTTTTTTCTTTTTTTTTTCTTTTGGCTGGTCGCCGGCCTTGGCCATGGCCGGCAACCGGCCGACGAGGGCCGGCGGCCTCGCCTAGCCACGGCGAGGCTCGCCGGCCCCGGCGAGACCGGGAGCTCGCCCGGCCACCGGCGAGGCTCGAGCCTCGCCGGGCCACCGCCAGGTCGGCGTCGCTTGGCGGTGGCCCAGCGAGGCCGAGCCTCGTCGGTGGCTGGGTGAGCCTCGCCGGCATGGGGCGAGGCTAGGCGAGCTCGAGCTCGGCGGGGGCCGGCGACGCTCCGGCGAGGTCGCCGCCCTTGATGGCCGGTCGCCGGCCATGGCCGAGGCCCGGCCGACCGGCCAAAGAAAAAAAAAGAAGAAAAAAAAGAAAGAAAAGTGTTTCTTGTTTTTGTTCTTTCAATTCTTCAAAAGTGTTTCGGATGCTTTGGTTTTTGTTTCTTGTTTTTTTTTCCCAGGAACAAAAATTGGTTTAGTTTTCAGGTTTAGTTTTCAGGGGACATCTTGGTGAGTAATGGCGTTTGTTGTCTTCGAGGCGTTATGGTTGTTTATTGGGACATTTTGGGAATCTTTTCTGAGTTTGCAGTGAAAGTAAACAAACTTATCAAAACAAGAAAAGTTCAGTGAAGTACCCGTCCTCAAATTTATCAGATTCCCATCCATGTAAGTAACTGACTTCATTAAGTGCTCGTTGCCATTCCTGGATATCCTTCTCATCAAAATGCTCCCAACTCAAACGGAAGGCACATCCGATGGGGCAACTTTGTAAAATATAGGCAACACTATGTGTGATGCTCTCTTCTTGCATTCCATGATATGAACGAGCTCACGGAGGCACCATTTGCTCGAAGCATAATTTTCAGAGATGATGGGGATCGAAATCTTAGACCGTACGATGGCATCGAGAATCTCTGAACCAAATTCCTCACCAATTGGGATGCTGTTCTCGTCCCTAAACACGCAAAATGGTAAAGTCCCTGCCTTGACCAAATTGTGATAGAGGTGATCGGTGAATGTCTTGCGGGTATCCAAGCCTCTAAAATTCAAGAACACATCATATTGACCGGTACGTAAACCCGTGGCTTCTGGAGAGATGGATGATGAAGAGGACGCTCCCTGAGTGCTCTCTTCCTCTGCTCTCTTTCTCTTCCTCTGCTCTTTGTCCATGGCGATCTGAGAGGGAAAAGTTGAAACGAAAGATGCTTTTTATGCTGCTTATAAGGATCGATGAACAACGAAAGATGCTTTTGCAAATGCTTTTTGGCTTACGAAAGATGCTTTTTCTGATGCTTAAAAGGATTGATGAACAACGAAAGATGCTTTTGCAAATGCTTGTTGGCTTGGTTCTCTCTCTCTCTCCCCCCCCCGCCCTTATGATCTATTCTCTTTTTGTGTGAATGTTGTTTCTCTATTCGTTTTAGGTCCGTTGCTTCACTTCTTTTATGTTTTGGTTCAAATTCGATGATTACATATTTTAAATTTATTTAAAATTGGCATATTCTTAATGAAGTTGGAAATGCGAGGTAGAGATTAACAAATGGTTGTTGTCATTTCTCTCTTATTTATTTCATGCTCGCCCCACATGCCGGTAATTCTATATAAGACGAATTTATGATATGATTTTACCGAGCTATTCACTTCTAACTTTTAAATTTAAATTGTTGATTGATATATTGTCTGCAAAATAGAGCTGTAATTTGTTAAATGACACCAAATGAACATAATGTGTTAGTATTAAGTTACTAATGATATATGAAATACTTGTACATTGTCCTTGAGTTCTTTTCCGGGTCATTTTCTTTTATTACTATTTTGTTGGCATATCATTCAGCTCTTGAAAAGTCAGTAAACCACTGAAAAAGAAGTATGCGAAATATTCAAAAAAAAAAAACATAATTTAGGAAAAAGCATAGAAAAGAAGGGAATGAAGTGTTTGGGCCTACTTTTAGAAGGAAACAGTGATATTTAGAGTTAATGTCCAAAAGGCTTTTAAATTATGAATTCATGACACATGGAAACCTTCACGAACATGAATTGAAAGTAAAAATGGGAATGAAAGATGCATGGCAATCTGAGGGTGAAAGTTGGAATGAAAGATGCTTTTCTTGCATAAAAGGATCGATGAACTAATCTCTACGAACGAACATGAATATGTTACCACGCAAGAAAAAATGAACATGAAATCTTTAATTAAATGGTAATTGATTGACTAGGAGCAGTTGCAGCTGCTTTTAGCCCACACCTATCTTGTTTTTGACCTCACCCTATTCAAGTCAAATTTGTTGGCTTGATCCCTCATAAGTAACATGGACGTTAATTTTTTAATTGGGCTATAAAGTACTAGAATCCGCGTACAAGTATATTGCATTCAATTAAAAATACAAGCATACGTTCAGTTTTTTATTTGGTTATTGAAAATAGGAATTTAATAAATCATTTAAAAGATGATAATTGAGTTGAAATGGAATTAGAAATGTGTGAAAGACGTCAAGAAAGGACCAAGCTAGTGATTTGGAATGTGATCTTATATTTTAATTTTGTTTAAAATTGTCATATTCTTAATGAAGTTGGAAATGTAAGGTAGGGATAAACAAATACTCGTGGTTATTTATCTTTCATCTATTCTACTGCCGGTACCACATGCTACAATTCCATGTAAAGTGAATTTATTTTGAACTGGTGTGTTATCACCGAGCCTTTCATTTCAAATTTTCAAATCTAAAAAGTTGATTGATATCTTATGTAAAATAGAGATATAATCTGTTAGATGGCACCAAACGGAGGAGCGGATGCTCCCTCAGTGCTGTCTTTTCATGCACTCTTTTCTTTCTCCACGTTAGTTCTGAACGATTAGAAATTAGGTATTGATTCGATGGAAGAAGGAGAAGAACAGAAGAAAGTAAAAGGAAGCTGCTGAGGAAAATCCAGAGACGACCAAGGTTTGCAACAATGGTGCTAAGTGCTTGTGCCCATTTTTGTTGGAGGGGCCACCTTGAGAATATCACCGCAAGATTTTTTTTTTTTTTTTTAACCAATTAAATGGAAGTAGAATAGGATCATCGGCTAAATTCATGATAAGTCAGGTTAAATTGATTAATCACATTTTGAAGAACAATTAAATGTTTGTAACAAAAAGAGGTGTAAGAAATGAGTGACCTAAAGCTAGGTGAATCTCCTAATATGCGCGTATGGCTTGATTTATTTTATTATTTTCATGTGTGTGTCAAAAGATCACCTAGGTTTTTTTGTTCTTACTATAGAAAGGGAATATACTTTCTAGGATTAATGATCCAACAATTCGAGGAAAACATAATATTACTCATATGGAATGTTCTATAGGCAGGTAAAATTGTCAAATGAAATCTTCCTAAGAGAAGAATTACTCTTAGGATGATCGGTTTTAGGATGAGTAGGTTCTAAATTAAGAATCATGAACTTATTATGTAATACTTGTTTCTCTGTTTTTCTAATTGAGAAACAAACTAGTTGACTTTGGAGCCAACCAACTTTTATTTTTTTGATTTGTTTTTATAATAATTGATCTAGGACCTACAAACACAGAGAATTCAAGCGAAATGTGGCAATTTTCGCGTGAGAGTCTAGCGCTTGCAGACCTACTCGTTCAAGTTCAATAAAAGATCAATACTGAATTACGATGCAACTAACAATCAGATGGTAAGGAAATCATAGGATTTGCCATATCTAAAGTCGAAAACAAAGGCTTTCTTTTTTCCATCGAAGTCAAATTTGAGCTGGGGACATACCCCGTCAATAGGTAACAACAACTCCAAAGAGAGAATAAAAGACCCTCCTCTGCTATTTAGCAACCACCCCACATCCCCATAGATAGAAAGGGCCCAGAACACACTTAATTCAGCCGATTATTCCAATAACAATATGACGAATCAATAGAAACGACACGTAATAAGACATGAAAAAGCGATTACCTCCCACGAGCGAAGATGCAAAGAAAGGCGCGAGATTGTAGAGAGGAGACCCTAAACAAGCCTGGGCGAGAACTTTCAAGAGGGAAAAGATCAAAGAAAGCGAGTGAGGACGGTAGTTTCGAATTGCTCGGCAAAAGAGAGGCCGAACGTGAAATAGAGAGAGAGAGAGGGAGAGGTGCAATAAGTAGTGGAAATTTTTGAAGATGGGCGATTCTTTTTGCTTTATTCTCGCCTTATGACAATGCTCCGCGTTGCCACTCAAATTATTGATTGACTGATGGCACCCCTATTGTTGATTGACGTAGCAATTGGATTGTAATTGGACCGTGTGGCCACTCAAATCAAATCGAAGATGGGCAATACTTTTTGCTTTATCCTTGCCTTTTGCTTTACCCACCCCATTAACAAAAAGGATTGATACTTTCACGTTGGAGTCAAGTTGTTCACATTGGAAATTAGTTTCCACATGATGCTTTTTGAAAGAGCCACGCAATCACCCCCTTTAATTAGCAACTTTTGCAAGGTGTTCATATCGGAAATTACTTCCTCTCTTGCCTCAAAAGATAAGTCGGATGTGCTTAAGATACACACAATCCCGCCGTGGATTTGTGCGTCTTTGATGAGGAAATTTACTTCTTTAACAGACTAACCCTCATCTTTTGTTAGCTCTGTTTATAATGAGATCACATCGCCATGCAAATCAAAGTGAAGACTGCTAGAGGCGTTGAAATGGTCAAAAATCTACTATTTAACTCATCTCTAGTGACTTGGATCATATATGGATTAGCTAAAATTTAAAAAGTAGGTTGTTATGAATTTAAAGTAAAAAAAATTAATTTAATATATATTTTAATGAGTTTGAACAATATCAGGATGAGGGCCAGCATGTGATTCCACCAAATTCAATCGGTCCAACCATTCATAACCAATTAGTTTAAATGAGAAGATTGTAGTAAGAAAAATTAGCAATATATATGTGCTGATGATTTTGAAAAAGTCTGAGGGAATTTCACATGTAATATTTCGTACGCCTTATGAGTAATAATCAAATGTATTTTATTATTTGTCCGATCAATTGTAATAGACCGGAGAATAGAGGTCGTGCTTACCTCGAGGAGCTCACTGTGATGGGTTTCAGTGTTTGAGAAGAAGTCGCCTCGAAGCAGATCGAGTTGCGTCTGAGTCCCGAAAGGCAGCGCAATCCCGAGGATCACCTTCACGCCTCGACCTGGACCGGCTTGGTTTGGAAATACGCCGAGGTAAATTTGCAGATCATCTCAGGTCAGAACATCACGAGAAAGGACGAGTAGTGGCTACAAAATCACCAACAACAGGCAAGGAACTTACTATCTCTCGATTAAATCGCAGCTCTTCTCTGGTATATCTGGAGATCCCAGAAACGACCCTCGTGTTCCGAGCGAAGACCGCGCCACCAAACCCAGGAACCCTAATCGCCTCAGCGGAGTCCACGATCAGAAATTATAGCCAGCGGAACACTAAAAAGTTGGAAACTCGACACGATTCGAGTCGATTTTACCTGTTAATCGGTGCCCGCCGAAAACCCAGTCCCTCAAGAAAACTATCGATGGGGTCCTTTGAAGCCGGTGGTTCGGAAGGAGCGACTGCAGGTGCTCTTCGCGACGGCCTCAGTCTCCTCATCTCGATGCACTGTCTTCTAGTGACACTACTTTGGCCACTTTTGACATGCCTACCCATCCCGCAAATTCTCCAACATTGGTCATTCCATCCTCCTCTAACCATCTTTCCACTACAGTAAAGTCAACCTTATGTTCGAGTTCGGGATTACCATTGTTATTCTACTATGACTTCCCTTTATGAACCTCACACATATAGAAGCTAGTACTATTCCTATTTAGTAGCAAACAATGGCAAATGAGTTACAAGCTTTAGACAAATCTCATATTTTGGATTTAGTTGATTTTTCTTCCGTTAAGTTTGTTGTCGGTTGTAAATGGGTGTACAAGATTAAGACAAAAGCAGATGGTACCATGGACTGCTATAAAGCTTGCCTCATTGCGGAAGGCTTTACTAAGGAGTATGGGATTGACTAGACTTTTACTCACTTTCATTTGCAAACTTCTTGCTATTGCCACTATTGAGCCATGGTCTTTGTTTCATATGGATGTTAAAATTTTTTTTTTTCCTAAATGGCGATGTCATCGAGGAATTTATCTGTGCCTCCTCTAACTTCACTCATCCTATTCACCAAGTGTGTCAATTACGTCGTGCATTACATGGATTGAAACAGTCTCCTCATGCATGGTATTAAAAGTTTAGATCACAATGGAATCCGTTGGCTTTACATCTAGTCTACGGCCATGCTCTCTTTTTTGACACACTTCTTGTGAGTCTATTTTGCTGCTCTCATATGTGGACCACATTGTTAATACTAGAGATGATCGTATTGGAATTTCATAACATAGCAATATCTTAGTCAACAATTTGAGATGAAAGATTTTGGGCAACTCAATTACTTTTTAGGCTTAGAGGTAACCTCATATTCATCTTGCTATTATCTTTCTCAAGTCAAATATGTCATTGACCTTCTTTCTTGAGCAAGACTACCTAACAATAAGGTCACCACGACTCTTCCTGAGATCAATGCCAAATTTGATGCCAATGCTAGGACCCCTCTTTTGAATCCTACTCTTTATTGATAGTTAGTCGGTAGTCTTAAATATCTCATTGTTACTTGACTTTACATTGCTTATGCTATTTATGTTGTCAATCAGTACATTCTTGGGTCCCATATGACTCACTTTGCTGCAATCCTTCACTATGTTAAGGGTACGTTAGTTCATGGCTTTTACTTCTTTGCTCATTCTACATTGGAGTTGATAGCTTGTTCGAATGCTAATTGGGTCGGTGACCCTCAAGATTGTCGCTCTACTACAAGCTATTGTTTCTTTTTTAGCACCTCACTTATCTCATGACATAGCAAGAAATAGACCACTGTCACTTGCTCTATTACAAAAGTTGAATATTGAACTATTGCCAATACGACATCAAAGTTATTATGATTGCGATGGCTACTGAAAGATATGGAGTGTGTCATCACGGCGAGATAGTCTTTCATTAATCACAATGCTATTCAAATTGCACATAATGATATTTTCATGATCGCACCAAACACATTGAGATAAACTAATATTTCATTTTGACATCGCGCTCTTCATGGCATTATTCTACTTATTTTCACTTCATCGACCGAACAAATTGCATGTCTTCACTTAGAGACATCCACCTGGGTGCTTCTGAGATTTTTTTCTTCAAACTCCAATTGATTTCTTTCCAATTATCTTGAGTTTGAGGGGGTGTTAAATGCGTATACTTGAGATTAGGTTAATTGTAGTTTACATTAATCATAATTAAAGCTAATTGCCTTCTCACCCTATATATAAGGGAAGGCTTGTACCGTTCTTTTAAGTAATGTGAATATACTATAGTTTCCTCTCTTTTACCACAAACCGCAAATCTTGCTTTGGCTTTTGCTTTTGCTTTTTGCTTTTTTTGCCTTTTCTTCTTCTTTTTTTCCGTTTACTTTTGGGATGTTAAATCAAAATTTTAATTTATTATAGAATACCTCAGGTCTTCAAAAGCATATATGCCTTTGAACATTTATGGTAACATTTTCTTTTTTCAATCAAAACTACGACATTGGGCTCTCTCAGGTAGGCTTTAAGACTAACTAAACACAAAGTTTTGCATTTTGACTTCTAAAACTTCTCTCATTAATACAAATCCAATTCTAACTATATAATATATATATGTTGTCAAATGAAATTCTTAAACTAGAAATCCGGCTCATCGCTTTTTTGGTCAATTGTACTCTACTTATATTCTAACTCTCAAATTTATATCATGTCTGCTTATAGAGTGTGGAAGTGAAAACCCATCTGCGATGTCGAATCGTCCCGTGATCAATCCTTAAGAATATGGTGATTCAAATCCCCCACCTCCTCATTCCTATGTAGGAAGGATGCCCTAATAGGTAGGGTTTTCAATTGACTTGAATCATTTTTGTTCATCATTTAAATTTCAGCATTATCTCTCTCTCAAATTTAGTTCCATCGAGATGTAATAATATATGGGAGGAGGTTCATCGGCTCTTTGGCATTGATGACCGTCGTCGATTAGATGGATGTGGCGACTCTCTCTCTCTCTCTCTCTCTCTCTCTCTCTATCACAGCCATTCATTCCCAAGTGACTAAATCTGTCTGCTGGAGTTTGTGGGTGTAGGATCGAAAGACGCGCGGCAGTAACTATGGCGGTGGCTACGGCGGAGAAAATCGAAAGGTAGAAAGAAGAGTTAAAGAAGGGCTGGAAGAGGAGAATATCAAACCTAGAAAACGGCGACTAAGAATTTTGCACCTAAAAACTTTAGAAATGAAAAAAAAAAGAAAGAAAGAAAGGAAAAAAAAAAAAAAACGTAAATTTGACAAATGATAACAAAGATTAAAAAAAAAAGGTGAAAAACAAGGAAGAGGGAAAAAAACAATGACAAGAGAAATTCGAAAATAGCCTACTCCACAAAATTGACGAATAATATTCCAATTCAAGACTACATAATATAATACTTAGAAACATTTTTCAATTTTTTTTACTTTAATCATTTATTCACGTTGATTCATTTTTTTTTTTCAATTTGATAGCAGAATATCAATTAGATTGACGTTAAAAATAATGGAATCAAACATTGTTTCATGATTTTCATTTTAAATGAATTTTTCCCATGAATCAACTATTGCAATATTATTGTTGATCTATTAAGTCCAAAAATTTTATGTTCTAGTCCTTCATTTATTAAAAAATGTTTGCATAGCTAAATAGTAATTAAGTGATGATACTATCAAACAATAACATGAAAAGAAAAAAATCGAAACAAAATATGTAGATTTAAATTTTTCGCATATTTATCAATCTTGAAAAACAACAAAGCTAACATCTTTCCAAACTTCCATTCCAATTGAGCGTTTTTATTGTCGAAAATGAAAACATATTTGCAAGAAAATAGCAGAGCTGCTTTTTATTTTTACTGAAAAGGAGAAACTGGAATAATTTTCGCATGCCAAACGGGGCCCCCTAAAGTCTCAAATAGGAAATTAGGATGCAAAGCGAAACAGATGTTTGATCGATTTTTTCCATTTTAAAATATTCAATAAAAAAATAATTATGTTGTATTTTATTATTATTATTATTATTATTATTTGTTTCTTCTGAGTCCCGTCGACTCCTCCGGGGAGCAGAGCAGAAGACGACCCTGCAAGCTGAATTCAACGCTGATATTCCGCGAGCTCAAAGCGATGCGTAGCTTCTTGATTTTCTTTTGGTATGGTCGGATAGAAAAGAGAGAAATTCCATAGCTCTCTCTCTCTCTCTCTCTCTCTCTCTGCTCGACTCGGAATCTGAACGCATGCCTCTATCCATAATTTTTCGAATATGATTCTCCTCTCTTTCCCACTTCAATCTGAGACCCTCCATTGCCAAAAGCCAGGATTCTCTCTCTCTCTCTCAAGCAACAGAATATATTGGACCCTAGCAGATCTGCGGAAGGACTATTAAAGTGGGTAATCTTGATCATCGTCATCTTCGTTTTGTTGTTCACTTTGTTTTTGTGCTTCTTCCATTTTGAAGGGTGAATAGGAAAAGAAAGTCCTTTGGGTTGGGGAGAGAGAGAGAGAGAGAGAGAGAGATGCAAACATCTTCCCTGAACTCCATAATCGATCGGCTTCTTAGTGTGAGAGGCAAGCCAGGGGAAGCAAGTTCCAGCTCTCCGAAGGAGAAATCAAGCAGCTCTGTAACGTGTCCAGTGATGTCTTCTTGAGCCAGCCCAATCTCTTGGAGCTTGAAGCACCCGTCAAAGTTTGTGGTACTTTACTCTTCGTTCTAATTCTTGTGATATTCAAGTTTGTGGTTCGTAATCAAGTTCGAGGACTGACTGCATGTCAAAAATTACTGTCAGTCTTTCTTGTAAATTTAAGCAATCATATTTGGAGAACAGGTATATAATGATGGCCAAGTTTCTTCTCCTTTTCTGTTAATATATGTTTTAGAAAACAGAAGTAGATCTTTTGCTAGATTTGAATAATAATTATAATAAAAAAAAAAAGACAGATAATACGTTAAACTACTGGATTGAATGATCAAACTTGAGGCAAGTTTCAGTTATCTGGTATGTGAAATCGGTGGGTTTCTGGGCCACAGTTGTTTTGAGTGCAACAATATGTTTGCTTGGATTGATTACTTAACTCGAAAGAGAATGGCATGGCCGACAGATCTGTTGCATGGAAGAATGAAGCAACAATTACTGAGCTTATATTCCATAAAAAATGGAAGCTAATTAGAAGGACTATATTGCTGTTGGGGTAAAGATAATAGGAAGAGTTCACATGCTAAATTGCGTGATTTGTTGGAAAACGATGACGGGTAAAAAGTTTTCTGAGATAGTGCAGATTTCTGGATGATGATTCTGAAAGCATGATCTTTTCAATTCCTTCTTTCTGGCTGATCATCCTTATTTCTGCAAATGACTGGCACTTGTTATGGTCAGCGTTCGGTACATGAGGCATCATTATCGTCTGTGTACCTGATACTTTGATACAATATTGTTGGTTCATTTCCACGTTGTTTTGTTGCTATGTTCTCACTCGTCAATTTCATCGGTAAGATTTGCATTATTTAAACTGAAGGTCAGCTAGCGTCAGTAATATATCTATGTCCATGTCTTTTTGTCCTTGGAAGATGAGAGTTTCCAACCCTCTTATTCTCAAATGCTATAACTTGTACTGCTGTACTATCCTGCAGCTGATGACAATTTGCCTTACGGAAATTTGGTTCTAGAATTAGAGATGATACATATCTAATTACTACAAAGTATGAAATGGGTTATATCTCTTTTTGTCTAACAGGAGATATCCACGGCCAGTATAGTGATCTCTTAAGGATTTTTGAGTTCAGTGGATTCCCACCTCGTTCAAACTACTTATTCCTGGGAGACTATGTTGATCGCGGAAAGCAAAGCCTGGAAACAATTTGCCTTCTCCTTGCATACAAAATCAAGTACCCTCACAACTTCTTCCTCTTGAGAGGCAACCATGAATGTGCATCTGTGAACCGCATTTATGGATTTTATGATGAGTGCAAACGGAGATTCAATGTAAGGCTCTGGAAGATATTCACCGATTGTTTCAACTGCTTCCCTGTGGCAGCTCTCATTGATGACAAGATACTGTGCATGCATGGTGGACTCTCTCCTGATCTCAACAATTTGAATCAGATCAGAAGGTTACCACGGCCCATCGATGTTCCAGAGAAGGGTTTGCTATGCGATCTTCTCTGGTCCGATCCTAGTAAGGACATTCAAGGGTGGGGTCCGAATGACAGGGGAGTTTCCTATTCATTTGGTCCTGACAGAGTGACAGATTTTCTCAAGAGGCAGGATCTTGACTTGATTTGCCGTGCTCACCAGGTTCGGGATTGCTTTGAGAAAAAAAATATAGTTAGTCCTAGAATCGATTATCTCAGATTCAAAAGGGTCGACATTCACTTTTAAGATTCATTCCCCCTCATTATTGGCATGTCAGGTTGTTGAAGATGGGTTTGAGTTTTTCGCCAACAAGCAACTCGTGACCATATTTTCGGCACCTAATTATTGTGGGGAGTTTGACAATGCTGGTGCTGTGATGACTATTGATGAGAACCTTATGTGCTCTTTTCAAATATTGAGTCCTGCTGATAAGAAGCCGAAATCCAGCAGCGGAAGCACTACAACAGCTAAGTCTACCGCGTTTCCAAATAAAGTCAAGGTTGGTGCAATCTTATGATTTGCTGCATCTTACTTGTATGGTCTTTTATGGTAATCTGTTTTACAAAATTTCAGATTTTCAAATTTTCAGATTTATTTGTGATCAGTATTAGCTCTGAACAACAATAAAAATGAAACAAGGGACTGGTTGGTAATTGTCATTGTCAGAATAAATAGAACAAAGGAAAAAGAGTTTCCTTTCTGATACATATTTCTGTGGCAAATAGTGAGGCATCAGGTATGTCTAAGGTTTCTTAATTAGCATTTCTTTGAAGGGCCTTGTAAGAAACACAGAAACATTCAGAAAGATGGAAATAGGACTGGAACCTGGCTTTAGACTTTAAAAGCTGACCGAGTTTGAGATGGAGTAAATTTGTGAAGAAGAATATGAGGTCACATCTTTGACAAGAATGAGATCTAGATATGATGACATTCTATAAAGGGCAACGTCCACAAGCGACATGGCCTAATTGTTCCATCTGTGCAATGATTTGGGTCCTTTGAGCTTTGATTTGTTACCATCAATTGAAAAGCGTGTTGGTTGTCATAGAGAGCTGTATAAAATGTGTGTAGGCTGCAACATTTCACAATGAAAGTGCATGTAGTCCAAGATTGGTAAAGCATTCTAGACCAAAACAATCTGTTAAATACAAACTTGGACAAAAATCAGTGTCCAAAGTGTTAACTTTCAATGCACGCGTGATGTTAATTTTTCTTTTCATTCAGTGTCCAAAGTGTTAACTTTCAATGCACGCGTGATGTTAATTTTTCTTTTCATTATTTGACCAAGCTGAAGAAGATCGTTTCATACAAATATTGACTATTTAAAACAGAAGCTAACCATGCTACTTATTTGGGATTTGACCCATCTTTTCTAGCTCCATGATGAGATAACATCATGTTGTTTGTCTCTTTTCCCTGACTCTTAAAAGCTCTTGCCTCCATTGGTGCATTGCCGTATGACAGCTGAACATGTGCAATTCGGTAGTGTAGACAGCAGTATCTTTGTGGTGAATTTGTAATTTGACTTGATGGCTTTGTTTGTGAAAAGCCCAATCTGAGAGAGGTGGAATGGAGAAAACAACTACTTCCAAATTCCAGTATCTTGGAGGTGATTTCATAATTTGGTTAGGAATGCTAATCGGTCAGCTGACTCGAGCTTGACTCTCCATTTATTTTGAGTCAACTTATTAACTTCATTCACTCAAATATCAACTGAGTTGACTTCAAGTTGATTTGAGTCAAGTGCGACTTAATTTAAGTCAATTTGGAGTATTGAATTGTCAAATCAACACGGCTTGATTATGCCTCTCTGTCTCTGTCTCTGTTCAATTTAAAATATTATCGAGTAGAAGAGATCAATTGGATACAAAAACACGGCTTTTGGTACGTTTCATTGTAGTAATGAAAAGTAAGTAGTTGGTATAACATGTATATTCCTGTTGCGTTCAGAGTTCAAATCTTGCTGCGAGATCTAGATTCATATTAGAGGATCAGTTACCTCCATCATTTTTTCTACCTCAGTCTTCGGCATTTCTACCGCTCTTATCGCCTTCAGATTGTCTAGGATGGTGGCAAATGCTCTAAATGAAGCACATAACTGAGGCTTCTATAGAACCTTGATTAGACTATCTTGAGCTAATTATTAGAACCAACCTTTGCAACTGTCGTGAATCGAATGTTTTGTGTTGCAACCTCATAAGGGTTTATTAGTATTGGCATCGAAGAATGCCAACACAAAATGTTTTTGTGGGCCTTCACGTTCACCGGCAGACACTTCGCTCTTCTTTTTTATTTGTCGGCTCTTTGTCTATTGGTTTACTTTTCTCCTGTAACATTTTTTGTTTCCTTTGCAGTCATTTCTTGGAGCAAAAGCATAAGTAACTGCTGGCCGTTCAATAATGGAAGATATAGAGAATCATTCGAAGTCTCCGGATCATCAAACTTCATTTCAGTTCGAGGAAAGGCTATAACCTTGTCGTTGTGTTTAGTTCTTCCGCTTAGAATCTCGAAAGGTTTCTCCTGACGAGGGGATCTGGGGTGTATCTTGTTCTACAATGCAGTAAAAAAGTGAGTGAATGGTCGAGGATGGCTAATTACAGAGCAATTCTACTTCCTAAGGTTGTCCAAAGATTATGAAGTGTCGTTGAACTGCCGCTCCTTTTTGCTCGTTGAGAAAGAATGACATCCTCTATTTTTATCAGGACCACTTGATTGCTTTTGAAGGATTGATGTTGAGAGATCGAGATATCAATTATTGGAATTAAAGTGTTAAGCGGATGATGTACACTTCCTTAATCTTTTTCAGTGCCGACGTTTTCTTTTTCTTTATTTTCTATTTCTGATGGAGCGGTATCACCTATGGAAGAAGTCCGTACAAATGAATTTCAGTAAGGCCCGGACACCGTCATGTGCTTCGGAGGTTAGCCTTTGTGGGGCAACATAAGCGTCCATTAATGCCAAGTCTGATTTTTCACATAAAATGTTAGTACTTTAGGTATGAGGCATGTGTTGCGGATTAGTTGATCTAGCATTCCTTTATCCGTGTGACCTTAGAAATCTTTTCACAAGTTAGTCTTATTCACTCATGCTTACAAGAATTGTGGAGAGAAAAACTCTAGAGAGAGAACTTCTAGAAATTCTATTACTTGTGAAATGATACAAATAAGGAAAGGGGACTCTTATATATAAATGTATTTCTCGATTTACAACCATAGATCTCTCCTTAATCTAATGATGAAGATTTTATCTCCCCATTTACCATGGCATATATTACAAGAGAATACATTTCCAATATTGTCTGCTCCCTAGAGTGTTCTAAAATACACGAGAAAGGTTGGGATTTAGAAGTTTCGAGGTTTGCTTAGTCTTCATGGATCATTCACAGTCCTTGACACGGAAAACTTCTGGAACGTGACCCATGCACTTTAGTAATTTTCCTAAATTTCTGGTATCACGGGTATTTGGGAAAATTTCAATGGCCCCGAATGGTCGCTCAACTCTACAAGTTTGCTTCAAATTTGACTTTGTTCCAAAATGCTCGTGAACTTGATCACTTTGGCTTGATAACCTCCCTGAAGTGTAGTTCTTTTCTTGAAATTTCTCTAATTCGACTTTGTTTCAAAATACTGCGAAATTGAATACTTTGACGCAGCAATGCCCATCACCGTCGGAATTAATGGTTGACCAATGAATGGATGCTCGACACGCACTCGTTTTGCCTTCTTTTTTGGGGCATTTTGGTATTAAAAAAAAAAAAAAAACAGATTTCACCAATGCCCCCACACGCGCATATCGAAAATGTTAAAAAGCTCCAAATTTGTTCCAACTTTGCAAATCAGAAAGAAAGGGTTGGGATTTTCTCAAGGATGGATGGAACAATTGGAGATGGAGAATCATTATAGATATGGGAAAAGAGCTACATGGAGGCGGTCGAGTAACTAGGCAGTTTCTTGTGTGCAAGAAGTAAGGGTAAGGTCGACTGACTTTTTTTTTTTCTTTTTTTTTTTAACTTGGTGTTATAGGGTTGTGGTCGTTTATGGATCAAACTGCCTTCGGGAAAATCGCAAAAAGTGCGCGTGACAAGCACATGCTTGTCAGCTGGCCATCGCTTTCAGAATTTGATGAATTGAGATGGGTTATTGGGCTAACTCGATTGAGTTCAGGAGGTATTTCGAAACAAAGTTAGGTTCATGGAATCCTTATGACAAGTAGGTTTCTAGAACCTAATGCAATTTTCCAACAGTGTTCGTTAATTTATAATTTTCTCAATGAAAATGGTAATGATAAAAGAAAGCATTCGCCCTATTAAATTGAAAATATATTTTGACCTTGTAGAAAACTTATGTAATCAGAATTATTAGCCATATACACATATTTTATTATTTTTTTAATTAGATTAACAGTTTTATTTGTTGCAGTATTAACCTACCTTGACTGTCAAATAAAAATGACTACTTTATCTATTTGCAATACAACTTAATACACTAAAGCGTATTTTTTTTTTTTTTTGTTTCGGTCCTCTTTCCTATTCTATCATCTCGACTTTTGCCCTGCCTACTAAAGCATAGATTGATCATTGAACTATGTGTAATATGAATTTTACAATAACAACTATTTGTAATTAGTTACACTATTGAATATTGTACATAATTAAATACATTTAGCTCATTATTCACGTTATAAGAATCTGTTCAGCAGTTCCGTTCCATTTATTTTATGATTGGCATCTCATGCATATTATCAAGAGTTCTTCAAATGCAACTATATCAAATAAAACAAAGAATGAGTAGTAAACAAATGATTGAAGAGACCAATGTAATGATAACTTTTATAATAATTCGAACGAGTATCAGAATATGACAAAAATAGTGAATATAATCATATATAGATATCAACTTCCTTGATTGTGTCTATTCTAAAACTTAATCAATTTGACAACCATTTAACTATAAATTTTTATTTGTAAAATATATAATTAGTTTATTTAAGATATCAAATTAGAAACCCAACTGAAACACGAGTAAATTGCTAGTTTAATTAATTGGTTAAGTAGTAAGCTTAACATGGTTATCATCTACTAACGCCGGGTGTCTTTCTACCTAATTTTATTCTAATTGAAAATTCTGTTTGTTTCGTAGAAAATGAATGATTTGGAAAATATTTTCTTAGAAGTGGCCGCTTATATTGATTGAAATAATTAGTCAATGGGAAATATTTCAATTATCAACAATAATTTATGTTTATATATTTTCCTGAATGTAGAAAATAATTTTGGTCCATTTATTTGTGTAATAGGCGTAAATACATGAATAGTCATGCGCCTGTTTTTGTGGCCTGAGGCAAATTTCATTAAAAGGCTTAGTTGGCAGGTTTTATTAAATTTCACAAAGAATACGAAGCTACTGAAGTTTGAGGGGCCAAGGCCCACGGGCCCCCCTGGGCCCCCCCCGTCCTTCTAAATCAGACCTATATCTATCTATTTCTCCCATTGTCAATGTAAATTAGAACGCGCCCGTGCAATGCTCGGGCTTGAAATTTATCATTTGTATAAAATTATGGCATATTAGTTTTTTTAATATTTTAGCCGTTAAGTTGCATCCTACTTTACATGAATGTTTCTCCTTTTAATAAATTACACAGGCATAGTTCTTGATTCATATTCAGATGTCTTGCATATGCTCGTGCGAGTGATGGTATGGGGTGGAAGGCTACCGGCTGTGGTGCACTGATCCTAGATCACCTGGTTTTCTAATCAGCAAAAACGCGATCTTCAACAAGACTGCAATGCTTGAATAGAGGAGTTCTGAGACACAACCAACAAAGCAGACAGATCATGGTGTAGTTAGTAAGGTGGAGCTTCAGGTGGAGATTTCAAAGATCTCGAGGGTAACAGAAGTTGAGACTGCAAATAAGGCTACAATTCCTAAAGTCGATGCTAATGAACAACCAACACAGTCGCATCACATTATAGCCGCAGAAAGATAGAGAAGGCATAAATCACCGGTACGTTACGATTATATAGATATTGCTTATGCATTGACTGTAGGTGACGAAGTGAAGACAAATGAGCCTTCATCTTACTCTAAGGTGCAGTGGCTAAGAGCTATGAGTGAAGAGATGGAATCACTCCATCGAAATCAAACATAGAAGTTGGTCAAAGTACCCAAAGCCAGAAGATTGTTGGAAGTAAATGGGTCTTTAAAAGAAAGGAGGGCATTCTCGGTGTCGAGGCAGCGAAGTATAAGGCGAGATTTGTGGTGAAGGGCTATACACAGTGGGAGAGCATTAACTATAATGAGGTATTCTCTTATATGGTAAGATATACTTCTATTCGTATTTTACTTACCTTAGTTGCTGCGCAGGATCTTAAGTTAAAGCAGCTAGATGTGAAAACTGCATTTCTTCACGATGAGTTGGAGGAGCGGATTTACATGAGGCAGCCAAAGGGATTTGCTATTCCAGGTAAGGAAGATCATGTTTGCTTGTTAAAGAAGTCTTTGTATGGATTGAAACAGTCTCCAAGGCAGTGGTATAGGCGTTTTGATGCTTTTATAACTAGTCAAGACTATTTGAAAAGTCAGATGAATAGCTGTGTTTATTTTAGGAGATTGGAGAATGGTTCTTTGGTTTGTCTATTACTCTATGTTGATGATATGTTGATAGCAGCTAAAAATATGTTTGATATTGATGTGCTGAAGAGGCAATTAAATGTCAAATTTGAGATGAAAGATTTAGGTGCTGCAAAGAAAATATTGGTGTCGCGACCAAATTTTCGGGTGCACCACCTAAAATTAGGCTAATGGATTGCTAAGCCTAGACTTAGCTCGGGCTCTCCCAAGCCCATACCAACTTGCGATTTAAATTCAAATATCTAGCATGCAAAAGGGAGTCGCCACTAATCAATTTGTGGTAGGTCGATTAGACACCTAAGTAAAATAATTGGAGAATCATCTTACTCCTATGAACCAGAGATTTGTGAGTTCGGGGACTTGATTACGTTAGATTTCTCTAATGCCCTTTCGGTACCTTTTCTTTTATCTTTTGAAAAAATGTTTGGCAAGCAGCTTGAATTAATTTCACTTTCATAACATGTGAGGTGATCATACGAGTGCGCAAACCACCAATTTAACACTCAAGAAAGCAAATAAAACAATGCAGGACTTACCTCAAAACAACGAAAGCATCTGCGTTGTTAGATCAGAATTCACATCAAAATCTTATATATGATTTCTAATTAACAAGCAATCACTCAATTTTTGCCTTTACTTTTAATGAGAACATAGTCCATATGCAATGCAATGCTTCTAATCTAATATGAAATAATATGGCATGGCAAAATTTCTTAAACTATATGAATGAGTAAAAGGAAACTAATGATTTCTTAATGAACATGCAATAATTAAATATGCAATCTAAATTAACCAAAATGACCTAATTCTAATGACGTGCAATTTCTAATTAAATGAACCTAATAATAAACCCTAAATGACGTGCATTTAGTGGGTCTAATTCTATATGACGTGCACATGATGATTTTTTTTATTTAACGAAAATTCGTAATTAAAATCACTAAAGAAAATAAAAAGTCTAGCTAAAGTGAAAACTAAAGTAAAATGCTATCTATTATAAATGCTTTCTAAACATGCATTTAAAAAAATAACCTATAATGCAATTCATCTAAAAAATCTATCTAGACCTAAAATCAAACATGCAATTTTATCTAATATGCAATGACGTGCAAAGAATGCCCTAATTCTAATTTTTTCTTTTTTGTTTATGAAATTCGAAATTAAAATTAAACATGCAATTCAGATAATAATAAAAAACTAACATCCTAAATGAATGCACTTTTTCTTTTCTTTTTCATGACTCAAAATAAAATCCCTAATCTAATCATGCAAGATAAAAAAACAAACCTAACCCTAATTCAAACTTTTTTTTTAATTTTTCCTTTTACGAAGATAAAACTGACTCAAACACCACGACATCAAATCAAACAAGATAAGATTGATATCCAAAAATTGGCGAACCATATCTCGCGCATGAGATCGGGTTGACCAATTTTTAAAACTAAATCGCGAATCGAATCTCGGGCATGAGATCGGATTGTCGATTTTTGCAAGGAATTGCGAGTCGGATTTCGGACGCGAAAATCGGACTGTCAATCCTTAATTTGAGGGGCACTTTTATGTTGGAATCTCAACCATTCATTCAAGAATAATTCTAAAAACACAAAGTAAATAAATGAAAATAACATTAAAAAAAATAAGGTAAATAAGAAAAGAACAACTACCTAATTGATTTTCCTAAAATCCAATCGGGATGGACTATGGTTGAGATTCGGGCGGCACGCACTTAAGGGCGGTGGCCGTGGTGGTGGGTCAGATGAGACTCGCGAATCACGATCAAGGCTCAACATGATGGCGCAAGGCTCGGGCTTGGACGGTTGGACTGGATTGCAGCGGTGCCGATGCTCACTTGGTCTCCTTTGAGATCAAACCGAGATGGAGAGTGGGATGTCAGGGACCTCGTGGGAGTTCGTGAGATATCAACAAGCCTGGAGCAGCAAGGGGAGCAGCTTGGTTGACTTTGAAGATTCGAGAATTTGTTGAAGAAGCTGTGGGCAACGATGCTATAGGACAACAGCAGCACACCTGGCGTCCGAGAGTAACCAGAATAGCGGCAATTGATGTTAAACGTCCTTCAATGAACGCAATACCATCATCTCGGTGAGTTTTCAAGCGCACGTGGAGATGAACGACGTCAATAGAGCCCCTTTGCACTACCGAATGTCAAAGGGCAGAACTTTTGTTCGTCGGCAATTTTCATCGCTATCCGCCCTTTCCTCTCGATTCTCACGTATTTTCTCAATTTTTCGTATATTCAATTGTGTGCGGCGAACCCTATTCGTTTTAATCTTTTATAGACAACGAATTAGGGTTTTTAATATTTTAAAATTGATATCCACAAGATTCTTTTTCTCAAACGCAATATTCGCATATTCGTTTTTTCCACTTGCCCTATATTGATAATGATCCAAAATCGCGATGGCATTTTTTCAAATCCAAATCTTGCCAAGATCAATTGCAACAATTTTTAAACCATATGCCATATCCAAAAAATCCATCATATCCCAACAAAATTCCAAGATTTCTATTTTTCCATAAGATAATTTTTAATCATTAGAAAAAATGGGCCCGGGCCAACTTGTTTTTTGGGCTTAGTCCATCTAATTTGAAACTCAAAACCATTAATCCGACCCATCTCGTCCTAAAAATAAAAATGCAAAACATGTAAATTAAAAATAAACGCACCTAAAATTAATGCTATGCAAATGAATTATAATATTTAAAATTAACTCCTAATGACTAAATGGGCCGTCAAAATTTAGGTGTCAACAGCTGCCCCTCTTTGGAGGTGAGCTCGAAGAGGTTGCCTTCAAAGATAAATTGAGACCTAAATTTTGACCATGCACATGCATTGAATGATTTGATCTTTGATTTTTGATTTTTTTGATTTTTGATTTTTTTGTTGGAAAATGAATCCCATTTTAAAATGCAATTTATATGATGTATGGAAATGCTAATGCAAATGCATGATGCAAAAGGAAAGAACGTACCTGCAATTACTTTACCAGTCAGTGCGGTAAAGCATTTTGAGGTACATGATAAATCCCTATTTACTTCACAAGTACCCAACTCTCACTCAGGCTCCTTGAAGAGTCAAACAGGTAATAAATCGAAACATTGAGATCGAGAAGAATATTCACATCCA
Organism: Eucalyptus marginata; assembly: GCA_014182565.1. Lineage (NCBI taxonomy): Eukaryota > Viridiplantae > Streptophyta > Magnoliopsida > Myrtales > Myrtaceae > Eucalyptus > Eucalyptus marginata. The sequence goes on from CM024586.1 coordinate 24,261,032, forward strand.
AAGTGAAATGTTCAACTACAATAATTAAGACATCCAGATCCATACTGAGATGTCAAAAGAACCTACCCGAAATATCTTACCTTCAAGGAGGGTAAAATGATTCAAGATAGATTGGTGTTACACGTCCCGGGACCCGTACCATTCTACGGTCGCCCGTAGTAACATGACTTTATAAAGAAAACTGCTTTCCTAGGACCCGTACCATTCTACGGTCGCCTAGTATGACAGAATTTGGTTGTGTCTAGGACCCGTACCATTCTACGGTCGCCTAAACGGGGATTTACCTTCCAAGACCCGTACCATTACTCTACGGTCGCCTGAATAGGGAAATAAAGTTTTGTCTAGGACCCATACCATTCTACGGTCGCCTAAACGGGGATTTACCTTCCAGGACCCGTACCATTACTCTACGGTCGCCTGAATAGGGAAATAAAGTTTTGTCTAGGACCCGTACCATTCTACGGTCGCCTAAACGGGGATTTACCTTCCAGGACCCGTACCATTACTCTACGGTCGCCTGAATAGGGAAATAAAGTTTTGTCTAGGACCCGTACCATTCTACGGTCGCCTAAACGGGGTTTTGCTTGGCTAGGACCCGAACCATTCTTCGGTCGCCCAACGTTGCAATCTGGGGAAAAATCTTTAAGGACAACTCCATAGAGTGTCAAAGTACTTAAAAGTGAAAATACCTGTACAACGACAAGTATTTAAGGCATAGGTAAAGATATACTTACCTGGTGACATCTCTGCTCATTAGGGATATGTCTCCTGTAAAACATGATTGTAGGAGAGGCAACATGTATTTGTGATTACAAATAAACATGCATCAATTCAAGCAAGGTTTACACAAAATGATTTTTATCAACCATGCATCACCTTATTCCAATGGAAATGATTTCAAGAGAAAATTCCAATCTGAACACATAAGTGTCATGGATGTGTCAAATGAGGGATCATTTAGTCTGAAAGGACTTTCCACTCATCCTCATTAAAATGGGCTGTTTTATCCTGACCTTTGATGCAGGATTTTGACAATCACTTTATCTCACTGTCATCACGCCAAACAAAAGTCTGGGCAATCTCGCAAGTGGTACGACTTTACCAATCGAGAGGGTCTTTAATAGGGACTGTAATGTGAGCTTGGTCAATGGCTTAACAAAGACAACTCCTTGAGTCGAGACTATTTAGAACGATATTTCGCAATTATCTTGGGATTTACAAGTCAAGGAACACGCGAAATGAGGCAGAAGTTATCTTACTCGCACTTCTTCAAGCGATGCTTTCAAACATATAAACTCTTACGTTAATTCAAGTGCCCTAATCTGAAGAGACTTTGCAAGGGACGTAACGTAGGCTTGGTTCATGGGTTGAGAAATGAATGGATCATTAGGCTCAAAAAAAGTGTTTAAGGGATTAAAGTTGGTGATCATCTTGACATTTCCAACATTTTCCTTTCCACGTCGAAGATTTTTTTCTTCATCAAATCTCCATTGATTGCAACAGCATTTGAGTTTAGTACCGCCTTTTGGGGATACGACTCATTATATCAAGAGTTTGATTTTTCCTTCTTTTTTTCTGGGCATTGGCCTTGCTTTTACCGAGCACACTGCTTTTCATGCCCCATTTTTTATGCATTATTTTTACTTCTTTTCATGGGCATCGGCCTTGCTTTTACCGAACACTGCTTCTTTTTCATGCCCCATTCTTAGCACTTATTTTCTTTTAACAAAAGCTCCATTTGGTCAGCATTCTAGTTCATGCTACTTGAATGTTTTTGTCTTGCCCCACATGGGGGGATGATCACCAACGGGTTTAATATGAAATGAATTTATAAGCTCAAGTGGGCTAAGCAATGGATAAAAGTTTATAGGATAGAGAAATGACTGCTCTTCATCATCTTAGGGCACTCTGAATTATCATACGAGTTACGATGCGAAAGCAATACTCGAAGATTGATGCAAGTGTGAGTAAAAAATTCCTATCACTCATCTCAAATTTTGTCCCAATGTGGGATGATTCTTGACAGGGATGATTTAAAAACTCTTCACGTGTATGGGTTCAAAGGGCTAAACAATTGGTGTACCTGTAGTGTTTTGGGTAGAGGAAAGAACTGCCTCTCATCACTTTGGTTACCGTACCCTTTGCGAGATCACCTTTTTCCTTGCAGGCATGGAAATTTTCATATAACTCACTGAGGATTAGTGTATGGGACAGTGTATGAAGTAAGGTTGCCTTTCATCATTCCAAAGTATCCCATTTGACACATTCAATCTATCTTACGCAATTCATCAAGGAAAACATGCAAGATTTGCAACAAATATGAACAATTGAACTTGCAACTCATTAAAGCAATTTATTCATTATAAAAATGCTTGTAGTTCAAAACACAGCATGGCAAATTCAATCATGAGTAATTTTCTTGATAGCATTAGAACTAACGAGTGAAGAATTCACGACCATCCATCTCTGCTAGGATTAAGGTACCTCCAAGAAGCACCTTCCTCACTATATATGGACCACCGTAATTTGGAGAAAACTTGCCCCCCAAAATCCGGAATTGGATTGGACCATTTTCACACCTTTGCATGCCATAAAATCATCCCTGAAATAGAATGTAGATGGATCAAAAAGGCAAACGGGGTAAATCATTTTTTTTTGGAAGATTTTTTTTGAATTTTCTTTTTGAAAAGCAATTGGAAAAGCATTTTTAAAAAAAAAAACATTTTGACACGAGAAAGCATAATGAAGCCCAGGCCTCAGAATTCTCCTTGGATTTTTCTTTTTGTTTATCGGCTAGATATCATCACCGGGCTAGTTTGGTGTACCTCATCATGCCCTCAAAATAAAACTTGTAATTTTATTGAAATTCATCAATCAATTACAATTTATTGAAATGAAAAAATGCGATTCAAGTCCTAAAAAGAAAGTGAAAAAGAAGAAATTGAAAACAATTCCTAGAAAGCAATAAAAATTCCCGTGCATGGGAATGTGCAACGATAATAAGTTACTCTTGCGGGCCAAGACCCATTTCTTCCAGAGATCCTTCATCAATGGCATTCACCATATCCTCATGCTCGGGTAGAGGATTCTTCTTGACATTTGGTTGAGCGGTGCCGAAGGCAAATGCCTTGGTGTCCAATAAATTTTGGACCTTATGCTTGAGGGTGAAACATTCATCAGTTGAATGCCCCAGTTCACCGCTATGGTAATCACACTTCTTCGACGGTCGTAACTGCGATTTCTTTCAACATTAGGACGCCTTGGTTCGCTAGTAAGCAAACCATTCTTTCGGAGGATAATCAGCACTTGGGATGGAGACCCAGGGAGAGGAGAGAATTCCCTTCGGACAAATGGTTGACGGCCAGCGGTTTGTGGCTGTCTCGGATTCATTTGGATAACCGGAGCATGTTTGACATTTTCTTGGCCATAAGCCACATTCACATCTACAGCCGCTTCCTTCTCCTTCTTGGCAGTGAATCTCTTGCTAGATGATTCAGTAAACCATCCTTCCCTTATCCCTACCTCGATTTGTTCTCCTACAGGAATAAGCTGATTGAAACTTTCGACGTACGTACTAGCTATTCGGTTACGGAACTCAGAAGGGAGGGTCCTCACGAACAATTTCATCAGCTCCTTGTTGGCAGGCTCCGGAGTGACTTGAGCGGCTAGATTTCGCCACCTCACAGCATACTCCTTGAATGACTCACTCTTCTTCTTCTCCATCCGCTCAAGATCCTCTCGGGAAGGTGCAATGTCCATGTTGAACTTATATTGCTTGAGGAATGCGTCGGTCACCTCATTCAGTGTCAAGGAGGTTTACATTCTTCATTATGTACCAGCTCGGTGCGGGGCCGGTCAAACTCGCATGGAAAGATTGAATCATGAGGGCTCATTCTTGACATATTGGGCCATGCGTACGTGGTACATCTGCAAATGGGCTTTTTGGGCGGGAAGTACCATCGTACTTCTCGAACTCCGGCATCTTGAACTTCTTCGGCATCTTGACCTTTTCATACACGGACAAGTCGAACGGCAGTGAACTTTGTGACTCTTGCAATTGCTTCACTTTCTCCTCGAGTTTCGCAACGCGTTCATCTTGCTCCGTCTTAGGGACGTTGTCAATCTTAGCCTTTTCAGCGGTGATCAATGGTGGGTCATCATCCAGCCCGGCATGTCATCATCAATCATTTGGCCCTTGTTTGTCGGCTTCGAAATTATTATCTCGGGGAGAGCAGGTGGAGGAGTCGGATTTGCTCGGAGGGATTGGAATTGATCCGTCATAAGTTGTATAGAAGCAAGCACTTGTTGGAGTTGAGTCTCCACAGCGGTCATACGATCACGCATTTCAGTTTGGTCGGCCATTCTAGCTCTCAATCGCGTGATTATGGGCGAACGTGAGGGATCCGTTATAACCTAAATGCCAATGAATAAAAATATGTAAGTACGAGGTGTAAATAGAGAGCCACTCCATGACAATAATCTATTTTTTAGTCACGAAAAGTCCACTCATGAAGAGGATTCCCTAAAAATGGACTAGGAAAATAAGGACATGGGATGTCTTAGGAGAGACGAAATTTCCCCAAACATGGAATAGGAAAAGTCAAAATTTGAAACCTCCTAACATGAATTGAAAACGAATTTCCAATTTTTATTTTCCAAATGATTCATTGCATGACAATTTCCTCATCTCATTTCTAGTTGACAAAAGAATTAGATCCAATGCCTCACCTAGATTGTCATGGACGAACTAAAAAATCGACAAAGTAAGCAAATTGCATAGTATAGGGATAGAAGACTTACTTTACCAAGGAAAATCAATGGCAATCACATAGACATGCGCATGGTAAGTGGCTCGATTTCTACTCTATAAGGCTTATCAAGGTGAAGCCACAAGGATGATCGGACTAGCCACGGGCTTGTGGACTATGTCGGGTCCTCATGACTCCGGCTTGGTCAAAGAGCCGACTCGGGTCGCGGGCATGCGGACCGAGGTGGGTACTCTTGACACCATGAAAGAAATTTCGGGATTGAGATGGGCGACTCGTACCGCGAGCATGCGGTCGGAGTGGTATCCATCTCAATACCATCCTAAATGATCCTATGCAGCCCAGGTCCGGCGGCAGGTTGTGTGTGCAAAAGTGTAGTGTAAATGCAAAGCATGCACAACAGTTTATATCAAGCAACACTTCAACATGAAAATAAAGCATACATTCATTCACCTCCCTACAAAACAGAGGTTAGCAAACACTTCCCCTTATACCTCCCAATCTGCAAAAACATTTAACACCTAAGTGTTAGGGACATACCTGGAATCCTCGCTGCCAAACAAAAACATTTTTCAAAAAAAGAAAATTGGCCTAAGTCCACTAAGAGTTTCAACTCAAGTCCCCAGCGAAGTCGCCAAGCTGTCGCGACCAAATTTTCGGTGCACCACCTAAAATTAGGCTAATGGATTGCTAAACCTAGACTTAGCTCGGGCTCTCCCAAGCCCATACCAACTTGCGATTTAAATTCAAATATCTAGCATGCAAAAGGGAGTCGCCACTAATCAATTGTGGTAGGTCGATTAGACACCTAAGTAAAATAATTGGAGAATCATCTTACTCCTATGAACCAGAGATTTGTGAGTTCGGGGACTTGATTACGTTAGATTTCTCTAATGCCCTTTCGGTACCTTTTCTTTTATCTTTTGAAAAAATGTTTGGCAAGCTTTGAATTAATTTCACTTTCATAACATGTGAGGTGATCATACGAGTGCGCAAACCACCAATTTAACACTCAAGAAAGCAAATAAAACAATGCGGGACTTACCTCAAAACAACGAAAGCATCTGCGTTGTTAGATCAGAATTCACATCAAAATCTTATATATGATTTCAAATTAACAAGCAATCACTCAATTTTTGCCTTTACTTTTAATGAGAACATAGTCCATATGCAATGCAATGCTTCTAATCTAATATGAAATAATATGGCATGGCAAAATGTCTTAAACTATATGAATGAGTAAAAGGAAACTAATGATTTCTTAATGAACATGCAATAATTAAATATGCAATCTAAATTAACCAAAATGACCTAATTCTAATGACGTGCAATTTCTAATTAAATGAACCTAATAATAAACCCTAAATGACGTGCATTTAGTGGGTCTAATTCTATATGACGTGCACATGATGATTTTTTTTATTTAACGAAAATTCGTAATTAAAATCACTAAAGAAAATAAAAAGTCTAGCTAAAGTGAAAACTAAAGTAAATGCTATCTATTATAAATGCTTTCTAAACATGCATTTAAAAAAAATAACCTATAATGCAATTCATCTAAAAATCTATCTAGACCTAAAATCAAACATGCAATTTTATCTAATATGCAATGACGTGCAAAGAATGCGCTAATTCTAATTTTCTTTTTCTTTTATGAAATTCGAAATTAAAATTAAACATGCAATTCAGATAATAATAAAAAACTAACATCCTAAATGAGTGCACTTTTTCTTTTTTCTTTTTTCATGATTCAAAATAAAATGCCTAATCTAATCATGCAAGATAATTTTAAAAAAACAAACCTAATTCTAATTCAAACTTTTTTTGAATTTCTTTTATAAAAATAAAGCTGACTCAAGCACCACGACATCAAATCAAACAAGATAAGATCGACATCCACAAATTGACGAACCATATCTCGCGCATGAGATCGGGTTGACCAATTTTAAAACTAAATCCTTGAATCGAATCTCGGGCATGAGATCGGATTGTCGATTTTGCAAGGAATTGCGAGTCGGATTTCGGGCGCGAAAATCGGACTGTCAATCCTAATTTGAGGGCACTTTTATGTTGGAATCTCAACCATTCATTCAAGAATAATTCTAAAAACACAAAGTAAATAAATGAAAATAACATTAAAAAAAATAAGGTAAATAAGAAAAGAACAACTACCTAATTGATTTTCCTAAAATCCAATCGGGATGGACTATGGTTGAGATTCGGGGCGGCACGCACTTAAGGGCGGTGGCCGTGGTGGTGGGTCAGATGAGACTTGCAAATCACGATCAAGGCTCAACGTGATGGCGCAAGGCTCGGGCTTGGACGGTTGGACTGGATTGCAGCGGTGCCGATGCTCACTTGGTCTCCTTTGAGATCAAACCGAAATGGAGAGTGGGATGTCAGGGACCTCGTGGGAGTTCGTGAGATATCAACAAGCCTGGAGCAGCAAAGGGGAGTAGCTTGGTTGACTTTGAAGATTCAAGAATTTGTTGAAGAAGCTGTGGGCAACGCTGCTATAGGACAACAGCAGCACACCTGGCGTCCGAGAGTAACCAGAATTGCGGCAATATTGATGTTAAACGTCCTTCAATGAACGCAATACCATCATCTCGGTGAGTTTTCAAGCGCACGTGGAGATCAACGACGTCAATAGAGCCCCTTTGAACTACCGAATGTCGAAGGGCAGAACTTTTGTTCGTCGGCAACTTTCCTCGCTATCCGCCCTTTCCTCTCGATTCTCACGTGTGTTTCTCAACTTTTTCGTGTACTCAATTGTGCGGCCCCCCCGAACCCTATTCGTTTTAATCTATTTATAGACAACGAATTAGGGTTTTTAATATTTTAAAATTGATATCCACAAAGATTCTTTTTCTCAAACGCAATATTCGCAATATTCATTTTTTCCACTTGCCCTATATTGATAATGATCCAAAATCGCGATGGCATTTTTTCAAATCCAAATCTTGCCAAGATCAATTGCAACAATTTTTAAACCATATGCCCTATCCAAAAAATCCATCATATCCCAACAAAATTCCAAGATTTCTATTTTTCCATAAGATAATTTTTAATCATTAGAAAAAATGGGCCCGGGCCAACTTGTTTTTTCGTGGGCTTAGTCATCTAATTTGAAACTCAAAACCATTAATCCGACCCATCTCGCCCCTAAAAATAAAAATGCAAAACATGTAAATTAAAAATAAACGCACCTAAAATTAATGCTATGCAAATGAATTATAATATTTAAAATTAACCCCTAATGACTAAATGGGCCGCCAAAATTTAGGTGTCAACAATTGGATATGGAGATATTTCGTGATAGGGCTACATAAGTTTTACATCTATCTTAGAAGAAATATAATGAGAAGATTGTGGCACGTTTTAACATGCAGTCGGCGAAATCTATAAGTATGCATTTAGTGAAGCACTTAAACTTTTAGATAAATTATCACTGCAGACTGTAGATGAGGAGAAGCATATATCCCGTGTTCCTTATTCTAATGCTGTGGATAGTATTATGTATATTATGGTGTACACTAGACCTTATATTTCACAAGTTGTGAGTGTAGTTAGTCGCTATATGAAGCATCATGATAAAGCACATTAGGAAGCTGTGAAGTGGATTTTCAAATATTTGAAAGGGACAACAAACGTGGGTATAGTATATCAGAGGGATAGCAGTGTCAATGAGACCATTGGCTTTGTGGATTTGGATCAAGCCAATGACTTAAATGATTACAGGTCTTTAGTAGGGTACGTGTTTACGCTAGCAAGTGGTGCAATTAGTTGGAAAATGTCCTTACAGGATCACGTTGCCTTATCTTTAATTGAGGCAGAGTAAATGGCACTAGCCTTTGTAGCGAAGGAGGCGATATGGTTATGAAATTTGCTCTCGGACTTTGGGCTAGAATAAAAATGTGTTGATATACACTGTGATAACCAATGTGCACTATATTTGGCGATAATCCAATTTATCACGAACAAACGAAGCATATCACCATCAGGTATCACTTCACCCAAGATGTCTTAGCTAAGGGTAATATTATTGTGAAAAAAGATTGCTACAGCAAATAAGCCAGCAGACATGATGACTAAATTTGTTCCTTTGACGAAGTTCAAGCTCTACTTGAGCTCCATTAGCGTCTGTGAAGAGTAAGTGCTCGTCGAGGCGTTAGGAGGGCGAGATAAATGATGAGCAAGACTATAACTTCGACTTCAAATATCGAGTTAAGGTAGAGAATTGTTAAATTAATATCTCGAGTTTGAATTCAAATATTGATTTATTAGCCGAATTTGTTGAGAAAGATTTTCCTAGGATTCAAATTTCACGCGTGGAAAACGTCTTCAACCAGAGGTGAAATATTGGATGCTACAAGACAAAAAGATTTGGGCTTATCTATTACAAATCTAAATATATTTGTTTTGTGGGGGTTAAAAAAAGGATAATTGCGCAAAAGGACAATAGAAAGGGTTTGTTGTTTGTCACATGTAGTGGCCGAGTACTTGTTGAAGCAGTGGGGCCCAAGCTCAAATTTTTTACTTTGGGCACACATGAAACACAAAGATTTTTCCTTTTGCAGAGTGAGCACGACACGGATAAAAACAAAGAAGAGAAGCCGCATGTCCAGAGGAGCCGTTGCAGAAGCCACGCGATCAAGAAAGAAAGAACGCGAAGGTCATATGTACATGGAGCAAAAAAAACGAACGCTGGAGTTCTTGTTTTTGGCATACATAGAACATTTTACTTTGAGCTTGAACGCGATAATTTTTGCATCGTGAGCTACATTCAAATGAGTTATTCATTTATAAATACTTTGGGTTTGAATTTAAATTTATATGCGGAAAACATTTGAGTGTATGAGAGATTGCAAACTCTGATTCTCCGATTATAGTGGATTATTTGCTTTTAGTTAACTTTGTGTGGACATAGGATGCCGAATCTTTCGAAATTAAATCATATAAATCTCTGATATCTTTATTATTTCTCGTTTATTTCTATAATGATTTTGTGTTAACGTAAGTTGTAAGATCACGTCGTTTTCGCGTATTATATTTCAATAGAACATTTCTTCACGTTCCCACCTCAGCATTTGGAGTCCTTCGGGATGTCATGACAATCTAAACCCGACAACAACATAGGAGGTTTCGTGCAAAAGCTTCGCCATCAGACGCTAAACCCGACAACAACATAGGAGGTGTCGTGCAAAAGCTTCGCCATCAGACGTAGGGGCTGGTAACCCGTTTGCGCGTTCCTGTTTCTGCTGGGAAGCTTCCTCTGTCCCTCAATCAATGGATGGACGGTACAAGAGGGTAATTGAAGTTTCGGTCATCTAGCCAGTGAAATTTGAGTCAACGTAACACCCTCTATGGGGGCAAACGAAATTAATAATGTTCGGCTGAATGACAAAAGAAATATGGTCCACCGCAGTTAATGAGACGTCAGGACGGAGGTCTCATCTACAACCAAACAAATATTAAAAAAACGGTCAACATCAATGTGTCACGGGTCTCGCTTGACCCTCACCACACTACCAAGAAGCTACGATGCATGTTCCTCGCATGTACAGATCATAGGAAGGATTACACAACCAACCATAAATATATTATATGAATATCAATTCATTCATAAATAATTTAAATTATATTAATTTAGTTTTTAAATTTTGCACCAAATTTTAATATAATTATTCAAATCAATTTTCACAACTTTTGACTCTCTATGTAATATCTTATACGCTACTTTTTTATTGATAAATGATGCTTGTATGATTTTTGTTGCTCAGACTTATAATTTGTATATATCTAGTTTTACACCGCCACACTTTGCGCCTCTTGATTTCTTAGAACTTTAGAGTTATACTCTAAATTTCTCGCACATTCAAGAATAAAGGTTACAAAAGTTAAAGAATTACAATACGATAATATTTTCACAATATTTTTTAAGTTCGTACCCTTTTGCTCTTCACACTCTATAAAGAGGTAGAATAAAAATCTCAGAGAAAGAAAAACTTAACTTAGAAAAGTTTAAAAAAAAAAAAAAAGAACAAAGATATTGATCTTAATTAATGGTAAAATAATAGCCAAAAATTGAGTAAGCTCTGTAGTTATATGTTAAAACGGAAAAAAAAAAATCCGTTCACATTGTATTTGAAAACTAATTAGTATATGCAATTTGTGTTCAATGGATGACGCATACCGGTTTAATTATTATATTTAGAATAGAAGACAGCAGATTTTCCAGAGAAATGAGAATTGAATAGTGAATGGACTCAGGTCCTCGGATCCATTCCACACTAACTTTTGTGTCTCCTATTTAGGTCAAAAGGACCACGCCTACCAAGGTGGGAATGTCGAAAGATGAACAGCTTCCTTTCAAATAAACCCATCATTTCCCATTAGCCAAACATTTAGCACGACCCGTGTGAATTAATTTGCACGTAATTAAAGAAAAAAATGTCATTTTTCTTAAAACCTTAGTATACAACCCATAACTGAGCCCAGTAATTTCAAAGATCATGAATGATTGTGTGAGAAAACTCAATCACTTACAAATTTTTAGGTCATAAGCGTAGTATATTTCATCTATTACTTACAAAATCATGCACATTTAACTTACAAGAACCGCTTAATTGGACGGTCAACATAATCTGAAAAGAAGCTTTTGATCACGCGAAAACTCAGATGCCTCATAGGGTTGAAAATCTTTTAGTCTGAGCAAGAAAAACATGCATGCTTTGACCTCTTCATTCGAACCTAATTTTACTCATTCCGCTTTTGCATCCTCTAGAAGCCATCATTCGGCAGTAAGAGTTGACCACGAGGCCGACATTTTACCCACTTGCAATGCCTAACCCTTTCTATTTTCCTTTTAGATCAGATGAATTGAGTTTGAGATCCGCTGTCTTGGAGTGCTCAAGAAAGAACACAGATGAATAGCGAGAGTTTCGACTCTATACACTACTTGGCGTGCCCGTACGACATTCTGAAGATAAGATGTTAGGGAGGCTTGAATGTGAAAGCTTTCCGAGTTTTCAAGTCCTTGTCAGAGAGTTACAATCATATTCTGCCACAAATATCAACCCCAAATCGTACCAAATGATGCCGTCCATGGGGCAAGAACGATCTCGACAAAAAAAGGCCAATCAGGTTTCAGTAATTTATGCGTAGAGGCTTGCTTCAGGGAACACAGAGAGAACGACGGCAACTTAAACAAGGACAGAATGTTATTTTTTTTGGAGTAGGTGAAACAGAAGCAAAGTGGGGAGCGAGAATTACTTGTTTGTTCGCTTGATATCATTAGAAATCTCAATAGTGCTTTATGACACATTTATTCTAAATTAATTTTCATCTCATAAAATATCCTAAACTTATATATATTTAACCCGACAATTTTCGCCTTTACCAAAAAAAAAAAAAAATCCAAATCAGTTCCCATGATGAATTTATTCTTCGTACATGCGTTTTGCTTCGACGCGGTAGTGGAAACTTGTGAACAAGTTTCACAATGTGATGTTAACAAACCAACTTCAGCATCTTGCTGGATCAAAGTCAGCTCAAATGGCCAATGAAATGAGTTCGGTGATGAAATGTACGCGTCCATGGGTGTCCTCTTCTGTTTGGGTAGTCACTGATTGTCGGGAAGTTAAATAGAAAGTTCGTAGAGAATATTAACGTGGCCTCACTTATATGCGGTCATAACGCTAAAATGATGTATTATTCAACATGTTTTGAGAAGTTGCATTTGAAGTCCAGGTTTTCTAATCATCCAGCAAGCAATCGATCGACTCTTATAATGATCCCTACGAAAAATTCGGTTTCTGAATTCACATTGTAATCTTTGCTTTGCATGCTACTCGTGTATTAATCATGACATTCCTGGTTACAACAATTTTTATGGTAAATACAATATTTAATTAACTGCCACTAATTAAGTTTGTTGAATTGTAAATAATTGGTTGTGCGGCTAATCCTAACACAATGGTTGTGTCAGAAGATGTCGTTTTTCATTTCTCTTGTCCATCAATCCTTATTTCTATCTTTGTTCCCTACAAAGCACAATTCTTATTTAATATTTTAAGAACAATATTGAACATTTTCATACATTCTAGGAATTATATTAAACATATACCAAAAGTCCCAGACCACATTGTACAAATTAAAGTCAATGATGACATTACATATTAAATTAAAGTTCAAAGACCATATTACACATTGAACCAAAGTTCAATGACTATTTATGTCATTTACCCTATCTAATATCATCTACTACTGTCTTTTAACTCCCCACAATAGGTTTTTGCCCCTTTAGGATTGGTGCAATTGGGTAGATGTTGGGGATCTCTAGCTAAAAACCTAGAAGCACATATTTGAATCTCACAAATTGCATGCGAACTCATATGGATTAGGCAAAAAATTTGGACTTAACTAGTTCATGCAATTTGCATCATTCCTAGGTAGCTAAATTGGGAAAATTGTTCAGAAAATCTTAAATCTATTGGTTTTGTCAATTTAATCATAAACTTTTTTAATTATGTCAATTGAGTCCATCTGGATAATTTTGGCAGAAAATTGCCGAAATGGATGCTAGCCATCTCATGTAGCATGGTTGGGACTAACATTGACAATTTTTAATAATAATTTAACATTTTTTTCGAGCCATCTCTGGGAAGGAAATATTTTTTATTAAAACAAAATAATCCTTATTAGGCGGTGTGAATGTTTTTATACTCATGAATCACTGATCTTGCCCTCGTCGATTAAAAATGGATAATTCTTTTCCCCATGATTGCGAACGTTGATTTTTCTAGATCTTATGTACTGGTCTACAATTATGCATTTCATTTCTATAATTAGTAAAAAGCACATTCAAATTGCTTCCTCTTCTTCTTTTTTTCTTTTTGAAAAATCCGAATAATACATAAATCCTCATCAAAGGCTCGGCATACTAACTCCAATAAGATGATGAATGATTGAATATGCGAATTTAATAACTTTTGATGAAAGAATTTACTCTCTAACGTGTTGAAAAACATAAAATAAAATCTAGTTTGCTGTTTTCAAACTTTGCTAACCATTATCATGACAATAACTGATCTCTCATAAGATTCACTCTCCTACATACCTTTGTCGCGAAAGTTCTAAACATATTGTATGACTATTAATTTAATTATAAATATTTTAATTGTGTTAATTTAGTTTTGAATCTTTTGATGATCTGCTAATATAGTCATTCCGATCTATTTTAGTCTAAACTTGCTGATTCGACAATTTTTGTAATTTTTTTAAAATTTTCTGAATTTTTCAATTATTTTCTTCTTCTTTTTTTACCATTAAGGCTTACAAGGGCCATTGGCCACTAGCTAAGGCTTGGCGAGGGCAGCGAGCTCTCACCCGACAAGTCGTTGGGCCTAGTCTAGTGGCTAGTGAGATGATTTTAAAAAGAAAAGAAAAGAAAAGAAACGAAGAGAAAAAATAAAATAAAAAATTGTCAAAATTGTCCACATTAACGTTGACCATATCACATAAAATGGTTGGCGTCTACATCAATAATTTCCAGCTAAAATTGATCGGGAGAATTACATTGACAAATTATCAAAATATTTAGGACTGCATCAACATAATTAAAAGGTTTAGGTTTGAATTGAGTGCCGCACATTATATTTAAAAATTTTTGGACAATTTTCTATATTTTCACGGATGGCATCATTTCCGTTAAATATGTGGGCGATTGCCCGTAACATGGAAGAAAGATCCTTCAAATACTATCAGAGCAATACGAGGGAGAACACGAATTCTTTAGGACAAGGACGGCCAAAAGGTAATGCAGTGAAAGTCAGAGATGACCGGTGGATTTATTTCTCCTGCTCCTCTGGACTAAATTAATTGGACAGCTTCCTTTTTATAGTTAATCAACAATATATATATATATATATATATATATATATATATATATATATATATATATATATAAAAATGGCCCGAGAAAACTATTATCGAAAAGGTTGTACGTACTAAATAAGCACATCACACATAATCGTATTGATGACCTCAAACAATTTCTTTGTCAGGTCACCCACCAAGACTATATTATATAAAAATCACCACATCAGATTTTCACAACCGCTCACTCACTTGATTGGGCCGTTACCCTTGACTTTTCAACGGTTCTCTTTTTCCCCTTCATTGCAATTATCTTTTGTTTTTCTAGGTTCGAGTTACAATAATCATATATATAATCAATCTCCATTGGGTCATACTTCTGACTTTGTTCTTTTCCTTTGAAGCACCATGGTCAACAATGAATAGAACCCTCCTGGTCCTGGCTTATCGTTTCACGCGGAGAAAGAAGAAATGTCTTCAAAAGTTTCTCTCTCT
This sequence comes from Eucalyptus marginata, assembly GCA_014182565.1. Classification (NCBI taxonomy): domain Eukaryota; kingdom Viridiplantae; phylum Streptophyta; class Magnoliopsida; order Myrtales; family Myrtaceae; genus Eucalyptus; species Eucalyptus marginata. The sequence goes on from CM024586.1 coordinate 24,276,172, forward strand.
TCTTTTGTTATTTTCCTTCTGACGTAACGTTAAGGATAGAGAAACCTGCCGCGAGTGAAAACGCACCGCTTGAGCTCACACGACGACTTAGAATATTGACGCAAACACGGGTAGACGCCAATGTTGACTCGACTTGCAGGCCAAAGAAGCCTTTAAGTACCCGACCATTTCTGCTCCAGTTGCACTCCTCATTTCCAACTTGGCATCAACACCATTCGTCGACTATCCTGAGCTGGTCAGTCTCTCTCTCTCTCTCTCTCTCTCTCTCTCTCTCCCCTCTCCCTCCCTCCCTCCCTCCCTCCCTCCCATTAGTGGCGGACTCCACCTTTAGGTTCAGAGAGATCTGCCTAGTAACTTTCTGCTCCTCCTTTTGCATGCACAATCATTTTTCCTCTTTTCTTTCAATAATCATAATTGCAGTCGTAAAAGACAAAGGATGGCTTTTATTTAGCGATCATCAAAGCCCTTTTTATGGCTCTCTGCTTGTCGTCATATCTCATACTTCTGGACTCAACTGAAGCATTTTGCATTGCACGAACAAATGATGGTCCTCAAGCTCGTTCCTTTCCTGAGATCAGAGATAGATATGGAGCTGTTGAATACGCTTAGCTGTTCCTCCCAACTTTGTCTTCTTCGATAAAACCAACAATAAAACATAAAGGCAAATTTTCCCTTCACCGAAATCAAATGGAAATAATCTCCTCTTGCACGAACAAGTGGGCTTTGGTATGTTGTAATTCTTGCCTCTGCACACCTTTTAGAGTCTTTTGATGCTTGTTCTTGGCAAATCTCTTAGTAGCAGACTCTCCTGTTAACTCAGCTACTTGTTTTTTTTTTTTTTAGAAGAGGGTCTTAACAATTTGTGACAACTTTTCCTTGCAACTTCTCTGCTTCTTTTAGTCTGAACTCTGGAGCATATGATAACTGGGTTTCCGGTAATCAAGGGTTTAAAGATGATTAAAGACCCGGAGTTGTTGAAACATTGACTTCAAAGGTCACACACAATAATTTAAACCGTTTGGTTGGGCCATCTTTTTCGGTCTTTTGATGATTCAAGTGTCCTACCTAATCATATCGTTCATCGAACATCTTACGAAGAGAGAGATTCCACGAATCTAAAACTCATGTAATACGTTAGCCTTTGTACAAGCTTTGGAAGGCGTGTCAAAATTTTCAATCCTCTTCAACTTGGTTCACTTGGCTACTGAGAGGCAGAGGATTGTTCATAATTAGCCTCTTGTTTTGTTACGTTTTGACTAGACGCGTTCAATTTCTTGTAATTCTGCCACTGAAGGTACAGGAGGGGTATGATGCATTCATTAAAACCACTAAAATGATCTTTCATTTGACAGAGGTGGGAGTGATTGCCAGTCATGGCTCGAAACCAACTGGTGGTACTTGATGCGCTTGATGTGGCCAAGACACAATGGTATCATTTCACGGCAATTGTGATAGCGGGGATGGGATTCTTCACCGATGCATATGATCTCTTTAGTATATCTCTTGTCACCAAGTTACTCGGCCGGATATACTACATTAACCCTGACCCTGCAAAGCCTGGCACTTTACCTCCCACTGTCGCAGCTGCCGTTAATGGTGTCGCACTGTGTGGCACTTTGGCCGGGCAGCTCTTCTTCGGGTGGCTTGGTGACAAGTTGGGACGGAAACGAGTCTATGGTATAACCCTGGTCCTCATGGTTGTTTGCTCCCTCGCCTCAGGGCTCTCGTTGGGCAGCGAGCCCAAGGGCGTCATGGCCACCCTCTGTTTCTTCCGGTTTTGGCTTGGGTTCGGAATTGGCGGCGACTACCCATTGTCTGCGACCATCATGTCCGAATATGCCAACAAGAAGACCCGTGGCGCGTTCATTGCCGCGGTCTTTGCCATGCAAGGATTTGGGATAATGTTTGGTGGGATCGTGGCCCTCATCGTCTCGGCCACATTCAATGGTAAGTTCGGTGCTCTTCCGTTCAAAAGTATTGGGCGACTATCCACTGTTCCGCAAGCCGATTACGTCTGGAGGATCATTCTGATGTTCGGGGCGATCCCAGCCGCTATGACCTACTATTGGCGAATGAAGATGCCTGAGACTGCTCGTTATACCGCCCTAGTGGCCAAGAATGCGAAGCAGGCAGCAACCGACATGTCTAAGGTGTTGAACGTTGACCTTGAGGCCGAGGAAGAGAAGATAGAAAAGATGGCACAAGAGAGATCCAATAATTTCGGCTTGTTCAGCAGACAGTTCGCTCGCCGCCACGGGCTCCACCTCGTCGGGACTACCACCACTTGGTTCTTGTTGGACATTGCTTACTACAGCTCCAACCTCTTCCAGAAGGACATCTTTAGCAAGGTGGGTTGGCTTCCCAAGGCAGACACCATGAACGCAATTGAGGAAGTCTACCGCATTGCCAGAGCGCAGACCTTGATAGCGCTCTGCGGCACCGTCCCCGGATACTGGTTCACCGTTGCTTTCATTGATCACATTGGAAGGTTCGCTATCCAATTGATGGGCTTCTTCTTCATGACCGTGTTCATGTTTGCGCTCGCAATCCCTTACCATCACTGGACCCTGAAGCCAAACCACATCGGCTTCGTTATCATGTACTCACTGACCTTCTTCTTTGCCAACTTCGGGCCCAATGCCACAACTTTCGTCGTGCCGGCGGAGATTTTCCCTGCGAGGCTCGGTCGACTTGCCACGGCATATCAGCAGCATGTGGAAAGGCAGGGGCAATCGTCGGGGCCTTTGGGTTTTTGTATGCTGCTCAGGGGAAAGCAGCGGCGGATAGAGATGCTGGTTACCCAGCGGGCATTGGGGTCAAGAACTCATTGATCATGCTCGGCGTGATCAACTTCTTCGGGATGTTATTCACTCTATTAGTCCCTGAATCAAAAGGAAAGTCGCTTGAGGAGCTCACGGGCGAAAATGAGGATGAGCCCAGCCAGACAGGGCAGCCTAAGGAGGTGTCCGCTGCAAGAACAGTTCCAGAATAATCTCAACTCGCAAATAACTTTGTGTCGAGGAACAAGAAGTAGAAATCGAGTGCTAAAGAAACTTGCTGTGTTGCTGGATTTTACCGAATCAGCGTACCTGATGAATAAGTCTATTAGAGAAACTACATTATACATTGAAGAAACACTAGAAGGTGTGTATAGAAAGTTCATGTGAGGTATAGGAGTGAGTTTAGTTTCCATGTTTTCAATCTTTACCGTTCTACATTTACTGTCCAATGCCTACCCGATGAGACATTCCTGTATCCTTTGACGTTTCTCCGTTTTTCAATCCAAATGAACCAGCATCAGGATTCAGTACTATGGCATTGAGGTGCATCAGTTTCAGTAATGAGACCTTTGAGTGTTGGGCGGAATCTGAGCTTTGCTCATCATAGGCATATCTGCAAATGAAATCCTAGAAACTCCAACTCAGAACAAACTGAGATAGCTCAAGCGGAATAGCATTACAGGTAAATGCTAATCATGTCGTTGGAAAACTAAAGTTGGGGCCCAAATCAATCTGGATTCATTCGTTTCGCATGTAAATTTGTCGTGTGCTGAAACCAAGGATGAAATCCGCCAAGGTCCTAAGTTTTTTAGTTAGCTGCAGTATCGTGGAGGACGGTGGCGTTCCATGGCTGCGGATCATCTGCTTTCCCCATTCCAATTCTCAAACTCTTCCTCGCGGCTCCGGAATCTAAGTTGATACAATACCTTATCCCCCGGATTCGACAAAGAAGAAGGGTGCTTAGAATCACGAGAAGAGTCAACGCTCCATGGTCTCGATGAAATCAACGTGCACCTTTTCACTTGCGGCTCCCGAAACAGGTCGGAAAAGTAATGAAGTAGACAACCATTGACTTGACTGAGATGATATGCTTTGACAAAACAAGCGTACCCATCGGCACACCTTTTTTAGTGCGCGATGCAAAATATAGTTTGCACATGGAGCACGAACACCGGTGTGATTAATCATGTTTTAGGAAATAACCGCCACTTTTATCATTCAAATTCTTGGAAAATTAGAATTTATTCAATAAAATGATTTAGGAAATCATACAGGTTAAATGGTAAGAACCGCCGAATTCAATAGTCGTATATAATCAAAAAATTGCAAATAATTAGAAACTTAGATGCTATTAGTCTTCACCCAGGAATAAGGGCAAGCATCGATCTAGGGTTAACATGGATCAATCCTAAACCTGCCTAACCTGACTAGTCCTAATTTGATCATTGGTCTTAGGCCCCTAGACCTGACGTTATATGGATTGGTCCTCTTCTTAGTACTTTAAGGTTGGTTCAACCCAAACCAATCTTTTGTGTGTGCGTATGCACGCACGCGCGTGTAATATTATATATTTTCTTGTCTACTCTAAACCCTAGCAACTCCACCTTTGTTTTTTCTTCTGCGGTTCTACTGTGTAAATTATAAAGTAGAAACCCGGCCTAGATTTGACCACAAGAAAAATTTAGACCCTCTTCACTCACCTTGCTCTATTTGTTTGCCTCAACCTTGCTCACCTTGCTCACCTTGCTTACCACCACCCTCTTCTCTCGCCTCACGAGCACAACTCAGCTAGTAAATTCGCTCACCTTTCTTGGCCCACCTCACAAACATAGCTGAACAATTGCAAATGAAGATTTCTATTGTTACCTTATCTTAGATTTATGTTTGATATGTACCGGTTTTCATATCGATTGCCCAACGTTGCCCAATGCCGCATTATTGATAAATATGTAATTTGAAAGAATATCTTTGTCTTTCTAGGGAATACAAATACAAATAATAATAATAATAATAATAATAATAATAATAATAATAATAATAATAATAATAATAATAATAATAATAATAATAATAATTGATTGGTCTCGAATTGACCCTAAACCGGACCAAGCCCATAAGGTCGGTTTGCTCTTCTTTGTCCTAGGCTCAATAGGATCAATTCTTGGGCCCAAAAATTGGGGACCGAGCTATTAGGTGGATCCCCAGTTTAGGTGCTAGATCAGTTCAACCCGTACCATGTTCATCCTTACCATGGAATGCGTTAAGAAGAGCACCATATGAACAAATGATCCATGTCCTAACCAAAGGCCGACAAAGCCATATGGTCGATAAAGTTAGGGGCATCAAAAAGACCCGGCCTGATCATGTGACCAAATTATTCGATCTAACTACGGTGTTTACCAAGTAAATCTGGTAGCGCTTGACTTGTCAAGACTCATGCTCTCTTCATATTACATTTTTCCTTTCGTGACTTCTAATTCAATCAATTCTCATGGGAACTTATCATCGCTTTCCCACCGAATATTCGGAATTCTTCGGGATGTCCTGACAATTGAAACCCGACAACAACGTACGGGGTTTCCATCTGAAAGGTTCGCCATCAGATGTGAAGGCTGATAACCGTTCCGGCGTCCCTGTTGTTGCCGGGAAGCTTCCTCAGTCTCTCAATCAATGCATTGACAGGGAAAGATTTTTAAGTTTTGCATGTCTTAACTCTTAAATTTGAGTCAACGCCAAGATTCCGCAATGTATGTTCCTCGCATTTCATATAAAGAAAGGGCATGTATTCTTTATGTGGATAGCGTGTCCTAAGTTCAATATGTGTAAAATCTCGACAACTGCCCTTTTAATGTTCAATTTTTTAAAATGTCCTATCCATTTCCATCATCATCGTATGTGTGTTGCAGAGTGTAGGTACAAGTGTTTGAAAAAAGTAGGCCTCATGTCAGATGACATGTAAAATCGATAACATGAATGCTTATAGTTTTACGTGGTATAACCAGCGTTAACGTAGATAATTTTTATAGTTTTTTTATTTTCATTTTTTAATAATTTTTTTTTCTTTTATTTTTTCCCAACTTGAGTCAACAACTAACCCTCGCTAGCTGATGGGTAAGGGCTAGTGACCCTCATAGGCCACTAGGCAAGGGCCAATCAAGTCGTTGGCTTGGAGTTTAAAATAAAAGAAAAAAGAAAAAGAAAAAAAGGACAAAAAATAGAAATTCATAAAATAATTTTAAAAAAAATGCAAAAATCATTTACATCAACACCGACCTTATCACGTTGGACAATTGGCATCTATGTCATTGATTCCCAATCAAAATTAGTTAGAAGAATTGTAATTGACAAATCATCAAAAAATTTAAAACTAAGTTAGCCAAATTAGGTTTAAAACTAAATTGACTTCTTGTACAGTAGATTTAGGAATTTCTTGGTAATTTTCCCTTCATTTAGCATGGCCTGTGCAAACTAATTTTGCATGTAAGCAAGCAAACAATGTCTTTGTTATAAAACCCTAGGATATGACCCCTAGCCGAGCTAAGTAACTTCGAAGAAAAAACTTCAAAGACCATGAGTGCAAGTGTGAAAAACCTCAAACTAGTTTTTGGAAATTTTTTTCTCTTTTTAGGTAAAAGAGAGTGGACATTAGTTGAACTAGGTTCGAACTCTTAAACCACACTCAACATTAAGGGTGAACAAAAGGATCTAATTAGATCGAGATTCACTGAACCGGACCAAACGGCGATTTTGTCTGGTTGCCAATTCCATAAAATTGAAACCGATGATTTCGGTCTAGTTCTCAATTTCAAGGATGGAACCACCGCACTGGACTTATTATTGAAACTAGTGGAGTTCTTATATGAATTATTTATATTCAGTAAATGGGTTCATAAATATTAAACATAATATATGTGATAAATGGGTTGTAAATGGGTTTACAACTTATTTCGATTCAACCCACATCTATGAATATTTTTTCATTCTCTGGTTCCCTCACTCGATCTCGTGGTCACCCACTCCACACTCCAATCTCAGTTTGGATATGAGTTTTCGTAAATTGGATTCAATATAGACGTGTTTTAACAATATGAGTTGAGTTTGGTATGAGTAACTAGATTTGCATTGCATATAAGTGGAACAACAATTTTGACCCCAAAAAAAAGAAAATGGATGGAACAGCAAGAAGATCAAACATGCTTTGACTACTTGCTTTGGAACCTAATTGCACTCATTTCGCTTTTGCATCCTCTAGAAGCCATCATTAGGCAGAAACCGTCGACCCCACTTGCAAACCCTGACAACGTTTCAAATTCTCTTTTAGCGCGCATGATTTAAGTCTGAAAGCTACTGTGTTAAAGTGCTCAAAAGAGAAAATAGACGGATAGCAAGAGTTTTGACTTTAGACAAGCTCGGCGTGTCCGCATGATATTCCAAGGATAAGATGTTGAGAAGGTTGAATGTCTTCGAATTTTCAAGTCCTTATCAGAGAGTTACAATCATATTCTGCTAAAAATATCAACCCCGGATCATACCAAATGATGTCGTTCATTGGGTAAGAACGTTCTCCTCACAAAAAGCCAACCCTTTTGAAGTAATTTATGTGTTGCTAATTGTTTATTGATAGTAGAAAATATCTCAAAATCCATCCTCAAGATTTACCCGTTCCGTTCCCCAATTCATTCTAGAATTAGGGAACAGACTATCTAGTCTCCGGACCAATTCGGTTCCTGGGTTTCCAATGAAACTGGTTGATTTACAAATAATTCCCAGAGAGCGTAACCATCGCCTTTGGGAAGAAAAATCATCGATAGTGTTATATATAGCTTCATCACCAAGATGATGACACTCGACTTCATCAAGTGTCAAGCAAACAGAAGTATCTTTAAGCAGTGAAAGTAACTTTTAAGGTAAACACAAGGACTACATAAGAACATAAGAGCCTGTGAAGTGAGAGAGGAGATGGAGAGAGGAGAGGGAGAGACGAGAGACGAGAGCAGGACATGTGAGAAAGGTAGGGAAAGAAATTTGTGTGAGAAATAAAAAAAAAAAAAGTAAATAATCATCGGTCTAGTCTAGGCGATATGGTTGCCCATTGAAAATGGGGATCAGATTGAAAATCACCGGTTCCAATTTTATGGAATCGAGAACCATACCGACGCCCTTGCGAACTGCCCAGAAGTGGTTGTTTCCAATCCGGTCTAGACGACTCCTGATTCGGTTAGTCCATGTTTCTTACCTCTAATTTGTTTTACTGAAAACCTTTTGTCCCCAAATTTTTTTTATTTAAGAAATTCAATTTTGGAGAAGATAAATCATTTTCTGATATTTTTTTGTGCAGGAAACAAATTAAAAAAATAATTAATTTTATGGTGTTTGATTTACGTGAATTTACTAAAGGCAGCTTGTATTATTAAAATGGCAATGAATGACTAACAAACTAGAATCAACATCTTCTTCGTTTATTCTGTACTCTATCAAAATAACATGAGTTACAAAAAAAAATACGAAATCATATTAGTAGAATATTATATATGATTGTGTTTTCTAGTAATGTAGAAGAGCATGAACTTAATAGAGAGAGGACCCAAATTTCGGCCAAGCAACATTCTAAGGTTGTCCAATGTTTTAAACCTTGAGAGAGGGTTCAAATGTACTTGCGTTGTGGGATGCTGATCATTTGTCCCTTATTGTGAACACATTTGCAGTCTCTTTCATGGAATTGTGACACTAATCAATCCAATTATAAGCTTCACCATACTTAATGTTGCGGAACAACACCATAAGAGGCACTTGTCTATCTCTGCGAATCTTCATACCTAGAATCTTCTCTACAAATCTTCACTATACCTAATGTTGCGGAAAAAATGCTCAAGCACTTTTTCAATATACCTTTTCTGCGGAAGGTATAACTTCTTAACCTATTTGTTTCTACGAATCTCCATACCTAAAATCTTCATGGCAGCTCTAAGATCATTCATCTCAAACTCCCTACTAAGTTGGCAACTCTAAGATCCTTCATCTCAAACTTCCTATTAAGTTGTCTCTTCAACCAATGTATATCTGACATGTTTCTTCACTACAATAAGCACGTCATCCACATACAACAACAAGAAAAAAAAAACTATCACATAATCTCTTATGAAGTTGCTTAAGTTCCATATCATAAAGGATTACTAATGCAAGCAACACATGAATGGAATTATGTTTCATGATTGGAGATAACATTCATTGAAATCGATCTCCTCCTTCTGATTAAAATTCTTCACTGCTAAACGTGCTTTCAATCTTTCATCTTCAACCCCCGCATTTCCCTCATTTTTTTTAAAAACTCATTTGCATCCAACGGCTTTTTTGCCCTTAAGCAATTTCACAAAATCCCAAGTTTGGTTCTTATGAAAAGACTCCTCTTAACACTTGGTCTTTAGTCGATACATCATTAAAGGTAAAAACTTAATAGTAGAGTTTATGATCGCGACAGAGCTCGTTTCTCAAGCAAAAAGTGTCATTTTTAGTTTTATTTTCTCTGGTCTATCATTTGTAAGTAATTTCCTACTCATTTTTAGCAAAAACCCAAAATGTTAAAAAGTTGATTTTTGACTTTTTGATCAACTATTTGATCAAAAGTCAACTCTAGGTCAAAATTTAACTTTTTGCACAAAAAGATCCCAGTTAATCTTAGTATCACTTTAGTCACAAAAATTTTGAAAAAATTCAAAGTTTTGGCCGTAAAATCAACCTTTTAGTAAAAAGTCAACTAAAAGAATGGCTTTTGGTAAATCATTTGACCAAAAAAATTGAAAAATACAAAAACTCTCAAATCATCTCGTTTTAGCTTTAATTTGGCTTTGGCATCGAAAATTTTACGAAAAATCGATTAAGAACCTCATCTTCCGAATTTTTCGGATTTAGGTTTTACATCGCACCAAAAATAAAAGTATTTTTTTATGGTCGTCTTTTGACTTGGTTCCTTTTATGACATTTAATCTAGAGGCTATTATGAAATTATTCGTGTGACCATTTCAATGATTTGACATGTCGAGAGAAAGATTATCATTTTTAGCCCTAATCAGGGTTCCTAGTTATTTTTTAATGACTTGCGTATTCATACTCCAAATCAACTCATTTTCTCAAATTGAATCCAAATCTAGGATCAATTTTGGCCAATTCACTTGGGAAGTTTCCAATTTGGTGGATTTAGCTCACTTGTATTTTAGAAAATTAGGTTAGTGAGCTTCAATTAGTGCGATTCAAGTTGACCCATTCTAGACTAAGGTTTAATTTGATGGGTTCAGTTTCAATTTCATCATTGACCTTTAATCTAATTTTAGCATAAAGTCAATGTCACCATTTTAGTGTTAATTTGGGGAAGAAATATACTTTAAGTGCCAAAACTTGGCACGAATGGATACTTAATTATCAAAAGTTAGGAAAGTGACACTTAAGTGTCACTTCTTTTAAAAGTGAGACACTTAAGTGCCATCTCCGGTGAATCCTGCCAGAAATCCTACGTGACAATTTTTTTTATTATTTTCTCACCTACGTGGCTCGTCGGAGAGTTGACTCAGCAAATAAATGCAAAAATGTTGTTGTTTTTTTGCGCGGATTCAAATTTTAATATAAAAATTAATTTAATTTAATTATTAAAAAAAAAAAAAAAAAAAGAGGAGGGAGGAAGAAGGTGGCCGAGGGCGAGCCCTTGCCGCTCCGCCGCCTCCTTGCCATCGTCGAGAAGGGCTGGCAAAGGTGGGGGAAGGGTCGGTCGGGGCCCGATGACCTTGGTCGATCGTGGGTGAGGGCTCGTGAGCCCTCACCCCCAGATCTAGGCGAGGGTCATGGCCCTTCCCAGTTCGGCGAGGGTCGACGGCCCTCGCTCGGTCGAGCAAAGGGCTGCCGCCCGCTAGGGCGCGACTCTCGCCCTAGATCTAGGCGAGGGCTCGTAGGCCCTCGCCAAATGGGGGAGGGCCGCGACCCTCACCCTAAATGTGGGTGAGGGCTCGCGAGCCCTCGTTGCCAGCCCCTAGCTAGGGCCCGACAACCCCGGTCATCACTGCCCCCACCATTGTCGGCCCTTCCCGGCGACGGCGGGGAGGCAATGGTGACGAGGGCTCAACCCTCGGCGGCGAGTCCTCGCCGCCGCCGCCTCCTTGCCATCGTTGAGAAGGGCCGGCAAAGGTGGGGGAAGGGTTAGTCAGGGTCCGATGACCTTGGTCAACCGTCGGTGAGGGCTCGCGAGCCCTTACCCAGCATCTAGGGCGAGGTCATGGCCCTTCCCATTCGGCGAGGGTCGACGGCCCTCGCTCGGTCGAGCAAGGGCTGCTGCCCGCTAGGGCGCGACTCTCGCCCCTAGATCTAGGCGAGGGCTCGTAGGCCCTCGCCGAATCTAGGGAGGGCCGCGACCCTCACCCCAAATCTGGGTGAGGGCTTGCGGGCCCTCATCGCCGGTAGACCGGGGTCGCCGGCCCCTAGCTAGGGCCTGACGACCTCGGTCGTCATTGCCCCCACCATCGTCGATCCTTCCCGGCGACGGTGAGGGAGGCAATGGTGACGAGGGCTCGCCCTTAGCCGCGTGCCTCCTCTTCCCCCCCAATTTTTTTTTTTTTAAAATGTTTAAATAAATTTAGTTTTAAATTTAATTTTTTATATTAATTATTTATTACGTTAGAGATAAAATGACGTCGTTTTTGCATTTGTCTAGCCACGTTAGCATGCAAAATGACGTCGTTTTTGCATTTACCTCGCCGGGAAATCACCACGTCAATATTTTGGCCGGATTTTTACATTTACCTCATCGGGAAATCGCCACGTCAATATTTTGGCCGGATTTTTCTCTCCGTTGGCACTTAAAGTGATTCATTTTGCTTCAAGATTGGCACTTAAGTGTCACTTTCCTAACTTTTGACACTTAAGTATCCCTCCGTGCCAAGTTTTGGCACTCTAGATATCTAACACTCGTTTTTGGATGTATCAAGCCACTATTAAGATGGATGATTGAATTAATTGATAATTTATTGTATCAATTAGGTTCAATTTAGGTTTTAAATGTGGAAATTGCACAAACTGTGCTAATTGATTCGAAACTTCAAATTCACGCATCCATTGAGTTTGAACATAGTTTTCAATATTTTTGGGTGGATTAAACCAATTAAAGTCAATCGAAATGTTTTTGAAAATTTCAATTGGTTTAATTTGAGCGATTTTGGATCGGTCCTCTTCAATTTAGCTCATTTTCATTTCAAATTTGATAGGAATTCCTTACAATTAGGTCCTCGCATAAAATTTTGAGAAAACTAGCTAAGCCTAAGCCAGAATCGACCGAACCACTCAAAGCCAGTTCGGGCCAGTCAATTGGTTTATGACAGTTGGTGGTCACCATTGACAAGGCCAAACCATGGCTGACCTTCCCTTATCCCTTGTACACAAAATTACAAAATTTCACTTAGTGAAATTACAAAATTGCCCTCAGATTTGTGAAATTATAAAAATGCCCCCAGATTAGCCTTTAATCCCAAAATTAATCATGGTCATTCATTAAAAAGCTCATATTGGCCATTCATAAGTAAGCTTAATAACTAAATAAGTTAGTTAGGCTAACAAAATTAAATCCTAGCCCTAGGATATGATCTTGCAAGGGGGTATAAAGTTCATATTCCCTCCAAAATTGGAGAGGAGGCCATTTTTACAGATCTGACTCTCTCTCTCTCTTTCTCTTTCTCCCGAACCGAAGCCCTCTCTCAGCCTCCCTCTTTGCCGCGCTTATCGCTGCTGGCCACTTGTTGGAACCTCTACCGGCGACACGCCTGGACCTTCAATCATCACCACCATCCCATGAGTCCTGCTGTCATCATCCACTGCCTTGAATCGCATCGAAGCCTCCCGTCCAACCCATTCTTTCCAATCTATTCAAGGCCGGAGCTCAAGCCAGTCTTCTTCCTCTTAAGATGTCTGGCAATCATCCGATGGCCATCCGGCAATCCTCAACTTTCCAACCACCCCTTCGACGTCAATTGGTGAGTTCTCAACATGCCAGTGACTAGAGCTTAGTTTTGCAATCATTAGAACCCATCTGACTAGCTCTATCTTCCTCCAACGGTCCTTGGTGTCAGTTCAACGCTGGTTCTTTTGTCCAACGGCTGATCGGTGCCATTTTGGCGCCCATCCGGCATCTCTCAGTGGTCCTCAAGCATCCTCAACCCCCCACAAATACTACTTGATGAGTTCTAGCTTTGGCGTGGTTCAATTGAAGCTCAATTGAGCTTGTTTGCGCAATAATCCTCAAGGTAGACTTCTTAACACTTGAGCTCGATGAAGAGAGATTGCCTTGGGCAATCAGGGCTAGAGCTCGACCTAGGTTGACATTCCATGCTTTCATAGATCGGTTTTGTGGCTTAGGATGATCATGAATGATAGATAATAATCTTTGATGATCTATATTTGGATGATTGCTTGGTTGATGCTTGATCTGCAATTCGAATGACTTGGATGAACTTATTGCACAAATATCTTGGGACAAGCTGCTAGATATGCTTATTAGGTCTCAATGTCTGCATAAAAATTGAAGATTACTTTATAAGCTTTCCAATGACATATAATATGCGTCAATCAGGCCTTGTTTGCCCTATCAAATGCATTTTCAAAGTTTTGCGATGTCTGTTGAATCTACCTTGCTCTGCCTGTTCTGATGTGGATTGAGCCTCTTAGAGGACTATCTTTGATTGAGCTTGCTAATGTGTTCTGTTGCCATTGATGCCTTCTAGACATCTGTAAAAGACTCCTCAAGCTTTAAAATGACATATCATGAGCATGATGGTTATCATTTGCTATGTCAAACCATGTTTCAAAGTCAGTGTCTATTCTAGAAAATGCTATGTTGCTGCTATATTTAGGGCTTATCGACTTATTTGGTTTCATGAATTTTTATGATTTTTTTGTGATGATCTAGGACTAGGTGTCTTCACGAATTTTGCCCATAACATCTAGTTCTAGCACATACCGAAATTTCACAAAATTTCCTAATCGTTTAGCTAGGTTAATGGCCTATGGAACATGCACACTATGTAATATTTTTATCTAAATCAGATCTCTTCCATGAATGTCTTCATTTGAGCTGCAAGATGACCTTAATCGAACTTGTCACTTCTTGAGTTTTTGTAAAAGACATCCCATGCTTTCTAACGATACCAAGATTGCGTGATTTGACTATCATTTGCTATGTTTAACATTTTTTGCTGTACCGAGCTTGAATATGGAAATTGCATTGAACTAAAAATGCATGTTTTGCTTCTTTGAGTCCGACTGTTTGCCAATTTTGTGTGATCTTTTAGGTGCTGATTTTGGGGTCAAGTCCTTGACGAAAGTTCCCCATAACATTCATGTCTACAACATATAAAAATTTGAAAATATTTGAACATCATCTGATAGGGTTGATGGACCATATACATATCGTGTTTCTATTGCCCTGTTCTGTTTCTGACTGGCCTGTTTGTGTTTTTGGATTTTTAGAAAATCATGTTTATAATCTTAGAATGCTTTCTTCATGAAAGTTGCTCCTTACATGCTATTAACTTGCCATGAAAATTCTAGGTTGAGATGACCATTGACTATTCTTTTGTTAGAGAGACATTGAGTGCCATGTTTCGATGATTGTTGATTTGACTGATTGACATGCATGCGTTCTAGGATTTTTAGAAAATCTTACATACTGAATTAGATTTCGATGCCTTCATGTTGTTTGTTTAGCATATGCTGAACTTCATTGTCAAAAAATTTCAGAAAATATTAAGCATGTTTACTATTTTCACCAACCCTCCCAAAGTTGCAGAGCTTTTGTGAAAACCATTTTCCTAACTTGACCTTTGCTTGTTATAAAATCTATTATTATGAATTTATGAGATGTCAATTTGAAAAAGTTTTCTTCAACAAAGTTGTTTGACATTTCCTGAACTTCGTTTTGATACTAGTTTCATTGATTTTGACATTCATTTTATGGTCCAAGGAGCCTGATCAATGTGCCGACATTATCCGCACTCGGGTTCTGGATTTATTTTCCAAGGACATCGAACTTACTCAAATTCATATGAAATTGTTATCCTTACTTTGGCTGAAACTTACAAGTTTCTTTTCTTAAGGACTTGTTTGTAAATATGCAAAGTTTATGTCCTTTTCCATTTTCTCAAATTTGTGTCCTATGCAAATTTCCCAAACTTGATTTTTGCATCGCGTGAGTTGCATCTCCCGGGTTTGATTACCTTATTAGGCTCACGATTGTTTTCTTGAATGCATAAGTGATCTATTCTTGGCTAGCTCATCTTGATTGATTGATTGAGAATCAAAGCCTCATGGCCTAAGTGCATGTTTATGCCTAAATGCATGTGATTTCTAGATGGATGTTTAGGAACAATGCATGATCACATGGGCTACCTTAGGATGTCATTTAGATCTTAACTTAGCGACTTCATAGGAAGTTACTATTTGTGAACACAAATGATGACTAATGACAGTAAGTCATTCAAAAAGATTGAGGGAGGAGTCTTAGGAAGGCCATTGCATGAATTTCAAAGGCTGACCATGAGACCATGTTTGTTCAATGGATTGACCTCATTTAGGTTACTAATTGCTTGCTCTGGATATTTTGGATGCATTGGTTTGAATCATTGTGATGTTCGAATGATCTTGCATGCATCATTTGAATTATAGTTTTAGCAGTAGCCTAGAATTAAAATAGGCCCAAAAGGAGTCCCTTGAAGGTGGCAGTCCTGAAAATTTGAAGATGGCGAGTGGTCAATGTCCAATCAAACATTTTCAAATTGTAATATTCATTTCCCGACACGTCTTAGGTTCTTTTTTGTGTTGTATAAATACCCGATGAATTGCATATCTTTTCTTTCTTCCCTTTTTTCAGACTTGTTTCCTTATATCATCTTTAAAATTGTCTTGGGTGTTTACTTTTGGCACTGTCTTTTCAATTACTTGATTGTTTCTTTCCTTATTTTAGTTAGATTAGAATAGAATGGAACGAACCAACCACACATGATCACTCTTTTAATATCGACGCACGAAAAAGTAAAAAAAAAGATCCATGGACACGTTAGGTAACAAAGCACATCAGTTAAGTACTGAAAGGGCATTAGTAGAAATATTAACGTAACTAAAATCCCCAAACCTTAGATCTCTGATTGTGTAAAAATCAAGGGACTACTTCTAACTCTTGATTGGGCATTCTAGCCGGCTCTCAAAAAACAAGGCTAGTGGCGACTCCTAGATCCTAGATTTTAGGTTGTTTAAAACAACTTTAAAATGAATCCCGTTGTCACATGAGGTACGAGTTTAGGAGAGCTCAAGACTATGATTGAGCAAACTCATGTGGTTGGTCCCAAAAGATGAGGTGATGGCATCTTTTGGAGTAAGGTACCATGAGGGAGCTCTCATAATCAAGTACCTCTAAATCCCACATTTACACCATCTTCCAATAAAGATTGGGTGCCGAGGTCGGGTTGTAACAACTCCATTTCTTCATTTAATGCAACAAGCTATTTATTTTAAATTTAGGACATATGGTAGCTTCACAGAACATAGAATGTTTTTCAATACCGGGCTTTTTAGCAACGATAAGAGCATATGCTACCAAATCAGTGAAGTCATATCTTTGGGAGGCTTAATATGTAGTTTAGCCCTCCCTATAGCCAAGGTGTGAGGTTGCTCAACTTTTTTTACATCATTTTTGTTGAACTTGAGTCTTGTTGCTCATTGTTACTTTCTGACTGAATAAGACCATCTTTACATGTTCTCCATGGAAGCTCCACCTCTTTCCTAACATCCTCCTCCTCAATATCTATAGACTCAACAATAACTTTTCTCTAATTACGCCTTGAATTTTCATAAAAAGCAACATCTCTATCGATTATGAACTTTAATGATTGAGGGTCAAAACTAGGGTGACCATGGTTTGGGTGGGTAGTGGGCAGTTCCTACCTTGGAATCGGAAACTATCCACTAAGTACTGGTTCTGAAAAATTAGAACTAAGAACCACCTGTTAATTCCATAGATCTACCCAAGATTCGAACCATAGATCCAGTGCAATTCTTAGATGGATTATAGAACTGATCCCCAATCCTTATAAAATTGCATTTATCAATTAAGCCTAAAAATATACATTTCAAACAGTGTGTGACACTTGGTGACGGGAAGCAAGGAAAAGGAAAGTGTAGAAGATGATTCTTGAGAGGAAAGGTGATAGGGAAGCATCCGACTTAGCTCCATCAATGAACTTTAGCATCATCGATGCTCATCGAAACTAAGATCGGATTGAGGCATAACGTGATTCAATGGTCTGCAAATAAAAATTATCAATGGAAAAGACTATCCATCATGAACTAATTGGGAGTTGTCAATTCATCGTAATAGTTGCCGCATTCAAAGCCAAACAACAACCTAACAACTATGGGCTGTTTTGGTCAAATTTTGCCGCTGTTTGGCGACCTTCTCCAATGGCTATTTGGCTTCCAAGACTGAAGCATGAATTTAGAGAGAGTTATCAAGTTTCAATGCTTCTAATAATTAGATGCATGCATCTAAGTCTCTTTATTCATTACTTTGGTAAATCTTTATTGTGTTGTTGTTTTTGAGAGTCATTATTAGGTGAGTTCCCTAAGGGTCTATTCAATTTTCAACATTCTAATAGTTTTTGCTTTTGTTTAGCACTATCTCTATAAATAGAGGTGTAATCTCATTGTAAAGGCATACATCAATTTGGGTATATGAATATACGAAATTTTCCTCAGTGTAAGGTAATATTTTTGGAGAGTGGATAACTCCTCTCCCAATTTTTTTTTCTCCTTACAGAGTGAATTACATTGGTGATGAGCTAAGAAGGCCTTTATCCTTAGCTAGTGGTTCATCCTTTATGCTTTGGCAGTGAGTTTCTTTTTTCCGAAGTTCTTTGTCCTTGGCGGGTGATTTGTCATCTAAGCCTTGGTGGTGAACTTTTTTGATCCCAATTACATTCCTTAGCTGGTGGTGTGTCCTTTAGGTGTTGGTGGTGATCGTATATTATCTTTGATCTGCACCATGCCAATACCCACAATCCTACAAATTGCATTGCTGCCCATCAAAACTAAATCACCACTAACTTTCTCATATGTGTGGAACCAATTTCTATTGAAACACATGATATAAACATGTCGAATCTAAAACCAGTCATCATCGACATGACAATTCGAAGACGAAACAATAGGAACATTGTTTGCATTAGCTGACTCGTTATTCTTCTCCAAACTAGCTAAATTGAAACTCTTCATTGACTTCTTCCCCTTAACCTTGAGTAAATAACACTTATTTTTATAGTGTCCAAATTTGTAACAATAGTAATACTCTTACCTTGTTCTTGTCACGGCTTGACTTAAACTTTGAATGCCTTTTACTACTACCGTGCCTATCATGATGATTTGACCCTCCTTTAACAATTAAGTCATCAACTTTATCACTATTGCCAATTGCTTTCAACTTTGTACACATCTTTGTGGAATTCAAGGAGGCCTTCACATCCTCAAGAGTTGTGGATTCCCTTCCATACAACATTGAATTCACAAAATTCTCATACGAGCTCGAAATAACATTATTACCACTTGATTTTCATTATCTAACTTTAAATCTGAATTTTTCATATCCATAATAATCTTATTAAATTCATCTAAGTGTTCTTGGATGGGAACACATTCTTGCATCTTTAGTGTGTAAAGACACCGCTTTAAGAATAATCTAGCCATAAGAGATTTCTTCATGTAGAGGTTCTCGAGCTTATTCCACCAATCTTGAAGCCGTTTCTTTGTCAGTGTCCGTGAAGCACCTTGTTAGACGACAACAATTGGATGGTGTTGTGCATCCTCTCTTCCATCTCCTCGGTTTTGGTCGTAGTATTTTCATCGGGATACTTCCTATCCAAGGCTCTAACTGAACCTTCCTAATGCAATGACGCATTCATCTTGATCCTCCATAACCCATAATTGTTTTGGCCATCAAAAGGTGTCACTTTGAACTTGATAGATGCCATCTCGAACAAAAAGGCCGAAATTCCTTTGCTTTGATACTAGTTTTTTGTAGAAAAATACCAAAAGATGCACCAATCAAAGAACAAATAGTAATGCGTCAAAAAAAAAAAAAAAACAAATAGTAAATGATGAAAGTAAAATTGAAACCACACAAGAAAAATATATATGAAAATCCAAGACGAGAAATACCATGGGAAGAGAGAGTGGTTTCACTATCTTCAACAATGAGTACATGGCTCAACTACTTGGTGAGTCACAAGATCTAAAGATCTAACAAGAAGATATGAAGAGCAAAGAAGAGAGAGGATGTGGAGGCTAGTATTTTTTATGGGTTGTGTAACAAATCCCTTTTATGGTCCCCCTTTAAAAAACTCTAAAACCAATGTGCATGGTCCAAAAAAATGCCCTTTCTCACTGATTTGAAAATCAAAACTCAACACCTAATTCGAATATATCAAACCCTAACACACAAATCTATATTATCTTTTCCTTCTCCTCTTACCCTTAGTTGCCTTATGCCTGACCATTGCTCCTCCCTTGTCGATCACCATTGTCTAGCAAGCCATGCCACAATTCACCGCCGTCGCTGCCATCTTCTCCCTATCTTTTCCAGCACTTTCAAATCCTTTGTTTGTTTGTTTTTTTTTTTTTTTTTTTTTTTTTTTTTTTTTTTTTTGGGCAACGATGGTATGTGAAGCTTGAAGGTGGACGATAATAATTTTAAAGTAGCAAACCAAATAGCAAAGTATTGGGATAGTTACAATGCAAAATATTCTATCAATAAGCATGGAGAGATCACATTAAGTAGCGCATACACGAGTTGATTATTTGGAGATATTTTCCTAGTTTTGTTTGTTATTTACTTTTCATGCAGATCAAATTTTTTTTTTTTTTTTTTAATGTTTAACTTTCACAATGATTATAGCAAACAATATCTACCTATTTATATTGTACGAATTATCAATGAAATATGTGTTATCCATTGACTAAATTATCTTATTATGTTAACGTTATCGGAGCTTGTATCTGCCTCGATTTATTTTGTGTTCACCCCACCTCGGATTGGTCATCAAATGTCGCATATAATTCCTAATTTGGTTTGCATGAGAGAGGAGTCTTAAAAGTGCTTTTCTCGCTTATCTACGGGATCTTTATACTCTTTGTATGTATGTGGTTTCTCTCCACTAATCAATTTAAGTTTTGTCTTGGACTTTCTTTATATGCATGTGGTTTCCCTCCATTTATGGCTTTAAGTTTTTGTGTTGGACTTTCTAATAGGTAGTAATGCCCAAGCTGTGGCAGTTGACGTGGACGAGTCAAATGCTGAGGGGTGGTGGATAGAGAGAAGAAAGAAAGGAATCTTTTTCAGAGTTTCTTAGTGGCGGTTGGTCTAATATGGGTTAACACAAATTGAGTTTTCACATATCGTCATCTCGTATTTAGAAACAACAAATGAGACTAGCTTAGGATACAGTGGATTCGTTACCAGCTTCGTGACCTCAATGCTGGTTGATGTAGCTCGAATTGAACGTCATGGCTTTCGGTCTGGTGCAATATTTATAATGTGGAGAAGCTTGTGAAAAATCAAGTTACGATGGTTCGAGACAGGTACAAATGTCCAAAGTCTCTTCAAAAAATTCAAGCTATATGCACTATGAAGCTTCCCCTATTCTAGACGCGTTCTGTTTCAATGCGGTTCCGAAACTTGTGAACAAGTTTAAAATTTGAAGATAATGTTGACCAATCAACTTTGGTATCTTGGAAAGATCGAAAGTCAGCGCAAATTGGCCGATTTGACCGCCGTACAATAGGTTTATAATTTTTTTATGGTTTTCCCTACATTGAGCATAACCCATGCAAATTAATTTTACATGTAAGCCAACAAACAATGTCTTTTTTTCAAGAACCCTAGATTTTTTCTACATTGAACATGACCCATGCAAATTAATTTTGCATGTAAGCAAGTAAACAATGTCTTTTTCTAGAACCATAGGTTTTCCGACATTGAGCATGATCCATGCAAACAATGTCTTTTTTTCTAGAACCCTTGGATACTGTCATGACCTAACCCCTTACGGAGGGAGAGATTTTAGGTTTAGGGGTATAATCAACTTAAGGTCAACGGCCTTCCATTGATTTGGGCTTTTCCAAACTCATACGTCACACGACATCGGACGTTCAAAATTTTAAATCAATTAAGTCTATACAAATTTTATTAAGAAGTTGCCACTAGCCTTTTTTAGGGGTTGGCTATAAATCAAGTAAAATACAAGATGATATCTTACTATTTATGCAACCAAGAATTTTGGACTTGGGGATTTGATTACGTTAGTCCTAAGGCTAACACTATTTTGGTACGTAACCTAATCATATTTGTTATAACTATTCTAAAACTAGGAAGTAACATCCAAATATTGAAAAGCGCAATCAATTATAATCATACTAGAAAGTTGCAAGCATCCTAAAATTGTCCCTAAAAATGAAAATGAGACAAAGCAAAACAAGAAATCCTATTGTAAAGTTCTAAAGGCTTATCCAATTTTGGGTTTTAATTTCTAAAGTGTTTTCTAAAAATTTTCTCTCTCTTTTTTTATAAATTAATTTTTTAATAATTATTTTAATTTTTTGTACAATTTTCTAAAACTCTAATTTTTTATTGATTTTGGAATTTTCTAAATTTTTTTATTTCCTAAAATTTTTTAAAACTTTTTATCATTTTCTGAATTTTTAATTTTTTACTATATTTCGAATTTTTTTAATTTTTAAATATTTATGTAATTACTATTAATATATTCTTAAATATTAATATATAAGAAATTCGGATCGGGTGGGAGACCCGGTCCAACTAAACCGACCCGAGCCCTATTGGATCGGGTTGGGTTAAAATGTTAACGGCTAAAAACGTTAACCCCGAAGGCCCATTCGAAATAATTAAATAAGCCCATGAACACTTCTTTTCTTTTTAATTTTAATTTTTGGCCAGAATTCTTAAAAAAAGAAAAAGAAGCCAACCCACGACCAACCAGCCCATAGCCCATTCTCCATTCTTTCTAGCCTTATCATTTTTCTTGCGGTTTTCCCCCTTTTTCCTTCCCCCTTTTTTTTTTTTTTTTCTTTTTTTACTTCTTTTCTCCTTTTTTTTACTGTGCCTATCACGATGATTTGACCCTCCTTTAACAATTAAGCCATCAACTTTATCACTATTGCCAATTGCTTTCAACTTTGTACACATCTTCGTGGAATTCAACAAGGCCTTCATATCCTATGAAGCTTCCCCTATTCTAGATGCGTTCTGTTTGCACGCGGTTCTGAAACTTGTGAACAAGTTTAAAATTTGAAGATGATGTTGACCAATCAACTTTGGTATCTTGGGAAGATCGAAAGTCAACGCAAATGACCAATGAAAAGAGATCAATGATGTAATGAAATTGTAAATAACCAGAAACTTATGGTGTGCATTTGATAAAATTTCTACTTCTCTTTCTCTTTTCTCTATTTCCCGGAACAAATTTGAAACAGAAATCCGTTTGGTAACACAATTTGATTTTTCTATCTATGGAACAAATTTCTATTCCAGAAATAGATTTGAAGAAGAGATCGAAAACTAAAATTTTTAACTTCTTAGTTTTTGAATTAAAAATTGAGAAATCAATTTACGGCCGAAATCAATTTACGTTTTCAAAATCAATTTCTGTTTCAGAAATTTTGTCATGCCCACCCTTAGAAATTATTAAATCTTCATCCACGGAATGCAATTACCAGTGCACCATACGAGACAATGGAAGGGCCGCCATTCTCCATTCTTTATAGCCTTATCATTTCTCTTGCAGTTTTCCCCTTTTTCCTTCCCCCACCCCTTTTTTTTTTTTTTCTCTTTTTTACTTCTTTTCTCCTTTTTTTACTGTGCCTATCACGATGATTTGACCCTCCTTTAACAATTAAGCCATCAACTTTATCACTATTGCCAATTGCTTTCAACTTTGTACACATATTCGTGGAATTCAACAAGGCCTTCATATCCTATGAAGCTTCCCCTATTCTAGATGCGTTCTGTTTCCACGTGGTTCTGAAGCTTGTGAACAAGTTTAAAATTTGAAGATAATGTTGACCAATCAACTTTGGTATCTTGGAAAGATCGAAAGTCAACGCAAATGACCAACGAAAACAGATCAGTGATGTAATGAAATTGTAAATAACCATAAACTTATGGCGTGCATGATAAAATTTCTACTTCTCTATTTCTCTGTTTCTCTATTTCTCGAAACAAATTTGAAACAGAAATCCGTTTGATAACACAATTTGATTTTTCTATTTATGGAACAAATTTCTATTCCAGAAATAGATTTGAAGAAGAGATCGAAAACTAAAATTTTTAACTTCTTAGTTTTTGAATTAAAAATTGAGAAATCAATTTCTGGCCAGAAATCAATTTCTGTTCTAGAAATCAATTTCTGTTTCAGAAATTTTGTCATGCCCACCCTTAGAAGTTGTTAAATCTTCATCCACGGAATGCAATTACCAGTGCACCATACGAGACAATGGAAGGGCCGCCATTCTCCATTCTTTCTAGCCTTATCATTTTTCTTGCGGTTTTCCCCCTTTTTCCTTCCCCCTTTTTTTTTTTCTCATTTTTACTTCTTTTCTCCTTTTTTTACTGTGCCTATCACGATGATTTGACCCTCCTTTAACAATTAAGCCATCAACTTTATCACTATTGCCAATTGCTTTAAACTTTATACACATCTTCGTGGAATTCAACAAGGCCTTCATATCCTATGAAGCTTCCCCTATTCTAGATGCGTTCTGTTTCCACGCGGTTCTGAAACTTGTGAACAAGTTTAAAATTTGAAGATAATGTTGACCAATCAACTTTGGTATCTTGGAAAGATCGAAAGTCAACGCAAATGACCAACGAAAACAGATTAGTGATGTAATGAAATTGTAAATAACCAGAAACTTATGGCGTGCATGATAAAATTTCTACTTCTCTATTTCTCTGTTTCTCTATTTCCCGGAATAAATTTGAAATAGAAATCCGTTTGGTAACACAATTTGATTTTTCTATTAATGGAACAGATTTCTGTTCCAGAAATAAATTTGAAGAAGAGATCAGAAACTAAAATTTTTAACTTCTTAGTTTTTGAATTAAAAATTGAGAAATCAATTTCTGGCTAGAAATCAATTTCTGTTTCAGAAATTTTGTTATACCCTCCCTTAGAAGTTGTTAAATCTTCATCCACAAAATGCAATTACCAGTGCACCATACGAGACAATGGAAGGGCCGCCATTCTCCATTCTTTATAGCCTTATCATTTCTCTTGCGGTTTTCCCCCTTTTTCCTTCCCCCCCCCCTTTTTTTTTCTTTTTTACTTCTTTTCTCCTTTTTTTTACCGTGCCTATCACGATGATTTGACCCTCCTTTAACAATTAAGCCATCAACTTTATCATTATTGCCAATTGCTTTCAACTTTGTACACATCTTCGTGGAATTCAACAAGGCCTTCATATCCTATGAAGCTTCCCCTATTCTAGATGCGTTCTGTTTCCACGCGGTTCTGAAACTTGTGAACAAGTTTAAAATTTGAAGATAATGTTGACCAATCAACTTTGGTATCTTGGAAAGATCGAAAGTCAACGCAAATGACCAATGAAAAGAGATCGTGATGTAATGAAATTGTAAATAACCAGAAACTTATGGCGTGCATGATAAAATTTCTACTTCTCTATTTCTCTCGTTTCTCTATTTCCCGAGAACAAATTTGAAACAGAAATCCGTTTG
This sequence comes from Eucalyptus marginata, assembly GCA_014182565.1. Lineage (NCBI taxonomy): Eukaryota > Viridiplantae > Streptophyta > Magnoliopsida > Myrtales > Myrtaceae > Eucalyptus > Eucalyptus marginata. Next base: position 24,300,775 of record CM024586.1, read on the forward strand.
GTAACACAATTTGATTTTTCTATTTATGGAACAGATTTCTATTCTAGAAATAAATTTGAAGAAGAGATCAGAAACTAAAATTTTTAACTTCTCAGTTTTTGAATTAAAAATTGAGAAATCAATTTCCGGCAAGAAATCAATTTCTGTTTCAGAAATTTTGTTATACCCTCCCTTAGAAGTTGTTATATCTTCATCCACGGAATGCAATTACCGTGCACCATACGAGACAATGGAAGGGCCGCCATTCTCCATTCTTTCTAGCCTTATCATTTTTCTTGCGGTTTTCCCCTTTTCCTTCCTTTTTTTTTTTTTTTTTTTTTTTTTTCTTTTTACTTCTTTTCTCCTTTTTTTACTATGCCTATCATGATGATTTGACCCTCCTTTAACAATTAAGCCATCAACTTTATCACTATTGCCAATTGCTTTCAACTTTGTACACATCTTCGTGGAATTCAACAAGGCCTTCATATCCTATGAAGCTTCCCCTATTCTAGATGCATTATGTTTCCACGCGGTTTTGAAACTTGTGAACAAGTTTAAAATTTGAAGATAATGTTGACCAATCAACTTTGGTATCTTGGAAAGATCGAAAGTCAACGCAAATGACCAATGAAAAGAGACCAGTGATGTAATGAAATTGTAAATAACCAGAAACTTATGGCGTGCATGATAAAATTTCTACTTCTCTATTTCTCTGTTTCTCTATTTCCCGGAATAAATTTAAAACAGAAATCCGTTTGGTTTCTATTCCGAAAAATAAATTTGAAGAATAGATCAAAACTAAAATTTTTAACTTCTTAGTTTTTGAATTAAAATTGAGAAATCAATTTACTGGCCAAAAATCAATTTCTGCCAAATCAATTCTGTTTGAAATTTTGTTATACCCTCCCTTAGAAGTTGTTATATCTTCATCGACGGAATGCAATTACCGGTGCACCATACGAGATAATGGAAGGGCCGCCATTCTCCATTCTTTCTAGCCTTATCATTTTTCTTGCGGTTTTCCCCCTTTTTCCTTCCCTTTTTTTTTTTCTCTTTTTTTTTTACTTCTTTTCTCTTTTTTTTTACTATGCCTATCATGATGATTTGACCCTCCTTTAACAATTAAGCCATCAACTTTTTCACTATTGCCAATTGCTTTCAACTTTGTACACATCTTCGTGGAATTCAACAAGGCCTTCATATCCTATGAAGCTTCCCCTATTCTAGATGCGTTCTGTTTCCACGCGGTTCTGAAACTTGTGAACAAGTTTAAAATTTGAAGATAATGTTGACCAATCAACTTTGGTATCTTGGAAAGATCGAAAGTCAACGCAAATGACCAATGAAAAGAGATCAGTGATGTAATGAAATTGTAAATAACCAGAAACTTAGGGCGCGCATGATAAAATTTCTACTTTTTTATTTCTTTGTTTCTCTATTTCTCGGAACAAATTTGAAACAGAAATCCGTTTGGTAACGCAATTTAATTTTTTTATTTCTGAAACAGATTTCTTTTCCAGAAATAGATAAATCTTCATCCACGGAATGCAATTACCAGTGCACCATACGAGACAGTGGAAGGGCCGCGCTGCAAAGTCTACCTAAATTTGGAATTGGATGATTTGGTACCATATTTACCGGGAAAATATGGGACACTTGACTTGTCAAGACTCATGCTCTCTTCATACTGCATTTTTCTTTGGTGACTTCTAATTCAATCAGTTCTAGCTGAAACCTTTCTTCGCAATTGGGAATCCTTCGGGATGTCGTGACAATCGAAACCCAACAACAACGTATGGTGTTCCCATCTGAAAGCTTCGCCATTAGATGTAAAGGCTGATAAACCGTTCCTGCGTTCCTGTTGTTGCTGGGAAGCTTCCTCAGTCTTTCAATCAATGTATCGACAGGGAAAGCTTTTGAAGTTTTGTCTGACCCGTAAATTTGAGTTAATGTCACCCTCGTCTTGTACGTTGAATAGTAAAAGGAAATAGGGTCCATCACGGTTAATGCAGAAGATAGCAGGATAAGGTCCACACCAATGAGTCACGGGTCTCACTTGACCCTCGCTCCAACGCTAAGATTCCACAATGAATGTTCCTCGCAAGAACATAAGGGAGGGCATGGATTCTTTATGTATGTAGTGTGTCCTAAGTTTAAGTTGTCATATGCGTAAAAAATCTCGATAACTGTCCTCTTAATGTTTAATTTTTGAAAAATGTCTGTCCATTTACATTGTCATTATTGTATACATATTGTTAAGTGCACGTGTGAGTGAGTGAAAGAAATAGGCCTCACATTAGATGACTTGTAATATTATTGACGTAAATGCAAACCATTCCACATGGCACAATCATTGTTGTCGTGGATAATTTTTTCAATTTTTTTCTGATTTTTTTTTAATTTTTTTTCTTTTCTTTTTTTCTTTATATCTTTTTTTCCAACTTGGGCTGACAACCAACCATCACTAGCCACTAGGTGAGGGCCAGTGATCCTCATTGGCCACTAGGCAAGGCTCTAGCCTACCGAGAATTGAAAAAATAATTAAAGATATAAAATAATAGAAAATTCAGAAAAATTTTAAAAAAAAATTATTTACGTGGGTACCAATCTTGCCACATAGAACAACTAGAGTCGAAGTCATCAATTTTCGATCAAAATTAGTCAGAAGAACTACATTGACAAATTATCAAAATCTGTAAGATTAATTTGGTCAAATTAAAAAGTTTAGAATTAAATTGGCTGATTTGGCCGCCATATAATAGGTTTATAAATTTTTTTACGGTTTTCCCTACATTGAGTGTAACCCATGCAAATTAATCTTGCATGTAAGCAAGCAAACAATGTCTTTTTTCAAGAACCCTAGGTTTACCCTACATTGAACATGACCCATGCAAATTAATTATGCATGTAAGCAAGCAAACAATGTCTTTTTTCTAGAACCCTAGGCTTTCCCTACATTGAGCATGATTCATGCAAACGGTGTCTTTTTTTCTAGAACCCTAAGGTACTGTCATGACCTAACCCCTCACGGAGGGAGAGACTTTAGGTTTAGGGGAATTGTCAACTTCAGGCCAACCGACTTGGGCTCTTCTAAGTTCATACCTCACATGATATCGAACGTTCAAAATTTTAAATCAATTAAGTCTATGCAAATTTTTATTAAGGATTTGCCACTAGCCTTTTTTAGGTGTTGGCTATAAATCAAGTAAGATACGGGATGATATCTTACTATTTATGCAATTAGAAATTTTGGACTCGGGGACTGATTACGTTAGTCCTAAGGCTAACACTATTTTGGTACCTAACCTAATCATGTGCTAACTAACGCCATAACAGCATATCAAGAAAAATCTAAGGTTTGTCATAACTATTTTAAAACAAGGAAGTAAAATCCAAGTATTGAAAAGTGCAATCAATTATAATCATAGTAGAAAGTAAGTAAGCATCCTAAAATTGTCCCTAAAAATGAAAACGAGACAAAGCAAAACAAGAGATCATATTGTAAAGTTCTAAAGGCTTATCCAATTTTGGGTTTTAATTTCTAAGTGTTTTCTAAATTTTTTCTCTTTTTAAAATTTATTTTTTAATAATTATTTTTTTTTTTTTTTGTACGATTTTCTAAAACTCTAATTTTTTATTGATTTTCGAATTTTCTAAATTTTTTTATTTCCTAAAATTTTTTAAAATTTTTTATCATTTTCTGTATTTTAAATTTTTTACTATATTTCGACTTTTCATTTTTTAAATATTTAATTAATTACTATTAATATATTCTTAAATATTAATATGAAAGAAATTCGGATCGGGTGGGGAGACCCGGTCCAACTAAACCGACCCGATCCCTCTCGGATAGGGTTGGGCTAAAAATGTTAAGGGCTAAAAACGTTAACCCTGAAGGCCCATTCGAAATAATTAAATAAGCCCATGAACACTTCTCTTCTTTTTTAATTTTAATTTTTTGGCCCAAATTCTTAAAAAAAAAAAGAAGCCAGCCCACGACCAACCAGCCCATAGCCCATTCTCCATTCTTTCTAGATCCTCCCACTCGCAACAACACGTACAGACCCCGGTCGGCAACGCAGGACTCTCGCGAAACGAGATTTTACCTGCTTTGCCCGGCGGTATGAGATCCCGGTCGGCAACGCTGGAGGTCGTCTGGCCTTTCCTTTTCTTCCGTGGTAGCAAGCTCGTCGAACCGGTGAAGGGCAGACTCTGGGTTTGCCCCCGATCGGAGCTCCGGAATCCGGGATAAACTCCGGCGACGAGGACGAGGCCCCCGCCTTTGCTTGAGAACCCAGATATACCCACTTCCTAAAATGTCGCTCTCTCTCTCTCTCTGGTGTAGTGTTTTTTCAGCGAACCAACGATCCCCCAGAAGTTCCGCCTCACCCCCTCTCTCCTTTCTCTCTCTCGTCTCCAATGGCGGAACTTCTCTCTTCCCTCAAAAAGCCAGCCAGCCCCCCCATCAATGGCGGCCAATGCCCGATCCTCTCGTCTCCGCGAGCGTTCCCCTCTGCCTCCTCACGCACCCGCCCTCGCTCGAGCGTCCTCCCCACCTCTCTCCGAGAAGGAACCTTTCTGTTTTTCTCTTCTTCCCCCTCGCGCCAGCTAATGCATTCCAGAAGGTTTTGGATCGCGGCTCGCGTCACGGCTAGCACGCTTCACCCTTTTTAAGCTTTTATGGGCTAAAAGGAAAAGATGAAGATGGGCTCGAAAGAGAAAAAGAAATGAACTTAGATGGCTGAAGGTTGCTAAGTGGGCCGGCAAAGCCGGCCGACTTCATCACTCTTTAGATATATATATATATATATATATATATATATTGCATTCTTTTACCTTTTATAAAAAAATTATATTTTTTTTGCAAAATAAATGAATATTTGAAAAAGAAATCGATAAAAATTTGGGTGTCAACAGATACAATCCATAACCGAGCTCAGTAACTTCGAAGACCATGAGTGCACGCGTGAAAAACCTTCTTTTGCTTGCCGTGTGGCTTTCTTCTTCGCCTTCCTTCCACTCTCTATGAGCATGTTCATTGAGAGTGTAAGTTGTTTGAAGCCAAGGGTTGTATAGTTTTCCTTCCCCATTATATATCTATTTCTTACCTTACCCAAAAAAAAAAAAAAAAAAAGAAACCTTCAACTAGGTTCTCTCTCTCTCTCTCTCTTCTTTTTTTTTCACATCTCTATTTTTGGGTAAAATAAAGTGGAAATTAATTGAACTAGGGTTGATCTCTAAAACCACTCTTGACATGTAAAATTTGATTTCATTTTGTTGTGCTAACACATGCTCCACGACCACTCTCTGGAGATCAGAGTAAAGAGCCTATACTCGATCACATATATTCTTTCTAAACAATCATCACGCTTATCCATTAAATTCTTAGATAATAAGCCTATTAAATCGATTAATCACTATTATGCACATTCAACTTACAAGAACCGCTTAATTGGACGGCCAACATAATCTGAAAAAGAAGGTTTTGATCACGTAGAAACTCAGGGTGCGCATGACAAAATTTCTGGAACAGAAATTGATTTCTGGCCAGAAATTGATTTCTCAATTTCTATTTCAGAAATTGAGAAGTTAAAAATTTTAGTTTTTGATTTCTTCTTCAAATCTATTTCTAGAATAGAAATCGTCTTAAATAAAAAAATCAAATCAAGCGTTCTAAACGAATTTCTTTCAAACCTGTTCCTAACGGAGCAGAAAAACGAAAAAATGAGAAGTAGAAATTTTATCACGCGCGCTCTCGGATCTTTGCATATTAATCTTTAATTGGGTCGGCAATCTGGTAGTCTCAGCAAGAAGAACGTACATGCTTTGGCCTCTGGAACCCATCATTCGTCAGAAACAGTTGACCTTGAGGCTGACATCATTCCCGCTTGCATATCGATATACCAACACTCTTTTAAGACTTCACTTTTAAGTTTTAGGTCACATGGATTAGGTTTGAAAGCTACCCATGTTAGAGTGCTCGAGAGAAATTCGACGGATAGCGAGAGTTTGGACTTTATTTCGACGGATAGCGAGAGTTTGGACTTTATGCAGTTTTGACTTTACGAACGCTCGGCGTGTCTGCATGACATCTGAGGATAAGATGTTGGAAATGTTCAATGTCAAAGCTTTTTGAAGTTTCTAGTCCTTATTACAATCATATTCTGCTAAAAATTATCAGCCCCGGATAGTGCCGAATGATGTCTTTCATAGGGTAAGAACGATCTCCACGCAAAAAGTCAATCATGTCTCAGTGATTTATGCGAGGCAGCTTGTATCTGGGAACGTAGAGAGGACGACGGCAATTTAAACAATGATTAATGTTGTTTTCGTTACAGTAGGTGATACAAAAGCAAAGTGGGGAAGGAGAATTAATTGTTTTATTAAGAGAAGAAAATATCTTAAAATCCATCCCCAAGATTTATCCCGTTCCCTTTTTGAATTATCTTTTTTCTGGAAGTACTATTTTGCATCAAACCCTCCCCTTCCATTTATTCTTATCAAATTCTGAACTACCTTTGACATTAAAAATCTATTTGTTTCACCAAAAACCTCTTGTCACTGGAAATTGTTTCCAGAAAATTCAATTTCAGAGAAAATAAATCATTTTCTTATATTTGTTTGCGTAGAAAACAAATTGAAAAGATTAGTTTTATGTTTTTTGATTGTAAGTTATCTACTAAAGACAGGCTCACATCATTAAATGGCAATGAATGACTGACAAATTAGAATCAACATAATCTTTGTTTATTCTGTAATCCATCAAAATAAGATGAATTATAAAGAAATTAAGAAATCATATTGATAAAATATTATATATGATCGTGTTTTTTGGGAGGGTTGAAGAACCCGAGCTTAACGGAGGGAGGGAGGGAGAGAAAGCACGATGACACAATTTTAGGCCAAGTAACGTTCTACCAATATTCAAGAAGATTTTCACCACCAAGGGAGAGGGTGGGCTACTTGCTTTGGGGGATGCTATCATTTATCCTTCTTTAAATGTGACACTTAGGGGTTCAAACCCAATAATTCGCTTTTTGTCTTAAGTATGATGTCGAGGTGGTGGGTTCCAAATTTGCTTTTTTGTTCAGAACATTGGAACATAAACAGTCAAAACAAGGCGATTTACCTCCAAAACATTTCTCTCCTATTTTTTTTTTTTTTTTTTTTTTCTTCTTCTTTTTCACGGGTCATAAATATATATATTCATATTCAAGAAGGTTTCCAATGTTTTCATATTTGAGAGAGGGAGAGGGTTAAAATGTACTTGCTTTGGGGGATGCAGATCATCTGTACTCATTTGCAGTCTCCTCCATGGGATGTTACACTTATCCATCCAATTATAACCTTCGCTGTACCTAATTCAAATCATATCAAACGCTAACACATAAATCTATATTCTCTCCTCCTCTAACCCATTGGTCGCCTTATGCCTGACCGTTCCGCTTCCCTCGTCAATCGCCATCGCCTATCAGGCCACGCTGCGGCGCACTGCCGTTGCTACCATCTTCTCCGTATCGTCTTCCCGCACTTGTTCAAGTCCTCAGTTGTTTATTTCAATCCGGCTTGGCTCGACTCTCAATCTTGGAGGTCGAGCCAGCACCGTGGTATGGGAAGTTACGGAGGTAGATGACAACAATATTGAAGTAACAAACCAAATACTAAAATATTAGCACGGTTATGGTGCAAAATCTTCTTTCAATCGGCATGAAGAGATCACATCAGCAATGCATGCGTGAGTTGATTATTTGGAGATTTTTCCTCATTTTGCTTGTTTTTTTACTTTTCAGGTACATCAAATTGTTATCTTTATGTTATCTTTATGTTTAACTTATACCAAAATTACATTAGGCGATATCTACCTCTGTAGACCGTACAAAATATCAATGAAATATGTGTGCTTCATTGACTCAATTCTCCAATTATTTTAATGCTATTTATTTTAAGCGCGCCCTACGTTGGCAAGTGTTCATCAAATTCGTGTAATTCTTAATTTAAATTGCATGTGAAAAGGGTGTTAAAAGTATTTCACTCGCATATCAATCGGGTTTTTATACTATTTATATACGTGTGGTCTTTCTTTACTAATTAGTTAAATTTTTTGGGTTAAACCAAGGTTTAGTAGTTGATGTGGATGAGATGGAGGCTAAGGAGTGGTAGAGAGAGAAGGGAAAAGGCTCTTATAGTTGGTTAGTGGGAGTTGGTCTGGTGTGAGTGAGCATTTATGGAGAAAAAGTATCAAAAATGTCATATACCTATTGCACTTATCCTAAGTTGGTCATAAATCTTTCGATTGTATCAATTAAATCCTAAACCTTTTGAAAATTTACCAATGTAGTCCATCTAGCCAATTTTGACTAGAAATTATTGACATGGACGCTGATCATCCTTAATAGCATGACCAGGATGGCCAGCACTAAGAGGGACAAATTTGACAAATTTTAATATTTTGCTTTCCTTTTCTTTGTTATTTTCTTTATTTATTATTATTTTTTTTTTACAACTTTGGGCCAATGAGGGCCAACGACCCTTGCTTGATCTGGGCGAAGGCATTGCGGCCCTCCTCGGCCACAGGCAAGGCCTCCAAGTTGTCACCAAGATCCTAACAAGAGCCATGACACCCTTGCCAGCCATAGTCGAGGGGCTCAAGCAAGGGCATCAAACCTTCACTTTTGGCTAGCGATGGTTAGCCGTTGACCATGCTAGCTCACAATTGGGAAAAGAGAGAGAGATAAAAAGAAAAGAAAAAAAGTAAAAACAATATTCAGAAAATTATATATAAAGAAAAAAATTATCTACGTTAGTGCTAACCATACCACTTAGGTCATTCGATATCTATGTTGGTGATTTTTTGTCAAAATTGACTGAATGGATTACATTGGAAAATTTTTGAAAGATTTAGAACTCAATTAGTATAATTGAAATGTTTATAATTGAATTGGTATAAGTGCAATATGTTTAAGACTTCTTTATATATATATACCTTCCCCACACAAATGAAGTGTTCGCATATCAGCATCTCGTACATAGAAACAACAAATGAGACTACGATCGGATACGGTGGAGTTGTGACCAGCTCCGTGACCTCAATGTTGGTTGATGTTAACTCAGCATTTTGCAGTCCGGGGCACGATTTATAATGTTGTGAACAAGGTTGAGAAAAAAATCGAAGTAGGATCTTTCAAAACCAGTACAAATGTCCAAAGTCTTTCCAAAAAGTCAAGCTATATTTTACCATGAAGCTTCCCCCTTTTTCTCAACGCCTTTTGCTTCCACCCGGTTCTGAAACTGGTGAACGAAGTTAGAAAATGTGAAGATAATGCTAACCAATCAGCTCCGGTATCTTGCAAAGATCAAAAGTCAGCACAAATGACCAATGAAATAAGATCAGTAATAAAATGTACACGTCGTTGGGTGTCCTCTTCTTTTTTGATTAATCACTCATTGTCAGGATATTAATTATAAAATTCGAGAAGGATATTAACGCGTGGCCTCACTTATATCCGCCTCATCACGCTAAAATGACGTATTATTCAATATTTTTAGAGACTTTGAATTTGAAATCCTGGTTTACTAATATCATCCAGCGGAAGTTATTGACCGAATCTCATAATCGTACCCATGACAAATTCAGCCATTGCCGGCCTCATCAATAGCCGAGCACGGTCGCCATCGCTGGCCTAGCAACCACACCCTTAGGTGAGGGTTTCCTCACCAAACCTAGTAAGGGTGAATTGACAAAAGTGTGATAGTTTTAAAACTTTTTGGACATTTTCCTCCCATTGATTAAGTTTGTTAAATTGAAGTAATTGGTTGTGCAATTAATTCTAATTTAGTATCGTATTAGATGTCGCATTTCATTTCTCTTGTTCCTCAATTCTTATTCTTTTTGTTGTTCCCTACAAAGCTTGACTATTATTTAGTATCATCTACTACTATATTTTAGCTCTCATACCATGATATATTTTTAGCCCTTAGGATTGATGCAATTGGTTGGGATACTGGGAAATTTTCTTCTTAAAAAACTTAAAATCACTTGTTCAGTTCCCAAAATTGTGAGACAAACCCCTCCAAATCAGAGCCAACTACATAGACCAAAAGTTTGGACTTAACCAATTATTGGGAATAGAAGCTTGAGGGATATTGATGTGATGAATACTCTACCAATATCAAAGGTATATGAAGCGTATAATGGAAAGATGACTAGAAGCTCGGTGAACCTTGAAAGAGGGAGAACAAGTGAAGAAGAATTGGAAGTTTGTGAAAACTTGAAAGTACCATTACAAGGTGAATAACTGAGTGAAGCCTAGATCACTAATACACTAAGGAAAACTAATGTATAGTGGTTCGGAAGTCAACTACCAACTGGTAGCTTGGATATACTCATGGATTGTTGAGATAGGCAACTCCCCAACTGTGAAGGAAATGATTATCACACGCTTATCAAGTGAATAAAAAGACCTAGATATACTCTAGGAAGTACTAACACTCTCCAGGAGCTTTTGTGTCGTATTGAATACTCCGGCACGTTTTCGACACTCTTAAACACTCTCAAACACTCTTTGACACTCAGTCAACATATGTCGGAAAATCTGACACCTAGTCAATTTTCCCGACATTCTTCAACACTCAAGTTAGAATTCCAACATGCGAGTTTTTGATACATGATTCTGATACATAAGATCAATTTAAAAAAATTTTAATAAATAAGAGGTCAAATGTATATGTGTGAACAAAATAAAAACAATAATAACACTAATAAATGGGAAAAAAAAAAGAAAAAACTTAGTTTTCTCTTCTTTTTTAACTCTTACTTTTCATGATACACAATTCACCTCCCAAGTTTTTTTTTCTCTTTTATTCCAACACGTCTAACACGCGAGTCTATAATGTAAATTGCTTATTTTTTTCTTCAAATTTTATGAATTATTGAAATAGAGTTGAATTTGCTAAATTAAAAGAATGAACGATATTAACAAATGGTGGATTAATGTTTTTAGTGTAAATTCATTCTAGGCTTTTTTTATTGTTTATTTATCTGTGAATTTGAATCAAATTAATTTGATTGAAATAATCATAATATTGATAATTTATTATGTATATATAAAAATACACATTTAATATATAATGTGTTTCAACGTGTTGAAATTCTCTATTTTTTGAACTATAAGAAATTCCATTAAGATATATGTAAGAAAGATCCTTTGAATACTGTTCGAGAAATACCATGTAGAATAAAAATTCCTTTAAAACATGGACGGCCAATAGGTGATGCAATAAAAGTAAGAGATGACCAATGATATTATTTCTCCTGCTTCTCTAGACTTACTAAATTAAACGGATTTCTTTTTCTATGATTAATCAAGAACATAACAGAAAACGATTGATTAGCAAAAGGTTCGTAAGATGTGGAGCAAGCACATAACATATGATCATATCATATCAGAGACCACAAGCAATTTCATGTTTTAGTTCACCCACCTATAATTCATCGTAAAAATACAAAAATATCACATCAATTGTCACAATAACTCACTTATTTGATTGCCTTTTTACACTTGAGTTTTCGACATATTTTCCCCTTAATTGCGATTATCATTTCTTTCTTTGGGTTCGAATCACAATCATGATCCCCACACACACACACACACACACACACATATAATCAATTATCTCCATTTGAGGTTATATTTCTCTACTTTTCTCTGGGTGTGAATATTAGGAACGCCAGCCGTCTTCGCTTATCATTTCATACGGAAAGCAGAAGCAATGTCTCTAAGAAATCTTTCTGTCTTTATACTTCTATTGCTCTTTTTTTGTTATTTTCCAGCTGACGTAACGCGAAGGAGACACTTGCTGCGAAATCCATGGGAAAATGCACATCGTTTGAGCTCACCCGTTCCGGAATTTATGAAAAGAAAGGTCACCCGTTGACATTGCTATTTGAGGCATCAGAAGCATTTAAATACCCGACATCCCTGCTCCCATCTCACTCACTTCATATCCAACCCAGCAGCACCACCATTATTCCTCTGAGCTAAGCTGAGCTGGTCAGTATCTCTCTCTCTCCGTGTCTCTCTCTCCATGAGTGGAGACTCCACTACTAGTTTTCCTTTCAGTGGTACTAAGTTCAGAGAGATCTCCGCCTCGGAGCTTTCTGCTTTGCATGCACAATGATTTCTTTCCCAGTCTTTCAATAATTGAAGCTCGAAAGGTCATGAGATAAAAAGATGGCTTTTCTAGCGACCATCATAGCACTCTCTGTGGCTCTCTGCGTGTTATAGCGTCTCATACTTTGAACTCAACGGGAGCATCTTGCATGGCATGAACAAATGATGGTTCTTGATTCTAACATATGTAATCCTCATGCTTATTCCTTTTTCTGAGATTAGAGATAAATATAGATCTGCTCATTTATGCTGAACTATTGTTCCTCCTAACTCTGTCTTCTTCACAGAAACCAACAGAAAACAAAAAGATAATTTTCTCTTCACCATACTCATATGGAAATAATTCCTCCTGCATAGATAGGTGGACTTTGGTATGCTTTGATTTTTGCCTCTGCGCTCCCTTTGGAGTCTTCCGATGCTTATTCATGGCAAATCCTTTTGTAGCAAACTCGCCTTTTTATTTGACTTTGTCAACAGTTTGAGAGAAATTTTCCTTTCAATTTTTCTGCTTGTGTAGTCTGAATTCTGAAACATATGGTAACTGTAGCTAAGGAACTATCTACATGGTGGACGTTAGGGGTGAGCATTGGTCCAGGGTCAACCCTGGACCGACCCTGGACCGGCCCAACCCTGCCGATCCTGGTCCGGTTCCCAGGGAGACTGGGTCGATCCTTGGTCTTGGAATTCCTGGACTAGCACTGTGCGGATTGGTCCTCGGTTCTAAGAATTTCGGGTCGGTCCAACCCGAACCAACCCTGACTATATATATAATTTTTTTATATAGAGCAAACTTTAAAATAAACGGTATCAACAACATTAAACAGTTCTTTAGTGAGGAGTTCAAATAATTTTATATTGTTCTTTAATAACTTAGGTTTTTAATGTCTTTTACAGCGTCAATAGTCATAATTTACGAAAGAGGAAAATATTTTTGTAAGAAGTCCTCACAGCGTCTAAAAAGGCACCTTATGGCATCCTCCTCTAGTATTCGTTCTTTTCGGTTTTATTTGTCTTCTTAGTTTTCAATTTTCCAAAATCAAAAGAAACAATTTCTCTACTCGCCACTCGATACTCGCCTCGCTCGCTTTGGGTCACTTGTGCCGCTTGCCGCTCAATGCTCGCTTGGCTTGTCGCTTCCCGCTTGACATTTGATGCTCACCCCACTTGACTCTCATCGCTTGCCTTTCTTAACTGACCTCACTCATCATAGAACCCATTGGGTTAGTATGATCCCTGGTTGCACTTTCAAAGAGTATAAAAAATGAAATAAAAAATTATTGGTTGGTCTTAAGTTTACCTTGAAACCGGACCGAACCCATTGGGTCAGTCTGATCCTCAATCGTTTTTTTAACGAGTACAAAAAATGAAATAAAAAATTATCGGTTGGTCTCGGGTTAACTCTAGAACCGGATTGAACCCACTAGATCGGTCCTGGTCCTCGGTCCCAAGCTCGATAAGGTTGGTCCTCAGTCCTAAAAATTGAGAACCAACACTGTGCGGGTTGGTCCTAGGGTTAGGGGGTGGATCGGCCCAACTTGGACCATGCTCACCCCTAGTGGACGTGAAACCTGGGTTTCCAGTTATCAAGCGTTTAATGGTATGTGTCGACAATAGTTCAAGACCGAGAGTTGTCAAAACATTGACTTCGAAGGTCACATATACGAATGAATACCGTCTGGTTGGTTGGATTAACTTTCTTCATCTTGGAATAAACTGTATCGGACTTGTCAGAGTTCCCTATTCTTTAATTCGAAATCCCACCAATCCGTCTCTATCTTCTTATACCTGCCTCTCATATTAAAAGGTTTAAGTGAAGTCTTTTTGATGATGCTAGTGTCCTTGGTCCCAATCGGTGGTATATTTTTTGACCGGTTGGTTTTTTCTCATCAAGAGTGTTCATCGAATATAGCAACGGGAGAGAGCTTCCACGAATCTGACGCTCATTTAACACGTTAGTCTTTGTCCAAGCTTCGAAAGAAATGTCGAAAGTTTCACTCCTCTTCGATTTGGTTGACTTGGCTACTAAATTGAACCGTTGAAGCTGATAGCTCATGATTAACCTCTCGTTCTGTTACATTTTGACTAGACACGCGTTCGATTTCTTGTAATTCCGCTGCTGAAGTTACAGTAGGAGTACAGTGTATTCATTAAACTGACTTAAATGATCTTTCATTCTACAGAGGTGGGATTGATTGCCAGTCATGGCTCGAAACCAACTGGAGGTGCTTAACGCGCTCGATGTGGCCAAGACGCAATGGTATCATTTCACTGCCATCGTGATCGCGGGGATGGGATTCTTCACCGATGCATACGATCTCTTTTGCATATCTATCGTCACCAAGTTACTTGGCCGGATATACTACTTTGATGAGACATCATCCAGCCCTGGCGCTTTGCCTATCGGCGTCAATGCTGGTGTAACCGGAGTCGCACTGGTTGGCACTTTGGCTGGGCAGCTCTTCTTCGGGTGGCTTGGTGACAAGATGGGACGAAAACGAGTCTATGGCTTAACCCTGGCCCTCATGTTCGTTTGCTCCATCGCCTCTGCGCTCTCGTTTGGCAAAGACCCCAAGGCCGTTATGACCACCCTCTGTTTCTTCCGGTTCTGGCTCGGGTTTGGCATCGGCGGCGACTACCCATTGTCCGCGACCATCATGTCCGAATATGCCAACAAGAAGACCCGTGGTGCGTTCATTGCCGCAGTCTTCGCCATGCAAGGATTCGGGATATTGTTTGGAGGGATCGTGGCCCTCATCGTCTCGGCCGCATTCAATGGTAAGTACGGTGCTCCTTCGTACGCTAACGCTAGGCATATCTCCACTGTAGTCGATTACTCCACTGTTCCGCAAGCCGATTACGTGTGGAGGATCATTCTGATGTTTGGAGCGATCCCGGCCGCTATGACCTTCTACTGGCGAATGAAGATGCCCGAGACCGCTCGTTACACCGCCCTAGTGGCCAAGAACGCTAAGCAGGCGGCAGCCGACATGTCTACGGTGTTGAACGTTGACCTTGAGGCCGAGCAAGAGAAGGTGGAAAGGATTGCGGAGGAGAGATCCAACAACTTCGGCTTGTTCACCGCAGAATTCGCTCGCCGCCACGGGTTGCACCTCCTCGGGACTGCCATGACTTGGTTTTTGTTGGACATTTCTTACTACAGCTCCAACCTCTTCCAGAAGGACATCTTCAGCAACGTGGGTTGGCTTCGCCCCGCAGCGACCATGAACGCGATTGACGAAGTCTACCAAATTGCCAGAGCGCAGACCTTGATTGCGCTCTGCGGCACCGTACCTGGATACTGGTTCACAGTCGCTTTCATTGATCACATTGGAAGGTTCGCTATCCAATTGATGGGCTTCTTCTTCATGGCCGTGTTCCTGTTGGGACTCGCGTTCCCTTACAATTACTGGAAGCAGCACCACGCCGGTTTTGTGATCATGTACTCTTTGACCTTCTTCTTTTCCAACTTCGGGCCCAATGCCACAACATTTGTCGTGCCAGCGGAGATTTTCCCCGCAAGGCTCCGGTCGACTTGCCACGGCATATCAGCAGCGTGGGGAAAGGCAGGGGCAATCGTCGGGAACTTTGGGATTTTGTACGCTTCTCAGAATCAAAATATCCGAACGGGCGGTTACCCATTGGGCATTGGAATAAAGAACACGTTGATCCTGCTCGGTGCGATCAACTTCTTGGGGATGTTGTTTACTCTGTTAGTCCCTGAATCGAAAGGAAAGTCGCTTGAGGAGCTCACGGGTGAAAATGAGGACGATGAGGTGTCCACTGCTTGAACGGTCCCAGAATGATTTCAACTCCTAGGTGACTTAGTGTTGAAAACTGAAGTAGTAGTAATTTAGTGCTGAAGAAACTTCCCGTGTTGCCGAATATTACAGAGTCGTCGAGCAGGGTGAATAAGCTTACCAGTAAAAGTTCATGTTGCATTCGAGTAATAGCAAAAAATTGTGTCTATCAAGTCAATATATTATATATGAGTGGTTTGTTTTTCATGTTTTCAATCTTCGTATTTTCACATATTTACTGTCTGATGAGTAGCAGATGAGATTAAGTTCCTACAACACCCTGCATTGGAAAAGGTAACGCAACATGAACCGGCATCCGAATTCAGTACTATGGCAATGAGGTGCATCTTTTCGGTAATGTGACCTATGCTCATCATTGCCATATCAGCAGATGAAATCCTGCAAACTACAACTCAGAACAGACTGAGATAGCTCAAAACCAGAACAGCATACAGGGAAATGTTGATCCTGTCTTTGGCAAACTAAAGTTAGAGCCCAAATTAATCTTTGATTTGTTCTGTTTCACTTGAATTTGCCATTGACTGAAACAAAGGATGAAATCGACCAAGGCCTTCAATCTCCCCATAGCTGCAGTATTGTCGATCGCTCCGGAGCTGTGGATCATTTGCTTTCCCCATTCAATCTCTCAAATTCTTCTTGCAGCTCTGGAATCTAAGTCAATTAGTATATAAAAAATTATAAAATATAAAAAAAATTATCTACGTTAGTGATTTTTGGTCGAAATTGATTGAATGGATTACATTGGCAAATTTTCGAAAGATTTAGAACTCAATTAGTATAATTGAAATGTTTATGATTGAATTGGTATAAGTACAATATGTTTAAGTCTTCTTTATATATATATCTTCCCCACACAAATGGAGTGTTTGCATATCTGCATCTCGTACATAGAAACAACAAATGAGACTACGATTGGATACGGTGGAGTTGTGACCAGCTCCGTGACCTCAACGTTGGTTGATGTTAACTCAGCATTTTGCATTCCGAGGCACGATTTTTATTGATGTGAACAAGGTTGAGAAAAAAATCGAAGTAGAATCTTTCAAAACCAGTACAAAATGTCCAAAGTCTTTCCAAAAAGTCAAGCTATATTTTACTACGAAGCTTCCCCCTTTTTCTCAACGCCTGTTGCTTCCACCCGGTTCTGAAACTGGTGAACTAAGTTAGAAAATGTGAAGATAATGTTAACCAATCAGCTCCGGTATCTTGCAAAGATCAAAAGTCAGCACGAATGACCAATGAAATAAGATCAGTAATAAAATGTACACGTCGTTGGGAGTCCTCTTCTTTTTGATTAATCACTCGTTGTCAGGATATTAATTATAAAATTCGAGAAGGATATTAACGCGTGGCCTCGCTTATATCCGCCTCATCACGCTAAAATGACGTTTTATTCAATATTTTTAGAGACGTTGTATATGAAATCCTGGTTTGCTAATATCATCCAGCGGAAATTATTGGCCGAATCTCATTATCGTACCCATGACAAATCCAGCCATTGCCGGCCTCATCAATAGCCGAGCACGGTCGCCATCGCTGGCCTAGCAACCGCACCCTTAGGTGAGGGTTTCCTCACAAAACCTAGCAAGGGTGAACCTCGCCAGAGATTGAAGTAAGGAAAAAAGAAAAAAGAAAAAAAAAAGATAAATAGAAGAAAACAAATAAAATATAAAATGTTTATAACTGAATTGACAAAAGTGTGATAGTTTTAAAACTTTTTGGACATTTTCCTTAACAAGACCTAGATATACCTTCGGAAGTACTAACACTCTCTAGGAGCTTTCGTGTCGTATCGAATACTTCGGCATGTTTTCGACACTCTCAAACACTCTCAGACACTCTTTGATACTCAGTCAACATATATCGGAAAATCCGATACCTGGTCAATTTTTCCGACATTCTTTGACACTCAAGTTAGAATTCCGACATACGAGTTTTTAATATGTGATTCTGATACACGAGATCAATTTTAAAAATTTTCAATAAATAAGAGGTCAAATGTATATGTGTGAACAAAATAAAAAACAATAATAGAATTAATAAACAGAAAAAAGAAAAAAAACTTAGTCTTCTCTTTTTTTTTAACTCTCACTTTTCGTGATACACAATTCACCTCTCAAGTTTTTTTTCTCTTTTATTCCAACATGTCTAACACGCGAGTTTAGAATGTAAATTGCTTATTTGTTCCTTCAAATTTTATGGATTATTGAAATAGAGTTAAATTTGTTAAATTAAAACAATGAACGAGATTAACAAATGGTGGATTAAACTTAAGCCGAGTTATACCGTAAAAAATTATTAAGTTTCATAAATCAAGCTATTTACCCCCTTTAGGTTGCATATTTAGAGAGAGAGAGAGAGAGATCCAAAGACCACGAAGGACCAATCGTGGTGAGTTTGGTTAGTATTCTCTAAATCATCGATTGTACATCGTTATGGGCACGTATCTTGGGCCCTTCCTTGGATTCAATACCGTTGACATCTATAAAGTCGAATGATTCTTAGGGTTCAATAACGTTGACACGAGAAAAAAAGTCAAATGAGGAAAAGGTCGCACGGAACAGTTGTTTCTTGCAGGGGTCGACCTCACGTAACGAGCCAATACGGAGGAACTTTGAGCGAAATCCACCTCAAATGATTCTCTTTTTAACATTTAAATAAGAAAAATATCAATTTAAACTCTGAATTCGTGCTATGTTTTGGATGTTCCATACCCCTCGGATTAGATATATAGAACTCATATCAGGTGAGCTGCAAAAACCTTTTCTTTTCCCAAAAGCAAACAAAAAACAACATTCTTATTAGAAAAAACTTATAAAAAAAAAAAAAAAGTCCACGGCCTTTTCTTTTCCCTGAAAATAAGATAAATCAGGCGGTGTGCAATATTTATTTATGTTGAGGATGTTCTAATCTTACCCTTGCGATTCAAATTGATAATTCCCCACACACTTTAAAAAGTTATAATACACCTTAAATTGAACTGACGAAAATAAAATTAAGAGTATTAATTGAACAAAATCACAAAGTGAAAAGAGTGAAAGTTGTCATTTATTGGAGACACAACTGCATGTTGTTATGATAATATAAAAGATGAGAACTTTTTCATAATGAGTTTGAACCTTGTTGGTAATCTTTATTGTTAATTATCCTATCTCAAGTGTAACTCATAATAATCTAAAGTTCACAACTTTAACAAAAGAATTCCATTCAGAAAAGAAGTTCAATCAAAGAATTTTATATTGTAGGGAATTATTAGAGATTGAACTTTAAAGTGAGATTGTAAATGAATGTTCTGAATATCACCACTTTATAATATTATTTTTTAATAGAATTCCGACAGTTAAGTTTATTAAAATACTGAAATTTTAGAGGATTTTTGTAAAAATGTAATGATTTATAAGTTTCTTTAAAAAACGATAGTTAAGGAAATATAGATAAAAAGTCATTAAATTGATTGACCTAAGTTAAAGGTCTGTTTACCCTCTTTCATCGATCCTACCCTAATGAGGTGTCCGTGATGGTTATTTTACACCATTAAAATTTTAGGGGGTGTTAAAAGTTATTTTAAAGGCATAAAGAGTGCGAGCCTTAGTTGAAATATCAAAATGATACGTAAATCCTCGTCAAAGGCTCATAATACCCTCCCTAATATGAGACTAATGATTGGAGTGTGCAAATTTAATATCAGTGGATGAAATAATTTTTGAATCTTAAGCTTTATATAGATGAGTAATTCGCACGATTGAGAAAAGAATCTGTAAATTATCGAACCCCAAACTTTTTACCCTCAAGCTGGTCGAAAATCAGATTTGATTTTGCTGTTTTATATTATCCTGCTTCCCATCATCAAGACAATTATTGATCTGCCGTAGCGTGCACTCCCTATGCACGTTGGCCACATGGCATCATTAGGGATGATTCCTCACCATTTACTAAGTGGGCGATAATATTTATGCCAAAAATATCTAAGAAATAATCTATTATTTTACTACGACCAACATGCCATCTTTGTGGCTTTGCTATTTCTATGTAGATCTCACATATTATCTCCGATTCGATTGGTCAAAGCCTAATTAAAATATGACTGGGAACATAATATCCGAGGAAGCTTGCACTTCCTTTGCAAGTAACATGGATTCTAGGATCTATTTTAGAAGACACGAACGTCCTCTACGAAGTCCTTTGTCCTATAAGAAATTCCATTAGGATATATGTAAGAAAGATCCTTCGAATACTGTCCGAGAAATACCATGTAGAATAAAAATTCCTTTAAAATATGGACGGCCAATAGGTGATGCAATAAAAGTCAGAGATGACCAATGATATTATTTCTCCTGCTTCTCTAGACTTACTAAATTAAACGGATTTCTTTTTCTATGATTAATCAAGAACATAACAGAAAACGATTGATTAGCAAAAGGTTCGTAAGATGTGGAGCAAGCACATAACATATGATCATATCATATCGGAGACCACAAGCAATTTCATGTTTTAGGTCACTCACCTATAATCTAAATAGCACCGACACTGACACGCGACACAACATGACACGACACGCCGACACGTCATTTCTAAAAAAATAGAGAATTTCGACACGTTAAGACACGTTATATATTAAATATATACATAATAAATTATCATTTTTTCATGATTATTTAAATTGATAAATAAATAAATAATTAAAAAAGGCTTAGAATGAATATACACTAAAAACATTAATCGGCAATTTATTAATATCATTTATTGTTTCAATTTGACAAATTAATTCACAAAATTTGGAGAAAAAACAAACGATCCATATTATGGACTCACATATTAGATATGTTGGAAGATGAGAAAAAAAAACTTAAGAGGTGAATTGTGTATCACGGGAAGTAGGAGTCGAAGAGAAGAGAAGAGAAGACTAGGTTTTTCTTCTTTCTCCATTATTTTTATTATTTTGTTTTATTTTTCCATACATTTATATTTTTATATATATATATATATTTTTTGACATCTCATTTATTGAATTTTTAAAATTGACTTCGATATCGGAATCATGTGTCGGAAACTCGTATGTCAAAATTCTGACTCGAATATCAGAGAGTATTGAAAAAGTTGACTAGGTGTTGAATTTTCCGACACGCGTTGACCGAATGTCCCGAAGAGTGTCGACACGCGTGTCGAAGTGTCCGACACGACACAAAAGCTCTTAAAGAGTATTGATGCTTCATAACCTATAATTAATCATAAAAATACAAAAATATCACATCAATTATCACAATCAGTCATTTATTTGATTGCCCTTTTACACTTGAGTTTTCGACTTATTTTTTCCCCTTAATTGCGATTATCGTTTCTTTCTTTGGGATGTATATATATATATAATCAATTATCTCCATTGAGGTTATATTTCTCTACTTTTCTCTGGGTGTGAATATTAGGAACGCCAGCCGTCTTCGCTTATCATTTCACACGGAAAGCAGAAGCAATGTCTCTAAGAAATCTTTCTGTCTTTATACTTCTATTGCTCTTTTTTTGTTATTTTCCAGCTGACGTAACGCGAAGGAGACACTTGCTGCGAAATTCATGGGAAAATGCACATCGTTTGAGCTCACCCGTTTCCGAATTTATGAAAAAAAATGTCACCCGTTGACATTGAATTTTGAGGCATATGCCGGCAGATGCCCGTCCTGATTCTAGTTTTCTGCCGGCCAAAGAAGCATTTAAATACCCGACCATCCCTGCTCCCATTTCACTCACTCCATATCCAACCCAGCAGCACCACCATTCATTCCTCTGAGCTAAGCTGAGCTGGTCAGTATCTCTCTCTCTCCGTGAGTGGAGACTCCACTACAAGTTTTCCTTTCGGTAGTACTAAGTTCAGAGAGATCTCTGACTAGGAGCTTTCTGCTTTGCATGCACAATGATTTCTTTCCCCTTTTCTTTCAATAATTAAAGCTTGAAAGGTCATGAGATAAAAAGATGGCTTTTCTAGCGACCATCATAGCACTCTTTGTGGCTCTCTGCGTGTTATAGCGTCTCATACTTTGAACTCAACGGGAGCATCTTGCATGGCATGAACAAATGATGGTTCTTGACTTCTAACATATGTAATCCTCATGCTTATTCCTTTTCTGAGATTAGAGATAAATATAGATCTGCTCATTTATGCTGAACTGTTGTTCCTCCTAACTCTGTCTTCTTCCCAGAAACCAACAGCAAACAAAAAGATAATTTTCTCTTCACCATACTTATATGGAAATAATTCCTCCTGCATAGATAGGTGGACTTTGGAATGCTTTGATTTTTACCTCTGTGCTCCCTTTAGAATCTTTCGATGCTCGTTCACGGCAAATCCTTTTGTAGCAAACTCGCCTTTTTACACGGCTTTCTCAACAGTTTGAGAGAAATTTTCCTTTCAATTTTTCTGCTTCAGTGTAGTCTGAATTCTGAAACATATGGTAACTGTAGCTAAGGAACTATCTACATGGTCGACGTGAAACCTGCGTTTCCAGTTATCAAGCGTTTAATGGTATGTGTTGACAATAGTTCAAGACGACGAGTTGTCAAAACATCGACTTCGAAGGTCGCATATACGAATGAAAACCGTCTGGTTGGTTGGATTATCTTTCTTCATCTTGGAATAAACTGTACCGGACTTGTCAGAGTTCACTATTCTTTAATTGGATATCCCACCAATCAGTCTTTTTGACGATGCTAGTGTCCTTGGTCCCAATCGGTGGTATATTTTTTGACCGGTTGGTTTTTTCTCATCAAGAGTGTTCATCGATGTAGCAACGGGAGAGAGGTTCCACGAATCTGACGCTCATTTAACACGTTAGCCTTTGTCCAAGCTTCGAAAGAAGTGTCGAAAGTTTCACTCCTCTTCGATTTGGTTGACTTGGCTACTAATTTGAACCGTTGAAGCTGATAGCTCATGATTAACCTCTCGTTCTGTTACATTTTGACTAGACACGCGTTCGCTTTCTTGTAATTCCGCTGCTGAAGTTACAGTAGGAGTACAGTGCATTCATTAAAGAGAGTTAAATGATCTTTCCTTCTACAGAGGTGGGATTGATTGCCAGTCATGGCTCGAAACCAACTGGGGGTGCTTAACGCGCTCGATGTGGCGAAGACGCAATGGTATCATTTCACTGCCATCGTGATCGCGGGGATGGGATTCTTCACCGATGCATACGATCTCTTTTGCATATCTATCGTCACCAAGTTACTTGGCCGGATATACTACACTCCAGATCACCCTTCCAGCGTTGGCGCTTTGCCTATCGGCGTCAATGCTGGTGTAACCGGAGTCGCACTGGTTGGCACTTTGGCTGGGCAGCTCTTCTTCGGGTGGCTTGGTGACAAGATGGGACGAAAACGAGTCTATGGCATAACCCTGGCCCTCATGTTCGTTTGCTCCATCGCCTCTGGGCTGTCGTTAGGCAACGACCCCAAGGCCGTTATGACCACCCTCTGTTTCTTCCGGTTCTGGCTTGGGTTCGGCATTGGCGGCGACTACCCGTTGTCCGCGACCATCATGTCCGAATATGCCAACAAGAAGACCCGTGGTGCGTTCATTGCCGCAGTCTTCGCCATGCAAGGATTCGGGATATTGTTTGGAGGGATCGTGGCCCTCATCGTCTCGGCCGCATTCAATGGTAAGTACGATGCTGCTTCGTTCAATATCGCTAAGAAAGCCTCCACTGTTCCGCAAGCCGATTACGTGTGGAGGATCATTCTGATGTTTGGAGCGATCCCGGCCGCTATGACCTTCTACTGGCGAATGAAGATGCCCGAGACCGCTCGTTACACCGCCCTTGTGGCCAAGAACGCTAAGCAGGCGGCAGCCGACATGTCTACGGTGTTGAACGTTGACCTTGAGCCCGAGCAAGAGAAGGTGGAAAGGATTGCGGAGGAGAGATCCAACAACTTCGGCTTGTTCACCGCAGAATTCGCTCGCCGCCACGGGTTGCACCTCCTCGGGACTGCCATGACTTGGTTTTTGTTGGACATTTCTTACTACAGCTCCAACCTCTTCCAGAAGGACATTTTCACCAGCGTGGGTTGGCTTCCCGCCGCAGGGAAAATGAACGCGATTGACGAAGTCTACCAAATTGCCAGAGCGCAGACCTTGATTGCGCTCTGCGGCACCGTCCCTGGATACTGGTTCACAGTCGGTTTAATTGATCACATTGGAAGGTTCGCTATCCAATTGATGGGCTTCTTCTTCATGGGCGTGTTCATGTTGGGACTCGCGTTCCCTTACAATTACTGGAAGCAGCACCACGCCGGTTTTGTGATCATGTACTCTTTGACCTTCTTCTTTTCCAACTTCGGGCCC
Source organism: Eucalyptus marginata (assembly GCA_014182565.1). NCBI lineage: Eukaryota > Viridiplantae > Streptophyta > Magnoliopsida > Myrtales > Myrtaceae > Eucalyptus > Eucalyptus marginata. The sequence continues at coordinate 24,325,071 of CM024586.1, forward strand.
AATGCCACAACATTTGTCGTGCCAGCGGAGATTTTCCCCGCAAGGCTCCGGTCGACTTGCCACGGCATATCAGCAGCGTGGGGAAAGGCAGGGGCAATCATCGGGGCCTTTGGGATTTTGTACGCTTCTCAGGATCAAAAGAACCCAGCGTCCGGTTACCCGCCTGGCATGGGAATAAAGAACACGTTGATCCTGCTCGGTGCGATCAACTTCTTGGGGATGTTGTTTACTCTGTTAGTCCCTGAATCGAAAGGAAAGTCGCTTGAGGAGCTCACGGGTGAAAATGAGGACGATGAGGTGTCCACTGCATGAACGGTCCCAGAATGATTTTTACTCCTAGGTGACTTTGTGTTGAAAACTGAAGTAGTAGAAATTGAGTGCTGAAGAAACTTCCCGCGTTGCCGAATATTACGGAATCGTCAAGCAGGGTGAATAATTTACCAGTAAAAGTCCATGTTGCATTCGAGTAATAGCAAAAAGATGTGTCTATCAAGTCAATATATTATATATGAGTGGTTTGTTTTTCATGTTTTCAATCTTCGTATTTTCACATATTTACTGTCTGATGCGTAGCAGATGAGATTAAGTTCCTACAACACCCTGCATTGGAAAAGGTAGCGCGACATGAACTGGCATCTGAATTCAGTACTATGGCAATGAGGTACATCTTTTCAGTAATGTGACCTGTGCTCATCATTGCCATATCAGCAGATGAAATCCTGAAAACTACAACTCAGAACAGACTGAGATAGATCAAAACCAGAGCAGCATGCAGGGAAATGTTGATCCTGTCTTTGGCAAACTAAAGTTAGAGCCTAAATTAATCTTTAATTCGTTCTGTTTCACTTGAATTTGCCATTGACTGAAACAAAGGATGAAATCCACCAACGCCTTCAATCTCCCCATAGCTGCAGTATTGTCGATCGCTCCGGAGCTGTGGATCATTTGCTTTCCCCATTCGATCTCTCAAATTCTTCTTGCAGCTCCGGAATCTAAGTCGGTTTGATGTGTGATCCGCTGGATTCGATAAAGATAAAAAGGGTGCTTTGAATTATGAGAACAATCAATGCTGGATGGTCCTGAAGATGTGAAACTGCCCATTTGCGCTCGTGGCTCCGAAACAACTCCGGCAAAATAATGAAGGAGACCATCATGGGCTTGACTGAGATCGCATGCTTTGACAAAACAAGCGTACGCATCTGCATACTTTTTTGTTCTTCTCAAAAGAACAAAAACCTAAAAACCGGTAGACAAAATGGTCCTTTTCCAGAAGTAAAAACGGTTGGAAAGGAACGATTATCTAAACGTAGCTCGCATGAACCATGCTATCGACTGCTTAAACTGAGTCAGGCCAGGTAATGATTTCTCTAGCCATATAAATTTCTCTACACTTTAAACATCACAGAGTTCTTTCCACTGGCTTCTTTAATTTTAACCGGGACCGATGATTGCCATGTAAATGCGAGCTTAATTTTATAATTTTGCACCTGAACTCTTCTTCTCTCTGTTCAATACTTATTTTAATGGATAGATTTCGCATGCACGTCCCAAGTTCACCCCAAAAATCTCACAGCAGCCTATTGCTTCTTATACCTTTTCTTTCCTCTTGATTCCTTGTGACCCACAAGAAGGAACATGGTGAGAGATCTGACATACCCACCATTCCTCTCTCTCTCTCTCTCTCTCCCCCCGCGCCACGGATCAAGTCATATCACCGTCACAATCTCTGTCGATCTTCGCCTTGCCTCCTCCACGATCGACTGCCTTCTCCAGCTCCGAGCTCGTGATGGTGCAACCAAAGATCGAGGCCACCTGAGGTACGTGACATCTGATTAGAGGTAAAATCACAATTATGATCCACACACACACATATATATTATAAATTATCATCATTGAGGTTATATTTCTCTACTTCTTTTCTCTGGGTGTGAATGTTAGGAACACCGGCCGTCCTTGTTTATCATTTCACACGGAAAGCAGAAGCAATGTCTCTAATAAATCTTTTGTCTTTATACTTTTACTGCTCTGTTTTTTGTTCTTTTCCAGCTGACGTAACGCGAAGGAGATACTTGCTGCGAAATCCCAGGGAAAATGCACATCGTCTGAGCTCACCCGTTTCCGATCCAATGAAAAGAAAGGTCACCCGTTGACATTGAATTTTGAGGCATCTGCCGGCATCTTCCGGCAGATGCCCGTCCTGATTCTAGTTTTCTGCCGGCCAAAGAAGCATAAATACCCGACCATCCCTGCTCCCATTTCACTCATTCCATATCCAACCCAGCAGCACCACCATTCATTTCTCTGAGCTAAGCTGAGCTGGTCAGTATCTCTCTCTCTCCATGTCTCTATCTCCATGAATGGAGACTCCACTACAAGGTTTCCTTTCGGTGGTACTAGGTTCAGAGAGATCTCTGCCTAGGAGCTTTCTGCTTTGCATGCACAATGATTTCTTTCCCCTTTTCTTTCAATAATTAAAGCTCGAAAGGTCATGAGATAAAAAGATGGCTTTTCTAGCGACCATCATAGCACTCTTTTTGGCTCTCTGCGTGTTATAGCGTCTCATACTTTGAACTCAACGGGAGCATCTTGCATGGCATGAACAAATGATGGTTCTTGACTTCTAACATATGTAATCCTCATGCTTATTCCTTTTCTGAGATTAGAGATAAATATAGATCTGCTCATTTATGCTGAACTGTTGTTCCTCCTAACTCTGTCTTCTTCCCAGAAAACAACAGAAAACAAAAAGATAATTTTCTCTTCACCATACTCATATGGAAATAATTCCTCCTGCATAGATGGGTGGACTTTGGTATGGTTTGATTTTTGCCTCTGTGCTCCCTTTAGAGTCGTCCGATGCTTGTTCATGGCAAATCCTTTTGTATCAAACTCACCTTTTTATTTGACTTTGTCAACAGTTTGAGAGAAATTTTCCTTTCAATTTTTCTGCTTCAGTGTAGTCTGAATTCTGAAACTCATGGTAACTGTAGCTAAGGAACTATCTACATGGTGGACGTGAAACCTGGGTTTCCAGTTATCAAGCGTTTAATGGTATGTGTCGACAATAGTTCAAGACCGAGAGTTGTCAAAACATCGACTTCGAAGGTCACATATGCGAATGAATACCGTCTGGTTGGTTGGATTATCTTTCTTCATCTCGGAATAAACTGTACTAGACTTGTCAGAGTTCACTATTCTGTAATTGGAAATCCCACCAATATGTCTCTATCTTCTTATAGCTGCCTCTCATATTAAAAGGTTTAAGTGAAGTCTTTTTGATGATGCTAGTGTCCTTGGTCCCAATCAGTGGTATTTTTTTGACCGGTTGGTTTTTTTTCATCAAGGGCGTGTTTGGTGACCATTCTATTCTGGAAAACAGTTTTTGATAAGAAATGATTTTTTATTTATTTATGTTCTTGGGAACAATTTCTGAGTAAAAAAACGTGTTTAATAACTTACCAAAAATTTTATTCCCGAGATAGAAATATGTTGGTAAAATTCTTAGATTTTTTTTTATTTCTTTTAAATTTTTAATTATTTAATTATTTTTCTTATTTTTGGTGGCCGGCGATCGGCTAGGCAACGTCCGGCGAGCTCGCCGAGCCTCGCTAGGCTAGGGAGAGGCCCGGTGAGCTCGCTCGGAGGCTAGGCGAGCTCAGCCTTGCTAGATTTGGCGAGGTCAACCCGGCCTAGCCTAGGTGAGGCGAGCCTTATGCGACCATGGTGAGGCTCGGGCGACAAGCCTCGTGTGGCTCGGCGTCTCCGAGGGCCGGCAACACTCCGGCAAGGTTGACACTCCGGCAAGGTTGCCGGCCCTAGCTAGCTAGTCGTCGGTGTCGGCCATAGCTAAGGCCGCCGACCGGCCAAAAGGAACAAGAAGAAGAAGAAGAAAGAAAGAGAAGAAGAAACGAGAAGGAAAAAAAAAAAAAGAGAAAAAATTGATTCTAAAAATTATTCTCGGAACAAAAACTATTTTTTCTATTTTTTATTTTTATTCCAAATCTATTTCCGGGAACAAAAATAAATCTTTTATTCCCGAGAACAAAAATTTTATCAAACAAGTTTTTATTCTTTTTTTCGTTTTTCAGAATAAAAGAACATAAATTTTTATTTTGGGAACAGAAATAAATTTTACCAAACTGGCGCAGGAGTGTTCACCGAATATAGCAACGGGAGAGAGGTTCCACGAATCTGACGCTCATTTAACACGTTAGCCTTTGTCCAAGCTTCGAAACAAGTGTCGAAAGTTTCACTCCTCTTCGATTTGGTTGACTTGGCTACTAATTTGAACCGTTGAAGCTGATAGCTCATTATTAACCTCTCGTTCTGTTACACTTTGACTAGACACGCGTTCGATTTCTTGTAATTCCGCTGCCGAAGTTAAAGTAGGAGTACAGTGCATTCATTAAAGTGAGTTAAATGATCTTTCCTTCTACAGAGGTGGGATTGATTGCCAGTCATGGCTCGAAACAAACTGGAGGTGCTTAACGCGCTCGATGTGGCCAAGACGCAATGGTATCATTTCACTGCCATCGTGATCGCGGGGATGGGATTCTTCACCGATTCATACGATCTCTTTTGCATATCTATCGTCACCAAGTTACTTGGCCGGATATACTACTTTGATCCGAGTAAGAAATCTTCCAGCCCCCTCTTTGCCTATCGGCGTCAATGCTGGTGTAACCGGAGTCGCACTGGTTGGCACTTTGGCTGGGCAGCTCTTCTTCGGGTGGCTTGGTGACAAGTTGGGACGAAAACGAGTCTATGGCATAACCCTGGCCCTCATGATCGTTTGCTCCATCGCCTCTGGGCTCTCGTTAGGCAACGACCGCAAGGCCGTTATGACCACCCTCTGTTTTTTCCGGTTCTGGCTCGGGTTCGGCATCGGCGGGGACTACCCGTTGTCCGCGACCATCATGTCCGAATATGCCAACAAGAAGACCCGTGGTGCGTTCATTGCCGCAGTCTTCGCCATGCAAGGATTCGGGATATTGTTTGGAGGGATCGTGGCCCTCATCGTCTCGGCCGCATTCAATAATAAGGACGTTGTTCCTTCGTACGCTGACGCTATGCGTATCTCCACTTTAGTCGATCACTCCACCGTTCCGAAAGCCGATTACGTGTGGAGGATCATTCTGATGTTTGGAGCGATCCCGGCCGCTATGACCTTCTACTGGCGAATGAAGATGCCCGAGACCGCTCGTTACACCGCCCTCGTAGCCAAGAACGCTAAGCAGGCGGCAGCCGACATGTCTACGGTGTTGAACGTTGACCTTGAGCCCGAGCAAGAGAAGGTGGAAAGGATTGCGGAGGAGAGATCCAACAACTTCGGCTTGTTCAGCACAGAATTCGCTCGCCGCCACGGGTTCCACCTCCTCGGGACTGCCATGACTTGGTTTTTGGTGGACATTTCTTACTACAGCTCCAACCTCACCCAGAAGGACCTCTTCACCAGAGTAAAATGGCTTCCCTCCGCAGAGACCATGAACGCGATTGACGAAGTCTACCAAATTGCCAGAGCGCAGACCTTGATTGCGCTCTGCGGCACCGTCCCTGGATACTGGTTCACAGTCGCTTTCATTGATCACATTGGAAGGTTCGCTATCCAATTGATGGGCTTCTTCTTCATGGCCGCGTTCATGTTGGGACTCGCGATCCCTTACGATTACTGGCTGACTCACCACACCGGTTTTGTGATCATGTACGCTTTGACCTTCTTCTTTTCCAACTTCGGGCCAATGCCACAACATTTATCGTGCCAGCGGAGATTTTCCCCGCAAGGCTCCGGTCGACTTGCCACGGCATATCAGCAGCGTGGGGAAAGGCAGGGGCAATCGTGGGGAACTTTGGGATTTTGTACGCTTCTCAGGATGCAATAAGCCAACGGGCGGTTACCCAAAGGGCATTGGACAAAGGAACACGTTGATCCTGCTCGGTGCGACCAACTTCTTGGGGATGTTCTTTACTCTGTTAGTCCCTGAATCGAAAGGAAAGTCGCTTGAGGAGCTCACGGGTGAAAATGAGGACGATGAGGTGTCCACTGCTTGAACAGTCCCAGAATGATTTCAACTCCTAAGTGACTTTGTGTTGAAAAATGTAGTAGAAATTGAGTGCTGAAGAAACTTCCCGTGTTGCTGAATATTATGGAATCGCCGAGCAGGATGAATAAGCTTACTAGTAAAAGTCCATGTTGCATTTGAGTAATAGCAAAAAGATGTGTCTATCAAGTTCATATATGATATATGAGTGGTTTGATTTTCATGTTTTCAATCTTTGTATTTTCGCATATTTACCGTCTGATGCGTAGCATATGAGACACATTCCTATAATCTTAAGTTCTTAAGACACTTTGCATCTACTAGAACATTGGAAAAGGTAACGTGGCATGAACCAGCATCCGAATTAAGTACTATGGCAATGAGGTGCATCTTTTCAGTGATGTGACCCTTTTTTTTTTTTGTTGGAAAACATAAATATTTTATTTACTTGGCAAAGATGAGAGGCTCGTTAAATGGGCATCATTACATAAAAGCTCCCAAAGAGTTTGGGAGGGGACAAGACCCAATTTAGAGGTAAATAATTTTTCTTGTGGGCTTTGGCTATCCAGTCCTCTACAAGGTTGGCATCTCTAAAGCAATGCATAATTTGAATATTTGAGAAGGCCCTCAATATGTCCTTGCACTTCGAGATAAGCGGTTGAGTGTCCCAACTAAACTGTTCTAAATTGTTCATGACTTTGATTAGTTGCAAGTTGTCTAACTCAAGTACAAGTACTTCATGCCTTTTAGAAATGAAGTGATTTGATAGGCTTCCCATAAGGTTAGGGTTTCAGCCATCAAGGGAGAGGACGCCCGCAATTGCTCCTCCCAAAATTCTCCCGACTAAATCTCGGTAGACGCAAGCGATGGAGCTCTCCACCGATCTAGTAATGTGACCTTTGCTCATCATTGCCATATCAGCAGATGAACTTAGAACAGACTCAGATAGCTCAAAACCAGAACAGCATGCAGGGAAATGTTGATCCTGTCTTTGGCGAACTAAAGTTAGAGCTCAAATTAATCTTTGATTCGTTCTGTTTCGCTTGAATTTGCCATTGACTGAAACTAAGGATGAAATCCACCAACGCCTTCAATCGCCCAATAGCTGCAGTATTGCTTTCCCCATTTGAGCTCTCAAATTCTTCTTGCAGCTCCGGAATCTAAGTCGATTTAACCTGTTATCCGTCGGATTCGATAAAGATAAAAAAGGTGCTTTGAATTATGAGAACAATCAATGCTGGATGGTCCTGAAGATGTGAAACTCCCCCTTTGCGCTCGTGGCTCCGAAAAAACTCGGGAAAAATAATGAAGCAGACCATCATGGACTTGACTGAGATCACATGCTTTGATAAAACAAGCGTACGCATCTGCATACCTTTTTGTTCTTCTCAAAAGAACAAAAACATAAAAACCGGTAGACAAAAATGGTCCTTTTCCAGAAGTAAAAACGGTTGGAAAGGTACAATTATCTAAACGTAGCTCGCATGAACCATGCTATCGACTGCTTAAACTGAGTCAGGCCAGGTAATGATTTCTCCAGCCATATAAATTTCTCTACACTTTAAACATCACAGAGTTCTTTCCACTGGCTTCTTTTATTTTAACCGGGACCGATGATTGCCATGTAAATGAGAGCTTAATTTTATAATTTTGCACCTGAACTCTTCTTCTCTCTGTTCAATACTTATTTTAATGGAAAGATTTCGCATGCACGTCCCAAGTTCACCCCAAAAATCTTACAGCAACTTATTGCTTCTTATACCCTTTCTTTCCTCTTGATTCCTTGTGACCCACAAGAAGGAACATGGTGAGAGATCTGACATCCCCACCATTCCTTTCTCTCTCTTTCTCTCTCTCCCTGCCACGGCTCAAGTCGTATCACCATCACAATCTCTGTCGATCTTTGCCTTGCCTCCTCCACGATCGACTGCCTTCTCCAGCTCCGAGCTCACGATGGTGCAACCAAAGATCGAGGCCGCCGCTATATCCTGAAATTTAGTTTAGGGGCTTAGATGGCCTTAACCCAAGGTCTTGAGTACTCTGTGGCTATCACGGCAGGGCATGGAAGCATTTGAGAGAGAGAGTCGAACTCTAGGGGGATGCAACCGCAGCGAATCTAGAACTGAGGCGGAGACAAGACAGAAGGGCAGCACTGGCCATTGGGATGGTCGTGTCGGTGTCGGCTCGGGCTCCCATTATGAGCAAATTTGAAGGAATTCTGAAGTAAAATCCAGCTCGAATGGTTTTTTTCTCAAAGTTTTAGAAAGAAGAATATAAGTTGAAAAATACACAATATGTTTTGGAGATTTCATGTGTCTCGCATTAAATATACGACTCAAGTTAGGTGAATTGAAAAAAAAAAAAAAACAGAAAAAAATGGTTCCTTAATTGAAAAACTCTCATAAGAAAGAAAGTCCATGGTCATTTTCGTGAAAAATTAGGCGATGTGCAATAATGTTTTTCATACTTACGATGTTTTGATCTTACCCTTGCGATCGAGATACATAATACTTTTAGATCTTAAGTACTCGTCAGCATTCTTGCATTTCATTTTTATGACTAGTCAAAGCTACTCTCTTTTTTCTTGATTTGTTTTTGAAAAATCATAATAATACAAAAATCCTCATTAAAGGCTCATAATAGTTTCTCCTAAGATTATGAATGATTGAACTGCGCGAAATTAATAGCTTTCCATGAAAGAACTCTCAAACTGGTCAAAAAAAGAAACAAAAGTCGACTTTGCTAATTTGTGAACTTTGCCTCCCATTATCAAGACAATAATTGATCATGTGTGACATTAGTGAGAGATTCCGAAGTTCGTTTTCTAGGTAAAATTATATGTGAGAGTGTTTAATGAAAAGGATGATGGAAAGGTTTTAAATGGAAGTGTATGTATGGAAAAATGGCATCTGAATAGATTGAGTTCACCACCAAGACCTAAAAATTCATACCACTAGCCAAGCTTAAAGGACTCAAGATGAAATTCGCCATTAACAAGCCATCCACCAAGGATAAAAGACTTTAGGATCTAGATAAAGTTCACTACTAAGGCATAAAGGATCACCACTAGTCAAGCATAAATAACTTATGGTTCACCACCAAAGGAATTTGATAAGGAATCAAGATAAAAATTCACCAACTTAGGAAAATCTCATATAATCATCAAATTCAAGTCTTCCCCTACGAAAAGGGATTGCACCTCTTTTTAATAGAGGGGCTATACTAAGCAAACGAAAATGACTTTTGAAATTCTATAATATCTTGATGACTATGGATAGTTATGTAATAATGACTCTTAAAACCATCAACACGCTTAAAACCGATAAAGTTAGGACTTTTAACCAACAATAGTATAAGACGCATGATAACTAGGACTGAATGTGTTTAACTAAGACTAAATAGATTTCAATTAAAAGTAAACCCTCCAAATTCGTCCACCAGCCTTGGAAGCTGAAGACCCACATTCGAAGATCAAACAATAGCGATGAAAATCAACCAGAACAGACTTCCATTGCTAGGTAATTGATTAACAGCCTCAAAGTCGACAGCAAACTTGTTAATGTACATGTTAGTAGTCAATCAACAACCATTAAATCGACAACTAGTCCATTGAATCAACAACTTCGTTCTAGAATAGATATATTTAATCTTGGACCATCGAATCAAATTGTAGTCGAAATTAGCCTTTACTTGTAGGAGTACGGATTGGGTTAGATTGATTAACGAGACCTGAGTTGTGACATCCCAAATTTTCAATTCTGTTTTCTTCTGAATGAATCGGGCATTTCATTGACGTGTCTATAGGGCTATTCTCAGAACTGATCATTCTTGAGATAACTAGACTATCTGGGGGTAATTATTAAGAATTTTAAGGCAAATAGACTTGAGAATTCGACCGGAATCGACTTCTCGACCGTGTCCATCTTTAGAGGTCATTACGGCACGTTAAAAAAATCGATTTGAAATCGAGATAGACTGGATCGACAAAGTGATGTGTGGCTAATCGTGGGTGACACCACTAAATTAGAAAATTCATGTCGACCGGCACTAGGCTGATTTTCTTATTGTTTTGGTACCCTGTGTCCGTATTTGGATCCTCAGGATTTTCACGACAATCGAAAGTCGCCAATGAGTCGAGTGGGTTCATAGTGGCTCGAAGAAAATCGACCACGAGTCAACTGCACTTAAAAATATCTGAAAGTTATCCGGTAGCCTAGGTTACGATAAAAACACGCCGAATTGAAATTAACCGCCAATTCGAATTCGATTTCAGAAATTGAAGTTTCGGTCATGTCACAATAAATTCTAAGAGTGTCGACTCAGTCTTAGAAAATTTTTCAGAGATTCCAAGACTTTTACGGAAAATCGTTGCGGACGTTGTGGAAAATCAACAGAAATTCAGATGGGCTAAGTGAAGGAAAATTTGGACTTCCAAGCCGAGTCTTTGAGTGTCAGAGACTTACAGAAAATTGTACGAGATTTTTCTTCGTCAAAATTGGACGTCAATTTGGGAAATTGAGTGAAGAAATTGAACCCAAAAATGTGAAATTCGGATCTATGAGGAGATAGCAATTTTTGGCTTCAATATAAATTAATTGTGGAAATTTCAAGCTTGGAAAGTAATAGGAGACATCCATTTAATTAAGTGGATTAGGTTTGTTGACTTTACCTCAACCGTGGTGTCATCAACAAGCCTTGCCAGCTGCCTTGCGGTGCTCTCTTCATTTTCCTTCGAAGCCAGCTCATCCGCACGCCTAAAAATTTCCACCGCCTGCCTATTCTTGCTTTTCTCTCATTCTCGTCAAAGACCGCAGCTCCGTTTTCTACCGATTTCCCTTTGAAGCAACGCCACTTGGCCGCACCCAGCACCCACTTATTCTTCTTCTTGGTTCCATCAAAACACCCCACCCCCTCACCAAAGTTCTTTCCCCTCTCATGCACTGCCACTTCCACCATTGCTTGCTTTCATTTTTTCATTTTTGGATCCCCTCAGCTGCTCCACTTCATCCGCACGAAGTCTTCCACCGAGGCTGACTTCATGCCTTGTTGACCGAAGCAGCCCCTGCCGTGTCTTCATGCGCCGTGCGTTCAAGTCCACCGATCTTTAGGTCTTCTTGTCGCCAACAGCACCAAGCGAAGCCAGCCCCAACGGTGATGCCAGCGTGACCGAAGCAGCAGTCTTCACGCCCGAGCGTCGCCAGCTCCATCGAAGACCAGGCCTGCCGAAGTCAGCCCACGCATATTTTTCTCCCAGCCCATGTCTTTGGCCCATTTCCATTGCAAGCTTGAGGCCCACTTGAATTGAAGCCCAAATTTCTTCTCCGAAGCCCAGCAAAATTAGAAGCCCGCGAGGACAGCCCATTCAAGGCCCGTTCAGTCAAGTGAAGCCTAGTCCGGTGCAAGAACAAATCTCAGTTGGGCTGAGATTTGTTGGGCCAAGCTTAAGGCCCAGCCCAAGCCCGCCGATGTTGTCGAAAGCCCGATTTCGGCCGCCGTCGTGTCGCCATCGCGGTGATTCGGTCTCCACTTTTGCCAAGTGAGTTTTACTCAGTAATGCTTTCTTAGTTTGCTAATTATACTTAGGGTTTGTTAGATTTAATTAAATGCAATTAGGTGGTTAGATTAATTTAGATAAATTAAATTAGAGACTTAATGATGCATGTTAGGTGGTTAGAAATAGACATTAGCAAGTAGACATGCCATGTTATTTATGGAACGAGTCTCAATAATTTTCCGGGCTCGTCTCGGCCTCCAATTTGGCATTATGGGCCTAAATTGGATTTTTAGTATTTATTTATTTAATTTTCGAAATTATTTATTTAATTATTTATTTTTCCGAAAATTCAACCGGGATGGCCGATGACCGGAATTTCGTGCTGATCGTCGTGATGCAGTCCGTTTATTTATTTGAGCTTTATTTGGTGCTAAAGTAATTTATGAGTGAATTTAAGATTCATTCCTAAATTGAATCTTAAAAGGGTCAGGTGGGACCGTAAAGCCACTAGATCTAGAAAGGGTCGGGTGGGACCGTAAAGCCACTAAATCTAAGAAAATTGCTTGGTGAGGAATGAATGACCTAGAAATGGTCCGACTGACATGTAATTGACTAGGTCAATTTGATCGATGCTTCGATAAGTGATGTGATTATTTGAATACCTATTGAACTGTACTAATCTGCAGATGGAATCTGAGGCCAAGGTAAGTCCTCTGACTCGTGCTGTGCTTAGGCAACCGAGTAGTGTATTAGTTTACTAATCGAGTCTTAAGGGATAGAACTCGCTGAGACGTGGTCTCATTGGTTATTGAATAACCATTTCAGGACCCTGAGGAGGAGCTGAGGAGGAGGAACCTGAGGAAGAGAAAGATTTTTGAAGAAGAAGATGATCCAGAGAGGGATCTTGAGTACAACCCGGATGTGGATTAAGATCCCATCCCTTTTGTGAACCCTGTCTTAGTGTAGATAGGTGTGAGACTTATACGCTGTAAATAGTATTGTAAATATACTATGAGTTGTGCTGTTAATAAAAGTGTGGTTGTGAATTTCAATATGAAAAATATGGCCTGCTTTTCTATCCCATTGTTTTATTGTCTGGGGATTCATAACTGCTTCCGCATGCGTAATAAAAAGAAAGGGTCGGCGATACTTAGTCCTGGGATATCGCACTTTAAAATCGACCAAGGTGAGGGATGGGCGCGTGCCCGAGGATCGAGGCATGACATCCCCTTTTGTGGTATCAAAGCGAAGTTCAAGATTGGAGTGATAAGGAGCGTTGATCATGGGATATGTGGCATCCTAGAATTTCATAATAGTCCCTAGACTTCTATGAGCCATGTGGAGATGATGGAAGCACCACCAATTTATATTGTAGCCTTTTAACCCATGATTTGCAATAAGATTTTGGCCGAGCTTTTCAATGGACCATTATTTGATAGGAAAATTTTATTTTTGGCCGTGCGCTTTATAAGTTGGGAATTACTAAATATTGTTACATAATTTTATGTCCTTATAAATTTCAATTAAGTATTTGTTGTAAATGGGGATTAAGGATAGATTTTTAAGGAAGGGTGGGCTGATTTCTTAAGGCCCAAACCAGCCCACCACTCCCGATTTATTGGGTCGACCAAGGGTGGGCCAAAGCCGGCCCAAGGAGCCCAATGGGCCGTCGACTAAGGGGCCCAAGCCCAGCCGAATAAAACCCCCCTCCCTTGCATGGAATTGCCAAGTGTTGCCCCTTAGTAGCAGAGTGTAAGAGCCATGCAAAATCTAATGATGGTTAATCATGAAGGGGGAGGAAATTAGTGAGGGGGAGAGGGGCGGATTAAGCGAGGAAGGGGTGGGGGTGTCGCACGGTAGAGAGAAAGGAAAGAAAGAGAGAAAGGAGAGGAAGAGAGAAAGGAAAGGAAGAAAGGAAGAGAAGAAGGGAGACCGTGCGTGCGAGAGGGAAGAAGGAGGTCCATTCGCTGCCGTGTCCCGCCGTCGAGCCGCCTTGCCCCTCCGATCGTTGCTTGCTGTGTTTGCTTGGACTAGAGGCAAGTAGAGTCCATTTATCTACCCTTTTGCTAGCTGTGATGTGAGTATGTTGGATGGTAAACGTTGGATGTGGTAGAGGTGAGGAAATTTCGGAGCATTGGGGAGAAGTGCCATGGTTTTGCATGCTGTTTTATGGAAAATCAGTCCGACCCTCCATGAGTTCGTGTGCTGCATGTAACTTTTTATTTGGAATCTCACCTCGACCTCTTGATGAAAGTTGTAGAGGACATCTTGAGGAGTAACATACAAAAAATTGAGATAAAACGGACAACTATTGCTTGGTGAAATGATTTTCTTTTGGAGAAACTAGATCTGGAATTTGTTGTGCTGACCTTTAGTGATGTCGTGGACTGTAAAGTAGCTTTTTTGTTGAAATCGCACTTGGATTCCTTAATCAAAGTTGTAGAGGACTTCTTAAGGTATAACATATAAAAAATTTAGAGGAAATGAACAAGTATAGGTCGGTGAAATCGTTGTCCTTTGAAGAAACTGGATCTAGGAAAATGCTACCTCGACCTAGTATGATTCTGTGATTTTTATAAAATCATCCAGTTGAAATTTGATCTTGTGTCTTTAATAAAAGTTGTAGATAACATTCTGAGGAATAACATACTGAAAATTTAGAAGGAACGGACATGTGTAGGTCGGTGAAACGAGTTTTCTTTGAAAGAAGTTAATCTGGAAAAACGACACCGATAACAGGAGGAATTAATCGTCTATATCCATTAATCTAGAACGAATTGGATTTATATTTCTGCACGAAATATTTACCTTTAGGTCTTGTCTATAACATATCAAAATTTCAAAATTTTTGGAGTTCATTTGGGTATTTAATCGAAATTATTTCTGAAACTGTGCAAACTGAAATGTTGAAATTTTGAATGCTGTTCCGTACTGATTTGTGTGAGAATCTTTTGGTATGGTGTTCTTCATGAGATATCTGCCTTTAGGTCTCGTCTATAACGTGTCAAATTTTCAGAATTTATTAATGCCGTTTACTAATTTTTCTAGAGTTTTAACTAAAGGAGTGCATTCTGTTTTATCCAAAAATTGATGCATTTTCAAAAATAAATGAATTTCTCTACGTGATGTATTGTCTTGAGTAGTTGCTTTTGCTGCACATGTGGTGAAATTTGGCATGTCATGTAACATCAAAAGTGGATCTAAACCTTTGACATCATTGCATCAAATGCCATGTTGAAAGTGAAGCACACATGTGATTATAAATTGTGAAAGTGATAATACCGTCGGACCCTTGAGTCGACGATGTCCTCGGGAGTTTCGAGATGCCTAGATGTGTGTGCCGGATGTCCTCGGGAGTTTCGAAATGCCCAGAGGTGTGTGCCGGATGTCCTTGAGAGTTTTGAGATGCCGGGAGGTGTGTGCCGGATGCCCGGAGGTGTGTGCCAGAGGCTCCTCGTGATGCCAGGTTGGGTGCGAGCGATAAATAGAGGGATGCAAACATTGATCCCTGGAAAGAAAAATGAAATGAGATCTGATTGAAATTGAAAATTGAATCATGTGCATGGGTGTATGCATGATGGCATGGTGATATATGCATGATGGCATGGTGATATATGCATGATTGCATGGTGACACATGTATGACTGCATGGAAATGTAAGCTTGATCGCATGGATGATATGCATCTTGCTCGTGATATCCTGTTTGTTCTACTTGCTGCATTGTGTAGTTTGATGGATCTTTACTGCTGAGTGGTTATACTCACCCCTTTGGGGATTAACATTTCTGATTAAAAGATGCCTTTACCACCGGTCGCACGCGGTACCTTCTATGGCTTACCGTCTGACGTCGAGGTTGAGTGCGCGGAGCACATCTGTGTTAGTGTTCCTGGTCTGGTGTTCGTTCGAGTCCGCGTGCTGGTCATGTACGATGTGGGCCTGGCTGGGGCCCGGTTGTCCAGGAGTTTCTGTCTGTCCACGTCCGTCGTGATGGGGTGATGCTAGGGATGTTGCCGCCGCCGCCGCCCGATGCACCGGGTTGGGTGTGATGGCACATTTGACTGGTGGGAGCTAACACTTTTTGGGATAGCCGACGCTTGTAGATGGATGAGTATACATGTCAGATGTAGGGTCGAGATCTCTTTTGAGTCATAGCCAAGTATAGTTAAAATCTTGGCCTTTTGTTGTACCGACTCGAGATGTCCATCGTAAAATGTAAATAAAAGTGACTCGGCTTTATCTTTTCCCTTGGTGCGTAGTCGGTGTGCATTGCATTATCGTTTTTGGAGTAAGGGATGGTGAGACTCGTTTATGCTTCCGTTGATGAGCTGCGCTGGAACCTTTTGAAAATATATATATATATATATATATATATATATATATATATATATAATTGAGTAACCCCTATGAACTATGGTTCCTTTTTAATTTAAAAAGGCATATAGACTGTTATATGATAGGATAAGGGATAGGTACCTGTGGCGACCCTAAAGGATTGAGGGCCGTGCCGAGGGGGTGTCATAGGATAGCCGTTAGGAAAGGCTTTTAAATTCATGCTGGTGCATGTCTGTGATAGCTTAGTGCTAAAATTGTTTGTTGTTTGAATCGCTCTGTTTCTAATTCGGTGTTGAATTAGAAGTAGGTGTTAGTAGATTAAAGCGACACAATGAGCGATCAGGAGCCGAGAACTCCTAGGCAGAGGACCTTGTCCTCAGTGACTCGGGCCAGAATGCCGACCAGAGGCAATGCCCGAGGCAGTCGTGGTAGAGCGCCAGCTATGGCTAGCGCTAGTGGTGAAGCACCACCTCCTGTTGGTGCTAGGGTTGTAGCCCCTAATGATCCCAGGTTGGATGGGATCTTGCGTGCTCTAGAACTAATAGGAAATATAATGGATCAACAAGCCGCTATAGTTGAAGCCGCTGTTCAGGCCGCCGCTCTTTGCCTTCTTTGCCGCCGCCACCTGGAGCCGCCCCTGCAGCCTCCCCTTTGCACCCGCCGCCGTGAATGTCAAAGGTCCACCGGGAATTGTGGTCGCTGAAAGACCAATCCACAAGCTAGTGGAGCAGTTCTTGAAGTTAAGTCCACCGAAATTTATGGGTACTGGAGACCCCGAGGCAGCCTCGCAGTGGATACAGAATCTAGATAAGGCATTTGCACTCCTGAGGTGCACCGAAACAGAAAAGGTAACCCTGGCCGTTTATCAGTTGCAGGACAATGCCAACATCTGGTGGAGGGTTGCCAAGGATACAGTGTTCCCGGAAGGTGTAGTCCAGACATGGGACATCTTCCTAAGAGCTTTCAACGATCAATATTTTTCGGGTATGGCCCGAGAACAAAAAATGGAGGAGTTCCAACGCCTCTGTCAAGGATCGATGTTGGTCGACCAATATGGGGTCAAGTTCACAGAGCTTTCACAGTATGCTCCCAGGTTAGTAGAAGACCCTGAAGAGAAAGCTATAAGATTCAGAAATGGTCTTTGTTCTGAGTTGAAGCAACCCCTACTACCATTGGATTTGACGACCTATCGAGAAGTCTATCGTCGGGCTCAGATGATAGAGCGAGGATTGAATGAGCAAGCTACCTCGTCGGGGTCGAGATTTGGTGTTAACCAGGAAGTGATCAGGCAAGGAAAGAGGCCGATGTCAGGGAGCAGATTCCAAGGTCCGCCTAGCAAGAAGGGTGGATTTGGTAGATCGATGGCCGATAGAATGGGACCGTGTCGCTCTTGTGGGAGACGACATGGGTCAGCACCGTGTCCAGCTAGGATGGGTGTGTGTTATGAATGTGGCCAACAAGGCCACATAGCTAGACATTGTCCCAAGAAGCCAAGGGGACAACCGCAACTACCGCCGCCACTGCCACGAGGACAGATAAGAGGGTAATGCCCCTCAGAACGCGCCACAAGGAGGACAGCAGAGACCTCCAGTTTAGGGCACCGTGTACGCGATTACCCAAGGTCAGGCAGAAGCTGCGCTTAACGTGATAACAGGTATGGTTTCGCTCAACGACCAACCTGCTTATGCTTTGTTTGATCCGGGAGCAACCCACTCATTTATTGCCAAGCAGTATGTTAAGTTGATAGGAGTCAGTCTTATATTATTGGAGTCAGCCATGTGTATATCTACACCTTTGAAAGATAAAGTTATTGCTGCTTTGGGTTGTTCGGAGTGCAAGTTAGTGATTGGTGAGTGAGTGGGGAAGATAGATCTTTTAGTCCTAGCCATATATGACTTTGATTTAATAATTGGCATGGACTGGCTCACCAATCAACGAGCTAAAATGGACTGCTATCGTAAGACGATTCAGTTTGACCCGTTAGAGGGTAAGAGCTTTGAGTTTGTTGGGAATCGAGGAGGACCCTCGATTGTCCCGATCTCGTCGCAAGAGACAACTCGTTTGCTAGACGAGGGTTGCCGAGGATACCTAGCGACTGTCGTGGACACGACAGTTTAGGAACTGAAAATGGAAGACATTTTAGTGGTGCAAGAATTCCAAGATGTCTTTCCAAAAGAATTGCCAGGATTACCGCCAGAAAGGGAGATTGAGTTTGTAATTGAGTTAGCACCAGGGACAGAACCAATCTCAAAGGCACCTTATAGAATGGCGTTATTAGAGTTGAAAGAACTGAAAGTGCAGATGCAAGAATTATTGGACAAAGGATTTATTCGTCCTAGTGCATCACCTTGGGGAGCACCAGTTCTATTTGTTAAGAAGAAAGATGGATCATTGTGCCTGTGCATCGACTACCGACAACTCAACCAGGTTACCATTAAGAACAAGTATCCCCTCCCAAGGATCGATGATCTGTTCGATCAGTTGCAAGGAGCGTCAATATTCTCTAAGATTGACTTAAGGACAGGATACCATCAGCTGAGAATTAGGAAGGAAGACATTCCTAAGTCGGCATTTCGTACTCAGTATGGTCACTATGAGTTCACAGTGATGCCATTCGGGTTGACAAATGCTCCAGCTGCTTTCATGGATATGATGAATCGGATATTCAAGGAATATTTAGATCAGTTTGTGATCGTGTTCATTGATGATATCTTGGTCTATTCAAGAAGTGATGAAGAGCATGAGAACCACCTAAGATTAGTGCTCCAGACTTTAAGGATGCATCAGTTGTATGCTAAGTTTAGCAAATGCGAGTTTTGGTTGACTCGTGTTGCGTTCTTAGGTCATGTGATTTCCGGAGAAGGAATCTCCGTCGACCCAAGCAAGATAGAAGCCGTGATCAATTGGCAAAGACTGACTACAGTGACAGAGATCAAAAGTTTTCTGGGATTGGCAGGTTATTACAGACGGTTTGTAGAAGGCTTCTCAACATTAGCATCGCCTCTAACTAAGCTCACGAAGAAAGAAGAGAAATTTGTATGGTCAGACAAGTGTGAACGTAGTTTTCAAGAGTTGAAGGAAAAGCTGACTACCGCACCTGTGCTGACAATTCCATCTGGTCCTGGAGGATTCGAGATCTATAGTGATGCGTCTTTTAGAGGGTTAGGTTGCGTGTTGATGCAATATGGTAGGGTTGTTGCATACGCTTCCCGTCAGTTGAGAACCCATGAGCAGAACTACCCAACGCATGACTTAGAGCTCGCAGCTATTATCTTTGCCCTGAAGATTTGGAGACACTATTTGTGTGCGGAAAAATTTCAAATCTTCACGGATCATCAGAGTCTCAAGTACTTGTTATCTTAGAAGGAGTTGAACATGAGACAGCGCCGATGGATGGAATTGCTGAAAGACTACGACTGTGATATCCAATATCACCCGGGGAAGGCGAACAAGGTTGCCGATGCATTGAGTTGGAAGTCTTCGGTAGTGCATCTTGATTAAAGAATGGAACTTAATCGAGAGAGCTCAGGATTCGGAATTCAAATTTGAGGTAGGCCACCTTTCAAGTTTTATGGCCACCCTCAGAATTGAACCGAATATCCAGGTCAGAATCAAACAACTCCAACCAACAGATCTAGATGTACAGAAGATTCTTTAAGAGGACATAGAGAAAAGAAAGGCTGATTTTCAGATTTCTGATGACGGAATTTTAAGGTTCCAAGGACGTTTGGTTGTACCTGACGATGTAGAGCTTAGAGAAGATATTTTATCTGAAGCACATCGTAGCAGTTACAGCGTTCACCCCGAAGCACCAAGATGTATCGTGACCGCGTCAACACTATTGGTGGTCAGGTATGAAGGCGGACGTCACCAAACATGTCGCCAAGTGTTTGACATGTCAGCAAGTAAAAGCCCAGCATTACAAGTCGATAGGGCTTCTGCAACCTCTTCCGCAACCTCTTCCAATCCCAGAATGGAAATGGGAGCATATCACGATGGACTTCGTGACTGGACTACCAAGAAGTCAGAGAGGAAGTGACTCGATCAGGGTAGTAGTCGATAGACTGACAAAGTCGGCTCACTTTATTGCAGTTCGAAATGACCTCAGTCTTGATAGGCACGCGGACCTGTACGTGCGTTAGGTTGTTCGTATGCATGGAGTGCCGATTACGATAACCTCAGACAGAGACCTGAGGTTTACTGTTGCTTTTTGGAAAAGCTTGCAGAGTGCTTTAGGTACAAAGCTTCAGTACAGTACGGCGTATCATCCTCATACGGATGGCCAGTCTGAGAGGACAATTCAAACCCTCGAGGACATGCTGAGAGCTTCTGTAATAGATTTCAAAGGAAGTTGGGAAGATCAGTTGCACCTGGTAGAATTTGCCTACAACAATAGTTGCCAGCAGAGTATCAAGATGGCTCCATTCGAAGCGTTGTATGGCAGAGCGTGCAGAACACCAGTGTGTTGGGATGAAGTCGGGGAAAGGAAGATCACAGGTCCAGAGTTGGTTCAGCAGTCAGTAGATGCCGTGACAGTGATCAGAAACAGGTTAAAGACCGCGCAGAGCAGATAGAAAAGTTACGTCGATAAGCGCCGGAGATCTTTGGAATTCCAAGTTGGTGATCACGTTTTCCTAAAGGTGTCACCAATGAGAGGAACTTCGCGCTTCGAAAAGAAAGGCAAACTGAGTCCGAGGTACGTAGGTCCATTCGAGATTCTTGAGAGAATCGGGACCTTAGCGTATCGTCTTGCATTGCCACCAAGGTTGGCACAAGTGCATGACGTTTTTCACGTGTCGATGTTGAGGAAGTACGAACCTGACCTGACACATGTGCTCAATTTTGAAGAATTGGACGTGGATGACAGAGTGTCATACGTGGAGAGACCGGTCCAGATTATAGATAGAAAAGAGCAAGTGATGCGTACAAAGACCATTCCATTGGTCAAAGTGGTCTGGCAACACCACGGTACTGAAGGAGCAACTTGGGAGACTGAAGAGTCGATGAGAATTGTACCCCCACCTTTTTGCTTAAGTTGTAAGGTTTAAATTTCGAGGACGAAATTTTTATAAGAGGGGAAGAGTTGTGACATCCCAAATTTTCAATTATGTTTTCTTCTGAATGAATCGGGCATTTCATTGACGTGTTTATAGGGCTATTCTCAGAACTGATCATTCTTGAGATAACTAGACTATTTGGGGGTAATTATTAAGAATTTTAAGGCAAATAGACTTGAGAATTTGACCAAGAATCGGCTTCTCGACCATATCCATCTTTAGAGGCCATTACGGCACACTTAAAAAAATCGATTTGAAATCGAGAGATAGACGGATCGACAAAGTGATGTGTGACTAATCGTGGTGACACCATTAAATTAGAAAATTCATGTCAACCGGAACTAGGCTAATTTTCTTATTGTTTTGGTACCCTGTGTCCGTATTTGGATCCTCGGGATTTTCATGACAATCGAGAGTCGCCAATGAGTCGAGTGGGTTCATAGTGGCTCGAAGAAAATCGACCACGAGTCAATTGCACTTAAAAATATCTAAAAGTTACCCGGTAGCCTAGGTCACGTTAAAAACACGCCGAATTGAAATTAACCGCTAATTCGAGTTCGATTTCAGAAATTGAAGTTTCGGTCATGTCACAATAAATTCTAGGAGTGTCGACTCAGTCTCAAAATTTTTTTCGGAGATTCCAAGACTTTTACGGAAAATCGTTGCGGACGTCACGGAAAATCAACAGAAATTCATATGGGCTAAGTGAAGGAAATTTGGACTTCCAAGCCGAGCCTTTGAGTGTCAGAGACTTACAGAAAATTGTACGAGATTTTTCTTCGTCAAAATTGGACGTCAATTTGGGAAATTGAGTGAAGAAATTGAACCCAAAAATGTGAAATTCGGATCTATGAGGAGATAGCAATTTTGGCTTCAATATAAATTAATTGTGGAAATTTCAAGCTTGGAAAGTAATAGGAGACATCCATTTAATTAAGTGGATTAGGTTTGTTGACTTTACCTCAACCGTGGTGTCATCAACAAGCCTTGCCAGCTGCCTTGCGGTGCTTTCTTCATTTTCCTTCGAAGCCAGCTCATTCGCATGCCTAAAAATTTCCACCGCCTGCCTATTCTTGCTTTTCTCTCATTCTCGTCAAAGACCGCAGCTCCGTTTTCTACCGATTTCCCTTTGAAGCAACGCCACTTGGCCGCACCTAGCACCCACCGATTCTTCTTCTTGGTTCCATCGAAACACCCCACCCCCTCACCAAAGTTCTTTCCCCTCTCATGCGCTGCCACTTCCACCATTGCTTGCTTTCATTTTTTCATTTTTGGATCCCCTCAGCTGCTCCACTTCATCCGCACGAAGTCTTCCACTGAGGCTGACTTCATGCCTTGTTGATCGAAGCAGCCCTTGCCGTGTCTTCGTGCGCCGCGCGTCCAAGTCCACCGATCTTCAGGTCTTCTTGTCGCCAACAGCACCAAGCGAAGCCAGCCCCAACGGTGATGCCAACGTGACCGAAGCAGCAGTCTTCACGCCCGAGCGTCGCCAGCTCCATCGAAGACCAAGCCCGCCGAAGTCATCCCACGCATATTTTTCTCCCGGCCCATGTCTTTGGCCCATTTCCATTGCTAGCTTGAGGTCCACTTGAATTGATGCCCAAATTTCAGCTCCGAAGCCCAGCAAAATTAGAAGCCCGCGAGGACAGCCCATTCAAGGCCCGTTCAGTCAAGTGAAGCCCAGCCCGGTGCAAGAACAAATCTCAGTTGGGCTGAGATTTGTTGGGCCAAACTTAAGGCCCGGCCCAAGCCCGCCAGTGTTGTCGAAAGCCCGATTTCAGCTGTCGTTGCGGTGATTCGGTCTTCGCTTTTGCCAAGTGAGTTTTACTCACTAATGCTTTCTTAGTTTGCTAATTATACTTAGGGTTGGTTACATTTAATTAAATGCAATTAGGTGGTTAGATTAATTTAGATAAATTAAATTAGAGACTTAATGATGCATGTTAGGTGGTTAGAAATAGACATTAGCAAGTAGACATGCCATGTTATTTATGGAACGAGTCTCAGTAATTTTCCGGGCTCGTCTCGGCCTCCAATTTGGCATTATGGGCCTAAATTGGATTTTTAGTATTTATTTATTTAATTTTCGAAATTATTTATTTAATTATTTATTTTTTCGAAAATTCAACCTGGGATGGCCGATGACCGGAATTTTGTGCCGATCGTCGTAGTGCAGTCCGTTTATTTATTTGAGCTTTATTTGGTGCTAAAGTAATTTATGAGTGAATTTAAGATTCATTCCTAAATTGAATCTTGAAAGGGTCGGGTGGGACCGTAAAGCCACTAGATCTTGAAAGGGTCGGGTGGGACCGTAAAGCCATTAGATCTTGAAAGGGTCGGGTGGGACCATAAAGCTACTAGATCTAGAAAGGGTCGGGTGGGACCGTAAGGCCGCTAAATCTAAGAAAATTGCTTGGTGAGGAATGAATGACCTAGAAATGGTCCGACTGACATGTAATTGACTAGGTCGATTTGATCGATGCTTCGATAGGTGATGTGATTGTTTGAATACCTATTGAATTGTACTAATATGCAGATGGAATCTGAGGCCTAGGTAAGTCCTCTGACTCGTGCTGTGCTTAGCCAACCGAGTAGTGTATTAGTTTACTAATCGAGTCTTAGGGGGTAGAACTCGCTGAGACGTGGTCTCATTAGTTATTGAATAACCATTTCAGGACCCTGAGGAGGAGCTGAGGTGGAGGAACTTGAGGAAGAGAAAGATTTTTGAAGAAGAAGATGATCCAGAGAGGGATCTTGAGTATAACCCGGATGTGGATTGAGATCCTATCCCTTTTGTGAACCATGTTTTAGTGTAGATAGGTGTGAGACTTATACGCTGTAAATAGTATTGTAAATATACTATGAGTTGTGCTGTTAATAAAAGTGTGGTTGTGAATTTCAATATGAAAAATATGGCTTGCTTTTCTATCCCATTGTTTTATTGTGCTGGGATTCATAATCGCTTCCGCATGCATAATAAAAAGAAAGGGTCGGCGATACTTAGTCCCGAGATATCGCACTTTAAAATCGACTAAGGTGAGGGATGGGCGCGTGCCCGAGGATCGGGGCATGACATGAGTTGAGCTTAAGAGTTGTTTGATGGAATATGGCGTTCCTATATCAACCTCCAAAGGTTAATTGACTCAAATTTGATAGGCCTTTATCTTCAAAATAAGCCAAAAGTCTCCCATTGAAAGTAGTTGAGATGCCAAAATCTTCGGGGGATCAAACTTCTATGCATTGTCACCGATTTTCACGAGTATTTTAAACAGGCCATTAGCTCTAGGGATGAGTTTGTTCTTTCTACAAGATAGAAACCTCTCTTTCCTCAAGTGTATCACACAAGATAACCTAGCTAAAATTGAGCCTTCTTTCTATACTTGTTTGCTCTTTTTAAAATTCATTTTCCTTTTCAATCTTGGATTAAATCTACTCATGAAGTTTCTTCTTCACCTTGGCTCTCTAATGGAAATCAAGTCAATAGGTGTGAGAGGGTTGATTCCATACACAACTTCAAAAGGTGATCAACCAATAATGTAACTTGGCGATCAATTTTAAGCAAATTAAGCATGCATAAGCTTTAACTCCCAATCCTTCAAAGTCTTATTCACCATACTTTGAAGAAGAGTTGTGAAGGGTGTGGTTTGTTACTTAGTTTGGCCATCTATTTGTGGATGACAAATGATGTTGAATAAGAGTTTAGTGCCAAGAATTCTCCTTAGGGTCTCCTAAAAGTAACCTAGGAACTTGGAATCTTGATTAAAGACTATGATCTTAGGAACTCCGTCATCCGTCTTATGATACGGAATGAAATGTGTCATCTTCAAAAATTGATCAACTACCATCATGATGGTATCTTTCTTCCTCTGAGTTCTTGGGAGTGCCACAATAAAATCCATGCCTCCTCCCAAGGCTGTGGTGGAATTGGAATTAGAGTATAAAGCCCTTGATGGAAATGACTTTTTGCCCTTTGACATGTTGAACATCTGGAAATGATTACATATAAATCTCTATTCATTTTCGGCCAATAAAAATATTCTTGAAGGACTTCAAGAGTTTTATTGATTTAAAAGTAACATGCCAATTTTCTGTCCTACGCTTCTCAAATTGATAACTCTTTGAAGAAACTCTTTGGCACATAGATTTTTTTTTTCCCGCTTAAAGAGGAACCTATCTGGAATCAAGTAAACACCATGAACTCTATTTTTGCAGTTGTCGATGATGATCAAGAACTTGATATCTTCAGCGTACAGTTCTTTCAATGAATTGAAGCCAAGAACCCTAAGGTTTATAACAATGAGCATTGAGTACCTTCTCGACAGGGCATCTGCCATAACATTAGTCTTACCAAGTTTATATTTTGAGACAAAGTAAAACAAATAATGGGATTAAACCCATTTGGTGTATCTTGAGTTGAGTTTATGCTGACCACTAATATACTTTAGAGTTTCATTATCAGAATGGAGAATGAACTGTTTAGGCCTCGTATAGTGACTCCAACAATTGAGAGCCCTTACGATTGCATAAACTCATCATAGGTAGAATAATTCCTTCTTGACTGTTAATACCTAATTTTGGCAAATCTAGGGAAATAAAAAATAAAAATTACATCAGAACAAATAAAATGAAAAAAAGGAAAAAACTGGGGAAAATCGATTTGATTGATTATGTATGAAAGTTTGAAATTTTGATGAATATTCAGATTTTGATAAATGTAGAAGCAATTTAAAAATCAGGTGAATAAATGGCAAGAATTTTTATAAAATGAAAGAAATCGAAGTAAAATCGAGTTTATTACGAAATCATGCTTGATTTGCAGTCATGAATTAATGCAACAGAAGATGAAAGCTCAAAAATTGTCATGAAAAGCGGCCGTCTGGAGTCGCTATAAAAGAGAGCAAATATTTTCGTGTCGGGGTGGGGAACCAAAAACTTTTCGAGAGAAAATTCGTGCGAAAAAAAAAAATTCGTGAGAACTTCGTGAAAAAAGAAGAAGAGAAAAACCTCCTCCCCGTTTTCGTTCAAGAAGCAATCTAGTCTCTTCCTCTCTGACAAGCTGCCGAGAAAAGCAAAAAAGTCAGGAGGAGGTCAGCACAGCAGAAAATACAGCAGAGAGAGGGACGTGAGAGAGGGGTAAAAACAAGAAAGAAAGAAAAGAAAAGGGGGCTACTGTTCATCTTCCCCGAAGAGTTGCCGGCGTTGCTGCTGCCCACCGCGCCTCCACCGCTGCCGTTTCGCCAATCACAGCCGCCGGTCGCCACTGCTCCTGCATCCCCGCGCCGCCCGCTGCCGACCTCCATCCGCGAGCACCTGCGCCAGCCCCGCCGTTGGCACTCGCATCCAGGCCTCCGCCGCGCCTCACCCGCGCCTGCACCTGCGCTGTTGCAAGCATCGCTCGAGCAACGCCTCCGCGTCGCCGTCCCAGACATCTCACCCGCGCCTGCACCTCCACGAGCGACGCCCAGTCCACCTCCGTCTGTCCATTGCTGCTGCGCCTCTGACCGCCCGACGCCAGCAACCTGACGCCGTCGCCACTCGCCACGCCCCTGCACAGCCTCCGCTTGCGCACCCGGCGACTTCCGCGTCTCCGTGCCCAATAGCACCGGACGCCGAAGCCCCGACGCCGACGCCCTCGCTCCGCCTCCACCGGCCGCCGCTGACGACCCGCGCCGCCTCCGCTCCGCTCGACGCCGCAAGCAAGTGACCTGCTCGCCTTCACTTGCAGCGCCGCTCGAACGCCACCCCCGCCTGCGCCTCTGCCCGACGATCGTGCCTGCAGCTCGCCCGCAATCCGACGCCCACGGCTAGCCTCCACCTCTGTCCTCGGCGACCACCCGACGCTGCACCTCCGTTCGCCGCAGCCTCCGTGCCGTCACCGCGCGCCGCCGGCTGCCCGGTTCGCCCGACGCCGCTCGAGCGCCGCGCACACCCCCCGTCGTCTGCGTTTTCCTTCCCGTACTACCATTTAGGTAGTTTTCTTTTTATTTTATTTTCTATTAGAAAAGTCAGGTTTCATTATCATTACTTGTTGGATGTCAATGTTAATTATTCATGCATTTTAGACATTATCCATAGAGTTCTTTTGTCCCAAAAATCTCTATAATTTCTAATTTGATCCCTAAAATGTCGGATCATTTTTTTAATTATATTAGTTTTAAGGCATTTGATAGTATCTTAACTCATTAAATCATTATAATGATTAATTTAATCCGTAAGACTTCGGATCAAATTTTTAATTATTTTAAACCTTCTTATGTGTTGTGATGTTTAGGGTTAAAATAATTGTTAATTTAACCGGTGAGATGACGGATTATTTTTTCGATTGTTTTAATCCTTATTTTGATGAATATCTTGATTGTTTAGATATAATATTTTTCTGATAATTGATTGTCTTGAAAAACACTAAAAAAATAAAATCAAAATCAAAAATCAAAACCTTGCATTGGAATTTGTCGATTTTGTAGATTAGGATTGTATTTTTATTTTAAGATTGCATGTTAGGATAAATAGGACTCCATTATTTAGCTTGAATAGGATTGCACATAGATTAGGGTTAGATCTAAATAACATTTTTTAGAGGGTTTTAGATAATGTTTGCACATCTTAATAATCTCATTTTTCTAAAAAAAATAGGTTTCTAAGATAGGATATAGTTTAAGTCAAATTAATCCCTAAAATAAATTAGAAAATTATTCCTTTTTAGATAGTTTAATTAGGGTTTTTATTAATTCCGAATTTCAATAAAAATACAAAAATATTAGGTGCGTGTTAATTACTTTGCATAATAGGTTCATTTAATTAGAATTTGTTTATTAATAAAATTAGGTCATATGGTTAAAATGCATGTTTTATAAAAAAAATTCTAATTTCAAGAAAACCCAAAAAATAATTGATTGCTTTGTGTGTTTAATTCTTTTGATGCAATTTATTTATTTATTTATTGTTTGAATGTTTAATAGTGGATGAGCATCCGTGTGGTCACCATAATTTAGGTTAAAATAAATCTTAGCCGCTTGCAAAAAAATTTAAAAAAAATAAAAAGAATTGGTACCGAAAGGGCATTAAAGAAATCTAGTGTAACCAAGTTCCCGTACCCAAACTCTCTGGTTCGTAGAAGTAAAATAATTCTCCCTTTATTTTACTAGGTGTCTAATCGACCTATCATAAACTGATTAGTGACGACTTCTAGATAAAATCCACTTGTATGTTAAAAATTTGAACCTAAGTCGCGAATTGGTATGGGCTTGGGAGAGCCAGAGCTAACTTTAAGATTTAGTAGTCCATTAGCCTAAATTCCAGGTGGTGCATCCGAAATTTAGGTTGCGACATTGACCCTGCTAGCTTTTTATAGAAATACGTTAGAGGTCTTTGAGCTTCGATAAGAATAGCCTCAATACTGGCTCCACTTGCATTGCGCTCAATCTCAAACACTTTATCAAAATCTGGAAGAACAAGGATAAGGGACTTGCAAAACTTGTGTTTTATGATTTCGAAGGCATTGTGGGCGGTGTTAGTCCACTTGAAAATTCCATTCTTCATGCATTTTATAATTGGAGCCATGATGCTAGTAAAGTTGTTCACAAATCATCGGAAGAAAAAAGCAAGTCCATTGAAACTCCTTACATCGGTCGATTTTGGAACTGGCCAAGTCTTGATTGCCTCCAATTTGTCTAATTGATAGAGATCCTGTCCTTGGAACTACATGGCCAAGAATATGATACTTGTAAAAAAGAATTGTTATTTCTCCAATTTCGCATAGAGTTTTCACTTTCTCAAGACTTCAAAAACCTGTTGTAAATAATATACATGCTCCTCCTCAATATTGCTATAAACAAGAATGTCGTTGTGACAAACAACTTCAAATCAACCAATAAAGGGACAAAGGATCTCATTCATCAACCAATAAAGGTGTTGGGAGCATTTGACAAACTAAATGGCATGACTAGTCACTCATAAAGGCCCCCATTGGTCTTGACAACCGTTTTTCATTCATCTCATTCTATCATTCAAATTTATTGGTAGGCACTCCTTAGATCAATCTTGGAGAACACTTTTGAACCATGCAACTTGTTGAGCATATAATCTAGTCTAGGTATGGGTATTTATAATTGACCATTATGTTGTTGATGGCTTGGCTATCGACACACATTTGAAGGATCCATCCTTCTTTGGCATGAGTAGGGATAGAACCAAAGAAGGACTCATGCTGTCCCTTACATATCCTCTTGCAATCAGCTCATCGTCTTGTCATTGTAGATCCTTGGTTTTCTTGGGATTGTATTGATAAGTAGTTTTGTTGGGTAGAGAAGTACTAGGAAGCAAATCACTTTTATGGGAGGTAATCTATGTGGCAAATCCGTTGGAAAAATATCTTAAAGCTCATCCATGAATGATGAAATTACATACCTTACTGTTAATGGTACAACATATTTGAAAAATATTTTCCCTTTGCACCTCCACTTTTGGAAAAATTGTGGTATGCAAAGCTCTCCTAATAACAAGCGATTCTCGCTCATCTGGTTGTTCTACATTCTCATCTTCCTCCTCAGATTCAAATTCAATGTGATCGATGTTATGTTTAGCTTCTTGAAACCCCATATTAATCTTCTTGATATCCTTAAAATTCACAACCCATCAATTAGGACAATCGGCTTGAAAATATTCATGACTGTGGCACTTGAAGCACTTTCGAATGCTGTTGTTAGTCTTTTTTGGGGAGTTTGTTGATAATTCCGCGACTATCTATTTGTCTTTGTCCTTTCTTTGAGGTATAAAAGAAGCAATCACGAAGAGGGATGTCCTATTTATTGATGATTTGGTCAACAAACCCTTAACACATTTTAGTTGTTTCTCGACCTTCATGACTAGTTCACAAACTCTTCAAAGGGGCAATATAGTTGAAGTTCAACCAAATTGGCAATCTCCATATTCATACCACCAAGAAAACGAGCAATGGTCTACTTCTTGAATATCGCGCCTCATAAGGAGTTGCTGAAAATCTTGGATATATTCTTCAATGCTCATTTCTATGCTGCTTGACAGATTTCATCTTGAACGAGTCTTGCTTGTAGTTATTGGGCAAGAACTCCTTCTTTATAAGCTTCTTGAGTTTTCCCAAATTTTAATTTGACTCCTCCCTTTCCAAAGTCTTTGATTCTTCAAGTTTTCCCAAAAAATTGAAGCATACTTCTTCAACTTGAAAACAACAACTTTTCATCTCGTTTCATCTGAGTATGAGTGAAACTCAACTCATTCAATAGTGTGTAAATAATTGTCAAAATCTAGTGTTTCCACTTTGACTTCAAGGTCATTCTCCTCATGCCTTCATTTTCTCCTCCTAACTCAGTAAATGGAATCACTAGAGTTGTCTTGGGATAAAAATAGCACAAATGTTGCAACTTTTGTACGATGGTCACTTGAGTGCCATAATTTTTTTTTTTTTTTATGATCACTTTGAGTGTCATGACTTCTAAAAGACGTTTATTTGAGTGTCATAACCTTCAATCGATCACTTGAGTACTATAACTTTTACAAAACGTTCATCCAAGTGTTGGAAATTCGATGTAGCATGACACTTGTCGTGTACGTTTTTTAAAAGTTATACCACTTAAATGACAATTAAAAATATATATGGCACTCAAGAGAAGTTATGGCACAAAAATGAGCATTGTACGAAAATTAAGACACTTAAGTGATAAAAAAACAATTATGGCACTTGAGTGAGCATTGAATGAAAGTTATGTTCCTAGTGATGTCCTCTTCTCGAGTCGCCCCAAGTTTCGTTGGATTCATAACCATAGCTTCTACGAGGATCTGGATCATCATGGTGTGGTCGATGAATAGGAAGTCTCTCTTGCTGTGTCACGCCCTGATCCTCAGGCACACACCCATCCCTTACCTTGGTCGATTTTCTAATGCGATATCCCAGGACTACATATCGCCGACCCTTTTCTTTATAATGTGCAAGCGGAAGCATAAATTAAATCCCTAGAAAATAAAACATTGGGATAGAACAGTAGGATTAAATTTCAAACCTTCACTCTTATATACATTGCAAAATAGTGCACACATATATACAAAGTGAACTATTAAGTTCAATTTACATTAAGCCAGTTAAAAACAAGGTCTACAAACAGAAGTGGGGTTCAGGTTCACGTCCTCCTCTTCGTCATCCTCCACACTCCCACCAGAGCCTTCAGCAGATTGCCCCGGACTTTTGAGATCTTCAAAATCCAAGTCTACTGAATTTAGGGACCTGAAATGGTTATTCAATAACCAATGAGACTACGTCTCAGCAAGTTCTACCCCTTAAGACCCGATTAGTAAACCAATACACCTTAGGGTTGCCTATGCATAACACGAGTCAGAGGACTTACCTTAGCCTCAGATTCCACCTGCATATTAGCACAGATCACATAGGCATCCAAGCAATCACATCACTGATCAAAGCATTGATCAAATCGACCTAGTCGATTTCACACCAACAAGACCACTCACGGTCATTTCCATTCAATCAATCAATTTACAACATCAGACTCAAGCAATGATCAATCACATTAAATCACACTCAGATCGGATCATCGATCAATCGGACCATCTCTCGGTCATTCATTCCATCCCATATAACCTCCAATAGTACACTTAGTCACATAGCTCCATCAATGCTCTCGGGCGTCGTTTTTGCCAATGTGACATAAGTAACAGACGGTCTACATGCGTTCTTTAAGGCGTCGTTTTCGCACTGTGATATTCCTCATCACTGAACCACGCCCGTTATGCAGGATATAAAAGAAAAGAAGAAAGAGAAATTGGTAAGGAATGTATATATTTTTATTCTC
The DNA here is from genome assembly GCA_014182565.1 of Eucalyptus marginata. Classification (NCBI taxonomy): domain Eukaryota; kingdom Viridiplantae; phylum Streptophyta; class Magnoliopsida; order Myrtales; family Myrtaceae; genus Eucalyptus; species Eucalyptus marginata. The sequence goes on from CM024586.1 coordinate 24,356,831, forward strand.
AATTTAGTTTGAGTACACAATTTAAAATTTCTCATTATGCTTGATATTCGATATATGCTTGGTTGATTCAGATAATGATCATATTCTTTGATTTGTTTTATTGAAGAAAGAATCGTGTGATTTATTTTTATGATTCGTGCGTTGAGATTTGATATAATACGTGTGATTATTTTTGAAATCTTGCTAATAGACAATTGAGTTTATTTGGTTTAATTTTATGCTTTTAGATTTTGTCATATTTAGCAAAGTGAAGTTCTATTCTACATGATGTTCATTATGCAAGATATTCCTAGATATTCAAGGATTTTGTTCTCTCTGTTTTTATGGTACTATGACTAAGTGAGAATTTATCTTTCAAAATATCATTGTGCATAATATTCTTTCTTTGAATACTTTGTTATGATGAATCAAGAAAGAATATATAAATATATATATATATATATATATATATTTATCTATGGAGATTTTCTATTTTACTCTAACGAAAAGGAAGGATCCAAATTGATGGATACCAAAAAGGAAATGAGTTGATTGTAGGAAATTCAATAAGGCAAGAATGATTGTGAATCTACGTAGATTTTGGTGCAATCAGAAAAGTATCACCTACGAAGATTGGTAATGATCTTTTTTAACAAATGGTATATTTTGAACATATACCTTGGGTAAGAGATTTTTTTATCATTCCGCCATACAAATTTCTACGTTATCCTGATTTTGGACGATTGCTTATCATTTATATTGCAAATATTTCTTCTCATAAATATAAGGCATTGGAATATTCTTTTACTTGATTTGGCACGTGATAGCAATATCATCTTTCTTTTTGTGAAATGCATTTATAATATATTTTTGAGATCTATGCTCAAGGAAATCCCTTTGATTTTGAAATATATTATTGCATATTCAAGGACACTCTTGCTATATTTTTAGAAGATATCTCATATCTAGCAAGTTTGATCCATAAATCAAAGGAATGTATTATGTGCAAAGATTATTATCTATTATACAATAATTTGTAGGTCGCAAAAGAATCTTCCATATGGATTTTGGAAAGCTAGATTTGAAAATCATGGAGATTCTATACTATCTTCTGGAGGTTCAAAAATTCTATTCCTTGTGCAAAATTTTTGCTTATTGAGGAAATCCCTTATGCGTCGTACAAAAGGTTGAGTAGTTCTGAATTTTAATAATTGATAATTTTATGTATGCTATTCAATTTATTTATGTGAAAAAAAGGCATTATATATTATGTGGATATTATTACAGCTTATTTGTGCAAAAAGTTCGTTAAGTTGATGCAGGTTAAATTCGAGACGAGCTTGATTGAAGAAAATAAATTTTTGCCTTGAATTTCAAAATGCAAATGATCGTTGCGGATGTTGTCGCTGCAAAGGAAATACTGGAAAAATATTATGTTCAACATGCAACAATTGTTTCTACTCACAAATATTGTCATGATGACAGGGGGAGAAAGCGAATCCAAGAAAGAGGAAAGAATCGCGATCATCTCAAAAAGGCAACAATTTGAGGGGGAGCTTTGATCAATTATGAAAAATCTTTTGAATTGATCGTGATCTTGATTATTATGGAAGGAAGGAAAAGGTAAATGTGTCAGAATTGAAGTTCTATAAAATCCGGTTAGTGCATCTTTTATTACCTTTTGTCATTAACAAATCTCTTGTTGACATTATCGTTTTATAATGACAAAAAGGATAAGTAAATTTTATAATGCATTCGTGATTTTTATTGGTTATTTGCTGATATATATGATCGAAGTGAGCTATATTGCATATCTTTAATATTCGATTTATAAAAGCTGATTTTTGGAAATTATTTGTTATTGCTTTATATTCTCTACGTGATACTTTTTCAATTGATATCGCTTTTTGATTATGACAAAAAGGGGGAGAGAATATAAATATGCATATGTGTTGATTCGTTAATATTATTCATGGCATAATATTGAGCTGCGATTATTTTTCTATATATTGTTATGCTCAATCTATTTGCTATCTTTTGATATCCTTTGATTTAAATTAATATCTTTAAAAGTATGTTTACAAATCTGCATATTCAAAAATTGTTTTGTCATCATCAAAAAGGGGAAGATTGTTAGGGAAATCCCTTATGATGTTTTGAAGATGACAAAATAAATTAAAGGCTACTAACGTGTTGATTGGTTGAAGTATTAGACTGTGCAGATGATAGAACATGTAAAGGATATTGTTGAAGTCTATACTTGGAAGAACCAGAAGACAGACTCTATGCTGAAGCTAAACTAGGTACAAACCTTAAAGATAAATCTGTTCAGAAGCAGAATATGTTCAGACTCAGATTGCAAAGTCTATCGCACTCAGACTCAGATTGTAAAGTCTATTGCTCTCAGACTTTACATCCAGATTCGACAGAACGTAACACAAGCTCCGAAGATATAACGGCTAGTGATCTGGTTTGGATTCTACATCAAGATTGATTTGATTGACTCAATCTAATTGATTGACAATTAGATATTGAAGACAAGAACTTTCTATACGAAGAAGCTTTACTTATGGAAACCAAGATTTCGTTTGTATGGGCGATCGAAATCAATTTGGGATTCTACTTTTATCACTCAACGACTACTAAATCTTCTAGATACAGATCTGTCCAATGGGTAGATTGGAAGACGATCCTCAAGATGCTGTCCAACGGCTAGTTTGGAAGTGAATGAGTATTTAAGGAGATGAAGGACCGATGAGCAAGTAAGAGACGGAGCGTAGGATTTATAATTCCAAAGTCTGAGTGACCTTCAATTATACACTTGTCTCTTGTAAGCTTAAACATTTATGATCGTGAGAGAAATACCAAAAGAGTGACTTAGTGAGATAGTGTGATCTACTACTAAGTGTTTGCACTCAAAGTTGTAATCTCTTGTTGATTGCATAGTGGAATCCAGCCAATAAGGCTGTTAGCGTGAGAGAGTGCACGTAGGCTTGGATTAAGCCGAACCACTATAAACCTTGTGTTCTTATTCTCTTTCCCTAAACTTTATTTTATTCCACATACATTTGCCAAGGTTTCGTATATACACCTATTCACCCCTCTCTAGGTGTTGTTACTAGTCACTTTCAAGTAGAGTATGCTATTTTTACCCAATCTTCCTTAATAGGTCTCCAGACTTTAGGACATTTTTTCTCAAAATATTCTGAATCTCCACAATTTGAACACTTGAGGGCATTTTGACCAACAGGTTTTGTAAAGATCCTTTGAAAATGCTTCTTGTAAGCAAGTCTAGGAGGTCTTTGTTTAAGTCTCTCCTTGACTTTAGGAAAATCTATTAGAGAATCACTTTCCTTATTGAAATCAAGTTCCGACTTATTATAGTAAGGAACTTGTATAGAAAGAATATGCTCTAAAGTTTTTGAACCATTTGAAAATTTTGTCGAAATATTTGAAAATTTATTTGTTAAAGAATCATTTTCTTTGACAAGTAAATCTCGACTTTCTTTTGTTTGTAGAAAATCTTTTTGCAAAATTTTAAACTTTTCTTTTTGAGAAAGATCCTGTTGCCTAAGCCAAGAATTCTCCTTTTTTAGTTCAAAGATCATTTTAAGATAAGATTTGAGATTTAAGCAAAGCTCATTTATATATTTTGAGACTTTGATAGGAATTTTTGAATTGCTTACCTCGATTTCCTCATTGGATTCTGAGTCTGTGTCTGAGTCAGACTCTGATTTTGAGTTTGTATCTAAGTCAGACTTTGATTCTGATTCCGAATTTAAGTTTGAATGTGCCATCAAGCATATATATCCTTGCTCGTCATCTTCTTTCATGGTTCTTTTCTGCCCATTTTGCTTGTATTGTTTTCTTTCACTGATTTTCCTTCCTTTTCTACTTTGCTTTTTGAATCTCTTGATCATAAAAGCAAGTTCTTCGTCATCCATATCATTTTTTGAATCTGTATCATCAAAATCAGCGTTAGATATTAAAGCGATGGACTTCTTACCTTCGGGATCTTCATCATTGATTTGTTCCACTTCATAGGATTGAAGAATGCCAATCAATTCATCAACGGAGAGTTGCATAATCCTCTGAGTTTCCCAGATTGAGGTCTTGACATGGTTCCAATCTTTTGAGAGACCTCGCAAGAGTTTGTTGACCTTCATTGGGGAAGAACTTGGATGACCTTGATATGCCAAACCATTTACAATTTCTATAAAACGATCGAACATATCTCCAATCGACTCTCCTTGCTTCATCTTGAAGGATCATTTACACGATCATTCCCTTCATAAGTAACACGAAGTCTATCCCAAACTTCCTTAGCTATCTCACATGAAGAAATTCTGTTATATTCAACAGGAGACAATGTGCAATATAAAAAATAAATGGCTTTTGCATCAAGCGCTTCTCTTTTGGACATCTCCGTCTGAGAAATAGGAGCGGGGGGTTTGGTTTCTTTGTCTTTGCCATTCTTATTTGATGTAGACGCAGCAATGTGATTGATTCCTTTTTCCACAACATCCCATTGCAAGGGATCTCTGGATCTTAGGAATGCTTTCATTTTGTTCTTCCACACGTTGTATTCCTTTCCATCAAAATATGGTGGCATGCTGTTGCTTTGCTCTTCCATAAGTCCTGGTGCCAAGATACTAGCCATAGAAGATGTTTAGCTCAAAAGTAAAAACACTTTTATAAATCGAGCACTTGGCTTTGATACCAACTGAAAGTGCTAGTATGAACACCTAGGGGGTGAATAGGTGTTTAAACAAAACTTTGTCAAATATATGCGGAATAAAATAAAGTTTAGGGAAAGAGAATAAGAACACAAGGTTTATAGTGGTTCGGCTTAGATCAAGCCTACGTCCACTCTCCCACGCTAACAGCCTTCTGCTGGATTCCATTATACAATCAATAAGAGATTACACCTTTGAGTACAAACACTTAGTAGTAGATCACACTATCTTACTAAGTTACTCTTTTGGTATTTCTCTCAAGATCACAAACGTTTAAGCTCACGAGAGACAAGTGTATGATCGAAGGTCGCTCAGACTTTGGAATTATAAATTCTACGCTCCGTCTCTTACTTGCTCATCGGTCCTTCATCTCCTTAAATACTCCTCAACTTCCAAACTACCCGTTGGACAGCATCTTGAGGATCGTCTTCCAATCTACCCATTGGACAGATCTGTATCTAGAAGATTTGGTAGCCGTTGAGTGATAGAGGTAGAATCCCAAATTGATTCTAATCGCCCATACAAACAGAATCTTGGTTTTCATAAGTAAAGCTTCTTCGTATAGAAAGTTCTTGTCTTCAATATCTAATTGTCAATCAAATCAATCTTGATGTAGAATCCAAACCAGATCACTAGACGTTATATCTTCGGGGCTTGTGTTATGTTCTGTCGAATCTGGATGTAAAGTCTGCGAGCAATAGACTTTACAATTTGAGTCTGAGTGCGATAGAGTTTGCAATCTGAGTCTGAATATATTCTACTTCTGAATAGATTTAGCTTTAAGGTCTGGACACAGTCTGAATAAGTTTAGCTTCAGCATAGAGTCTGTCTTCTGGTTCTTCCAAGCATAGACTTCGACAATATCCTTTACATGTTCTATCATCTGCATAGTCTATTACTCAACCATCAAATATGTTAGTAGCCTTTGATTTATTTTGTCATCTTCAAAACATTATAAGGGATTTTCCTAACAAGCAGGAAGTCACTAGTCCATCGGGAAGGTGTTCTTGACACAACTCACGAGAGGTTCTTGAAAGATTAGAGGCACGTCTTAAGGCAGTTGGCCAGTTCACGGTGCATAGATTATTATGTATATAATGATGAACTCTCTGTCTCGCATCCAGACGTACTTCCTGCTAGAGTTTACTCCTATTATTAAGTTGCGCCTGATGTTGCCGTCCCGATTTCACTCATTTTACTAAGCTGCATAAATAAGATATATCAGTGCAATCATAAACAAAATACAAAATTTAATCAGGGGCCTTCCTTGGATCATTGGAGGGTTACCATGAACACTCACCAAGGAAGAGGCATGTCTACCAAGAGCCGCTTTATTAGTGCCTGTCTCGTAACTAGGTGGGCTGCTTGGATGGATATCTATCCTTTATTTAATGTCAGGCACCCACTGACCTGTCCCTCCCTTCGATTCCCTCCTCATCTTTTTCTTCTCAAGAGAGAGGGACTACGATTCTCCTCCTGTTTCTTTTCTTCGAACCTTTTAACAATTCGCTCAAATCCAAACAAAACCATTTGAAATAAGATATATCATTGTACTCATTAAAAAAAATAATAATAAGGTGACTTATGTTAGTGCAAGTTTTCTGTTGAGGCCAATTTAGTAGTGTCAATCGGATATGACGTGGCTAGTACTCTATGTGGACATTATCGTACCTTGTCTCATTGTCAAGTGTGACTTGTTCAACATTTTCTCATTATAACAATCAAGTAGGAAATTCCTGCAATAAGAATTTGGGAAATAATATAGGAAATTCTCTAAGTGCAATACAAAGCCTTTTAGAATACGAGCAAAGCCGGATACTCGCGGTACATATTTGTGATCAACTCCTTCATCCAAGTCTCAAAATGAATGCTTTATAATCGGCGCCAATTCTTGTTACGGGTAATAGCGAATATGAGGGGGAAGTCGCCAAGCGATTACTCAGTCAACCATCACTCTTTAGTTTGCAGGTCATGCAATGAGCCCTTTTTTTCTCGTGCTCCTAGGAGCCCCAGCTCGATTTGAAGTTTTGAAGCTGTTGATATCTTAGGCACTGTCCGGTAAGATTTGAAGTTTTGAAGTTTTCAACCATCCAAACAAGGCCGATTTTGATTTTTTTGTTCCCCTGGAGCCTTTGGGAACAATCGCGTTTGGTAAAATTTTTGTTTCCTGAACAAATTTCTATTTTTTGTTCTCGGAATTAGATTTGGAACAGAATCAAGAATAAAAAAAAATTGATTCTTGTTCCGGAATAAATCTATGAATCATATTTCTCTCCTTCAACCATTTTCTCTTTTCTTCTTCATCTACCACCATCCTGTGATTGCCGTCCGCTGTTCGCCACCGTCTGCCATCGTTCGCCGCTGGTCGCTAGCAACCAATTCGACAAGCTCGCTAGAGGCTCACTAAGGCAGGGTGAGATTCGGCAAGCTCGCCGGAGGCAAGCCCAGCCATTGGCGAGGCTCACCCAGCCGCCGGTGGCCATGCAGCCTTGCCCACCCCCCTGAGGCTTGCTTGGCCACCTTAGTGGGGCAGGGTGAGCCTCGCCGATGGCTGGCAGGCCTCGCCCGCCCGCCGATGGCTAGGCAGCCTCGCCTAGCCCCGCCCGCCGATGGCTAGGCGAGCCTCGTCAAACTCCGGCGAGGCTCGACCGACGAGGGCCGGCGACGCTTCGGTGAGTTCGCCGGCCCTCGTCTAGCCGATCGCCGGACCGGCGACCGGCCATCGGAAGAAGAAGAACAGGAGAGAGAAAGGAAAAATAGAAAAGAAAAGAAAAAGCAAAAAAAAAGGAAAAAGGAAAAAAAAAAAAAAATTATTTTAAAATTAAAAGAAATTGATTTGGAACATAATCAACAAGCATAGTACTAAACACAATTCTATTCCGAATCAGAAATTTTGAACAGCAATGAAACAAAACTTAAAATGCTTAGAAATTGTTCTCGGGAACGTAATAAAAAAGAATAATTTATGATCAGAATCTGTTCTCGGGAACAGAATCGTTACCAAACGCGCCCTTATTCTCACTCTCTAGAGTTTCTGATTCTCTTGTTCTTATATGCTAAGAGAGACCTACCGTAAGTCCAGTCTTTTGCAAACGTGATGGAGAAGGAGGCGCGGAATCATTACTAAACACGCCCTTATTCTCACTCTCCAGAGTTTCTGATTCTCTTGTTCTTATACACTAAGAGAGACCTACCGTAAGTCTAGTCTTTTGCAAACGTGATGGAGAAGGAGGCGCGGACTACCATGAAATAGTTGTTGGAAAAAGCTTCCTTATATGTTTCGATGTTGACAAAACGTTTCCATCAGTCTAGTCTGAAGACTTGAAGACTCTATCGTCAAAGTCTAAAGACCATCAGATTCAAGATTTAAAGTCTGCCCTTATTGGCTGTATCTAGATCATTGAAGAAGATCTATCCAGTATCAAGGAATTATGTAAAGATTTGTTTCAAGCGGTTAAAGAAGTCCCTTACGGCTGGAGATAGCATTTAAGATCTTCCTATTCGTTTTTATCTTAATACGAATAAGTTAGATTCGTTGATTGACGAGGTAAACTTGGAAGGTTCTACTTATGGAAACTTAGATCATGATTGTATGGGCGAGCAGGATTGATGGGCTATCATCTCTTTCCTTAAGTAACTCGAAGATCTCCTTAATTGATTCTGTCCAACGGTTTGATGGAGGAACTCCTTTGGAAAGTGCCAACGGGTATGAAGGCATGGAGGAGTATAAAAAGGAGAAGCTCTGATTATTCAAGTGAGTGCGTGATAGATAAATTCCAAAGTCTAAAGCTCATTGTTCTTTGTTGATTCAACTGTTGAGCGAAACTTGTATTCAAAAGAGAGATTAAATACTTGTGAGACCTTGAGAAAGTGTAGCTGAGTTTCTACACTGTGGAATCAAGGATGTGATATTGTAACGACTCTTTTGATTCATAGTGAAATCCAGCCAAGTGGGCTCGGTGTGGGAGAGAGAGGGACGTAGGCTTGGAATAAGCCGAACCACTATAAATTTTGTGTTCATCTTCTCTAATCCTTGAACTTCCTATTTACGCTTTCGTGTTATTCATAGTTGAATCTTATTTTACTATCCATCAATCATATTCTTCTAAGTCCTGCGAAAAAGTTTCTTAAACACCTATTCACCCCCCCTTTAGGTGTTTATACTAGCATTATCAATTGGTATCAGAGCCCATGTGCTTATTTATTGAAGTGTTTTACTTCTTAAGCTAAAAATCTATGGCTAGTATTTTGGCTACAGGATTGATCGAAGGTCAGAGCAACACCAGACCACCTTACTTTGATGGAAAAGAGTACAACGTATGGAAGAACAAGATGAAAGCTTTCCTCAGATCGAAAGATCCTCTTGAATGGGATGTAGTGGAAAAATGAGTTATTCCAACAATAACTTCAACTTCAGAAAGAGGAAAGGAAGTGACAGATGCAAGAGAATTGACACAAGAAGAGATAACCAAAAGATAAGCTCTCGACGCAAAAGCTATTTATTCTTTATACTGTGCTTTATCTCCTAATGAGTATAACATAATTTCATCATGTGAAACAGCAAAAGAAGTTTGGGACATGTTACATCTTACTTATGAAGGAACTAATCGAGTCAAAGAGACAAAGATCAATATTCTTCTTGGGCAATATGAAGCTTTCAAAATGAAGCCAGGAGAAACCATTACTGATATGTTTAGCCATTTTATAGAAATTGTAAATGGTCTCGCATATCATGGGTAACCTATGTCACGCCCCAATCCTCGGGCACGCGCCCATCCCTTGGCTTGGTCGATTTTAAAGTGCGATATCCCAGGACTATGTATCGCCGAATTTTCTTTTATTTATGCGCATGCGGAAGTAGTTATAAATCCCCAGACAATAAAACAATGGGATAGAAAAGCAAGCCATATTTTTCATATTGAAATTCACAACCACACTTTTATTTACAGCATAAAGGTCTCACACCTATCTATACTAAGACAGGGTTCACAAAAGAGATGGGATCTCAATCCGCATCCAGGTTGTACTCAAGATCTCTCTCTGGATCATCTTCTTCATCCAAGATCTTTCTTCTCCTCAGGTTCTTCCTCTTCAGCTCCTCCTTAGGGTCTTGAAATGGTTATTCAATAACCACGTGAGACCACGTCTCGCCGAGTTCTACCCCCTAAGACTCGATTAGTAAGCCAATACACTATGGGCCGCCTAAACACGCACAAAAGGAGGACTTACCTTGGCCTCGATTCCACCTACAATTCAGTATAATTCATAATAGGCACCCAACTACTCATAACAAATCGAACTAGTCGATTACATGTCATAGAAGACACGTGCATTCTCTAGCGCACTAGTTCACCAAAGTGATGCATCAAATCACCGAGCCCACGTGTCTCTCCCCAAGATGCCTTACTTAAGATTCGGTGGGCTTTATGGCCCACCCGACCTTCTCAAGATCTAGTGGCTTTACGGTCCCACCCGACCCTCTCAAGATTTAGTGGCTTTACGGTCCCACCCGACCCTCTCAAGATTTAGTGGCTTTACGGTCCCACCCGACCCTCTCAACTATGGCCAACAATATTGCACCTCATAATTTATTTCAGCACTAAGTAACGCTCAAATAAATAAACGGACTGCACCACGATCATCAGCACGAAATTCCGGTCACCGCCATCCCGGTTGAATTTCCGGAAAAATAAATAATTAAATAATTAATTTCGAAAATTAAATAAAAATTATAAAAATCCAATTTAGGCTCGTAATGCCCGATTGGAAGCCGAGACGAGCCCGAAAAATTACCGAGACTCGTTCAATAAATAACATGGCATGTCTACTAGCTAATGTCTATTTCTAACCACCTAACATGCATAATTAAGTCTCTAATTTAATTTATCTAAATTAATCTAACCACCTAATTGCAATTAATTAAATCTAACCAACCCTAAGTATAATTGGTAAACTAAGAAAGCATTAGTGAGTAAAACTCACTTGGCAAAAGCGGAGACCGAATCACCGCAACGGCGACGCGACGGCGGCCGAAATTGGACTTTCGGCGACACCGGCGGGCTTGGGCCGGGCCTTAGACTCGGGCCCAACAAATCTCAGCCCAATTGAGATTTGTTCTTTCTTCGGACTGGGCCCACTCTTGGGCTTGGGCTTGTTGAAATTTTGGGCTGACTTGTCAAAATCTTGGGCCGAAGATGGGCTTCAATTTACTGGAATTGGGCCTCCAAAAATTCAATGGGCTTTGGTGAACTCAATGGGCTGAAAATAGACCCAGCTGTTGGGCCCAAAGTTTCTGGATCTGTGGGCTTTGCTGGACTTCAATTGGGCCGAACGGTGTTGGGCTTCAAATAGCCCAACTACTGACTTGTGGACTGAAGACGCACCTTGCTGGGCTGAAGAAGACGCACGGAATGGGCTGCTTCGATGGACGAACGGGGAGAGACGCACGTTGGGCAGCTGCTTCGTCGATTGGTGGGACACGCGGACGAAGGAGCTGCTGCAGGCGAGATGGAGCTGGATCTTTGGTCTTCGTGTGGGCTGGAGACGCTGGGCCTCACGGGCTGCACAAGCTGAAAACGTTGGACTCATGGCACAAGAAGAAATCTCGGTGGAGGGCTTCGGTGGAGTCTTCGCTGCTGGAGAAGATTTGGACACACGTGGAGGGAGAAATCAACTTCGGTGCTGGCAATGGGTAAAAGATGGGAAGAAACGTGGCAAGGCAAGGGAAACTCACGGTCAAAATTTCATCTAAAGTTGACCGGTGAAGAAGAGTTTCGAACATGTGGTAGCGGGATGGATCTCTGTTGGATGTGGGCTGAGTTTTTGGTTGAGGAAATGGCCGAAGATGGAGCAGCCACGTGAGATGAGCGTTGGAGTTCGAATGGTGGAGGAGAAGGGCAACAAGAGAGAGAAGCTGCGGCGTCCGTGGAGAACAGCTGGTCTTGCACGCTCAAATGGATTGAATCAAAGCTTAAAGTCCACAATTGTTATCCATTGCATTAATAGCTTTGTCCCCTAATACTTTCTAGAGAGATAATCCATAATTAATTTAATTGAAGCCAAAATTGCAACCCTCTTAGCCAAGGTTCCGAATTTCACTCAATACTCTCCAAGTTCTTCACCGATTCTCCAAATCGGGGTCCGATTTCGCTAAAGGAAAATCCCGTACAATTTTACTCAGTAAGTCCCGACACCCAAAGGCTCGACCTGAAAGTCCATTTCCCATTAATTTGGCCTATCCGAATTTCTGTTGATTTTCTCGGCGTCCGCAACGATTTTCCGTAAAATCTCGAGAATCTCCAAAATCTTCTCGAGACGAGTCGACACTCCTAAAATTAATTGTGACATGGCCGAAACTTCAATTTCTGAAATTGGACTCAAATTGGCGGTTAATTTCAATTCGACGCGTTTTTAGCGTGACCTAGGCTACCGGGTAACTTTCGAGATATTTTTAAGTGCAATTGACTCGTGGTCGATTTTCTTCGAGCCACTATGAACCCACTCGACTCATTGGCGACTCTCGGTTGTCATGAAAATCCCGAGGATCCAAATACGAACACAGGGGTACCAAAACAATAAGAAAATCGGTCCTAGTGCCTCTGGTCGACATGAATTTTCTAATTTAGTGGTGTCACCCACGATTAGCCACACATCACTGTCGATCCAGTCTATCTTTGATTTCAAATCGATTTTTAATTGTGCCGCAATGGCCTATAAAGATGGACACGGTCGAGAAGCCGATTCCTAGTCGAATTCTCAAGTCTATTGCCTTAAAATTCCTAATAATTTCCCCAGATAGTCTAGTTATCTCAAGAATGATCAGTTCTAAGAATAGCCCTATAAACACGTCAATGAAACGCCCGATTCAATCAGAAGAAAACAGAACCGAAAATTCGGGATGTCACAACTTATCTCAGAACAAATGAAAGTCAACAAGTTGCTGCGAGGACTTTCTAAAGATTGGAATCACATCAAGACTTCCATTAGAGAAACTCAAAGGATTGCGCCTTTATCTGTCAATGAATTAGTGGGCACACTTCAGTCTTACGAAGTGGAGCAAATCAATGAGGATGAAGGACCAAAAGGTAAAAAATCAATTGCTTTAAAGTCTAATGATGATTCTAATGTTACAGATACCGAAGACGATCTGGACGATGATGAATTGGCACTCATGTTAAGGAAATTCAGAAAGTTGAACAAAAAGGGAAGAAAGTACAACTGGAGGAAGCAATATCCTCAAAGATCTCAGAATAAAGCAACAAAAGATAATGAGTTCAATAAGGATGTAGTTTGCTTCGAATGCAAAAAGAAAGGATACAACAGACCCAATTGTCCTCTACTAAAGAAAAAGAAAGGAAATACAATGAAGTTCAAGAAAGCTCTCAAAGCAGAGACTTGGAGCGACACAGAATGTGAAGAGAGTGATGAAGAGTATGCCAATATTTGTCTGATGGCGAACTCAAAATCAGACTCAGACTCTAAGACAGACTCAAACTCATATTCTGATAAGGAAATTGAGGTAAGTAACTTTAAAATTCCCATTAAGGTTTCAAAGTACATTGATGAACTTTGTCTTAGCCTAAAGGTATCTCTTAAAAGGATTTCAGAACTTAAAAAGGAAAATTCAATACTAAGACAACAGGAAATTTCTCTAAAAGAAAAAAATTGAGAATCGAACAACAATTTGAAAAATTCAAAAAAAAAAAAATGAAGAGTTTCTTTCAAAAGAAAACATTCTCTTAAAAAAGGATATTACGAGATATTTCTAAAAAATTTCAAATGGATATGAAAAACTTGATAAAATTCTTTCAATTCAAAGACCTTATTTTCATAAATCAGGTTTGGGAATGACACAAGAAATCGTTAATTTAATTGATTTTCCGAAGGTAAAAGAAAGAATTAAACAAAGACCTGCTAAAGCTTTTTACAGAAATCATTTTCAAAAAGTCTTTGTAAAATCTGTTGGTCGAAGTGCTCTTAAATGTTCAAAGTGTAACAGCTCGGAACATTTTGAGAAGGATTGTCCTAAAGTTTGTAAACTGTTAAGAGAAATTGGGCAAAGACTACTTTTGGAACTAACTCCCTGGACCCAAGAAAGTGTGGGTACCAAAAAAAAAACTTGAAATTTTTGCATAATTGTAGATCACTATCAAGAAAAAGATTAAGTGATACTTGGATAGTGGTTGCTCAAGACATATGATAGGAGATTCAAATTACTTTATAAAGCTTACCCAAATAGATGGTGGAAGAGTTTCCTTTGGAGGAAATGGCAAAGGAAGAATCACTAGTCTTGGAACCGTCAAAATTGGGAGTCTTACAATCAATAATGTTTCCTTGGTGGAAGGCTTAAACTACAATCTTCTCGGTATAAGCCAACGTGTGACACGATTTCAAAATCAATTTTCAAGAAGGCACATGTTCGGGAATCAGTAAGGATTTGTCTCAATCCTTTACTGGTCGAAGGCATGGAAACATCTATCTGCTTGATATCAAATCAAAAAGCTCTTAGTGTCTAATCTCCATTCAAGATGAAGAGAATCTATGGCATAGAAAACTTGGCCATGTCAGTATGAATCATATAGCCAAGAACTCTTCCAAAAAGCTTGTTCGTGGACTGCCCAACCTAAAATTTCAAAAGATAGAATTATGTACACCATGTGTTCTGGGCAAACAGGTAAGAAACTCCTTTAAACCTGTAAATCAAGTTTCCACTGATCATGTTTTGCAGCTTCTGCATATGGATCTCTTTGGACCAACCAGAACACAAAGCATTGGTGGGAAGAAATACTGCTTGGTAATTGTAGATGACTATTCTCGCTATACTTGGGTGTTCTTCTTATCAAGTAAGTCTGAAACTTTCTCTCACTTCTCAAAATTTGCTAAGAAAATTCAAAATGAGAAAGGATATACTATCACAAGCATTCGGACAGACCATGGAGGTGAGTTCGAAAATCAAGACTTTGCAAATATCTATGATGAATGTAGTTTAAAGCATGTTTTCTCTTCGCCATACACTCCAGAACAAAATGGAGTAGTGGAAAGAAAAAATAGATCTTTGCAAGAAATGACAAGAACTATTTTAATTGAGAGTAACATTTCATCTCGTTTTTAGGCTGAAGCAGTTTCTACAGCATGCTATATCATTAATAGAGTATTCATAAGGCCTATTCTGGAGAAAACTCCTTATGAGTTGTTCAATAGAAAAAAGCCAATTGTTTCATATTTTCATGTGTTTGGCTGCAAATGTTTTATCTTGAAAAATGCAAATGATCGTGTTGTTAAGTTTGAAGAAAAGTCAGACGAAGGAATCTTCCTTGGATATTCAACAACCAGTAAAGCCTACAGAGTATACAACAAGAAGACTCAATATGTGGAAGAGTCAATGAATGTCAAATTCCAAGACTTTACACAAAATCAATTGGTTCCGACTCAACCTGAAGAATCTGAGCTTAATCCAGACTCTACAAATTCCAATTCCTCTGGAGTAGCTCACACAATAGAAGGTCAACAACGAACGAATCTTGAAGAATCAAATGAAAAAAAAGATGAACAAGTTGTCCGACCAACCAGCAACTGGAAACACAAGTCAAGTCATCCCAAAGAACTCATCATTGGTAACATTGATGAAGGAATGCGAACAAGATCCAAAAGGCATGAAGAGTCTAGCGCTGTCGCTCTTATTTCTGAAATAGAACCCAAAAGCATAGAGGAAGCTATATCAGATGAAAACTGGATTGAAGCTATGCATGAAGAACTCAGACAGTTCAGCATCAACGATATTTGGGAATTAACTCCTAAACCAAAAGGTAAATCTATTATCGGTGCTAAATGGGTTTTTAGGAACAAGATGGACAAAAAAGGGAAAGTCATAAGGAACAAAGCAAGGCTCGTGGCCAAAGGATACACGCAAGAAGAAGGGATAGACTATGATGAGACTTACGCACCAGTGGTAAGGTTAGAAGCAATTTGCTTATTACTGGCTTTTGCATGCTATAAACATTTCAAGCTGTTTCAAATGGACGTCAAAAGTGCATTCTTGAATGGATTCATTCAAGAGGAAGTTTATGTGGAACAACCGCCTGGTTTTGAAGACTCAAGGAGATCAGACTATGTATTCAGACTGAAAAAAGCTCTATATGGATTAAAGCAAGCACCTCGAGTTTGGTATAAAAGGTTAAACAAATTCCTAATCCAGAGTGGCTTTGTGAAAGGTAAAATAGACACTACTCTTTTTATTAAAAGAGAAGATAAAGATTTTCTACTCGTTCAAATATATGTTGATGACATTGTTTTTTGATCTACTAATGAAAATCTGTGTAAGAAATTTTCTAAGTCTATACATGAAGAATTCGAGATGAGCATGATGGGTAAACTATCTTTCTTTCTTGGACTACAAGTGAAACAATTGAAAGAATGAATCTTTATTCATCAAGAAAAATATGCTAAGGAACTTATTAAGAAATTCGGTTTGGAAAATTGCAAGAAAATTGATGTACCAATGTCAAGTTCCTCGAAGCTAGACAAGGATGAAGGAGGAAAGAAAGTTGATCAGAAGCAATACAGAAGCATCATTGGTTCACTTCTCTATCTTACTGCTTCTAGACCTGACATTTTGTTTAGTGTTTGTATATGTGCCAGATTTCAATCAGATCCCAAAGAATCTCATCTGAGTGCTGCAAAACACATCATCAAATATGTTGTAACAACCTCGTCGTTGGGTCTATGGTATCCAAAAAGGGGAGACTTTACTCTTCTTCGATACTCAAATGCAGATCTTGATGGATGCAGAATTGATAGAAAAAGCACCTCAGGCACTTGTCAACTACTTGGAAACAGGACGGTATCTTGGTTCTCTAGAAAGCAAAGTACGGTTGCTCTTTTAATAACAGAAGCAGAATATGTAGCTCTTGGAAGCTGTTGTTCTCAAATTATATGGATAAAACAACAGTTAAGAGACTTTGGAATTGAAGGCTCATGCACTGAGATTAAATGTGATAACACAAGCGCAATCAACCTCACCAAGAATCCAGTACTTCATTCAAGAGCAAAGCATATAGAGATTCGGCATCACTTTATAAGAGATCATGTACAAAATGGAGAGATATTGATTCAATTTATTGATTCAAAGAATCAACTGGTAGACATCTTTACAAAACCTCTGGAGAAAAGCCAATTTGAGTCTATTCGGCACAAGCTTAATGTTATAAAGTTTGAAGAAGCTTAGACTCAAAGATAAAGATACCCAAAAGACGCTCAGACCCAGATGATCTTAGATCACGACTGTAAGTTGATTTAGTTTATCTTTAGAAAGGTAAGCCTATATATCCGTAATTGATTGTCTTTCTAAATTTTCTTTGAAAAAGAAGTTATCTTTTTATTATAGCAGTTATTTGTTTTCAAAAAGGCAGTTATTTTTTGAAAAGGCAATTTTTTATTGTGACAATTCATATTCCCCCTATTCAACCGCCTTATAAATATATTGTTCTTCTTCTTCTTCTTTTACTCGCAAACCCTAAAAGCACAGAACTCCATTTTCTCACTTTTACTCTCTACTTTAATCCTCAAAGTTTTCATCGTTCTCGCGAATCAAGTTTGGAAATCCTCAAAGACTGTGACAATGTCTTTCCAAAGAAAGTCTTCAAGGATCGCAAGCAGGGACCACAGCATATGGGTGAGGGTCCTACGCATTTTGACCTTACTGAGCAAGAAGATTCTCCAAGGGAACAGTAGAGCCCACAACATTCTCAACCGCGTCAATCTCCTCAGGCTAGACCTCAGAATGTTTAGCAATGATCGGAGGAAGTTATCGAAGATGCTAAACTTGTAAGAACTCAAAAGCCTGCCTTTAATTTCAAACTTTATTCAGCTTTAAAGGATGGAGGCTCTCCAATGACTATTATCGATGAATTTCTGAAAGAGAAGGGTTTATAGAAATGAAACCCACTTTTTGCAAATAATGGAACGTTTGGGAATCGCTCCTGCTGGCTCTGCAGATAGGGCCTTTGCAAATTTCCCGAGTGATCCACGTTTCGGAGGGGTAAGTCAGCCTAATAGCAATGATGACGAAAAATTGTTCACTAATTTCAAGCCGAGAATGGGTATTGCTGCTGATGTACGTCAACCAAGTTCAGATATGTTTCGTTCTGAAGAACATAAGCAAATTTATTCTAAGTTATTGAAACGAGGAGTGATGAATCCAAGGAGTGTGGATTTTGATTTTCTTGACTCCTTGAATGTGAAGTTGCGAGAGAAGTTCACTTTACTTCAGCTTGAACGTTTTTGTTCGATTCGACAGGTAGCCCATCCGAAACTCACTTTGCTTATTTTTATTCAAAAGCTTTTACGGATACAAACAGTTTCTCCTTCGATGTTAAAGATAAGGACTTTGTGGTGGATATGGACATATTGGCTAATGTGATTGGAGTTGAGAGAGGTTCATTTCAATCAATTAGTGTATCTACGGCCGTGCGACAAAGGTGGAGCTTGTTCGAGATGGAATGGCGAAGGTAGGATTTCTTATTCAAGGATGAATGCTTCGAATATTCTGCTTCACAAAATTGTGATCATTGTCTTAAACCCAAGTCCACGTCGAAGACTGATGTCTCCAATTCAGAAGCAACACTGATGTACGCCATCAATGCTGGTAAAAAATTCTCTCTGCCACACACTATCATGTTTCGCATGTACAGATCGATGATGAAAGACAAGGGTCATCTTCCCTACTCAGCACTTGTTACAAAGCTTTTCAGACATTTCAACATCCAACCTCTAATTTTGTGTGTTCGAACGTGCGAACAAATGGTGGTAGGACTGAAGATGGTTTCTAAAATGCGTCTGAAAGAACTGAACAAGGCTCTGGAGAAGTTCAAAGAAAAGACTCCTCAACAAATTCATCAAGACTCCGTTGCTGCAAAACGAAAAGGAAAGGAGCTGGTGACAGCTCCATTTAAAAGAAGAAGAGCAATCATCTTGCAGGACGAAGAAGATGATGACGATGATGTTACCATCTCTACTCTTGCTTTAAGAAATTTGCAGCGTTCTGTTCCAGAAACAGAGTTTAGACAAAGACCAGAAGAGACCGAGGAGAGGAGTGAAGAGAGGGAAACAAGGAGGAAGGAGATAGAGAAAAAAGAAGACGAAAATCATGAGAATTAAGGAGAACAAGTCATCTTGTCACTGCAGAGGAAATTGAGCAGGAAGAGTACTTTTCTCAGCCTAAAGGCACATAGGGGGAGCTGCAGAGAAAAGAGGTACTCCTTCTCTTGCCTTCACTAGTGATGACATTAGTCGTTCTCCTGCCAATCCAGAAGATGTGTATGCCTCTCACTTTCCTGAAGAAGGTCATGAGGTATCTTCTCCGAATTTGGATGCGCCTTTATCTGACCATGTAGAGGCAAGCACTCAAACATACAACTCCGCAGACTTTCGAAGACTGGTTGATATTCTCATGGAGTTGAGAGTTGAGAGGTCAGATTTATGCCTTGGGATGCGAATTTTAGAACATGCAGAATGCTTACAAAGCCTCTTCAGAATCTTTGATCAATCAAATTCAAGCCCTTAATCTTCAAATTCAAGCAACTACCAAGGGTGAAGATTTAGCTCATCTGAAGGAGGATCTGAGAAAGCTTGAGGACACAGTCAAGTTAATGGAAGATTTCCAGCTTATTCGTGTTCCCAAATCATCTTAAAACATTTTAAATCAATTCTTGTTTTGTCTCTACCTTTTTAATGCTGACAAAAAGAGGGAGAGATTTGCAGATTTGTTTTGTTCTGTTTGAACATATTTTTCTCTGACTTTAAACTCTTATCTGGTGTGGTGTGACTTTTGCGGATTATGTTTGTTTATGTGATTGCTTTACAGTATCTTAAGCATACTTGGTACGATATTGGTATGAGATAGTTGTTTGTACAGGACTAACCAATTTCATGTGGATGCAGATTTAATACTATCTCCAACTCATTTATTGTTTGTGAGATATTGTTTATGAGATATCGTATCTTTGCTTGCTTGAGTATTGTTTTGCAGGTCAAATTTTCCAAATCTGCAAGAAAGTTTTGTCACCATCAAAAAGGGGGAGATTGTTGGAGAAAACTTCCTTATATGTTTCGATGTTGACAAAACGTTTCCATTAGTCTAGTCTGAAGACTTGAAGACTCTATCGTCAAAGTCTAAAGACCATCAGATTCAAGATTTAAAGTCTGCCCTCATTAGCTGTATCTAAACCGTTGAAGAAGATCTATCTAGTATCAAGGAATTATTTAAAGATTTGTTTCAAGCGGTTAAAGAAGTCCCTTACGGCTGGAGATAGCATTTAAAGATCTTCCTATTCATTTTTTTCTTAATACGAATAAGTTAGATTCGTTGATTGACGAGGTAAACTTGGAAGGTTCTACTTATGGAAACTTAGATCCTGATTGTATGGGCAAGCAGGATTGATGGGCTATCATCTCTTTCCTTAAGTAACTCGAAGATCTCCTTAATTGATTATGTCCAACGGTTTGATGGAGGAACTCCTTTGGAAAGTGCCAACGGGTATGAAGGCATGGAGGAGTATAAAAAGGAAAAGCTCTGGTTATTCAAGTGAGTGCGTGATAGATAAATTCCAAAGTTTGAAGCTCATTATTCTTTGTTGATTCAACTGTTGAGCGAAACTTGTATTCAAAAGAGAGATTAAATACTTGTGAGACCTTGAGGAAGTGTAGCTGAGTTTCTACACTATGGAATCAAGGACGTGATATTGTAACGACTCTTTTGATTCATAGTGAAATCCAGCCGATAGGCTGTCAGTGTGGGAGAGTGGACGTAGACTTGGAATAAGCCGAACCACTATAAATTCTGTGTTCATCTTCTCTAATCTTTGAACTTCCTATTTACGCTTTCGTGTTATTCATAGTTGAATCTTATTTTACTATCCATCAATCATATTCTTCTAAGTCCCGCGAAAAAGTTTCTTAAACACCTATTCACCCCCCTCTAGGTGTTTGTACTAGCATTATCTATAGTCACTTGCGCCCCAAAAAAGGCGCTTTATAGCTCTGTGCACCAGTTGGGAGCAGGAGTACGTCCTAATATTCGAAATAACCGATGCACAGATGCTTTATGCAAAGGGTTATTTTCCCCCTGGTCACATCCCAAAAGATTCACCGTCAGATGTAACGGCTGATGACCGTTCACGCATTCCTGTTGTTGCTGGGAAGCTTCCCCAGTCTCTCCATCAACGTATCGATGGGAAACGACGTTATTAGTGCAATTAATGTACGTCGAATGGTAAAAAGTAATGAGGACCATTAAAGTTAATTACGAAGACATCAGCAGGATAAGGTCCCCGCCAATGCGTCACGGGTCTCACTCGACCCTCGGCCCAACGCCAAGATTCCACATTGTATCTTCCTCGCATGCACATACCGAAGGGCATGGATTCTTTGCGTATGTAGCGTGTCCTAACCTTAAGTTGTCATATGCTTTAGAATCTCAACAATTGTCCTCTTAATGTTTAATTTTTCGAAAAAAGCCTATCCATTTCCATTGTCTATCATATGCACGTTGTTGAGTACCTGTGTGAGTATGCGAAAGAAATAGGCCCCACCTTAGGTGTTTAGAACTAAAAAAAAAAATACTTGATTAATCTTGAACTCAAAGGCTTAAACTTCTAAGTGAACATTAATACAATTAGATTGTCAATGGGCTCAAGTTATGTGATCCCTATTGAATCTTCCTATTATGAAGTTATGTGAAATTTGAGCATCTTTCCTAAGATACATCACACGGATTAAAATCAATAGGAAAAAGTATACTAGAAGTGTCAATATTCTTATGATGTCAATATTCTTATGATGCTTGTTTAAGTGTCATAATTTTTTCATTGATCCCTTGAGTATTATAACTTTTATATAGAGTTCACTCAAGCGTCATGATTTCTCAAGCAATCATTTAAAAGCCATAACTTTTTAACAAAGTTCATCGTAAGTGTCGTGCCACGTCATATTTTTGGCATTGTTTAGGATTTTTTGGCCAATTTTCACAATGGAGGCCGGTGGTGGTGATGGGGGACACTAGACCACAGGAGCATGGGGATGGAGGAAATGGATCTGCATGGGGAGCAAGTGAAAGGGAGGGTTAGGGCTGGGGGGATATACGTGGCGGACGACACTATGATTCTGGCGCAACAGGATCGAGAGGCACTATTGCGATGAAGGCCGAGGCTAGAGAGTGGGGCGAGAGGATCACGGGGAAGGGGGTGGGGACGAATTCAAGAGCACGGGCATTGAGTCAACTGAAAGATCCTTTGGAGGAGAGATTATGATCCAAAGATGAGGAAAAAGTGGGAGAATGAGATTGAGGACTAGACAAATCTAGGGGAAAGTAGGGGGGGACTATTGAGCCATGGGGCTTCCATTGGATTCAAGCAATCGATGGAGAGAGAGATATGAAGATAGAAGAGGAAGAAAGAAAATAAAGCCGGAGAGGGAGAGGGAGGGGGAGGGGGAGAGAAGTGAATGAGAGGGGAGTAGCCAGTGAACAGTGAGAGCGAGGAAGAGAGGGAAACCGAACTGAACCTAACCATCAAATATCCAATTTTCTTAATTCATCACCTAAACTGAAAAATCTTGAAATTTTCGGCTTAGTTCGAATCAGGTCGGTTTGATTCGGTTCATATATTATAGACAGCCCTATGATTGAGAATATAATATGCGGGGTAGCGTGTTCTGCCTTTGCAAGTAGCATGGATTCTAGGGTTTCTATTTTAGAAAACACAATTTTCCTCTTACGAAGTCCTTTGTCTATAAGCTATTCCATTAGAGTATACTAAATTAATTCAATGGATTTTCTATAATTAATCGTTGAAAATTTCATTTAAAAGAAAAAAGGCTCAAGGATGCCATTGGTGATTAGCCAAAGGTTTGTACTTAAGGATTTGGTGCATAAGTTTGGACGTATCAGGGACCACAAGCAACCTCATGGTTTTGGCTATCCGCCAAGAGCTCATCATATAAATAAGAAAAATTCCACATTATCTTTGAGTTTTCAACTAATTTTTATACATATGTATCAATTAATCTCAACGCAGGTTATATTTTTCTTTGTTTTTTCCTCCTTTTGGGCGCGAAATTACCATAGATACATATATATGTAAATCTATATAATCAATTAATCTCCATCCAGGATATATTTCTCTCCCTCTTTTCGGGCGTGAGAATCAGGAAGTACCATTGTCATCGATGAACACCACAGTGCTCGTTTATCATTTCACACGGAGAGCAGAAGAAATATGTTTATTGAATTTGAATCTTGAGTGGCATATTCCGGTAGATGCCAGCCTGTGTTCTAACGTTGTGCGAGCCAAAGAAGCATTTAAATGCCGGACCATCCCTGCTCCCATTGCACTCTCTCCATATCCAAACCCTGCTGAAACACCATCGAAACACCGAGCTGGTCAGTCTCTCTCTCTCTCTCTCTCTCCATGAGAGGAGACTCCACTCCTAGGTTCAGATAGATCTGCTTAGTAACTTTCTGTATGTACAATCATTTCTGTCCCCTTTCCTTTCATTAATTAAAATCGAGTCATAAAAGACAAAGGTGGCTGTTTTGAAAACAGTGGTTCTGATAAATAGGATATATATTAGAAAAGATTAGATAGACATGGAGCTGTTCATTATGCTGAACTGTTCTTCCTGACTTTTTCTTCCTCTAAAAAACCTACAAAAACAGAGAAAATTTTGTCTTCACCAAACGCGCAGACAAGTGGACTGTGGTATGTTTCGATTTTCACCTCTGCGGCTCCTTTTGGTGTCTTTTGATGCTTGTTCGTGGCAAATCCTTTTGTGGCAGTCTCACCTTTTAACTCAGCTACTGAAGGGAAAGTACGAGTATAATGTAAAACATTGAGGCTACTGAAATGAAATTTCATTTGACAGAGGGGGGATTGATTGCTAGTCATGGCTCGAAACCAACTGGGGGTGCCTGACGCGCTCGATGCTGCCAAGACGCAATGGTATCGTTTCACCACGATCATGATCATTGGGATGGGATTCTTCATCAACGCGTCTGATCTCTTTAGTATATCTCCTGTCATCAAGTTAGTTATTTGGCCGGATATACTAGTTCAACCCCAACTCTGCCAAGCCCGGCACTTTGCCTCCCAATGACGCAGCTGCTGCTAACGGCGTTGCACTGCGTGGCACTCTGGCCGGGCAGCTCTTCTTCGGGTGACTTGGTGACAAGTTGGGACCGAAATGAGTCTATGGCACAACCTTGGTCCTCATGGTCGCTTGCTGCATCATCTCCGGGCTCTCGTTTGGGCACCAGCACGAGGGCGTCATGGCCACCCTCTGTTTCTTCCGATTCTGGCTAGGGTTTAGCATCAGCAGCGACTACCCGTTGTCCGTGATCATCATGTCCAAATATGCCAACAAGAAGACCCATGGCGCGTTCATTGCGGCAGTCTTCGCCATGCGAGGATTTGGGATATTGGCTGGAGGGATCGTGGCTCTCATCGTCTCAAGCGCATTTCATCATGCATACGAGGCACATCCATTTTCAGTTTGTTGCAGAAAGCGAGCGATCGAATAATAAATAGACAGAACAAAAAATAAATCAAACACTAGATTTACATGGTTCGTTTGTAGAAATTTATGTCCATGCGGAGAGCAGTGACGAGTTCACTATAAATCAAGCGATACAACAGAGCTTACACAACAGAGCTTACACATTTGAGTTGCTCAAACACACTCAGGTGTTTTCCAAGCCTTAATTATACCCAATAACTCACACAGTGTTTAACCCCGAATTCCTCGCTAAATAATATCTCAATCTCATGAAGAAATTTACAAATATTACCACAAGATTTCATAGCTACAAACACTAAAAGTTTTTGGTGTAATTGCACAAACAAGAACAACGAGATAACTCACGTCAAGCAGTCGCTTGAGAATGCTGTTTCGATATTACTTCTGGATCTAACTTCGGAAAGACTGGAAAAATCCCACAATCCTCTATATATATATATATATATATATATAAAAAGCCAAGAGAGACCAAGTCCAAAGCAGAAAGCCCAACATGGAGTAGAAATTGGAAACAAAGTCCAAAATCAAGACTTTCCTTTTTATTCTTCCCAATCCACAGCATGGCATAGAATAAGATAAGCCACACGAAAGTCCAAATTTGGTCAGCAAAATTATGCCCAAGTTGACCGAACGAATTTTTGTCCAATTAAAGCTCACATTGGACTTTCCAATAATAGCCCAAAAAAAATCCGAATATAAATCCATTATAGTATTTCTTTCTCTATTTTCTTGGCCAATTCCAATTTGATATCAAGAAAGATCCAATTGAGCTTTATTGACAAAATAGGAAATATGTATCTTCATGGCACAAATTCGGATGTTTACAAACAACAATTCACCTCGGGTCAAGATTCGTATGTCTCAAACTTGAGACATATTTTAACAATCTTTACCTTGGCTCGATATTTGAGTCAAGTAAAAATCGCTTCGCAAAAAACGAACTCTGTTGCTACTCTCTCTCTCGATGGGCTCAACCGCTACATATATTTTTGAAGTCCAAGCCTTGCTTGAACTTTGCCATAACCGAGGACTTCATCAGAATATGAACTCCACATGCACCTTTAACTACTCCGCAAGGATTTTTCGACGCAACTACTTAACCACAAATAAAACAAAACTATTGATGCATCTATATCCGTCAAGAGATAGAATATGTACCTTATCAATATCGGCAGTTACAACAACCATTGGCTCTATAGGCTCTACCTTGCTATAAGCATAATTTGTGTTGATTACCACATTAGTACTCGTATCCCCTGTCTCAAGAGTTTTTGGTTGCAACTCCACCTTAAGCTGAACGTTGTTTAGATTCGTTTGAACACTACTATAAACACGCCTAACTAAAAATATTGGAGACTTGTCAAAAGTAACTTCTCTACTGATAACGGGTGAATTTAATTCCGGACAACATAACCGATAACCCCTCTCACTTTGTGCATAACCTAGGAACACGTACTTTCTTACCCTTCCATCGAGCTTACCATTACTTATTCGAATATAATATGGGCAACCAAATATTCTAATAATAGAATAATCAATAATGTTGTTCAGAACTAAATTCAGCGTTGATCCCCAACTGCACTTTACTATTATCCGTGCATTGATAAGTAGTAAACCAGTTTCTATTTGATGTAGCATGAAAATAACAACCAAAATCCATAATCCATCCATCAAACGATGAATAATCAATGACAAACAAGACATAATCAACACTTTCAGTTACAATTGCAACATTATCTGTAGAATCAACTATAATTCTCTTACCATTCTCATTTTTCAGCTTAAGACAATTCATTTTAAGATTCCATCTCTTGCCAAAACTCCAATAGACAGCATTACCAATTCTAGACTGACTATACCTGTTCATATTAGTACTACTCTTACTAACACATGTTTTAGATCTTCCTCTATTTTCACTTAGCAGATACAAATTCGCCAGATTCTCTTCTACGGACGTCATCGGTCAAAATCAAATTCGAAATCCCGTAAAAAAAATTAAGCTTGTTGACCCAAATGAATTACTAATAGTAGTAACAGTAGTATTTCAACTATCATGCAATGGAATAATAGAATTAAAGCACTTACATCATCTTCAAAGTCAATATCAACTTAACTCAATTGACTAACAATCACATTGAATTCATTGATCAAATCTGCAACTGACGCGACTTCACACATCTTCAAATGAAACATACATCGCATCATGTAGATCTTGTTGATCGCAGAGGGCTTCTCATACATACCCATCGGGGCTTGCATCAAATCAGTAGTGGTCTTCTCCTTCACAATGTTAAACATGATGTTACAAGTCAACAATAGTCGAAAAACACTCATAGCTTGTCTATCTAGCAAATCCTCATCAGCTTGCTTCATCAACTCTGGTTTCTCTCCAAATAGAGGCAAGTGCAGTTTTATTTGGTAGAGATAATTTTCAATCTGCACCTTCCAAAAATTAAAATCATTTTCATCAAATCCGTCGATTTTCACTTTTTCTTCTTTTATCGTCATCGGTTTGCTTCACCTCGGCCAAGTTTGGCTCTGCTACCAATTGTTGAGGAAAGTGAGCGATTGAATAATAAATAAATAGAACAAGAAAATAAACCAGACATCAAATTTACGTGATTTGATTATAGAGACCTACGTCCAGAAGGAAAGCAGCAACGAATTCACTCTAGATCAAGTGATACAACGGAGATTACACACTCGAGTCACTCAAATACACTCAGTAATTCCTAGACCCCAATTACACCTAATAACTCATGCAATGTTTAGTCCTGAATTCCTTGCTAAATAATCTCTCAATCTCATGAAGAAATTCACAAATTTTTCCACAAGATTTCACGGCTACAAACACTAAAATTTCTTGGTGTAATTGCACAAACAAGAACAACGAGATAACCCACGTCAAGCACTCGCTTGAGAACAATGCTTCGATATTTCTTGATCAACTTCGAAGAGATTGGAAAAATCCCACAATCCAATATATATAAGCCAAGAGTGATCAAATCCAAAATAGAAAACCAACATGGAGTAGAAATTGGAAACAAAGTCCAAAATTGAGACTTTCATTTTTATTCTTCCCAATCAACAACATGGTGCACAATAAGATAAGCCACATGAAAGTCCAAATTCGGTTAGCAAAATTATGCCCAAGTTGACCGACCAAATTTCTGTCCAATTAAAGCTCACATTGGACTTTCCAATAATAGTCCAAAAGCAATTAGAATATAAATCTATTATAGTATTTATTTCTCTATTTTCTTGGCCGATTCCAATTTGATATCAAGAAAGATCCAATTAAACTTTATCGCCAAAATACGAAATATGTATCTTCATGGCACAAATTCAGATGTTCACAAACAACAATTCACCTTGGGTCAAGATTCATATATCGTGCTCAAGCTCGACATATTTTAACTAGAGGTGGCAATATGGGTCATAAACCCATATCATAACCCATTTTTAGTTAAATGGGTCATATATGGGTCAAGTGAAAGTTAAATATGGGTCAAAAATGGGTTTGAGAAAATAAAGCACAAAACTAAATGGGTTATTACTAATAACTCATTGATAACCCCATTTAGACCCACTTTCAAGTTTCAACCCATGGCCATGACTTCTTTAATTTTATAAAATGTTTTTTTATAAAAAATCCAAATTATATTATTTTTATATTTCAATTTTTTTTTCTTTTCTTTTTTTTTTTTTTTCTTCCTCCCTTAGCCGATCGCCGGCGGGCGCGGCCGGCCGCCGGCCGGCGACTGAGACCAAGCGAGATCGAGCTCGCCGGCGTCGGGCGAGGCTCGATCTCGCCGAACCCGAGGCCGAGCCTCGCCGGATCTGGCGAGGTCGAGGCCTCGCCCGGTCGTCGGCGAGGCCGAGCCTCGCCGGATCCGGCGAGTCTCGGCCTCACCGGCGTCGGGCGAGGCCTCGGCCTCGCCCGGATCTAGATCGAGCCTCGCTCGACGCCGGCGAGGCTCGATCTCGCCGGATCCGGCGAGGCTCGGCCTCGCCGACGACTAACAAGGCTCGAGCTCGCCGGTGTTGGGCGGGGCCTCGGCCTCGCCGGTTCGGCGAGATCGAGCCCGCCCGACGCCGGCGAGCTTGATCTCGCCCCGTGGCCGGTCGCCGGCCGTCATCGTGGCCGGTGGCCGGCAAGAAAAAAAAAAAAAAAAAAAAAAAATAATTATTAAAAAATAAAAATTATATTTAAAATAAAAATATTTTTAAAAAATAAAAAATTTATATTTTAAAAAATAAAATCGAAAATATTTTTTTAAAATAAAATTATATTTTAAAAAATAAAAATTCGATTTTTTAAAAATATTTTAAAAAAGAATTATAAAAAATTTCATTAAATTTGTATTGCATAAAAATGTTTTAACAATACTTTTTATACTTTTTTTTTTACAAAAAAATCATAAAAATGAGCTTTTTAGGTTTAGTTAAAAAATTTTCATATTATAGTTTTTAGTTATTCAATAGTATGTTGACTTCAAATAAGAGAAGCATGTGCATAGTCTAATTATTTATAAATATTTCAATTTATAGGTTTTTTTTTTAACTTTTTATTTTATTTTATTTACTATTTTGAATTTAATTTGAAGTTTTAATCCAATTAGCATATAGTAGAAGTAGGTTTTCCTAGAATATTAATAAGTTTTAGCAATACGGGTCGGGTCGGGTATGAGTCGGGTACGGGTCGGGTCGGGTATGGGTCGCTAGATTTCTGTTCTGAAATATGGGTGAAAAACGGGTTAAATGGGTCAAATATGGGTTGGCCCATTTTCGACCCGACCCATACCCGACCCGACCCACCCATTTGCCACCTCTAATTTTAACACAGGTGATAGGGAAGGCTCCACTGTTCTGGAAGCTGATTACGTATGGAGTATCATCCTGATCTTCGGAGCGATCCCGGCCACTATGACCTACTACTGGCGAATGAAGATGCTTGAGACCGCTCATTACACTGCTCTAGTGGCCAAGAAAGTGAAGTAAGCGGCAACCACCGACATGGCTAAGGTGTTGAACGTCGACCTTGAGGCCTAGGAAGAGAAGGTGGAAAGGATTGCGCAAGAGAGATCCAACAACTTCGGCTTGTTCAGCAGAGAATTCTCTGTCTGGTGGCACAACGAACGTTGTGGCATTCCGAAGTTGGTGAAGAAGATGGTCACCGAGTACATGATCACGAAGCCAATGTGGTTTGGCTTCAGGGTCCAGTATCTGCTGACACCTTCCCCTGAGCAGCATACAATAACCCAAAGGTCCCGATGATCGCCCCTGCCTTTCCACAAGCTGCTGATATGCTGTGGCAAGTCGACCAGAGCCTCGTGGGGAAAATCTCCGCTGGCACAACGAACGTTGTGGCATTGGGCCCAAAGTTGGCGAAGAAGAAGGTCAATGAGTACATGATTACGAAGCCCTGTGGTTTTGCTTTAGGTTCTAGTGATGGTAAGGGATCCTAGCGCGAACATGAATTCGGTCATGAAGAAGAAGCGCATCAATTTGCGCTTGCGAACACTTACCATCACTGGACCCTGAAGCCAGACCACATTGGCTTCATGGTCATGTAATCGCTGACCTTCTTTGCCAACTTCGGGCCCAATGCCACAACGTACGTTGTGCCAGCAGAGATTTTCCCTGCGAGGCTCCCATCGACTTGCCAAGGCATATCAGCAGCTTGTGGAAAGGCAGGGGCGATCATCGGGGCCTTTGGGTTTTTGTACGCTGCTCAAGGGAAGGTGTTAGCAGATAGAGACGCCACCAGGCATTAAGGTCAATAACTCGTTGATCATGCTCGGCGTGATCAACTTCTGAGGGATGTTGTTCACTCTGTTAGTCCCTGAATCGAAAGGAAAGTCGCTTCAGGAGCTCACGGGGGGAAAATGAGGTCGAGCCCGATCAGGCCCAGCAGCCTCAGGAGGTGTCGGCTGCTAGAACAGTCCCATAATGATTTCAACTCCTAAGTGACTTCATGTTGAAGAATGAAGAAGTAGAAATTGAGTGCTCAAGAAACTTCCTGTGTTGCTGAATTTTGTGGAATCCCTTGCACGATAAATAAGTTTAGCATTTTTTTTTTTGGTCAGAAATAAGTTTAGCGTTAAACAGTAGAAGATGTGTATAGGAAGCTCATAAATGATACATGAGTGGTTTGGTTCACACTTTTTCAATCTTGGCATTTCCACTTTTATTTTCTGATGCCTAGCAGATGCTGATTCACATTTTTATGACACTGTATGTTTGTTAGAACATCGGAAAAGGTAACACAAAATGAACCAGCATCCGAATTCAGTACTATGCCATTGAGGCACATTTTTTCGGTAATTAGACCTTTGCTCATCATTGGCATACCTCTGCAGATTAAATCCTAAAAACCCCAACTAACAGACTGAAATAGCTCGAAACTAGGAAAGAATACAAAGAAATGTCGATCATGTTTTTGGCAAACTAAAGTTGGAGCCGAAATTAATCTGGATTCGTTAGTTTTACTCGTGAATTTTTCATCAACCCAAACTAAGGATGAAATCCGCCAAGTTCTTAAATTGTCCGATTAGCTGCATTGTTGTCGATTGTTCAAGGCCTGTGGATCATCTGCTTTCCCCATTCAAATTCTCAAATTCTTCTTGCAGTTCTGGAATCTAAATAGAAATAATTTCTGGAAGAGAAATAAATTTTTATTTCTATTTACGGACGAGTTTACAGCAAAAATAATCAAGCTGATAACGACACAAAATTTCTACTTTAAAAATAGAAATTCGTTTGATAACGACGCCTTGAAAATTTTTCCTTTCGGACGGCGGTGGCGGCAGACCGGCGACCTTTAATATAAAAAATAAAAATAAAAATGACTTATTAACAAAAGAAATAAAGAAATAAAATAAAATAAAATAAATCATAAAAAATAAAATAAGAATATCATTTTATTTTAAAATTAAAATATCCTTAAAAATAAATTTATTTTATTTATTCTATTTTATTTTATTTTACGAATAAATTTATTTTAAATTGAATAAAAAAATAAAAATAAAAATAAAAATAAATTTATTTGGCAAAACACTCAAGACAAATAAAAATAAATTTATTAAATTTATTTTTAATAAAAATAATTTATTTTTATTTATCATAAATAAATTATTTTTAATAAATTTAATAAATTTATTTTTAATAAACTAAAAATAAAATGATAAATAAAAATAATTTATTTATTTTTAATAAATTTATTTTTAATTTATTTTAATAAAATTATTTTTATTTTTAAATGAATAAAATAAATATTTTTATTTTTATTTTTAATAAAATGATATTTAATTAAATTTATTTTTAATAAATAAATTTATGTCGATTGAATTTATTTATTAAAAATAAAAATAATATTTATAATAAAAATTTAAAATTTAAAATAAAAATGAATAAATGATATTTTATAATAATTTTTATTTTTAAAATGATATTTATTTATTTTTAAGGATTTTTTTAATTTATTCGTAAAATAAATATTTATTCGTAAAAATAAAAATAAATATCATTTTATTTGTTCGAATAAATTTCATTTAAAAAGTGATATTTATAAAAATAATTTATTTGGCGACTAGCGGCGGCGGCGGCGCGGGCGATCGACGACCGACGGATGGTGGTCGGCGCGAACGGATGAAGGGCCGATTGACGAACGATGAGAAAAATTTTTATTTCTCATTTTTGTTCCAAAATTAGAAATAGAAAATTTCAACTTCGATTTTTATTCCAAACCTATTTCTTGAATAGAAATCTATTCCGAAAATAGAAAAACGGAATAAGTTTATCAAACGGTTTATTCCAAAACAGTGCCTGAATAGAAAAATTGTTCACATGAAATTATCGTTATCATGCACCCCTAAGCTGACTTGATGTCTTATCCCTCGGATTCCATAAAGGCGAAAAGGGTGCTTTAAATTTCTAAGAAAATTCAATGCTACTTGATCCTGAAGATGTGAAATTGCACCTTTGCTTTTGTCGCACCGAAACATCTCAGCAAAACATGATGAAGTAGACCATCATTGACCTACTGAGATGATGTGCTTGGACAAAACAAGTCAACACAAGGATGTTTTCGCTCACGGCAGTTTCTTGCTTCTCACCCTTTCTTTCTTTCTATCTTTTTGATTCCTTCTTACCCACAAAAAGAACATTGCGCACAGACAAATTGATCAACGTAAGCGATGTGACATCCCCACCAAAGAGAAGAGAAAGAACTTCCATTAGGTCCAAAGCCACAACACCATCACTCACATTACTTAACTGCCTAAGTCAAGATTGCAAGAAACACTCGCAT
This sequence comes from Eucalyptus marginata, assembly GCA_014182565.1. Lineage (NCBI taxonomy): Eukaryota > Viridiplantae > Streptophyta > Magnoliopsida > Myrtales > Myrtaceae > Eucalyptus > Eucalyptus marginata. The sequence goes on from CM024586.1 coordinate 24,389,423, forward strand.
CCCTTAAACATGATGCATAATGTCTCTTCTCATCCTGTGGACTCCACATGGTGGATAACTCTACATTTGTTTCGCTGGCGCAGCAAAGACGGCAGATTCGAAGAGTCCCATCCGTCTGCTACAAAAGATCTTTTTTTATTTCCATTCCGCTAGCTGGTATTGATTGCTCTATGCGCTTTTAGGGAGGAAGTCGACAATGGGCCATACCTGTATACTTGAATGCACGGTCAGTTCATTGGTTCATCTCTTTGTAACCAGCTTGGCAGATTCTTCGCAAAGCTCTCGGACTCGAGAATGACGCTGACACCTTATTGTCTTCGTTAATGGTTACTCTTCGCTTCAAGTTGCTGGCAAGATGTCCGAGAATATATGACAACGACAATATTTTGTTCTTGCACACTGCTATTAACGTAGTACAGTGACGTATGTTTATGGGGTTTCGCCCTTTTTTTAAATTTCTTCTGTGCCCACTAAGGATGATCGGTGCCTGGTCCACTTTAATCCCACACCAGGTGCGGAAATCGGACCAGAGGACCAGTTTTTGGGCGGTCAATGGAACCGGTTGATTTCAAAGGAGAGAATGCCTCCAACTCCGTGAGAGATAAAGGAGATCAAGAGAAAGGGAAAGACCAAAAAGGAGAGTAAGTGTAATCATCAACGAGTAAAAAGGAAAGGTAAAAATATGAGAGGAGGTACGTGTGAGACATTTACAAAATAAAATAAATAAATAAAAATAATCGATTTGATTTGGCCAAGTTCTTCCTTGGGATCGGGAACCAAACTGCCCAAATACTGATTCAACTTTTAGGAACTTAGAATCAAACCACAAATCCCAAAAATCGAACCAAATTGGCTGATTTGGTCAATCCGTCTTGCTCACCCCTAATTCCTACGTCATAATTATATAATGATCTCTCAAGGCCGTCTCCTCATTAGAATTGTGTTTTGCTTTCTTGGATAGTTCTTTTGGAAGAAGTTTCTCTTGCAATTTTCTTATTTTGGTTCCCTCTTAGATTTCTTTTTCTCTCTCAATAATTTACATCAATCTAATCTTCTCTCGAAATTTTTATTTGCTTTTACTTCCTGCCGTCTCACTTTCCTATACGGAAAAGATCTATGGGATGTTTTATCCACCGGAGCCAATAATTCATATGAACAAAAGGATGCTTGCATGATTAATTATGACCTGTTTGTTAATACTTCTTGTTTCTGTTTATAAACAAAATTTTTGTTTTTTTGTTCCAGGGAACAAAAAAAGAACAGAAACACGTTTGTTTGCGTTTTTGTTCCAAATCTATTTTTTTGTTCCCAAGAACACTTTTGGAACAAAAACAAGAAATAAGAAAAACGTGTTTCTTGTTTCTGGAATAAAATTTAAGAACAGATTTTCTCTCTCCTCTCTTTTTCTTCTCCTTTTTTTCTTCTTTTCTTTTTCTTTTTTCTTTGACCGGTCACCGGCCTCGGCCATGGCCGACGACCGGCCGTCGAGGGCCGGTGACCTCGCCGGAGCGTTGCCGGCCCCGGCGAGGCCGAGCGTCGCCGAGCCTCGCCCAACCACGGCGAGGCTCGGCCTCGCCGGGGGCCGGCAAGCCTCGCCGTGGCTGGGCGAGGCCACCGGCCCTCGTCGGTCGGTCGCCGACCATGGCCGAGGCCGACGACGGCTGGCCAAAAGAAGAAAAAAAGAAAAAAGAAAAAGAAAGAAAATAAAGAAAATAAAAATAAAAATATTTAAAAATTAAAAGAAACAAAAAAGAATACAAATTTACCAAACGTGTTTCTGTTCATTTTTTATTCCCGGAACAAGTTTACCAAACGCGTTTTTTTGTTCAAAAATTGTTCCCTGGAACAGAAACACTTTTTTTCTATTTCTATTCACTGGAACAATTTTTAAACAGAAATGTTACCAAACGCACTCTTAGTAAATATATGGACGGTGGATTTTTGTTAAGATATTTATAGATACATCAGCAAGATAGTGGATATTCATCCCAGACATTACTGACTCATGCCCGTTCGACTTAAAATTGGAGTTTGCCGATGGAGTGTCACTTCATTCATGCCTTCTTTTCCATCTCTTTTTGTCCCATGAAATTCATTTTGGATTGATGGATTTTAAACCAATAAATTACCAGTTCGGTTGGGACCGTGTTGAATGAAAATAAGAGACACAAGAAATTGTAAGACGCGAAGGAAACTGGAAATTACGAGTGGATAGTCTAAAGATTGGGATCCACATTTTGGTCATGTTAAAAATAATGTATTTTATCTACCATGTGCCTAGTCTAATTGTTGTACTTTAGCTGGTACGTCCATGATGGGGTGCGATTGGACGCACCGTTTCAAGTTGAAACGTTACGATGGAAAGACATTAATGGAGGGGTATGAAGGGAGACGTATATAAGCCTCCCGAACACAACCGTTGGAAAGGTTGTCAGATCATTTGCACCAAAATCTCTCTCCATTTCCATCGTCAAATAAGAAGGCATTCCATTTCAATTTTGCAAGAACGGTTTGCATTTACGCCGTGGAAATCGGGTGCTTTCCTCGTGATCGCATCCAGACCAACGTGAGGTAGTGTTGTTCGTGATTGATTCGCAATTCAACGTTCGTTCCGGGGCTATTTGCTGTTTGCGCATCGAAATCAGGTAAGTCGTCTTCCGCCGACTAGATTTCCAACATTGGTATTAGAGCCCGGTCGTGATTTCTGCCTTATTTTTCATTGAGTTTTCTCATTTACCATTTGATATTGAGATCAAGAGATTGTATTCTACAATGTTTGGATGTCTAATGGTCGGAATTGCCATCTGAGAAACTCAAAATCGAACCGAAGCGAAGAACGGATTAGGGGTCGCGTACACCCGTACGGTTTTGGCCATTTTTCGAAATAACTTTTTGGTCAAAAATAATTTTTGAATATACATGGTGAAAGATCTCATCGAGACGAGTCCAACGGTGGGTCGAGCGCCGCCGTACGACGCCGCACGTGCCCACACGCGCGGCCAGAAGCCGCTGTGCGTGGGTGACACGCGCCTGAAGCGCTGGCTTGGCCAGTGTGTGCGCCACACGCGCCGGTCCGCAAACCGGCGGGTGCGCGTCACGCGCCAGTCGGCGAACCAGCGCGTGGTGACGTCATCCAACGGTCGGTAACCGTTGGGATGACGTCATTGATGACGTCACCACCGGCGGTAGTTGGCCGGCCGGTCACCAGCCGGCGACCCGACCCGACCCGACCCGTTGACTTGACCCGACCCATTGACCGTTGACCCGACCCGTTGACCGTTGACCGGTCAACGGTCGGATCGGGCCAACGGTCGGTCGTCGGGTCGGTGGGGCCGGACCAGCCGAGCCTTTTGGCTCAGCGCGTGCGCCACATGCGCCGCTCACTCGAGGCGGCGCGTGGGGGCGCGTGCACGGTCCGATTGGAGCGTGGTCGGTGGCGTTGGGTTCGTATGGATGTCCCCTACACTATGGTATAATTATTTTTCATTTTTGGATTTTATAAATGTATGAAAATGTGTAGGGAATGTACCCGTAATTTTTGGGGTTTAATGCATAGTTTATTCATTTGTAGCTTGTATTTTCTTGTGGTTTAGGAAATACAGTAGCTAGCTTGTGTGAAAATGATGTCATATATGCTGTGTAGAGCTTGGTTCGATGATATCATGTATATAGTTTAATATAATTGCAATTTTCAAGTTGCTAGAAAATTCGAACAATGGTAGGAAATCCATTACATGTTGGATTGTGATTTATGATTTGAGTTGCTGCATGATTGTTATTTGTATATTGGTTTACATCATGCTATGTTTTTGTGTTAATGGAAAAATGTAGAAATTACATGAGGTCATGTAATTATTTTTCCTAGTGGGAGTTTGTAGGTTGGTAGAATTCGAAAGAGTTCTCACCTAGAATTCAAAATTTGTACAAATTAAACTAATTAATGATAATAGAACAATCGTACTTAGAAGTTGATTGGGAACATAGTGAACTTTTGTTTCTGTGTCTATTGTTGAATTATTATTATTTTAGTTTGTTTTTGTTGCAAATTAGATATGTGTGTTACTCTGAAAAATGTGCTAGTATTGATTCTGCGTCTATTATGTCAATGTGTTATAGAAATTGATTATGGCATCGCCATCCAAGACCATTGTGGCTGACCTCAATAAAGGTGAGAAGCTGAACGGTGACAATTATGATATTTGGCACCGAAAAGTTCAGACATCCTTGAGGAGCAAGAGGTTTTGGAAACCCTCAACCACACCATGGATGAACCCGAGCATGGAACTTCAGCTCAACACGGGAGAGATCTGGAAGCTTATCAAGCTTGGAAAAAGAAGAATAGCATTGCTCGCATCACGTTGCTGAGCTGTATGCAGGATGATCTCATGTGTGAGTTTGAAAGTTATGATAAAGCTCATATAATGTGGGTTGCCTTGAAAGATAAGTTTGGGGGTACATCTGCCACTAAGCTGAGAAGACTCACCATCAAGTTTGACACATACCGAAAGCGCCCAAATATAACGATGAGACAGCATCTTCGGGAGATGTCAACTATGATTCGTGAGCTGAAGTCGGCAGTCACTCCTTGCGATGAACAGCGAGTTCGAGGCTGTTATAAGGTCTTTTCCCGACAATTGGGAGCATATGAAGATCAATATGACGCACAATGAGAATATTGTCACTTTTGATGATATAGCACGTCATTTGGAATTAGAGGATGAGCGCCTAGAGGCTGCGAGATCCTCTACTCATGCTATGTTGCTGAATCGAGTTCGCGCAAAGCTTCGGCTTCAAGCGCAAAAGGAATTCTCAATTCAACAACAAAGGGAAGAAGACGATCGGCACCTAAAAGGGCTAAGACCTTCCAACGCAAGAAGCGTGGTAGGAAGAAGGACAAGGCCAAGATGAAGTGCTATAATTGTGGCAAGATGGGTCACTTTGCTCGTGAATGCACTGAGCTGAAAGAGGTACTCTATTACTCCATTACTTTAAGTAATGCTTTTGTTTCTAGTACTGTAATGATTGATGAATCTCATCCAATGTGGACTATAGACTCAGGAGCAACAGACCACGTAGCTAGAGACCAAGAAGCATTTGTGGAGTATCGTCGGATACAGCCTGGAAGAAGATGGATATATGTTGGGAATAACTCAAGAGTTGAAGTGAAGGGTATCGGCACATGTAAATTACTTTTATGTGGTGGTCGAAGCCTATTCCTACATGATGTCCTCTATGCTCGGATATTCGACGAAACTTGGTCTCTCGTAGTTATTCTTCTTAGCCTAGGTTATGTTTTAAATTTTCATGGTGATTGTGTTGACATTTTGTATGGAACAGTTTATTATGGTTCAGGTCATGTATTGAATGGTTTTATGGTGTTAGACATTGACTATGATCAGTACAATGTTAATGTTAACGGTTGTTTTTCTTTAATTGCATCTTCTAGTAATGTTGAGATTGATGCAAATACTTGGCATGCTAGATTAGGTCACATTGGGTTGTAAAGAAAGCAAAGATTAGCTAGAGAAGGCCTTTTAGGGTCACTCACTAATGTTGATCTACCCGTATGTGAACATTGTCTAGCGGGAAAAGCAACTAGAAAACCATTCGGTAAAGGGACTAGAGCTGAATTTCCATTGCAACTCATACATTCTGACATTTGTGGTCCTTTGAATGTGAGGGCGAGGCATGGAGCCTCATATTTCATTACTTTCATAGATGACTTCACGCGTTTCGGTTATGTCTTTCTCGATCTCCCATAAGTCCGAAGCATTAGAATGCTTTAGACGATATATAACGATGGTAGAGAATCGGTTGAACAAAACAATAAAGGCATTGAGAACCGATCGCGGACGTGAGTATCTATCGGAGCAATTCAAGGCTCTTTGTGATGAAAAGGGAATTGTACGACAATTGACTATTCCTAATATTCCACAACAAAATGTGGTAGCTGAGAGAAGGAATAGAACCCTATTGGAAATGGTTAGGTCTATGATGGCGCAAGCAAATTTACCTATCTCTTTTTGGGGAGATGCATTATTGACTACTGCCTATGTACTTAACCGAGTGCCCTCAAAATCGATCACTTCCACCCCTTATGAATTATGGACTGGTAGAAAACCAGACTTAAGTAGTCTACGTCCATGGGGATGTGCAGCTTATGTTCATGAATCTTCCCATAAATATGGCAAATTAGGCCCTAGAGGGAAGAAATGTATCTTTATAAGATATTCTGAACACTCCAAAGGGTATGTGTTCATAGGTGAACAAGTTGATGGGAGTGTAACCGAAAAGGAATCACGAGATGTCACGTTCTTGGAGAACGATTTTCCTAGTAGAGGTGAGATTGATAAGGATTTCCAATTATATGAAATGGAAGATCCTAATAATACACCCACTAATGTTATGGAGAAAAATGAAGATTTACCTCAACATGAAAGACCTAGTGGGAGTGTTGCATCGTATGGCAAATTGAATTCAAGAGAAATTCAGTTGCGTAAAAGTAATCGTAAAAGTATTCATCGTCGTCGTTTTGATATTGAAGGGGAAGCATTTATGATTGCTCATAAAGATGATGCCGAGCCTAAGACTGTTCAAGAGGCTCTCTCATCCTCGATAAGGAAGAATGGAGAAAAGCTTTGGAAGACGAGATGGAGTCAATGAGGACAAATCATGTCTGGACTTGGTTGATCTACCACCCAATCGTAAGGCCATTGGAAACAAATGGATCTTTAAGATTAAGCAAAGGGCGGATGGATCCATTGAAAAGTATAAAGCTCGTCTTGTGGCGAAAGGTTATACTCAACAAGAGAGTATAGACTATGAGAAAACCTTTTCACCAGTTGTAAGGTTTGCCTCAATACGCCTTATTCTAGCCATCGTTGCACGTTTGGACCTTGAATTACATCAAATGGATGTAAAGATGGCATTTCTCAATGGAGAACTAGATGAGGAAATTTATATGAAACAACCAATAGGTTTCATAGCTAAAGGTCAAGAGCATAAAGTTTGCAAACTTCATCGCTTAATATATGGCCTTAAGCAATCATCTAGACAGTGGTATCTTCGTTTTCATCGAGCCATAACAACTTTTGGTTTCACGATGATCGAAGAAGATCACTGTGTATATGTCAAGCGGTCCGAAGATAAATTTGTGATTTTATCGCTTTATGTGGACGATATTCTGTTGGCTGGAAATGACAAGGTTATGGTAATCACCATAAAAGAATGGTTGTCCTCCAATTTTGAAATGAAGGACATGGTAGAAGCTGCTTATATATTAGGAGTTAAGATCGAGAGAGATCGATCAAGGAAACTCCTTACTTTATCACAAGAGTCTTATATTATGAAGATTCTTGATCGTTTCAATATGCAGCACTGTAATCCCATTGATACCCCTGTCATGCAAGGTGAAGGCCTAAGTACTAAGATGTGTCCTAAGACTCCAGAAGAAATTAAAATGATGGAAATTGTTCCTTACGCTAGTGTAATCGGAAGTTTGATGTATGCTATGATGTGTACTCGACCCGACATATGTTATGCCGTGGGATTGGTGAGCCGATTTCAATCAAATCCCGGTCAAGCACATTGGAAAGCAGTGAAGAGGATCCTGAGATACTTGAAGAGCACCATGGACTATTGACTTTGTTACCAAGGGAATGATTTATGCCTATTAGGTTATTCAGATGCTGATTGGGGTGGAGACCTAGATGAGCGTAAATCGACTTCTGGATATGCATTCTTGCTCAATGGAGGTGCAATTTCTTGGAATAGCAAGAAACAGACATGCACAGCCTTGTCTAATATGGAGGCTGAATTTATTGCGTGTTCTGCCGTAGTGCAAGAAGCAGTATGGCTAAAACGTTTCTTTGAAAATTTAGCCACTGTCACTGAGATTCCAAGACCGGTGACAGTTTATTGCGATAGTCAAGCAGCCATTGCCTATGTGAAAGATCCCAAGTATCATGGAAGGACGAAGCACATTGACATAAAGAATAACTTCATCAGAGATATTATAGTGCAGAAAGAAGTGATTCTACAATACATTTCAACCAATAGAATAGTTGCTGATCCATTTACGAAGGCTATTCCTAGAGACATATTCTTGACCCACAGGATGTCACTAGGTTTGCGTAGAATGTGATATGTGTTATTGTAGAGGATCATTGTTTTATGTATTTATGGACATATGTATTGTACTTGTTTATTTATTAATGACTTGATGTTTTATCAAGAAGTACAAATCCATTATGAGACTAGCACAAGCACACATATATTATTGGAAAGTATGTCAGCAGGTAATGATTGGCTCACTCACACAAGCAGTCGCCTCAAGTGCTATAGTTAGCACGTTGAGATGAGACGTTATGTACAAATAAATGCTGAAGAGCAAGTCTGGTACATAAAATATGTCGCCTTGATTGGAGTCAAGATGAGGTCTGTGATTTGTTTATAATAAGACCGAACATGATAATCCCACAATCATGTATGCCTGTAAGATGCCGGATGCGAATACTTAATTGGGCGCTATAGAAAGCGAGCCAATATAGCACTCGAGCTAAACATGAGTACGTGAGAAGCACGTGGCTATGTTTAGGCTAAGATCCGTATAATGGATATATTTAAGAAATGACATACGCTCTTATAGAAAGAGAAATCCACTATAGCATGTAATTCATACTACATGTGCATTGTTCGACCGACAAGGGAATGTGAGTAAAATTATCCCTATTTACTCATCGTGTGAGCCCTTGAGGTAATCTATAATTTACCTCAATTTGTGCCCTATGTTACTTCTGACTATGTTCTCGAAATGAAATATCAATGTTGCTACTTTAGCATGTTACGGGCGGTCATGAATAGATATGGCCTATGGGACGTGTCTAGGAAAGCAGTTGTTCTAAGATTGAGAGAGACATGAGTGCGAAGGAAGACTATTGTTGTTTTACATCTATCACATGTATTTACTGGTCGACCAATTATATCGCCTTATGTGGTTGCGAATATAATTGTAAATACATGATGTTTTGAGGATAATCAAGTATAGCCTTTAAGGGATAGGTATACTTGTATTGATGTAACAAAATATGTCTAGGGCACTGTGAGACATCAATTGTTTATTTCTTTTCTGGGGTTGTAGCCATTATGTCATCCCTAACAGGTGCATAATTTGAGCTCTCAAGTGCAGGTGTACTCACTGGTCGCACGGCTTACTTGCTAGTATGAATTGTTCTGTAAAGTTGATGAATGTTGAATGCCTTGCCTTATATTCTTGATAGAGCGCTATCAAGCCCATCATGTCCGAGTGGGAGATGTTGTACTTTAGCTGGTACGTCCATGATGGGGTGCGATTGGACGCACCATTTCAAGTTGAAACGTTACGATGGAAAGACATTAATGGAGGGGTACGAAGGGAGAAGTATATAAGCCTCCCGAACACAACCGTTGGAAAGGTTGTCAAATCATTTGCACCAAAATTTCTCTCCATTTCCATCGTCAAATAAGAAGGCATTCCATTTCAATTTTGCAAGAACGGTTTGCATTTACGCCGTGGAAATCGGGTGCTTTCCTCGTGATCGCATCCAAACCAACGTGAGGTAGTGTTGTTTGTGATTGATTTGCAATTCAACGTTCGTTCCGGGGCTATTTGCTGTTTGCGCATCGGAATCAGGTAAGTCGTCTTCCGCCGACTAGATTTCCAACACTAATAATGCGCATAGGATTGAGTAAATAGCACAATTTATAGATAATATTGATTTGATGCGATCCAAAGAATCCTCCCACTTGGGTTAGGGCTTAGGCTTATTTAGAAAGCGCAACCTACTACCGATCTGGCTAAAGTTCCTCAATAGGGAAGTTGGATCCATTCATCCATGCATGAATCGACTTGATGGCATTATTTCACTAAAGCTAAGCATGGTAGTGCACGGTTGGACGGTTTGACGGTTTTAGAAATTTGATAATGCTTTGCTAGCTAAGTTGGCCTCGAGGTTATCTAGAGGCATGCGGCCTCGCTAGTAAAGGGATTGGGGGATGGGGCCAGAGTGTATGAAGTTCGCAGTTCGATCTTCGCAAGTAACTTACGCACGTGTAAATAGAAAAGAGAACTAAGCAAAAAACAAAAGGTTGGCCCTGAGGTTCGTCCATTCACCTAATGCATTATGGGTGTCGGGTGAAAATTTCTTTTTATTATTTTCTGTCTCCTACATGATATTTTTTTATTACTTTCTTCTCTTAAATTAAATTTGGGAGAAACAAACTTAGGCGACCTCGCTCACCCTCGCCTAGGACTAGCAAGGCCTTACTTGGGGTTGGCAAGCCAGCCACCCTCACCTAGGGTTGGCGATGGGCAATGGTGGCACCCCATAGGTGAGGCTCCTAGCAATTCTTTTTATTTTTTTTTTCCGGTTTCATTTTTTAAAAGAAAATTTCCCTTTTTCATATTTTTAAAATCTAATTTAAGTAATATTTTGAGAAGAGAATAAAAAATACCTTGTAGAAGAGAGAAAATAATTAAAAAATGTTACATCCGCATTTTCCATTAGCTAAATCGATGATGTTAATAGGAATACTTGATCGCATTAATTTAACAAATTTTAGGACTTTATTACATTTTTTAGAAGTTTTGAGAATAAATTGCAATTTTGTAATAAGTTTTAGGAACTTCTAGTGCCTTCTTAAATTTTTATATAGATTGAAGTTTAGGCCCCAAACCTGGACATCACCAGATCAGTTTAATTCAATCTTGGCCTTTTCTTGTAGGACCGAGCCCAATCTACTCGGGCGGGGCCAAAAAATATCTTGTGGCTTGACCCATCTGGCCTGTGCTCACCCATTAACCACATGAAGAAAGAATTCTAGCGTTAAAGGTTAGTCAACTGATCGATACGGAGAGGGGGTATTTGCCCAAAATGGCTATCTTGAGCAGACCCTTGACTTTTAGAAGGAATCAAGGTTAGCTGGTGTGGCCTTATGTGCATAGCAGGAGATAAATTCTGAAATCTGCATATTGCTTCAAGAGCTGACTGAGAATCTACCATATAAGGTCCTTTTCTTCTAGTTTTATTGATGGGAACCTCTGGAAATGGATTGGGGCCATCGATTGGTCTTAAATTCAATCATTCATCCGAAGAGTCCAGTCTAACACTATGGCCTGTGTGTGTTCGGATTCGTGGAAAGGGAAACAAGGTTGTGTTTCAAGACTGTTTGCAAGGGCAATGGTCTTGATCAGTAGAATCAAGAAGGCCATAAGGGAGTGTACTCAAGCAAGAGCATTGTTAGGATATATGTGTGAGTAAGCTGTGTTATAGAAATCCCACATCAGAGAATTGATGTGGTGTTGAGTAAATTTTTAAATAAAGTGAGTTCAATTGAATATATTGACAAGTTCGGACTTAAGCTCTCTCTTGATAATCTCCTCGGGCGAAAGGTATCATGCTTTCGTTGTGCACTCCCAACAAACATTATGCTAATGGGAAAGGAATCAACAACAAAAGTGACAAGGCCAATGTCAAACACCTTAGAGATCAACTGCGATGGAGCTTTTGAGCGTAAACATAAGGAGACAGCGTAGGTGTTGCCGTTGGAGACCACCACGAAGAGATTGTTGTCGGAATTGGCAGGTCAGTTTATGATGCTGATGTGGAGGCTACATAGGCTTGGCAATTTGACAAGGCTTACTATTTGCTGGGGGCAAAGGGTTACAACATATTGCACTGGTGTTGGCACCAGAATTTGGCAGGGGGAATGCGAGAAAAGCGTCTAATATCAGCACAGCCAGATGGAAAACAAGAGAGGAGCCTTGACCGGTGGGAATGATCAATCTACATAGAACATCAAGGAAGGGCTGTGCCACAATGTGAGAAGCGGCTGGAAATGATTTTCTGAAGCTGAGGCTGTACCCTCCATCATTGACGAAGGCAGCTTTTCTTGGTATGAAAATCGATCGCCCGATTCTATTGTACCTTGCTAGAAATGGAAAAACAGCTTCGTTTTCAATTTTATAAGACTGAGCTTGTGATCTCAGCGACGGACTTGGCCAGGACGGCGTTCGGACCTGATGAGTTGGTGGAGCAAATTGTTGCTAAATTCAAACAAACTAGGACCAGTTGTTACATTTCTTTTGCATTTGATTTTCCTTAACATGAAGGATATCCCACCATGAATCGGGTCGTTTTCTTTGTACGTACTATGGTCTATAGATGAATTTCACTATCTATTGGCCAAACAAAATTTGTCCTCCTTCGCCGATTAGAATTACGGGTTTTACGCTCCGTTGATGCCGTTCGTGAGTTAAAAGAGTGAGTAAAGATAGGGGTTTTGGGTTCTTCAAGCGCCCTAGATCATATGTCGCTGGTCATTACACTATACAGCCACCCTTAAGCGACCAACATCTCCTACTTTGGCGACGATAGACTTGATCTTGCACTTTTCATCCTTATATTTATGACAGGACAAGTATGATCAGATCTGGGAAAATTAATAAAACATTTAATCGTAAAATTGAATCTCAATTTTCTACCAAAAGTTATGATTGAAAATACAAATTTGTTTTATAAATAAATGAATATCAAAGGGATTTTTTTTTTAAAGTAATAATATGAAACGTTGACTTTTTAGGTTTCATATTTCCTTTTTTAAGACATGATTCGACGACTACCAGCTGATGCTTTGTAGTAGTGATCAACTAGGAACGCTAATTGCGATCCACGACGATCAAAATGGCAAACCAACAAGGTCTGATCATCACATTGCTTATCATATCCCATTTGACTATCGCCACACGGTCTGATTCGCTTGAATTGGAATGTGAAATGCGAAGGTTGGACTTTTCATTAATTCTATTTTTGGAAGAGTGTATAAGTTCTATGACTTATCATGAATATGTGATTAAATCTTAAATTTTTCAAAAAAAAAAAATACCATGAAGTTTTAAATCTTGTTAAATTTGGGACATTTGAGTTTATCTAATTTGACAACTAATCGAACTAACTAAAAATGTTGATATGACATTTCCTTTGAATACTTTTTTAACGCACATGCTGATGTGGAGATAATTAGGTCTTGTTTGATAACGCTTCTCCCCCTCTATTTTCTTGTTCTTTTGTTCCTTGAACTAGAAAAAGAAAATAAATTCATTTAATAACATCAGTTAATTTTTTTCTATTTTCTGAAATAAATTAGTGGCTAGGAATAGATTTTGAACAAAAATAAGAAATAGAAAAACCTACTTCTTTATGACAAAGAGAAAATATGGTCATTTTAGAAAAACAAGTTCAACATAACCTAATGATTGTCTTTACACAAATGACACAAGGTATGGTCTCATGATTCGATCCGAGTCTCTATTTTTGGGAATAAAAAAACTAAAAATAAAAAACTCAAAAATTTAGGAAAAATTTAGAAATTAGATTTTGAATAGTTTTATTAGATTTTAGTGTTAATTGTAGTTTAGAATTAGTTTATTATAAAAAAAATGTGAAAAATATTTTGATGAAAAATTGGATTCGAAATTGAATAAGGTTTTAGAGCTTTACTATATGGATTTTTGAATATCATTTTCTTTTGAAGACAATCTTAGGTCCCGAAAGCTTGGCGAGTCCAAGTAACGTTTGCTCTTCTTCTTATAGCTAAAAAAGCTTAAAAGGTCTTCACACCTATTTATTGTAATGCACAAAAATTTACTGTCAACCTCATCATGTTGTGAGTTATAAACTAGTGAGACTTTCTATTGTCATTGCTAACCATCCATCTTTGACTAATTGTTACGTTGGATTATTTTAAGCCATCTCAGAATATCTTAATCAATTAAATCATTATAAAAGTCTATTTTATCCAAATATGAAATATCAATTCTCCATTGACATTTTTATAATTAAATGAAAAAAAAATGGGAATAGAATTTTTTTGGAGTTGTACCAAATGCATTTATGTTTTTTTTTTTAAATATTTCAAGAATAAAAATTTTATATAGTTATCAAATATGCAAATTATATTCTATTCCCTGAACAAGTTTTTGATCAAAAATATATATTTGATAACGATAAAAAGTTTTTGTTTTTGAAATAGAAATTCATTTGATAACAATATAAAATTTTTCTATTTTGAGTGGCGGTGAGAGGTGGCAAGAGGTAGCTGATGGGCAAGAGGTCAACGACCGTTGTCCAGCAACTAACGTCAGCCACCGGCATTTGGCATCAAGCAGCGATCAACAAGTGGTGAAAGAGTGAATGATAAGAAAATTTTTCCACTCAAAAACTCATATAGAGATTAAAAATAAGAAAAAAATTATTTTCAGAAATAAAAATGTTATCAAACGCACCCTTAAATGCCACATATGGCAATGCTTTACATATGCCAATGCTTTAAAAGTTAGAAACATGAAATACAAAAAGGTAAAGAAAAAAAAGGGAGGATGGACTAAATGAAAAAGCCTAAATTCCTAAAAAAGAAGTGCACATCGCGGCTAGGGATGGGTGAGGGTTCGTGACCCTTGTAGGCCTAGCCTGTGGTTACGCGAGGGTAGATGGCAAAGTAGGGGGCAACGACCCTAAAATCTCCTGTGACGGCATCTCTCCTCTGTTACAGTGTGATTTTCTTTTCTTTTTTAACTTTTCAGCCTCATTTTTTGCATTGATAAAAAGTAGGAGGAAAACCGTAATGTTTTAGTCATTGTTGCGCTTTTTATTAACATAATGGCTATGTAGAAAAACAGTAATAGGAAAACAATCATGTTAGCATTTTTCATTTGCCTAATTGGATAGAGTTAACGAAAGGACTTAATTACATCAATTTGACAAAGTTTAAGATATTATCATACATTTTGAAAGTTTTGAAACTCAATTGTATTTTATATAATTTTATGGATTAATTGTTAATTTTAGAGAGTGTGAGCCACTCCATGTTTAAGAGAAGAGATTAGAAAATATGAAACCGCTTTTGAGCTGATCAATAATATCCTTGCTACCGCAGCATGGCCCACGGAATAAAATGCATGCAAAAGTCAACAATTTGATGACATGATTTGTTGCATAAACAAGCCATCAGATATCGAATTTGCGGCGGTTGAAAAAAAATACAATAATGAACAAAATAAAAAATACCAAATATTGAATTTACATCGTTCACTTGATCAAACCAGCGTTCACGAAAACGCTGCACAGGATTTCCTATTGATCTAGCGGCACAATAGAAACTAAAATCCACTATCTTACAATTACACCTGATAATCCAATAGATCTTATCCCTCACAATTTTTTTTTATGAAATAATCTTTCAATCTAACATATAAATACTCAAAAATCCTTGCATGAGATTTCTACTACCAAACAAAGAACTTGGCGAAATTCCACTGCCGCACAGTTTTTACGCCTCATCATTTCTAGTTCCATCTCGGTTGTTTCTTTTTTCCATGCTTGATTAGTTAATGCTGGTGTAAATTTTAAACCGAAGAACTTAAATAAATATTTTAATTAATTAAGAAAGCGACAAACTAGATTGACATGTTCCCATTTTTTATTTAATGCAGCCAACTCTCTAAACTTGCTAGAGATCGTGTATCGTGCTCCGGATGATGCGGCTGGCTGACCTAAGATCAAATCATTTTTTGTTCTCCAACTTGCCCTTAAAGTTTTCCGTAATTCCTCCATCGACTACTCGTACTTGAGATTGATAAATCAGCGCGGAATTACGTCAGGTTCTTGATTTTTATCATTGTGAACAAAATAGCCATTTAAACGAAAAGTTCTATGCCACTGGTGCAATTATATAATCCGAAGTTTTGTTTGTTGGTGCAAGGACCGGTGGTGCTTTCCCTTCAATGAATCTCGAAATGGGCTTTTCGAATATACAAAATGGTAGGGCAACGGTTGACTTTTGGTAATGTCAACTCTCCAACTTAAGCGTGATGACCGAGTCGGGGGGCGTCCCCGGGAATGTCAATGCATGCAAAGCTCACGACTCTTAGGTCAGTCATTTCGCTTCTGCTGTCCCGATCGAATGAATTCAATCGTTCTCGGATAAGAAATAAGGAAAGGGAAAAGAAGAAAGAACAGTGATAGGATGAGAACAGATGGTACACTAAATGTCACACCTGGACGAGCAATTTCTTGTTTAAATTTGAAATTGCTATACTAGTATTATGACGTCAAGATAACACACGATATCTCTATTACATACAATAATGTTCTGATGAGTGATTTGAACATGGAATAAACGGGGAGGAAAGGAATAATGATAGGTTTTAATCCGCGTACCTCGACATCTAAATGAGCCCTACGTATTTGTTGGAGGTATGCAAGGATCGGACCAAAGACTGTGATCGACATCAATATAAGATTGCAGAGATTATAATTGATAAATTATATTAATCCGTGATTGAATTTGATTTAATGTATCTTCCTTTATTTTTCCTTAGTTAGACATTCATTGTACATTGTACTATAAATAGAAGCTTGTCCAATGTAACATGCACAATCGACTATGCAAAAATTACAAGTTGTTCTCTCATTTTTGGCCAATTCTTCAAACTCTACAGTATCCAAGCAAATTAATATTTTCTTTTCCCAATTGATGTAGAAAGCACTACTTGCCAAATATTTTATGAAGGGCCAGCTAAGAACCCCAAAGTGGAAAGCTCTACGGAAAAGATCAAGTCCTCATATTCTCGAGTTGACTTATTTTTTAATTTTTTTTTATACATATTGAGATAGATTCAGGAGAGGGTATATGCCCTCAAGATGCCCGATCAATCACATAAATAGCTGACACTCCGCGCCACATTTCCCCATTCTCATCACCACCATCTTCTTCTTCTTCAGCGCTTCACCTGCCTCTGCCATTAGAGGGTTTTAGAGACTGAGGGAAGCAGGTGAATCTCTCACTGTACTTGTGCTCCTCATTCTGCCATATAAGGCTCCTTGCTAGTGGATTTTACTAAACTCGTTGTTAATAGCGTGCCTTCGATCACATTCTCGTGTTGATGTTCAATCAACAATTTTAGAAGATGTTTTCCATGATTATGAATTTCATGTATGGATTGACGAAGTTTGCATCAATTGTATTACTCTTTTTGGGCACGCATGTAACACCTCGCATCAATAGTAGTAATAAAATGTTATATATATTTACTCGCAAAGTCATCTTTATCCCTTAAAAACCTTTTTTTCACGAAATTATTGATGCATTACATCCCCCAATATATGTTCCGGGATTAGAGTTATCACACTTGATTCCTTCATGATTGATGCTTCTGCACATGCTGCATAGCCCATATCAAATGAAATATGAGATGCTATCTTTTCGACTTAGAACTCGTGGATCCAAATAGACTTATGCCAGATGAAACGTATAAACTATTCGAAGTCGTCCTGTGTCATACATTTTGATGATAACTTCAACTGCAATTTACATATAGACGCATCAAACCATGGCTGGGAATCAATTGATAGTGCTTAACGCACTCGATGTGGCGAAGACGCAATTGTACCATTTCACTGCCATCGTCATTGCTGGAATGGGCTTCTTCACCGATGCGTACGATCTGTTCTGCATCTCCCTCGTCACCAAACTCCTCGGGCGGATATATTATCATGTGGATGGTGCGCCGAAGCCCGGTTCGTTGCCTCCAAATGTCTCTGCCGCTGTCAATGGCGTGGCATTCTGCGGCACTCTGGCAGGCCAGCTCTTCTTTGGCTGGCTCGGCGACAAAATGGGGCGGAAGCGCGTCTACGGCTTAACCCTAATTCTTATGGTCGTTTGCTCCATCGCCTCAGGACTTTCGTTTGGGGATTCGCCTAAGGGCGTCATGGCAACCCTCTGTTTCTTCAGGTTCTGGCTCGGTTTCGGCATTGGCGGCGACTATCCTCTTTCAGCCACCATCATGTCTGAATACGCAAACAAGAAGACTCGAGGGACTTTCATCGCCGCAGTTTTCGCCATGCAGGGTTTCGGGATTCTTGGTGGCGGGATAGTTGCTCTCATCGTGGCGAGCGCGTTCGACCATAAATACAAGGCTCCTACATACGAGGTCGACCCCATCGGTTCCACTGTGCACCAAGCTGACTATGTCTGGCGGATAATCTTGATGTTCGGAGCTCTCCCCGCCGCGGTCACCTACTACTGGCGGATGAAGATGCCGGAAACCGCCCGTTACACCGCACTAGTGGCCATGAATGCAAAGCAGGCAGCTGCAGACATGTCCAAGGTAGTTTAACTTCTCAACAGGCTTAGTATTTTATAGCCTCATAAAATTAGGCTGGCAATTAGCGGGTCGGGTATTTTCCTGCCATCACAAAAATATTCCACCGTGATTATAGTGTTTTCCATTATGATGAGTGAAAACATGTCGTTTTGGATCAGTTTCGTCATGTTGAATTAGAGTCTCTTTTTATAAATTAGTATATATGCGAGGCATGTTTTCATATCGTGTTGGGAGCTGTCATCCCTAACTACAATAGATCTATGAAATGACGCAGAAAACATCAAATGGGTGCGTATGTAATTAATAAAATGCATGCACAAAGTAGTCGGCATGTTTAAACGCACCAGATAAGATACTCTTATTAAGTTTTAGCAAATTTTTAAAGTGTCAATCTTTGTTAAAGTATTTGCATCATCACCAGTCCCCCTTTGACCTTGATTTACTCATACGTGATTCTAAGTCACTTGGCAATTCTATTTAACATCTGTTACAGGTACTGCAAGTAGATATTGAAGCTGAACAGGAAAAAGTAGATCGGCTCATCTGCAAGAAAAATTCCTATGGGTTGTTCTCGAAGGAATTCGCCCACCGCCACGGCCTTCATCTCCTCGGCACAGCCAGCACTTGGTTCCTACTGGACATTGCCTTCTACAGCCAAAACCTCTTCCAAAAGGACATCTTCACCGCAATCGGTTGGATCCCACCGGCTAAAACGATGAACGCAATCCATGAAGTGTACAAGATCGCAAGGGCGCAGACTCTCATCGCCCTATGCAGCACGGTGCCAGGGTACTGGTTCACCGTGGCTTTCATCGACATCCTCGGCCGGTTCTTCATCCAAGTCATGGGCTTCGCCTTCATGACAGTCTTCATGTTCGCACTTGCAATACCGTACCATCATTGGACGAAAAAGGAAAACCACATCAGTTTCGTGGTTCTGTACTCGTTCGCCTTCTTCTTCGCAAACTTCGGGCCAAATGCAACCACGTTCGTGGTGCCGGCCGAGATCTTCCCAGCAAGGCTGCGGTCGACATGCCACGGGATCTCGGCAGCTGCCGGGAAGGCCGGGGCAATGGTCGGGGCATTCGGGTTCTTGTACGCAGCGCAAAACAAGGACCCAAAAAAGACCGACGCTGGATACCCTGCTGGCATCGGAATTAAGAACTCCTTGATCATGCTCGGAGTCATAAACTTTGCTGGGATGTTGCTGACTTTCTTAGTTCCTGAATCAAAGGGCAAGTCCTTGGAGGATCTGACCGGCGAAAATGAGGAAGAGACAGCTGAAACAGAACTGCCAAATGCTCAAATCATATGATTCAACATCGAGTGATCGTAAGGAAAATATAAGAACCTATTTGATTGTCATCTATGTTTGGGGATTGTATTCGAAAGTGTGTTCAATTTGTTGTTAAAGGTGTTTCATTGTACGTCTATCAATGTGGAATTTGTGTGTAAAGCTGGTTTTTGATTTACATTTGCAAGGATCACTTTTTTCGGTTTTCTTGTTATTTCTTAAGTACTTAATTTATTATTCTAATAGTAATGCAATTTATAGTTTTCTCTATTAATCATAATGATTGTACTTTCATTTTTATCCGAAGTACTTTGCTATCCCACATGAAAAACCTGCTGTTCAGCTCATTCAATTACTTAATCTCCCCAGAAAATTTACTAATCTTTCATTTTAGTTTTAAATCCATTGAAGTCCTTTAACAACGTTAGGTCAACGGAATATTCAGTTGAATTTCTTTCGAAATTTCAATGTTGCCCATCATCCTATTTCTTGTTTGTTTGTTTGTGCTTTTAAAAGAACCAAACGGGAACAAACTTGTTCCAAGAATTATATCTTCTAATGCTTGTTGCCTAACTAAATCAAAAGAGAATACTTAATCTCAATCAAATATGCACTAGCGAGATCATCACCTTGAGCAAAAAAAAAATCTTATTTAGAGATTATTAATCTTGCGGATTGTAATATTACGAGGAGATGCTTCGTGTGAAATGATGCTAGCCCTCTTATTTATATAAAAAAGGATTGTTTTATCTTGAGCCACGCTTTATTCACTCATTCTTTAGTTTAGATACTCCCATTTCTTTGTATTTTGACCATACTATCTCTTGTGTAGCCCATCACTTTTATTAAAAACTCTACAAAAGTTGTTTTGTTGTTTTTTTAAGGTCGGTAAAGTGGTTTTGTTTGGTCAACTCTTTTTATTTTGTTTCTTCTTTTTTTCTTACAGGTCTCACTTTCCTTCTTCTTTCTTTTTGGGTAGTTCATGTTTGGTCCCTCCACACTTTATAATGAATTCATCTCATTATGAGGGGAAACTACTTGAAAAAAGTATAAATAGATTGTATGACAGTTAATTCAAACTTAAACATTTGATTGTACCAATTTATTCCTAAGCATCCAATTTAATCATAAACTTTTCAATTATGCCAATTTAATTATAAACTTTCTAACATTCTATGAATTTAGTCCTGAACTATCCTATGTGGCACAGCTGAATGGCCAACGTTAATATTTTTTAAAATTTTTTATTCTTTATTTCTTTATTTCTTCTTTTCATTTTTTCACTTTTTTTCCTAACCCTAGGCCAGTGAGTTTGCGGGTCGATCCTCACCTAGTCAAGGCAAGGGCATTGGCCGTCACCTAGATCCAAGAGAGGGCTGCAAGGCCCTCGCCGGCCAATAGGCAAGGGCCTAAGGTTAGAAGAAAAAGAAAAAAAAAAAAAAGAATAATTCAAAATTCAAAATTCAAAAATTCAAAAATTCAAAAATTCAAAAATTCAAAAATTCTATAAAAAACTAAAATTTATAAAATAATCAATCTCAGTACAACCATGTCTCGTAGAATAGTCGATGTTGTCTAGATAAGAATGACTAAATTGAAGAATAGTCAAAAAAGTTTTATAATTAAATTGATAAATCATCAAAATATTTATGACTAAATTGGCATAAATGATAAATTTATAATTGAATTGGCAAATCGTCAAAAAATTTAAGGTTAAATCGACTTGATTAAAAGGTTTAAAACTGAATTTATATAAGCACAATAAATTTAGAGTGTTTTTTTGGTAATATTCTCAATAATATCTCATGATTGTGTGCGAAGACCCTACACTTACATTTGTATTGAAACAACATGCAGATACTTGATTTGATTTGAGTTGGGTTCACTACAGAACATTTGAAAAGTGAGAAAAGGATCACTCACGCTTTTGGCTCCGATCATTCGATCGACCATCTGTCAATTTACCTCGCTAGGGATACTCTAGCCTACTTGAGCGAAGATGTTTCGAGAACCGTACGTGCGGATTTTCTATTGTTTCTTGCAACAGTAAAGGGGGTCTAAAATGATTTGAATCATGTAAAGACT
Organism: Eucalyptus marginata; assembly: GCA_014182565.1. NCBI lineage: Eukaryota > Viridiplantae > Streptophyta > Magnoliopsida > Myrtales > Myrtaceae > Eucalyptus > Eucalyptus marginata. Next base: position 24,411,001 of record CM024586.1, read on the forward strand.
TGAAGTCTAGCATTCAAATACCAGAATTTGCAACTCCAGAGTTTGTTCAGCCACTCATTTATGTATGTAAACAGAAGTTATGGGGAGAAACTGTTATGAAACAAGAACCTTCCGTAGCTGTTTGAGATATTTACTCAATAAGACAATGAAAGCACAAAGAGCGGATTCAAAAGGAATAATGACGCCAATATTTATGTGGAAAGCCCTTTTAATGTAAGAGGAAGCCCTTTCAATGTAAAAGGGAAAAATCACGGTGCCACGAAATCCGGTAATCAACTTTAATCAGAGTACAAGACATTCAACCACACCACGAACATACAAGTACAAAAGCTCGCCCTCCTACAGTTTACTACATCACCAATCTTCAAATTACAAAGCATTTTGCTAACCTCTCTCTCTCTCTCTCTCTCTCTCTAAAAGAACAAACACAACTTTCCTGGAAGCCCGGTATAACCTTGTAAAAGAACAAATAGAAACTCCCGGTTGTGCCTTCAATTTTTGGACGCAAAACAACCCTGTTGTGGAGAAAATTCTAACCCTTCTTCCTCTCTTTTTATCTGTTTGTGTGTGCAATCTCTTAGAAATAGACACACTACAAGATCCATGGGCTTAAGTTTACAACTCATGGGTCTAATGGTATTAGCTATAGCTGGGCAGATAAAAAGCACCAATGTCTTGGGACGACTCGTGCTTCAAAATGTGGCCTCTGAAAATGAATTCGATGGTTTGCTTATCTTCACTCAATTGTGTTAGACACTACAAAACTTTGGGATTCGGCTAGTGAGAAAAGTCGCCGTGCATATTCGGACTTTTGAAGCATGATCTGCTCTTGATGAATTTGTCGAAACTCCCATCTCGTGATGGACACACACCAACAAATACAGATTAACACGTCCGAAGTTTTTATTCTGAGTGATCGTCCGTCGCTTAACTTTGTCGCGACCTGTTTTTTTCCGTCCGGAGGAAATGAAAAAAATGGTTTAGGGGTATTTGCCTAAAGAGGCGGACCAATGGCCCTAAGTGGGCGCGGCTCTCCGGCCCCATACCTCGCGCGACATTGGATTTTGAATTTTAATTCTTAACAACCTATGTACTTCTAGGAGTTGCCACTAGCCTATTGGGGTCGGTAGAAACCAATCAAGACGGGAGTGTTGTCTTGATTCCTACGCAACTGCATTTCTAGGAACGGGGGACTTGTTTACGCTAATGTTTCTATTAGCGCCCTTGCGTACCACTAACTTGAAAGGTTGTTCATCTAAATGGCCACACAATCTTGATTACCAATTATAATCCTTACAAAACCGCTAAGCGTCCATGCAAATGTTTTTGTAGTTTTTTTTTTTTTAATATAACATAATCTAGAAAAGAAATTTACACTCAAATTAATGAAAAGCGGTGCATAAATAAACATCCAAGAAATTGAAATAACTTGAAAATAAATGCAGAAAAGGAAAACCCGATACAAGTCGGGCAAATAATATTACATGGCCTTGTTATCACGCCCGGGACAGGGACCCCGTGAGCAAAATGGGAATTTAAATATGCATGAAATTACTCTAGATGCATGAAATTACTCTAGATAATTTTAATCCATGCAAAATGGATTATTTACAAAAATGATCATAAAATACCAAAATAGCATTAAATTAGGAAAATGACCTTTTAAAATTAAGAAAATTTCATAGATGTCATTTTTGCCTTAATTTGATGCCATCTATCACTTTTATATTTTTTTGAAATTTTTGGATTTTTGGATTTTTTATTTCTTTATTTAAAAAATAATAATAATAATTTCCTAAATCGATATATGCTAACATTGAACAACACAGCACATGAATATCACAATAACCGAGCTCAAATCGACCGTTTCAAGATCGAAACTTGGTTTGCGCATTTCATCGAACACTTGGCGTGCATTAAATCACCCCAAAACAGCTTCGTCGGGCCATGTTTGCGGCCTTCAATCTTCACCCATGAGCAATATTATGCGGAACTAAAGCATCAAGATTATACTACCACATGCAAGGAGCAAGATTAGACAGAAATCATAGCTTAAAACACAAAAGAACTAAGCTAAAATCATCCTCAAATATGCGGGTTTGATCTGATTTCACAAATCTGGGTTTGAACCCAAGTCAAACAAACAGGTTGCATGCCCATGTTCAAGCCCCGACACTTATCACATGTAAGATCTAAGGTAAACACTACTTAATCCAAGTGAAAGTAGGTAACATGAGCTTTCAAATGCAACAAAAATCATAGAGAATGGCCCACCGAAAAACATCGAAACGACCTCTCCAAGAAGCACACTTGCAAAACTCTTGAAGAGATTTCAAACACTTAGAAAAATTTCAGCCTCAAAAATCAGTTTTCCGGGCTGCTTTTCCTCTTGATTTTCATAATCAAAACATACTCAAACTCGAAAGAAAATACATCTAGGATGCTTACCTTACTTCTTAGTTTCCCTTTCAAGTGGTTCTTCGCTCAAGAAACCAAGAAATTATCCTCGGGGGCCCGTGGAAGTTGGCTTCTTCAACTGGAAAACAAGATCTGCAAAGAAAGAACTGATAACGAAGGTTTTCATTAACCTCCAAAATCAAGCTTCAGAACCTTTTTTGTTGGCCAAATTCAAACAAAACCAAACTATATGTATTCTAGTTTGGCTTGTAAGTCATGGATTTCCTCATTTGTCTCTTAGTTTTCTCAAAAACACTCGCTTTCTCTCACTCGTGACCAACCGGACTCAACACTTAGAAAAATTCAGACTTTCTTTGGCCCACCAGGAGGGTAGTTTTTCGGGGGCTTTAGGAGGCCTTCCCGATCTCCATTTGGGACGTGCGACCTATGGTTGGAAAGATCTTTGAGTGAAGTTTCACTCTCTAGTTGAAGGTTTTGGATAATTTTGGCTGCAAGTTTGTGAAAATTGCACTTTTCTCCCCGAAGGTTGATCTGGAATTTCTGGGTTTACTTTTCTGGAGTTGCTTCTGAGGACCTCTTTGGGAGACGACTGTGTGCTCTCTCCTCTCCTTCTCGTCTCCTCTCTCTCATGTCTTGAAAGAGCTTGCTTCCGTGATCTTATCCACTGAATTAGAGGAGTTTTGGTCGGTCTTTTGTCCACCTACCAAGCCTGTCAACAGGGTTACTTCAACAACTTTCTGACTTAGCCAGATTTTCAATTTCTGCAGATGTTGAGTGTCCGGGTTTGGTGCGATTTTCCCGTGCTTTCAGAAGCTTATCTCTGACCAATGTTTGTCCACTTGCAGTACCAATAATGGCCTTCCATCACGTGCAGAGATCGGGCTGGTTGGGCAGCTGAGGAGGATATGGTGGGGCCACCAAGTTGCTTACTCAGCAACTCTGAAATCAGACCAAACCGTGGGCTGGGTTTTGGTAGCTCGTTTGAGTGCTTTAATCCATCAATTTGGCTGCGTTTTTTGATCAATTAGCAAGCTCATGTATAGTAGTTTAAGATCTTGGCCATTTTTCACAATTGTACTCACTCAATTTTGCAAGAAAGTCCCTCAAAGTTGGTCATTTTCTTATCCAAAAATACCCATTTCAATACAAACTGTCTTTTTGGCCCGATTTAATTGATTCGAGTTGGCCCAAGCTCAATTTCAACTTAATTGGTGACCAAGATGATGATTTAAGGGTTCGGGCAAAATTTTGCAAAATTTGCGAATTGGTCCCTCAACTTTTGGAAATTGCATTTTGGCCCTAATTTGCAATTTTAATTCCAATCTGACCTCCTGGGCTTGGCTAGTCACATTTAGATCATTGGCCCCAACTTTTTTTCTTTTTTCTTGTTTTCTTTTTTTTAAAATCTTTTTTTAATATATATTTTCAATTTTTTTTCATCATCTTTTTTTTTTTTTTTTTTTAAGTAAAAACATCTTCCACTTAAAACACTATATTAAATGCCTAGATAATCTATATGCAACAATTTAACTTGAAATATTTTTGTGGAAAAACAAGTTCCCATTTTTTTGGAAATGATTTTTTGGCAAAATTTAAGTGTCAACAAACTTAATTTGAGTGGAGTTTGTATTATGATGTTTAAATAGTGAGGATGAAAAACCTACTTAAGTTGTTGACCTATTGGTGAAGATGATCCAAGCCATCGGGTGTTGGTCAGCAAGTGGTTTTTTTTTTTTTTTTTGACAGAAACAGAGGCCCATTGTATTTATATTAGCCAAAAGTGCCACTAAAGGGCAGAAAGTCAGTACAAAGCAAATCCAACAGAGGTTGTGGAGGAGAAAGTGTCCAATTCAAAGGCAGAGTTCGGTGTCCATGGGCCTTGGCAGCCCAGTCAGCAACTTGGTTCGCCTCCCTCCTGCAGTACGCGAGTTGTAACCTAGAGAAGCTGGGGAGAAGCGCCGCAGCTTCGAATATGAGTGAGCGAGCTTCCCATGGCGTCGAACAGGGATTTTGCATGGCATTGACAAGCACCTAGCAATCAGATTCCACAGTAAGTTGCTTCCTTTCCAATTTCTTGTGCAGCAGGTTCTTTAAGGTGAGTGTAAGGGCTTGAACTTTTGTCTGTAGCGCCGTGGTTGCTGGGACAGTGTCGGTAAAGCCATCAATGAGTCGACCAGAGTGATCACGCCAAATAGACGCAACAGATCCCTAATTTGATGCAGAAGGAAAGGCTCCATCAATATTGATCTTGATCGCTTCAAGATCCAGCGGCTTCCACAGTCAATCAGAGTTCGGTAGAGTGGATAGAGAGTTTGTCCACACATCATGAGACCGATGAGCCGATTGAGCAGATGTCAAAGCCGCTATGAGGACCTGTGCTGGATCGGGAACAGCCCAAGCATCCATTCGATTGGTACTGTAATCTGTGGGGTTGAGTCGGACTGCTGAATGAGACCATATTTTGTGCGTCCATGGGCACTGCAGAAAGATGTGTTCCGTTGTTTCTGGGCTATAATTTTGACATATCTAGCACATAGGATTGGTGATGATTTTCCTATGATAGAGATTGTCCCTGGTTGCTAGAGCATTGTGGCATAACGACCACATAAAGACACATATCTTCCGCGGGTGTCATATGCCAAATCTTGGCCCAAAGTTGTCGGGGTGGTTGGTAGGAGGAGGATGTGAAGTTTTGTACCTTGGATTCGTCAGCAGATCGTAGATAGTTATACCCATTCTTAACAGTATAAACTACATTCTGAGTGCCTTTCCAAATAAATCGATCCTCTGTACAACCAGTCCGAAGCTGGATTATCAGAATTTCCTCTACAATATGTTCAGCAAAGTTGCTTCGCAGAAGGGGCTCATTCCAGTGGTTGCTATCCGGAATAATGAGATCAGCAACCCTTGATGGTTCTCCTCTTAGTGCAGGGCCGCCAATGAAACCACTATTTAGCAATTTATCATCACGGATTGAGATCCGTTTCCCATCTCCTACAGACCATTGGAGGTTATGCATAATTGAATCTCTGCCAAGCAGTATACTCAGCCATCCCCAAGAAGGTCTTGACCCTCTATCAGCGTGCCAGAACTCTGTAAAGTGATGGTATAGTCTCTTAAAGAGTTGACTCCATAAAGAGGATGGGTTTTGTAGGAGACGCCACACCTGTTTTCCGAGTAACGCTTTTTTAAAAGTAATCAGGTCACGAAAGCCAAGTCCTCCCAGGTCTTTCATATCCTTAAGTACATCCCAACATTTCCAATAGATGCCAGATTTATGTTGATTGTTCTGCCACTAAAATCTAGCAACTTTCTTTTCAATAGTTGTACATAAAGACATAGGAATCTTGAAGATAGACATGGCATATTGAGGAATCACCTGTATTACCGTTTTGATGAGTGTCTCCTTACCCCCTTTAGAGAGGAATTGTTCTTTCCAGCCTTCAAGTTTTGAATTGACTCAATGCAAAATCCAAGCGAACATCTCCTTTTTTGATTTTCCCCAATCCGAAGGAATCCCAAGGTATTTACCAGTCTTCGTTAGCATAGGTACCCTAAGTTCTTGGGCTAGGTTTTCCTGAAGATGAATAGGGCAGGTCTTGCTAAAATAGATACCAAATTTATTCCTATTAACTGCTTGACCCATTGCTAGGTAATATTGGTTCAGGATGTTGGCTAAGTTCTGACATTCCTGAAGTTTCCCATCAAGGAAAAAGATAGCATCATCAGCAAAAAATAGATGGGAGAGAGTAGGACACCACCTGTTGAATTTAATGCCATGAAGATGATCCATATCCACTGCACGATGGATAAGTATGGACAGCACATCCACCACCAGGATGAAAAGATAAGGGGAAATGGGGTCGCCCTGTCTAAGACCTCTTGATGGGTTAAAAGAAGTTAGATTTTCACCATTAAATTTAACACTAAGAGAAGCAGTGGTAATGCATTGCATAATCCACCTAACCCATTGAGAGTGAAAACCCAGATGTATGAGATAGTCCTGAAGGAAGTCCCATTCAATGCGATCGTATGCCTTCTGCATGTCCAATTTGAGAACGGCCTGAAAGGATTTCTTTCTCTTTCTAATTCGAAGCTGATGCAAGACCTCTTGAACGACTAAGATGTTGTCTTGAATTTGTTGACCACTGACAAAGGCAAATTGCTCAATAGATGATTTTGTATATGAAGTTACAAAGACTAATTGGACGGAATTGATCTAGTCATTCTGGGTTTGGGGTTTTGGGGATCAAAGATATGGTAGTTTGGTTAAGTTCAAGATGCATAGTACCTGAAAGAAAGAAATCTTGTACCGAAGTGAAGATGTCGTCCTAAAGAATGTCCCAATGGTGTTAGTAGAATATATCATTTAGACCGTCAGGGCATGGCGCTTTTGTTGAACCCAATTGAAATGCAGCTAGTTTAACTTCTTCTCGGGTGACATCAGCTATAAGGGCCATGTTCATTTCATCTGTTACTTTTTGTGGACATTGCAGTAGGATCGATCGATAATCCCTATGACCTGCCGAGGTATATAACCTTTGAAAGAAAGAGCTAGCCATAGTCTTCAATCTTTCTGGATCTCGGATCCAAGTGAGATCTTCATCCTGTAACATAGTGATACGATTGCGATGTCTCCTCTGAATAGTAGTGCCATGGAAGAATTTAGTGTTTTTATCCTCCCATTTTAGCCAACTAACACATGACCTCATCGCCCAATATTGCTCTTATTGCTGCCACAGAGTCTATATTTTAGTTTTAAGGCGATTAACCTCCGCTGAATTATAGTTGTCGCTAGATTGGTTGGAGATGAATTGAAGTTGCTGAGTCAATAGGCTAATCTGCTGGTTACCCCTAGGAAATTTACGACGACTCCAAGATGCAAGAGCTACTAAAACGGATTTAAGTTTAGAGGAAATGGAAGGGGCTGACCGTGGTAGAGAACACCAAGAACGAGCAATGACTGATCGGCATTCTGTATCATTTATCCAAAAAGCCTCAAAGATAAAATTCCGTTGCCATTTAACAACTTTGGCGTCAGTGTGCAATAAGATCGGGCTATGGTCAGAGCCCAACACCGGGAAAGCGTAAACCTCAGCTTCAGGAAAAGTAAGACGCCAAGCAACTATACATACTACTCGATCAAGTCTCTCTCTAATGAGTTCTTCACCCTCCTGATTATTACTCCAAGTAAAAGCACAGCCATGACTATGAACATCCATAAGACAGCATGTATTTAGGAAATCACAAAAAGATTGCATTCGATACCGGTCTGGCGGTCGCTTTCCATCCATCTCCCAGTGGTAGAGGATGTCATTAAAATCCCCAATGCAGGCCCATGGTAAGGTATTGGCAAAACTGATGTTACATGGTTCTTCCCAGAGATGCTGTCTGAGAGAGTAAACTGCCAGCGCATGAAGACACGTTAGACGCATAGACAACCCATTCTCCTCATCTGTGCAGATCATATCCATGTAGTTTGACGTCTGGTGCTCCATAGTTATAGAGACTCTTTCAGTCCAAAAAACCACCAATCCACCGGTTGAGCTAATAGGATCTTGAATAAGACAATTCGGAAATTTCAACCGATGTTGGATTTTTGTAAGTACTGCTTTATGGTTCTTCGTTTCCATTAAGTACACCAAGTGGGGCTGTTCCTGGACCACAAAGGCCCTAAGAGCTCAAACTATCAGGGGATTGCCCAACCCCTGACAGTTCCAGCTTATGATCTTCATTTGTCACATGGTGGCTGTTTAGGGCTAGCCACCACAACCCAATGTCCAGGTTCATCGACCTCGATGATCGGTGTTTCCATTAATGCATCTCCTCCAGATGGTCTTTTTGATTTCTTGATCTTGGAAGATTCAGCTACTGCAAATTTACCATCTTGAACATTTGCCGTTACAGGAGCTTTTGCGGTTACTACTGGTTCAATTCCAGAACTCCCAGCTTGATGACGCCATTGCAATGGTTCGGCAAAGGTGACCATAGCACAATCTAAAGGAGCCTCCACAAGTTCTTTATTGATGTTGCTCGGGTTATCCACAGCTATGATCGGGTTTGGTGGTTGAGGTGTTTCTGGAACAGCTTCTTCTGTCACATCAGCAGTGTTGTTTGTCACATCAGCAGTGTTGTTTGTCTCATAAAAGGTAACCCAGAAGGGGCTGTGTTCACGCACCTCTGCTCGAAGCCATTGTCCATAGTTCAAAATCATGTTTGATATCTATTTTATCTATATCAATAGGAAATTCTTTACACTTCGTTGCATGATGACCAAGTTTTCCACAAGAGTAACAGTAATGCGATAGTCGCTCATAACGGAAGTCGAGCCAAATATTGTTTTCCTTCTAACCTGAGTAACTGACCAGGTATTAGTGGTTCTTGAAGATTAATTTCTACTCTGGCACGTGCTGCTTTAAAAGTGTCCTTGTGTTCTACTTTAAGATCAAGCACCTTTCCCACATGTTGCACTACCTTGTGAATCATGCTCTTAGTACATCTTTCTATAGGAAGTCCAAAAATCTGAACCCAAAAAGCACATGTATTGAAATCATAACAGTGGAGGGGGGTGTTTGGCAACCAAGGCTTTAATATAACTAGATGACTCGAAAAAAGCCACGGCCCATTATCAAGAACACGCTGTTTTTCTACTTCAGTGGAAAACTTGAATACATATAGTCCTGCTTCCGGTTGGGAAAATTCCACAGATTCAGTGCGCCAGGCGCACTTCATTGTATTTTGAAAAGCCTGAAAGTTGATAGATGGGTTTGAAAAGAGTTTACCAACTAAAATGAGCTTGCATTCCGCTATTTTGTCTGCAGGGGCGGCCTCCTCCCAGATCTCAATTTCCTGTGCGTTGGTCAGCAAGTGGTTGTCTAGTGTTTAAAATGATAATATGTCGAGAGAAGTGATTGCACGTCATGACGAGCGGCAATAATGACGACATATAATGATAAAACCATCCTTATAGGCCAATGGTCTCTAAGTTCTTGGATAGTGGTTTCACCGTTGATCCCTCCAAGAGGATGATTTCAAAGTGGGGGTCTCGTATGGAGATCACACGTCGGGAGAGGTTGACGTGAAACATTGCACAAAAAAGTATATTTGACTAGAGAGCCCCGTTACGTATCATAATTCAGCCGTCAAGTATTGTGGGGAGACATAACACGCATTTATTAGTCCGCTAAATCCATTGTTATCACTCACCCCTCATCCTTAGGCTCGTCCAAATCCATCCCAAGGGTGTGAGAGTATATGAAGTTCATATCATTTCTATTGGAATGCATTTAGAAAGAAGTCTTAGATTAGAGAATTATTAGGGTGTTGAGCAGTTAATATATCTTAGTTGGCTTATAACTTATTGATTTAAGTTTTTGAGTGAAGGTGAATCCAATTGAATATGTTGACAGGTGTGAACTTAGACTCCCTCTTGATGATCTCTTCAACAAAAAAGTATCAGAATTTTATTGCGCGCTCTCAACAATTTCAATAATATCTTAGCTCTAAGATTTGTGCAAATGCTGGGAAGTTAATTTTTTTATCTATTCTCAGCTATTGGATAAAAAAGCCCCGATCAGAGGCAAAAGTATTTTATGGGATGAACAAGCAGATATGAAATTGAAACTTTGATTTGCAAGTGTCTAAATCAAATTGTATAGTAAGTGCCTTAACTCTATTAGAAGGACAACTTTTTTTTACACTACCCAAATTATCAAATAAAAATACTTTATGTTGTAGATCACCTCGAAGAAATCATATTTCCATTTTTGGGTAGTTAAGTTAGGCAAACATTCCTATCGACCAGCCGTAGAAAGTCTTTTCTCCGCATCACTTATGAAATAGGAACAGCTTCTTCACTGCTATTACTCCATTCCTCTTTCCTCTTGACAGTCAAACTCACTCATTATTACTTCTAGGCGAGGGGTTCCTTTTCTCTCGGCCTTTCGTTCCCGTTACACCTCGCACACCGAAGGAGCTTCCTAGACCCCATATGGTCTTTCATCTTGATCATTGCATGAGATTCGATATCGTGATTATACTTGGAAATTTCACCGATTGCTACTTAACCGCTACCAAACCTCTCATTCCCATAAAGATAAGCCATTATCTAGTTCTCATCTTCTTTAGGACTATTTGAGGAATATTGGTAGAATATATATATATATTGACCGAGGACTCCGCCACATGCCCCCATGCCCGAAAGGCTCCTGAGGACCGGGCCCCTATACTTCGGGGAAGACTAGCACAGCAACCCACCGCCATGGCCCCCCACTTAAATCGTTAGCAACACAGGATTTCGAACTCTCGACCTTAACGATGAGGGAGGAATTCTCAACTAACTGCGCTACCCATTGATGGGTAGAATATTGTCATCATATTATAAGATTTCGTTGGATTTCATGAGATTATATTCTTAATTTCGTTATTTACTATGTTAGCTAGTTTAGTTCGTAGTTTACTTCTTTTTTATGTGCATGTTGTTCGGTTGCAATACCCCTTGAACGAAATAAATTATTCATCTTAGTAATACACCACTCCTTTGTCTCTATCTTTACTTATATGTCACATCACTTCTCTGCCTGCATTAGGAGATGGACCGAAAGGCCTATCGGATATGATGTACAAGCTTTTCACATACATCTTTTTCCCCCTTCTTTAAAGATATTAATCAATATCACTTCTAATTTCATGGTCCTATTGATTTGATTCAAATTTTGAATTTTGACATTTTTTGTTGACTCAGTTTTTTCATAACGATTTGGATGTCTTTTCAGTTACACGTGCAAGGCTCCATAATTTGTTATTTCATCTTGAAGTTCTGAATGTCTTGTTAATGGTGGCTGATGATAATTGTCATTTGAGGGCTTAAAGATTTGCGTCATAGATTAACTCCTAAAGCTCGGACGATTTCATATAAAAACATGAGTTCTCTCCCTACCTTCTATATACGATGAGGATGAAATTGTCTGGAGCTAATCCATGATGAACTTATAGTGGAAGTAGTCCCTTCACCCATTATAATTGATCCATTTGATTCAATGATATAGCCCAATATAGATTTTTATTTTATTTTTTAATTTATTTTTAACCATCGGTGGATGAATCACTCTTAAACGTCTTATCTAATAGGAACAGCGCCACTGATAGTTTTGAAACTGTAATAAAATCATACGCCAAGAAAAACATAGATGAGATTGTTACTTGTTAACCATATGCACATAAAATAGTCATGATTGTCACAGTTTGCAAGAATGACGTTAGGGTACTTAGATTTTACTAAATTTTCTTTATTGAATCATATGAGGCCATGAATTGACATTTCTTCATCAGTGTACCCAAAATTTATGAATGATAAATAAATTGACGCTTTCGTATTCACTTTTGTCAAAGTGCACAAGGCTTCACTCCGCCACAATATTTCTTGACGACATAATATGTACCACAAAACAACAATTCCCACTGTCCATGTCTGTACATATCATATAATTGTGTCTGGAAATTCTAGACTTCCATTTGAGTAGAAGCAACGTGCACGGTGTCATACTCGATTTGATTTAATTCGTGGCCACTACCAAACATTTGAAAAATGAGAAAAAGGAAAACTCGCGCTTTTGGCTCCAATCATTCAATCAATCGTCAATCAACTCACTTCCTTAGTGGCATTTTACCCAACACGAGCTCAGAAGTTTTGAGAATCGTGCACGTGGATTTTCCATTATTTCTTGCAAAATCTGCGCCTAGAATGAGTGAGGGAAGTTTTGAGAACCGGGCAGGTGGATTTTCCATTATGTCTTGCAAAATCAGGGGTCTAGAATGAGTTGGGGAAGTTTTGAGAACCGGGCATGTGGATTTTCCATTATATCTTACAAAATCAGGGGTCTAGAATGAGTTAGGGAAGTTTTGAGAAGCAAGAGTTAGGTCAGCCATAAAAAGGTCTTTTCCACCATCAGTCCCGAATTACGAACAGCTTCTCCACTCTCATTATGCAATTCCTCCAACTTTTTTGATACTCGATCTCACCACTTATACTCTAGGCTTAGGTTCCTCGTGTCTTGCTCCTTTCATTCCCTTTATGCCTCGGCCGTTGAAGGAGCTTCCTCAACCCCATTTGGTCTTTATCATAATCATTACATGAGATTTGATATCATGATGCGAACTTTACCCACTGCTTCTTGCCGGCACCGCACTTGTGGCTTGCCTTTGCGGGAATGAGACTACTCATCATAGGCAACATCCCGAGCGCACTAATTTTACTCTAATTGCAGAACTCTTTACTTCTTGGTAAAATTTTGTAGTGAGTTAGAAAAGAAAAGAAAAATAGGTATTGATGATATAGAGGTGATGTTAGAGAAATCTGGAAAATAAACTTGATTGCAAATCACAATTCTACCCGATTGCTTTGTTCATCAACCTCTATTTGTCAAGAAAAATTATCACCTTAAATGCTCAGTACCTTTTTTTTTAATGGAGTTCAGAATTCTAACAATTATTGCGTATCACCTGTGAAAAAACGTTGGTGATGCTCACCTTGAAGATAGAATATTGACCGTATTGACAGAAGATCAGGTGAAACTTGCAAGGGCTTAATCCATCGTTAATGTTCTTACATGAGATGGCACATTAAACAGTGATTAGGCCATATAGTGATACTTGGTCAAGCCATTTTGTGAAGAGCACTACTACAATTACTGAAAGTGTCACTAAAGAGTTCACGTTAAACGGTGTTTGTAATTTCCACGACCTTAGACAAAGAAACGATAAAGGAACCAATGAAGAGGATGACGATCTAGGATTTTTCGTGCTCTACTTGTGGGGGAGCCCCATTGGCTAATTGAAGAAATAAAGAGAGTGTTATTGGATTTCTACTAAGACTTGTCACGTCAATTAAGTTACTACTATATGTAATTCAATTAAGCAATTTTATGATAAAATTTGACAGAAGTTAATAGTGGATAAATGTGTCGCACATATACTAATTTGGAGTTTTTGATGACTCCAAAAATTAGTTTAGAAAAAATTTGTCATATATGTACCAATTGTGAGTTTTTCATGATACTAACTTTATAAATTCCCATGTGAACTTGTCACGTCAATTGTCATATATCATTCAACTCAGCAATTAACAATAAAATTTGACGGAAGTTAATGAATGGTAAATATGTCATGCATATACCAATTTGGGATTTTTGATGACCCGTTATAAATTTATCACAAGGACTAGTTGAATATTTCATAGTATTAATCCACTAGCTTATTATTGTGAACCGTTTATTCGATCAAAGCCATTCAGCAACTCATGCAAGAAGCGTCGTCTAAGTCCAAAAGGGGGCATCCCGTTCCCAAGTCACAATTGAAATTTGAACGAGCTCTTGCTTTTCACTAATCAGCAAAATGGTTTTTCGCTTATTCAACTAAAGGCTCAAAACACGACGCCATCGCGTTTTTCAGAATCGATGCCCTCTCCTACTGCTACTCCTCGCGAGAAACCATGAGTCAAAGTTCGGAGACATCTTTGACCTAACGTAATCCCTGATTAGGACAGGCGTTGCCCTGGAGTCGTCAGCTGTTTCAGCTTACTCGTTGAAATTGAGGGCATGGTAAATTCCGTGCTCATTTTACATCCATCAGGGAATTAAAATTCAGCATGCTTGTCCTACAGCTCCTGAACAAAATGGACTCTTTGAGCGCTAACACGGTTGTTTCATGGTGAAGTTACGGATAGAATTTGAGTGAAACCCTTTGGGACCGTGGTTTGGGCTGATTAATCGGTTACCTTCGCAGAAACTTTCTTGTAGAAGTTCATTTGAGGCGCTATTACATAAAATACCAGATTATCGAAGCCTTTTGGACTTTTGGGGACTAAATGTTTTGCTTCCGTAAGGGATTACACGAAAGATAGAGATCGACCCACGATCAAGCCTAGAGTTTTCTCGGGTACAGGGAGAGAGTTTCATGAGGGGTATCGCTGATACTATCCACCGGTCGGTTGAACATATATCTGTCGTCATGTTGTATTTCATTTCCCACCCATTCAAGGCGCTTGGGTCGTTATTTGAAAATTCTCATGCAAATGAATCAACGAAAGTTCCATGAGTTTCTTGCAGGAGAATGTGAATTGAATCTGATATCGGATCCATATCCATGCACTTCGTTGTCTCCACCCAAGGAAGACGTACATGATGAGATAGAACCAGGAGCAACCCTGTGATGTGATCGTGCAAAAAATGAAGATGTGGGGAACATCGTGTCCAAGCAAGAAAGCGCTCGAATCACTTCAGATGGAGCTGACCCGTCTATCTACTGTGATTCAAACGAGCGTGCTTTTCCGCCGGACGACAAGAGTGCAAGTTGCCCCACCAGACACACTTGAGATGAATACAGAGAATTCCCCTTCTGTGGCAACACAAGCTGAAAGTCTTCTTGATCGTGCAAAACCTGGGAGGCTGCAACCTTGTATCTAGGCCAATGTTCATCGATAGGTTTGGAAAGAATCAAATCAGTTTAGCGATCATCAATCTTATCGAGATGTTGTCGGTGGACTTTCAGGATGGGACTTTCGTTGAGAATTGGATCGATGGGACTTAAAATGAAGGAAAAATCCCGACTCTAAATCTGAGTCAAAATTTTTCTTAGAAAGAGAGAGAGATAAAACAAACAAAAAACGGGTGGGTCATATCGATTATTAACTCTCAGGACTTTGTTTTGAGGCTGATCCGGGTTTGGTCACCTGAGTCGTCCAACATCAGGCCGGCCCCTCATTTAGAATCCCGATTTTGAGATTGTGATTTGAGTGTGTCTTAAAACTAGAAATCACAAACTTTCCAAAGTACAATAATCACACGAATTCGACTCGAAAGATGTTGACATCTAAATTTTAGCTATTCTATATAATCATTAATTGCATAAGAAAAATAGGATTGGTCCGATCCCCTAAATAAAAATATTGAAATATTGCATGGCATTGCATTTTAGAATTATTAATTTGCATCAAGCATATTGCAGGATAGCAAAAGCGGATAATTTCACAGGTTATTTTTGCATCGGGAGTTTTAATCATCTGAAACAGATGGCCAATTAGGAGATAAAATAAATTCAAAGGAAGAATGCTTTGCGGATAAAAGATTGCATTTTAGGTAAAAGCGTAGAAGATTGGGTTTGTTGTCCTCGTGCGGGCATACATTGAGAGAGAGAAAGAGAGAGGACATTGTGAACGCCCTGAGAGAGAGACACGAAGACCCTATTGCCGTAGCCGCGCGATTTCATCCTACTGAGAGTCTGAGACCGTGCCTCCTTGTTTCGGCGTTCACACCTAGTGAGGCCCGCGCAAGGACGTACTCGTTTGCTGCTGCGTTGCTGTCGTTTGCTGTTGTTCGTCACTGTTCGCCGCCGCTGCGTCACTGCTGTTCGTCGTCTTTTGTCGCTGCTGTGTTGCTGTCGTTTGCAGTTCGTTGTCTTTCACTGCTGCTGCTCGTGGTCAGTTTGCTGTCCAGTTTTGCCACTGTTGCCGATTGTT
Source organism: Eucalyptus marginata (assembly GCA_014182565.1). NCBI lineage: Eukaryota > Viridiplantae > Streptophyta > Magnoliopsida > Myrtales > Myrtaceae > Eucalyptus > Eucalyptus marginata. The sequence goes on from CM024586.1 coordinate 24,426,932, forward strand.
GTTGGCTGTCCAGTTTAGTAACCACCGCTCACCACCACTGTTTTCCGGAGATCATTTGCTGGTTCCTGTTGCCCTAGGGTTACCGTCCAATTTTGTGTCAACTCGGTGGTTTCGTTGACCGATTTTTATCACTTTTGTTACTGGGCGAACCAATGTTGCTGTGAGTTTGACGTGGCTGCTCCGATACCGGTTCTCTGTTGTCGTTCACCCTCGGCCAAATTACACCCCACATCGGGACGTGATTTTTTCTTGGGGCCGTTCTCTAATTTCTCTTTGTGCAGGTGCTGTTATTAGCGACAGAAAGCCATCGCCGATTGTCCGTCAGAACCGGAGAAAGTCCATCAAGGTTATTTCCTAATCTCTGAATATTTAAATTGCCTAATTTGTAATATATCTGCAGCAAACATGATTTTCTTGAGATATTAGGTTTATCCTGATTAGATGAAGTTCCTGTGTTAAGAAATTTTTTAATAATCAAAAATATATCTGCAGCAAACATGATCAGATTTTTTATTGTTTTGATTTTCCATCTTGAGTTGGGGCAAATTATGTGCTCTTTATTGTCGATTACATAGCCTATGTGGATTTTTAGTGAGCTTATAAAAACATATATAGATATATATATATATATATATATATAATCGAATTGCATGATAGGTTAGATCACAGTATTTCATGTCGGACTAGCTTTTTAGTTGGTTATTTCATGTTTAGGATGACCTAGAAACTTAGGAAATTTCATAAGTTGAAACAGATTTTAATTATTCCTCAGCCCAGATTAGGCCATGATATATATGAAGTAATTTCTTATTTTAATCATAAAAAATAAAAAAAAATGAAAAATCATAACAAGAGCATGCATATGCATATAGCTTCACTATGTCATTCATCTCACGTCATGAGCACTTGCATATTTAGGGCCATATAAATCAGATTGCATACACATTGCAATAGTTTCCTAATTAGTGTTTATCTTTAGAGTTATGTCATACGAATTGCATGTCACGCGTCATTAGAATAAAAATCATGCATATTAAATTTAGATTAAAATTGCACATATTTAGTTTTTTTTATAAATAAATAAATAAATAATTAGATCTTCTATCATTTATTAATCATGTATAGGGTATGCATTTTTTAATAAAGTTGTAGTTTGTTTTGCTATGAGGTTAGTCACAATTTTTACGATTTATCGCTTAGGTTTATTGGATCTTATTTTATTGATTGTGCTAGCCACCCTTTGCAAGTAAGTGGCTTTGGTTAAAATCAACCAAAATTGCCTACATAACTCTTTTGAAATTAAACAAAAATGTACCGAAATGGTGTCAAATTATTTAGCGTAACCATGTTCCTGAACTGATTGAATCTCTAATTCGTAGAAGTAAAGTTTTCATCAATACTTTACTTGGGTTTTTAATCAACCATAATTGATTAGTGGCGGCTACTAATTGAATAAAATTGCATGTTTAAATGGGTTTTTTTTAGTATCAAGTTGCAATTGATAGGGCTTAGGAGAGTCCATGCTAAGTTTTCGGACTTAGTGATCCCTTATCTTGGGTGATTCACCCCCAAGAAGGTTGCGACAAAACAAAAAATGAAAAATCGGGAAAAAAAAATTCCTTCTCAACCACCTCAGCCACTCCAGCTCACCTCGAGCTAGATTGCGGGAACTCGTGTCAGGTTGAGTCGAGAGAAAGGTTCAAATTGACCTCATTATTGACACTTGAACTTTTGCCCATAATTCAAATATGCATTTTTCTGATAGAAAATTAATAAAGCAACTAAGAAAATCAATAATAAAATGAAAAAAAAACAAATGTTTGTTATTCCCTTCTCACGTCTCTAATAAATATGAAAATGATGTGAATGTATGGCATGCTAGACTTGGTCACATTGGCCAACAACGTATGAATAGACTAGCCAAAGAGGGCTTGTTGGGCAACATTGAAAAAGTCGATTTGCCTATATGTAAGCATTGCCTAGAAGGGAAAACGACAAGGAAACCATTTGGAAAAGGTAAAAAGAGTCGAGTATCCTCTGCATTTAATCCATACGACGTCCGTGGTCCAATGAATGTGAGAGGGAGGCATGGGGCTGTTTATTTCATCACTTTTATAGATGATTATACTCGATTCGGATATATGTCTATTTGATTTCTCATAAATGCGAAGCAATAAGTTGTTTCAAAAGGTTTATGAACCTGGTAGAGAATCAATTTAGACAAGAAAATAAAAGCATTGAGATCCGATCGAGGTCGAGAATATTTATCGATGAGTTCGAGAAAATTATGTGATGAAAAAGGAATAGAAAGACAAATTGTCTATTCCATATACTCCTCAACAAAATGGTGTTGCGGAGAGAAGAAACAGAACCCTACTTGGAAATGGTTAGGTCCATGATGGCGCATGCTAACTTACCTATTACCTTTTGGAGTGATGCGTTGTTAACTGGGCCTATATACTTAACCGTGTGCCTTCCCAAATCGAGTTACTTCACTCCATATGAGTTATGGACGGGTAGAAAACCGGACTTAAGTTTTTCTTAAGCCATGGGGTTGTGCTGCCTATACACATGAGTCCTCTCACAAGTTTGGGAAATTGGGCCCCGTAGGAAAGAAGAGTATTTTCATAAGATACTCGGAACACTCAAAAGGGTATGTGTTCATAGGTGAGCAGGAAAGTGGGAGTATAACTGAATTTGAATCACTGGATGTCACATTCTTAGAGGATGAATTTCCTAAGAAGGGCGAAATAGGGAAGATCACTCCCTATTTGAAACCTTGGATCAAAATAATGATCTTAGTGGAGTTCGTCCAAGTGGGAGTAATATGAGAAGTGATGAATTGAATTCAACTCATTCTCAATTGCAACCACTTAATGAGACGACATCATCATTATCTAATCCAAGTGGGAGCATAACGAAATAATGTGCAAAGTGTACAATCTCCCATACGGCGAACAAGTCGCCAAAGTATTCCCCGTCGACGTTTTGACATTGAAGGGGAAACTTTATGGTTGCTCCACAAGATGAGGATGAGCCAAGAAATATTAATGAGGCTCCGAATTGCCCTAAGGAAAAATGGATTCATGCAATGGAAGAGGAAATGGAGTCAATGAAATCAAAACCAAGTCTCGGGAACCGGTTGATCTTCCAAAGGACGCAGCTATTGGGAACAAGTGGGTTCTCAAAATAAAGCGAAAGGCTGATGGCTCGATAGAAACGCATAAGGCTCGCCTTGTGGCGAAGGGGTATAATCAACAGGAAGGAATTGATTATGAAGATACGTTTTCTCCGTAGTGAGATTTACCTCGATTCGCATTATTACCGGCAATAGTAACTAGTATGGATCTTGAGTTACATCGATGGATGTAAAGACCGCTTTCCTCAATGGAGAATTAGAGGAAGAAATATACATGGAACAACCCTTTTGGTTTCATAGTGGAAGGCCAAGAAGAAAAAAGTATGTCGACTTTTGAGATCGATATACGGCCTAAAGCGTCATCAAGACTATGGTATATCGTTTTCATAATGCCATAATGGCATATGATTTTACAATGATTGATGAGGATCATTGTGTATATATCAAAAGATCGAAAGATCAATTTGTGATCATATCATTATATGTTTGATGATATACTAATTGGAAGCAATATGGAGTTTGTTAAAACTGTCAAGAGTTGGTTGTCTTCCAACTTTGAGATGAAGGATATGGGTGAGGCTGCATACATTCTTGGAGTTAAGATTTCAAGAGATCGTTCGAAGAGATCGTTGTCTCTTTCGCAAGAAACATATATAAATAATGTTCTTGAACGACAAAACAAAAAATGAAAAATCGGGAAAAAAAAATTCCTTCTCAACCACCTCAGCCACTCCAGCTCACCTCGAGCTAGATTGCGGGAACTCGTGTCAGGTTGAGTCGAGAGAAAGGTTCAAATTGACCTCATTATTGACACTTGAACTTTTGCCCATAATTCAAATATGCATTTTTCTGATAGAAAATTAATAAAGCAACTAAGAAAATCAATAATAAAATGAAAAAAAAAAAGCTTCAGCCCATCAAAAGGAAATTGGCTCTGACTCTCCTTTGCCATTCACTTTCTTCGCTCACCAGAGACCAGCGAAGGGCAGTTTGACCGAGTACGCCCGCGAGAAGAGGTAGGCGAGCGAAGCGGAATCCAAAGCGCTTTGAAGCTGAGTTAGGAAACGTAACATATTCAAGTGGTGGGATAACAGAAAAGGAAGATGGCTGGGGGTGCTCGCTTTTCCAGAGCAAATATACTGGTTTTGTCAACGAAAGATGAGATAATGAGTTGGGAGTTCGATAAATTGGGGATGAACAAATTAACAACCTCGCCCACCCCACGATAGACGCACTGGTTCGCGTCCTGCCCCCTCATCCGGAGGGGAGGGGTTCAAAACTCTGAACCCCCATTGCGCGACTTAAGTGGAGTGTCGTGGAAGGTGGGCCCCACGCTAGTGCTCTCCCTGATTTGCGCTGCCGGCTGCCAGCTATACGGTGATTTCAGGGTCATCAAAAAAAAAAAAAAAAAACAAATTAACAACCTCCAAGAAAAAGAGGGGGGACAGGAGTCACATTCTCTCAAATAAGACAACAAGAAGAAAGCTCTCGCCCTATAAATTAACGTCAAGGCAAGCAGCCTCAAAAACAAATTCCATTCCTCAATTCTAGATAATCACACCCCTTCTAGACCATAACATGGCCACCGTCAATGAGAGGGACCTTTGATACCAACCCCTCCTCCATGCAATCAAAACGAGGCTCCGATCCGCAGAGCAAGAACGGACGAAGCGATTGCCCGGGAGACCACTCGCACGTGACGTCGTTGTCACATGGCGTCACTGTCAATGCTCTCCCACGGAAGATCATCGTCCACATCCTCTCGAGGTTCCCCACGTCGTCTTTGTTTTGAGCCCAGTTCATGTGCCAGCCGTGGCGAGCCCTAGTGCGAGACCCATTTGTCCTCCAGCTCCACCTACATTGCGGGGCATCCTCCCACGGCCCCACCCTCATCTTCCACCGCGACCGCCCCCTTGGGAACCAGCTCTACTTCATGGACGATGTCCCAACGACGACAGAAGGTCCTGACGGGGAAATTCCACCCTTCGTTCGGCGAGGACTTAATGAGAGGACAAGAAAATGAGAGGGAATAAAAGAAAGCTTGGCAAAAAAACTCACATAAATCCTTCTCATTTTCTTGCCGTCGGGAGACTTATGTGTTATTATAGCTATATCCGCTGTATAATGCTTTTCGGCGCTGGAATCATCCTGTGAGATTCCTCTCAATGGATTCATCCTCGCTTGAAAGGCCATAGTGGCAAGTAATATGGCCACTAGCATGACAGACTTCTGCATAGATTTTTGCCAAACTCTATTTTCATCCCTATCATCTTCTTGTTGTCCACGTGGATGGAAGTCCCTCTCATTAGCAGTGGCCATGTTATGGTCAAAATGGGTTGTAATTATCTAGAATTGAATAATGGAATTTGCTTTTGAGGCTGCTTTATTCATAGGCTTCTCGCCTTTATGTTAATTGATAGGATGAGTCCTTTCTTGTTATATAGCTTTATTTGAGAAAATGAGACTTCTTCTTAGAGGTTGTTAATTTGTTCATCCCCAATTTGCTAAACACTACTCATTATCTCATTCTTTGACTAACAAACTGGTATATTTGCTTTGGAAAAGTGGGCACTGTTGACACCTAAATTTTTGCTAGATCCTTTTAATTAGGCCTTAATTTCTTTTTGCATCCATTAATCTCTATTTTCTTTTTTCACTTTTTTTTGGGATAATTTAATAATAATAATAACCCAAAAAAAAAAAAAGCAGCCCATGGGGGCTAGGCCTTCGCACCCAACCCCCTCTTTTTTTTTCCTCCTCGTGCAGGTCCCGAGCCCATCCCAGTCTTTTCCATCCTTTAGCCCCCCTTTCTTCCTTCTTCTTCCTTCTTCTTCTTCCTTCCTCCTCTGTAGGTCATGTGTAGCGACGACGACACGCTTGAGGACGGAGAGAGGAAGAGTAGACTAGTAGCAGACGAGACGCACAAATGGGCAGCTGAGGAGACGCTGGTTCGGCTGCACCCAAGGCCGGTCGGCATGCGAGGACCAACGGCCGAACCTCTATCGACCAGCCTTCCTCTCTCCTATAAATAGGGCCTCCGGCGAAGGCCAAAGACAGACGACGCCGAGGAAGATCGAAGGCACCCAAGCTCCGCAAGCTTCCCCCAAGAGACTTTCGAAGCACGGACACGTTGTCCGTGCTTCCGTGTCGTGTCCGACACGTGTCAGAGCGTGTCGGACACGTCAACACGCTCGGACACGGTCGGACACGTGGTCAACGCGTGTCGGATTTTCCGACACGCAGTCAACTTTTCTCGACACGCGTGTCGACGCGTGTCCGGAAGACTCCAGGTGGAGGCGAGGGAGGGGGAGGGAGCAGAGGCCGCGAGCGACGGCGAGAGACAGCCAGAGAGAGGAAGAGAAGAGGAAGGGATCGGGGCCCGAGGGGGCGCCGAGCGGCGGCGGCGGCGGCAACGGCATCTCCTCCTTCTCAGCATCGTGTCCGCTCCATCGTCAGAAGCTGAGAAACGATGCGAGGTGCGAAAGAGGGGAGCGAGGTCTGCTGTCTGCGTGTTTGTCTTGGTCGAGTTTTTTTTGCGCGAGCGGTAGAAGGAGGAAGAAGAGGGTCGCTAGGGTTTGTGATAAGGGAATAAAAAATGATAAAAAGAGTGGGACGATGGCGTGTCTTTTGAGTTTTGGGGGAAGTGAGGCTGACAGCTGCAGTGGTTTTGGGAGGGAAAAAAAAGTAAAATAAGTTTGGGGGAGGGAAATGGACAAAGAAAAGAAAAAGTGGATTTGGGGATTTTTTTATAGAAAAATTAAATAAATGAAATTGAAAACTAATTTCGAAAAGTAAGAATATTGAATTTTGAATAATGATAAATTTTGATCATTCTAAAAAATCATGAATTTATTTAAATAAATCGATTCTAATTTCTTATTAATTATTAGTTTTATCAATAACTTTTGTTAAAATTAAAAACATGTTTTGCATTAATTATGAATATATCTTTCGAATTTCAAATGAATTGATTTATTAATATTATTAGTGTAAATTTATTATAGGCCTTTTAATTATTTATTTATTTATGAATTTGAATTAAATTAATTAAAAATAAAAATATTCATTTAATATTCAACGTGTCGCAACGTGTCGAAATTCTCTATTTTTTAGAAATGACGTGTCGACGTGTCGTGTCGTGTCGGACACTCGTGTTGTGTCGCGTGTCGGTGCTACATAGCTTTGGGGGAGGCCCGAGTGTGAGTGAGAGAGATTGGGGAGTGAGCGAGGTTTGGGAAGGAGAAATCAGAGCTAAGAAGGGGGGATCTGAGTCTGCAAGAGAAACTCGGGACTCATCCCAATCCCCGTCGCCACTACGGCGTCACCCGCTGTCAGCCATGAGCCTCACCGTGCTGGGCTCGTTGGCCCGTCAGTGTCGCCTCCATCTCAACGCCATCCCCAATGCAATCGTCCCTATTATTGCCCATCTCCGTCGGTGTTGTCTTCGAAAACCTAGCTGCCATCCCGGTCAAGCTGCAGCCCGTCGTCGCCGCCTAAGTAGAACTGACACTGACATGCGACATGCGACACGACACACCGACAAGTCGTTTCTTAAAAAACAGAGAATTCCGACACATTGGGACACGTTGTATATCAAATATATATTTTTGTATATGCATAATGAATTATCATTTTTATGATTATTTCAATCAAATTAATTTGAATCAAATTCATAAATAAATAATTTAAAAAGCCTAGAATGAATTTACACTAAAAACATTAATCCACCATTTATTAATATCATTTATTCTTTCGATTTGACAAATTCAACCATATTTCAATAATTCATAAAATTTGGAGAAAAAACAAGCGATCCATATAATGGACTTTACTGACCAAAATATATATACATATACATATATATATATATATATATATATATATATGTATATATAATGGATTTTGTTGGAAGAGGAGAAAAAAATTAAGGAGTAAATTGTATATTACGGGAAGTAGAAGTCAGAAAAAAAGAGAATACTAGGTTTTTCTTTTTTCTCAATTTATTATTTTTATTAGTGTTTTATTTTCACACACACACACACACACACACACACACACACACACACACACACACACATAAATATATGTATATATGTATGTATGTATATATATATATATATATATATATATATATATATTATATTGACCTCTCATTTATTGAATTTTTAAAATTGACCTCAATATCGGAATCACGTGTCGGAAACTCATATGTCAGAATTCCAACTCGAGTGCGGAGAGTATTGGGAAAGTTGACCGGGTGCTGGATTTTCCGACATGTGTTGACAGAGTGTCGGAGAGTGTCCGAAAGTGTCGAACACGTGTCGAAGTGTCCGACACGACACGAAGGCTCTTGGAGAGTGTCGATGCTTCATAGGTCGCCACCCCTTTTCACGGACCAAAGCCGAATCGGAGACTATGAATCAAGCTGCTCACTATTGAACTTGCTACCGCCGAACCGCACCTCCAGACGCATCCCCGCCGAGCTGCAGCCCATCGCCAGAGTCCTTGGTTGGTCGCCAACCTATAGCGTCTCCCCAGCAATCACCGGCACTGTTTGTCTCAGCCGGCCTCATCAGCGCCGCAAAGATGTGAGTAGGAAGACAAGCGTTCGACAGGTCAAAGGCTAGTCGGGCAAGAGTCTCCAATCGGGTAGGTTTGGTCCCAAACCAGGTCTGACTTGGGTCACTCTTCGGGTTGGGTTTTTGTGGATTCGCGTCGTTTGGGCCGGTTGCACATGGGCTTAGGAATGGGTGGGCCTTTTGTTTTTTTATTTGTGGGCCTTGATTAAAATACCAAAAAAGAGAGGGAGTTTCGGGTTGGGCCCACGCTTCGAGCCCACTCGGGCCTGCCGCCGCTGATCTGGGTCGGTCCCCGACCTAGGGATCCAACCCGGGTCGTTTTTATATAATATTATATTTTTATAATTAAAAAATAATATTTTAATAAAAATCAAAAAATAATAATAAATAATTTATTTTTAAAAAATCAAAAAATAAATTATTTTCAGAAGAATCAGAAAAATCCAAAAAATATCTCACAATTTTCTAAAAATCCAAAAAAATGCCTTCTTATGTTAAAAAAAAAAAAAGGCCAAAAAAATGTTTTTCCTCAACAAATGCATGGAAAACCCCTTGAAAATCCAAAAGCCTCGGGGTTTAAACAAGATTAGGTATCGAAGTATATTAGTAATTAACTAGTGTAATCAAGTCCCCAAACCTAGTTTATCTAGTTGCGTAGGAGCGAATATTTCTCTTAATATTTCGCTTGGGTTTCTAATCAACCCATCTCAAATTGATTAGTGATGACTCATTTTTAAAATTAACTTATAGGTTAAAATATAAAATCACTAAGTAGTGAATTGGTGGGCTTGGGAGAGCCTAGGCTAAACCTAATAGACCTAGCCAAACCATTAACTTCTGTAAGGCGCCCGACCCTAATCGAGCGCCGAAAAAAGAGGTCACGATAGCTTGGCGGCTCCACTAGGAAATTTTTTAAGACTTAGGCCATTTTTATCTTGTCTAAACGCTTCACTAACTTGTTTGTTTGTTTGTTTTTTTTAATGCAGGTTAGTAGCTTAGAGTTTTGTTAAAATAAAGTGCTTTGTGATTATAAATTGCTATGCATGCTTTATTGTTTTAACATTGCACGTGGCACAAACAACCCGGTTGCTAGACCTGGACTGCCATAGAATATTTAGGACGGTGTTTAAAAAGATACGGCCTTAAACGCAAGACTGCGATATAGAAGTTGCCTTTTTTTTTTTCCCTGAATTTCTTTAGGTAGAGTCGAGGTTAAGAGGATATGATGCCAATGAACCCGTCGTGTAAGGTATGAGTCTCATGGAGACTCACCATGGTTCAGTAGACTCATGTAGTAGTCTAAAAGAATGAAGTGATGTTATTTTTTTGGGCAAAAGTACTATCAAGAGATCTATCATGGTAAAAATGCCCCTAAAATTGTTTTTCACGCCCGATCTCATTCTTTGAGGTGTACCGTGCATTTGGAAGCAAATCACAACACCTTTCCGCCATCTCATGGGATATGGATTTGGGAGAACTGGGCATTTGTGTAGACCTCAAACTCAATGGGCCGAAATTGAAGACGAGGATGACTTTCTTTGATAGACATGACCTCGAGTGTGAACTCACGAGCTAATATCCCTAATTGCCGCCCCTCCCCAACGAGGCATGCGAAGGGTGGGTCACGACACTAACTTGAAAAGAAATTCTTAAGGCTGCATGGGCTATTCCATGGCCAAGAAACTCTTGACCCATAACACATGTATCTTCCATACTATGATATGACTGATTCTACTACCTAGGCACCAGCAATATATACCAAAAGCTTCTATCCTTATTTCAGCATGCATCACATCAAGATCACATTTGCACCCAAAAACTGAAGTTGACTGAAAATTTCGCCAATATCTTTACATGGATTGAAATGTAGCATGTAACTCTATCAAAAAAAAAAAAAAATTGCACTCCGGAAGCACAATCAAAGTGCATGCGTCATTTTATTTTATCAGTTGCTGTGAATATGCACTTTTGTGAAGGGTACCTTGCTTCCCAAAATTAGCAGAAACTGTCACGAGGGTAGATACCACCACATCATAGGCTAACATGGCATATATTTTTGTATTGAAAGCCAATAAAAATTCGACATGTGTTCATGACGTGGCAAGTAAATGAAAAAATTCAAAAACTTAATTTTTATTTTTTTTTCTCTCTCCTCGTCGTCCTCCATCTAAGGCAGTCTCCTTCGTACAGTCACTGGCGACTCACCAGCGCTGCATCGAAGCCGACCACTGCTGCTCGTGGAACGAGCTGTCATCACTCACGGCATTAAATCCACAGAGCACCACCCCGTCCATAGCTCCGTCTTCTTTCTTGTCCATGGCGTTGCTTGATCTGGCCTCGTGGAATTCGTCGCTAGCCTCAATCTTCCCAACGAAGAGCTCCATCTCCAGATAAGGAGGAAGTCGCCGATGATCCATATCTAGGACAAACTTCAAATCTGATGCTATGGCTCATCGAGAAAACCCAAAAGTTTCATCGTACCCACTAAGGAAGCTTCATTTTGAGCAAAGAAAAACAAAGGAAGGTCGATGGTCCATCTCCAGGATGAACTCCAAATCTATGGCCTTGGCTTGTCGAGAAAACCCAAAAGTTTAATGCCCACTGAACCTTCATTTCGAACCAAAAAAAAAAAAAAAAGAAAAAACGGGGGGCATTTATGTACGCGGCGGTGCTCTACGGACAGAAGGCCACCAGCGACAACGGCTCATTTGATGAGCAGAGCAGTAGTGGTCGGCTTCAACGCAGCGCCAATGAGTCGTTGGTGATTGAACGAAGGAGACGGCCGTTGACGGAGGAAGAGGAGAGAGAATAATAAAAACTAAGTTTTGGTTTTTTTTTTTTATTTACTTGTCACATTATTAACATGTACCGATTTTTTATTGATTTTGGATACACAAATATATGTCACGTCAACCTATGATATGATGATATGCAACCACTAAATACTTTCTCTTTGAATTCGCTTCGCCTACCTACTTTTTTTTGCGGGCGTGCTCAGTCGACCGCCCGTAGTTGGTCTCTGGCGAGCGAAAACAGTGGATGGCAAGGGAGAGTCGAGGCCAATTTTCCTTTACATGGGCTGAAGCCTTTCATTCATTTTCTTGTTGATTTTCTCGGTTCCTTTATTATCTCTCTATCACAAAAATTGCATATTTGAATCATTGGCAAAGATTCATGTGTCAACGACTTGAAATATCATTAATTTCACTCTCGACAGGTGACCTCATCATTTGATTGATGGTGAGCTCTCCATCTCTCTCTTGTCCTTAAGGGCGGTTGTTAGTCACTTATCATAGTCACTATCTTTAGCAAAATAAAATAAAATAATATATATATATATATATATATATATATAATTTAGGTAGTTATAATGCCTATATATATTGTTATTACATCAAATTAGTAATAAAGAAGAAGGTACTCGAATTTGTGACGACACTCTTGAAGTGAACCCCAAGAGGGCTGATGGATTACTAGGCACCATAATCCTCTCATGAAGTGGCGCTTGCACTTCACATGGACTCTCTTAGATCCTAACGATTACAACTGGTTTATGTCATTAATTTGGTATTGTCTTAAAATCGCCACTAACCTATTTACTAAGTAGAGGAGATTACTTTACCCCTGCGAATTAGAAATAATGAATATAGTGATTTGTCACACTATATTAAGTTAGTGCCCAACCATTGGTTTTTTTTCTTTTTATGGAAAAGGTTTTTCATGCAATCTTGGTTGATTTTATTCTCTATCATGTAAGTCTAAATGATCATGCATAAGTGCGCAAATAGTGGATTAAAAAAATCAGTGTTAATTATAATGAAGCAACAAATAAATAAATAAATTCTTCCCAAGCCATCCCTCCCCCTTCCCCGCCCCCAAAAAAATGGAAATCATTTCGAGCCGTCTTGGGTAGTAAGTAAACACCGCCTCGTTATTACGCTTGTATCAATTGAAATTATTCAATGAAAATTTTTACATTATCCACTATAATTTATATCTAAATATTTTTACAGACAATAAAAAAAAATCGTTTATTTAATTTTGTAAGCAATACAAATGATCTTTTTTTTTAAAAAAAATTGTCTAAATTATTCATTTTAGGTGCAAGAATCACACCCTTAAATAATGTAATATACACAGTTATATCTCGTATGCCAATGCAATGTTAAAGATACTCTGAATGCGATGTAAAGCTACTCATATGAAAAATAATTTTTCTATAAGACATCCAAAATGAGGCACGTAAACACTTGTTCATGAATATTCTAATTTTTCTATCATGATAATCCCCGCGATGAAAAATATAACGTGAAGAACGTGGATGGTCGCGTGCAGAGGTGGAGCAGAGCAGAAAAGTGAAGTGCGATGAAATGGGGAAAAGACACAGAAATATCATTTTGTCAAGAGAAGGATGATGGCGAATGGTGAAGCGGCTAGAAAAGACACAGGAGAGAGAGAGAAGCGCACGAGAGCGCTGCTAAATTGCTAACAAGTGGACGAAGATCGAGTGCGAATGGAGAACGGAGGAAGACGAAGACGTGAACCACAGAAAGTGATGCAGCTGTGCGTGGGTTTGATTTTCCTCTCGGATCTCTCCATGTGGAATGTCCGATCACAAAGTTACAGAGAGCATACGGTATTTATGAATAACTCCTAGGGTTGCTAAATATACTTCATAGAAAGGAATTACTCGACAGGTCCAAGATGGAACCAAGCAAGTCCCGCGCCACATCCATTGAACCGATTTGGGAAACTCATCTGTTTCCGAATCTTAGAAAATCGATTCTTTTAAATTCCTATGGATCTAGAATCCGGGCAGGCCCCCCCTAATTCACGAAGCGTTACAAGGTTGATGATACTTTGGTTAATGTGATTGTCTCCAAAAAAACAAAAAGGTGGCTCATTGATCAAAGATAAGGCTTTCTTTTTCAATCTCGTAAAAGAAAAAAGACATGATGATTAAAGTTGAATCTCCTTTGTCATTTTGCTTAACTGGCAACTTTAGAGAGTGTCTCTCTCCTTTTTGTCATGTTCGTGTTCTCATTGAATATCTTCACAACCCCCATGCCCCATTTCATCATTCTATTCGTAACTTATTTTGATTCAAACAATAACCCTTTTCAATCCATATAGAAAAGGATATTTTGAACATATAATATAAGTAAACATATCATGACTTTTAAAAAAAAAGTATATATCTATTATATCAAGTATCATATATAGTCATTTACATATTTATTTATTCAAAATGTCGTGTATCGATTTGTATTTGTATAAGTAAAGTCTTTATGCATAAACTTCCGCGTAGACACGCCAACCTAAACCTAGGTTTAGTAGATTCGGGAATAATCCCCAAGATGAAAGCCATGGAAGCATGCAAGAGGGAATAGAAGCTGTAGAACGAAATGACATTTGAACGAAAACAAAGATATTGTCGAATATTCCTCTAAAAATTTGAAAAAGATTCGTTTCAGACCTCCTGAGAGAGAGAGAGAGAGAGGGTCCATTGCCTTTATATACGGAGGCCTCCTTCCCTGGCTACGTACGCCCCCCTCAATCTCTCTCTCTCTCTCTTATTCATGAATGCAACGGACGAAAGAATCAAAGCCACCTCCCCTCTCCCTTTTTCGAACTGCATGCATTTATGAATCTTGAGTCCTTGAACTGCCCCTGCTCATTTCCTCCACCTTCAAACGAAGAAAGTTACAGAACAGAAGTCGAGTCGTCTTTCTGAAGCTCTCTTCTGGAGAGAAGCAAGAAGCAGAGGAGGCAACCATTTTCGCCGGTACTTAACCCTCCGAGGCTGTTCAGGTTCGTTGCCCTGTTCGCAGACCGTTCTTTAGGGCTGCCGTTCTCTCTCTTCTTTTTTTGGGGTCTTTAATCTACGTTCCTCTTGATGGGGTCCCCTAATATTCGATTCGACGAACTTGCGTACCCGTTCGAGTCTTGAGAAGCTTCTCAAAAAGGTGAAAAAAATCTTAAGGAGATACAGCTAGAGAGAATATACGGCCACGCGTTTTTTTATTATTATTCAACTTTCGTGTGATTAACATCAGAGTTTCGGTTCTTGATTCTGAAGCATCGTGAGAGATCTTTGTCGTGAGAAGTGACTTCCCGAATAGCGCGTATGATTTTTGAGGATTTCACTGTTTTTCTTTTTCCTCCTTTGTCGTTCGCATCTTCGCTCGAGTGTTCTGGAGTTTGGCTCGGTTGAAGTGTCTTCAGCTCACCATAAAGATCTTTTATTATAATAATTACGCCCTCACCTTTTCGTGGTTTTCATGTGATTATTTTAAAGGTAGCTTCGGTTTTTGCGTTCACACGCTAGGGTCAAGCCAAACAGCCGATGAGATCAGGATGACGTATGACCCCGTGACCGTGCGAAAGATAAATAAAAAAGAATTGATCATTCGAAATAATTATTGTGGTCTTGCTGTGTTGTCCTACGATTTTTTAGGATGCTCCTCCAACGTCAATTTCTCACTTCGCTTTCGCTTGTCGCCTCTTTTGGCTCCCTCATTCAACGCTAGGACCCCCCAAAAATGTACAGTTCACATGCCTGTGATCCCACAAATTATGTCCTCTTGTTCGCTACATCTTCACATGTGATCTGTTTCCTAGCCTAACGTGAATTGCGGTACTAGCATTATTCACTTTCATTTTTGGTCATTGCGCAAAAGTTGCAGAGAAATTGCTCCATGGCAGGGGAACAACTGCAAGTCCTAAACGCTCTCGATGTGGCCAAGACGCAATGGTACCATTTCACGGCGATCGTGATCGCCGGCATGGGATTCTTCACCGACGCGTACGACCTCTTCTGCATCTCCCTCGTCACCAAACTGCTCGGCCGCATCTACTACACGACGCCGGGCTCCGCCACCCCAGGAAGCCTCCCCTCGAACGTGTCGGCCGCGGTCAACGGCGTCGCCTTCTGCGGCACCCTCACCGGCCAGCTCTTCTTTGGCTGGCTCGGTGACAAGATGGGCAGGAAGCGAGCCTATGGCATGACCCTTATGCTCATGGTCCTATGCTCCATCGCCTCGGGGCTCTCCTTTGGCCACAACCCGACAGGGGTCATGGCCACTCTGTGCTTCTTCAGGTTCTGGCTCGGGTTCGGCATCGGAGGGGACTACCCTCTCTCGGCCACGATCATGTCCGAGTATGCCAACAAGAAGACCCGGGGTGCTTTCATCGCCGCGGTCTTCGCGATGCAGGGTTTCGGGATTCTGGCGGGCGGAATGGTCGCCATCATAGTCTCCTCGGCTTTCGATTCGAAATACCCTGCTCCGGCGTACGAAGTTGACTCGGCACGCTCCACCGTGCCTGAGGCTGACTACGTGTGGCGGATCATCCTGATGTTCGGTGCCCTCCCTGCTCTGCTCACTTACTATTGGCGCATGAAGATGCCCGAGACAGCCCGCTACACAGCCCTGGTCGCCAAGAACGCCAAGAAGGCCGCTGCCGACATGTCGAAAGTCCTCCTTGTCGAGATCGAGGTGGAGCAAGAGAAGGTGGAGCGCGTGCAGAGGAACGACTTCGGCCTCTTCTCAAGGCAGTTCCTCCACCGCCACGGCCTCCACTTGCTTGGGACGATGAGCACGTGGTTCTTGCTCGACATCGCCTTCTACAGCCAAAACCTATTCCAAAAGGACGTCTTCACTGCCATCGGGTGGATCCCCAAGGCAAAGACCATGAACGCGATTGAGGAGGTATTCCGGATCGGCCGGGCGCAGACCTTGATAGCCCTGTGCAGCACGGTCCCTGGGTACTGGTTCACCGTGGCGTTGATCGACCGGATGGGTCGGTTCGCGATCCAGCTGATGGGCTTCTTCTTCATGACGGTGTTCATGTTCGCCCTGGCGATCCCGTACCACCACTGGACGCTGCCCGACCACCGGATCGGCTTCGTGGTCATTTACTCGCTCACCTTCTTCTTCGCCAACTTTGGGTCGAACGCGACCACGTTCGTGGTGCCTGCTGAGATATTCCCGGCGAGGCTCCGGTCGACGTGCCACGGGATATCGGCGGCGGCTGGGAAGGCCGGGGCGATGGTGGGGGCTTTTGGGTTCTTGTACGCGGCTAACGGGATCGGTGTGAGGAAGACACTGATCATACTTGGGGTGGTCAACTTTTTCGGCATGGTGTTCACGTTGCTGGTGCCCGAGTCCAAGGGTCGCTCGCTCGAGGAAATGTCCGGCGAGAACAGGGGAGAAGATGAACCTGAGTCGAGCCGTCGAGATGGTGTGTAGAAAATTAGAACAGAGCTTCGGTTAAACTTAACTAATTAGGTCTCTACTTTGATATAAGCTTAAGAAATTATGTACTCAATGAAGGAAGTGGCAAGATAGTCGTTGTGGTTTTATTTTTATCAGCTTATGATGGGGAAGTAATAAATAATGTAAATATTTGGTAACTTTTTAGCCCTTTTTCGAAGCATGATGCATTACATGTGCTCCTTGAAACGAAAGAATTTGGGATTGTTATTTGGTAACTGGGTAAACGTTAATCTTGTCCCATTGACAGATCAGTGCATTGGCTGTCTGTCACCAAATTATATTTTTGCATTCGTTGACTGAAGGCAGGGCAACTTCATGTAAATTCAACTGTTGGTCAACAAATTGACTAAAGTCTAAATTTGAAGACACTTAATAGGGAGTCGGTTGACTTGTATTCTTCAATAGTCACATCATCCCACCCACGACATTTTAGTGCGCGTGATCCATACGATTATTGATTTTCTCCTGCTTAGCTCGAAAAAAAGAAGTCAAACAAGAAATGAGAACATGCTTTTTTGCACGCATGGCTTTTCACTATATTATTTGGACTGCTATGTCTGTCAAACTCATGACCAAAAGTCAATGGTTATCTCCTTGTCCTTAGACCTGATGTCTTTTAAACGGTTTGTTTCACGGAAGTGGGTCGACCATTCGCGAGATGGTGGGTTTGTTCAAATGTTTAATGAATGTCAGTCATATTTGGTAGACTATATTTCGTATCCGGATATCCTTGATGCATTCCCTGAGGGCTTTTGGCACAGTTTTTGACAAGAGAATTTGACCCTATAAAAATCATTAACGGAATATAAATACGTTGGGTAAAGCAATTTGAAAGCTCGTATAGCAAATACAATGCATTTTCAAAAACCTTTGGATCAAGGTCAGTGTGGACCGGCATTGACATTCCAACATTTTCGAAATGACAAAGATTAGAATTAATGAAATGTTTTATTCCAATCTTGCTCTCATTAATTTTTCGTATTCCTCTTTTATGCCAGAATATTTCATTGCTTATTGTTCTTTCCTTGCAATGGCCGACTGGCTATTCTCATGGCTCCAGTGATGGTCATCAAAAGTTGTAGCGGTCGCCTGAGGTAGTGCGACCTTGCAACGGTGGTTGCTGCTGCCTCGTCTTACTTTGCCTCTAGTTTAGATTTGGCTCATCTGAGGTCCTACAACCCAAGCATTGCTTGGGGTTGCATAGCCTCAAGGATGGTTGTCACCGAAGTTGAGGGTCACCACAGGTGTCTCATATAATGTTTTAAATATTATTTGCATTTTGGGAAAACCCTTCAACCTAGATGAAAATAGTGTTTTGCATTTCACAAAAATACTTTAACTCAAGGTCCTTCATGCAATAAATTTGGGATTCTCTCCTTAACACACATTTAATAAGAAGTATTTTGATTTTTCAAAATTCAATTTAGTATATTCTCACGATGTAGAATATTCCTATACCCATTACAAAATTCAATTTAGTATATTCTCACGGTGTAGAATATCCCTATCATTGTTTTACGTTATTAGTTCGCGGTCATTTAATGTGAACACTGAACCAAGTTTTCTTTAAAGCCACGGCATCTTGCTCTACTTTCTATCCATGCTTTTGGTGATCTAGTAAAAGTTACTTGTTGTGTCACGTTGCCATTGAAGTTTCTTGCTTCCTTTCAGTGTAAACTGTAAAGTACCCTTTTCACATTTCCACATTGCCAAATAGTCCTAGATAGAGAGAGAGAGAGAGAGGGAAATCCATCTTTCTCGTCGCTGGATGAGCAGAATCTTTGGCTTTATCAGCTGATTCTTCTCCAACTTTATGTCCCACTTTGGACCTGCGGGTCTTCGGCCGGCCGTCTGTCGTTTCGCGTGTCCATCCACTTTGGCGTTTTCACACGATACACGCAATCGCCTTGGTTTCCAGGAAGTTTCCGTGGGGCGAATCTTGACACTATTTCGGTGCTTGTCTTTCTCTCTTTTGTTTATTTTGAGATAATTATACAAATAATTTATAAATTTTAATCTAATATATATATATTCCGAAACTATTATTTATTTGATATATATATCGTTTAATCTAATAATATGATCCATCAACTTTTCATCTTAGTTCCTAAATTATTGTATCTCTAAATTCAATATAATTCTTGAATTATTCTAGTTTAGAGACTAGATTTAACATATACAAAAAAAAAAAAAAAATCATGAAACATATTAAACATATTAAAAATTAAGAATTATATTGCACATCTAATCAAAATTTATGGATTTTGCATCATTTTTCCAACGACAATCAACAAAAGTGAGAGAAGACGTAGTCTTTTTTGTCTGTGTCATTTGGTTGGGCGATCAACTCTCGATAGGAGCATTTTAACCTTTGCCCTTGTTTTGTTGCTTGGATGCATCTCGAGGGGGCCACTTGACTTTGACTCCTACCAAAAAAAGACATACTCAGTACTGTTCTGGATGTAATTTTTCTGGGCCATACATAAATTATTTGACTTAAAGTGTGAAAGCAACCTTTTTGTGCTCTGGACGGATCAAGATGCCATCACTTCAAATCAATAAGTTTTTGTTTTTGGGTTTAAATAATAGCACCAACTTGTACTTATTATAATAAAAATGATAGAAAAGGATACACAAAACCTCAAGAAGTGTTCGGGAGATGCAGAAACCTATCTTAAAGTATGTGGAGTATTTTATATTTATTCAGTACTAGACACACCAAATCTTTAAAGAGATGCAGAAACCTATCTTAAAGTATGTGGAGTATTTTATACTTATTCAGTACGAGACACACCAAACCTTTAAAGACATAAACACTATATTCATTAAAAGTCACTCAAGTATGCTAAATCTTTCCTTGACCCCCAAAAAAAAAAAACTAAATCTTTTGTAATTTTAATATAATTAAAAATATTATTTTTATCTTTGAAGGGAAAGGCAAATATAATTAAACAATCTCTTTCTTGGCTGTACCCAATAAAATGAAGGAAAAAGTAAACGACGTGACTTAGTAAGTTTCTGAGTTGCTTGGCCCAAGGCATTCACCATAGTGATAGTTGATGGATGGACAGCATAAATTTTATATACACGTAAGCATGCTATAGGCTTGAAGATCACGTCTCTACTGATTAGAAAAGTGGATGATATGAAATCAATGCATAATAACCAGTAATCTTTCACCGCACTTGCATAATCCAAAAATATGTTCTTCTTCACTCTTATGTTAAGCTTACCTTTACATGCATGAGCATACACAAAACATTTGAATAATAAAGCATCCTTCTCCATGGCTACTTCTATTTGGGTTCAATATGATTGTACTTTTGCCCTCTTCATTAACTCATCCTTATCATCATTTTTCATCGTTTCCAGCAACTTGGCCCCCTTGGCCTTGTGAATTGCTAATAATGCTCACATCTTAACGCTCCACAACCCCAAATCATTCCTCCTATGAAACATTTCAATTTCTACTTTTGCTCGAAACATAATTGCAAATAGTAAATTATCCAAATAATGTCAAAAAAAAAAAAAAAAAAAACCTCAACTCAAATTGACAAAATCTTATCCCTAACTATCATATCGATTGTTGTAAAATAATGTGAAAGTTAATGGATCTTGCAATTGTATTAATGCAAGAGACTTAACTCACTAGACAAACAAATCGAAGAACAATAAAGAGCACAAGATTTATGTGGTTAAAAAAAGTGTCTGTACCTCCTTATCTACAAGGAGAGCGAACCATAAATAATTCTAATTCACTAATCAATTAGACAATTACAAAGTTAAAATTACTCACATGCTTAGGTGTTTCCTAACCCTAGTTTACACTAAAATTGATACCGTTTACAAAGAAAACAAGTCAATTGAATGCAAGACTCACCCCACAAATTCACTCTAGCCCAAGCTATGCGTGGGGCCAAAAAGTGTGGCTTCTCTTCAGGAATCAAAACAAAAGAGTAAAAAAATTCCATTTTATTTTGGTGTTAATATATATAAAAAAAAAAAAAAAGTCTCAAACTATGTCCATTCTGAAATAAATATCCCAAAATTCATTTTGTGTCACCAAACCTTAAACTTGTCCATCGTGACACAAATATCTAAAATTGTTTTTTATCATAAAAACCCTGAATTTATATCAGTGTGATAAATATAACTTGGATAAAACTGAAATAGAGGATATATGTATCGCACGTGTATAAATTTAGGTTTTTTTGTGACACAAAAAAAATTAAGGATATTTGTGTCATAGTAGACAAGTTTAGGGTTTTTTTTTTTTGATAAAAAATTTGAGGTAATTATATCAAGGTGGGCATAATTGGATTTTTTTTTTTTTTTTTTTTTGTAGCATTTGCCTTTTATTTTGTGACGCTGAAGCACTATGCGACTAATCCAATAAGCATCCCACCATAGTTTTCCTTTGTGTATTTTATATAAATAAGAGCCCTCCTGGTCAAACCTGGTATAAGACCCATAAAAAATCTCAATGTAACTAGTATATATTTGAAATTCAAGATAAGAAGTCTAATCCTAATAGGATAGTGATACGTCGACATTTCTCTCGTAATTGATTCTTTAACAAACTGATTTATACTCACCGATGGAATGGGGTTTCGTATTCAGCTCACACTCCCTTCACAATTTCCCACGGCATTGCCAGACAGCCTTAGATAGAAAAAATCGATTTTCCTTGTCACTGATAAGTAGGTTCTTCAAACTCTATTGCCTGTCATTTCGCTTGTCCTGTTGATGTTTTCCCACGATACCCGCAACTGCCTTCGTCCCCAGGAAGTCGAGGAGAGGGAATCAGGACATTTTCTCGGTGACTTTAATTCTTTTTTTTTTAGTGGCGTGAGGTTTCTCCTTATATTTCTCTTCGATGACAGCAATCAGCAAAAGTGAGAGGAGACGTGGCTTTTGCCATTTGGTCTTCGTCATTGTGTTGGGGATCCCGACATGCATATTTTAACCTTTGCTCTTGTTTTGTTGCTTGGATTCATTTCGATGGGCCAGTAGACTTCGACTCCAATCAATGGCGCAACATCCTTAGTACTGTTTGAGAAATAATTTCGCTCTTTTTGGGCCCAAACAGAAATGATTTCACCTAATGATTAAAAGCAATCTCTTTCTTTTTCTTTTTCTTTTATCTTTTTTTGCTTTGGACGTGTTAAGATGCCATTTAAATTCAATAAGTGGGTGAACTTGATATTTGGGTCAAATATCCTAAAGTAGCACCCCAGCGTACTTCTTATAATAAAATTGAAATTAAAGGAAAAAGTAAACGACGTCGGCATAGTAAGTTTCGGTGTTATTTGGCCCAAGACATTCATCATAGTAATGACGGATGGACTGCAATTGCATAGACATTCTGTGCGCATGAACATATTATAGGGCCCGAAGATACGAATTAACTAGAGATTTAGCGACATAGTAAATGCAACCCAATTTGATGGACTCTACTATGGTAAGGTCGATATAAGTCTATTGAATTATGTGAGTCGCTTATGCCATAACTCGGTGGTGACTCATTCTCCGGTTACATTCACCTCTCCTCTACACGGCTTGAATTGTGTGATATAGAGAGAGAATGCTACCACCAAATTACCTTCAGTGAGCTTCCATTTCCCATCACTAAAGAAATTGATGTAGCCTTTGTCATCAAGCTTGCCGGTAGATATAAGATTGAGACGTATGTCCGGAACATGTCTCACATATTTGAGTAGTAGCCTACATCCAACATTAGTCTCCAAATAAATATTACCCATACCAATAATTTTGGACATACCTTTGTTTCCCATCTTTACGAGTCCGAAATCGCCAATGGTGTAAGATGTGAAAAGATCTTGACAAACCGTGATATGGTAGGATGCACCAGTATCAACTACCCATGTCGAATCTTGGGATGCAAGATTAATGGAATCATCACTTTGAATAATGATCACCTCGTCTGCAATATTTGCAGTGTCATTCGTCTAGTTCTCGTTAGCTTTGTTGATGTTATGACTTTTTGATTTTTCCGCCTTTAGCTTTTTGCATTCTCGGATGAAGTGTCCCAATTTACCACTGTGATGGCACTTCTTGTCTTGTCTAAAAGTTGGATTGGGACCTTCCTCATTGCTTATTCCGAAAGTTTTGGCTTTTGCTTCTCCCTCTCCGTTCTTGATTTTCTTGTCGGTTAATGACAAGAGCCTCGAACTCAGGGTTGACTCCACTCTCTTTTCGCCGGATTCTTCATTCAACATTCTATCTTTTACCACGTCCATGGTAAGCTTGCCGTCAGGAGCTGAGTTGCTGACCGACACAACAAGTGTGTCCCAACTATTCGGCAAAGAGCTAAGCAACAGTAATGCCTGCAATTCATCATCTAATGTCATCTTCATAGAGTTGAGTTGGTCTATTATACCTTGGAACTCACTCATGTGTTCCGAGACACTTGCTCCCGTCTTTGTATTTTAGATTCACGAGCCGCCGCATGTGTTTTGCTTTATTTTGCGTTGTTGTTCTTGCGTACATTTTCTCTAATTTTTGCCAAAGAACACTAGCATGATGTTCATTAGCAAAATTTTGAAAAATGCTCTTATCGATCCATTGTCGAATTTGAGCAACACACTTTCGATTGAGCACCATCCATTCGCTTTTAGACATGGTCGTTGGTTTGCCACTAGAAGACGATGCCAATTTGGCTTCCGCTATAGGATCGAACTCCTCGAACGTTGGTATTGGTACCTCCATCGGTATCACAATTGGCCTCCAAAGATCTTTAATGTATAACAGATCCTCCATCTTTGGTTTCCAGATTGCATAATTGAATGCAGTCAATTTTATCATGTTGCCAAAATTTTCCTCCATTTAATTCTGCACAGAAAAATAATATATAGAGCAACCTGGCTCTGATACCACTTGTTGGGAAAAAAAAAAAAACGTTCTTGTTGAAAAAGAACGATATTTGTAGAGAAGGCCCAAATAATTTTTCCCACTACTATTTCTGTGAAAATTAAATAGAATAAAATATTGAATGAAAGCAATAAAGATGAATAGTAAATAACACCATAATTTTAACGTGGAAAACCTTCTAAGATGAAGGGAAAAACCACGAGTCCACTTCAAACTTTCACTATGATAAATTATGGGATATAACTTCACCCAAAGGGATCTCTCACTGTCTTCAATTTGTGGATCTGAACCTCTCACAAACTGGATAACTCACTCAAAGATAACTCTCTTTCTTGGAAAAAGAAAATTGTTTCTTCCGCTACGCTACTCTAATATTCTTGCTTTTGTATATACTTCTCCGTTGAGGAGGACTCCTATTTATAGGAGCAAATGCAATCCCAATTAGAATTGTACGATATGAAAATCACGTAAATTTATCTCTTAATCTCTCGTGATTTTGTAGAGATCACTTTGATTTCTTTCCCAATCTCCCTTGATTTTCCGGATGTGGAAAATCATGTTGATTTATCTCCCGATCTCTTTTGATTTTTTTTGTTCTTTTTACTTTTACACACTCACTACTATACATATTCTACTACAGATATACATAATTGCGTTGGCGTCTCCAATTGAGAGTGACCTACTCAACAAATTCTCAGGTGATGAAATCCAACGGTGGTGAACCAAACACAATGAGGTCCGATGAGGTCGCAGACGAGTCAACACATGTGGTGAATTGAAGCAACAACTAAGGCATTGGTACTTTTATGAGAATGGAGAGCAATACCCTTAAGAACATTGCATAGGCTGAAATGCAGTAATGACATTTGAAAGTATATGTGGGAGTTTTCGATACCGGATCTAGACATTAGTATAAAAGTCGATTCCAAAGTTTAATTGAGAACCAGACCCGTGCTTTCCGAAAACAATTTGGTAAGACCGGCTCCGTTTGATTCCCAAGTTGAATTGGCTTATTGATCATCCCTATTGGTGATTAATTTAAGCTTAAAATATGTGTTTGAGGGGTTTAGATTTTCTGAGAGAGACCCGTCCTTTCCGAAAACAATTTGGTAAGACCGGCTCCATTTGATTCCCGAGTTGAATTGGCTTATTGATCATCCCTTTTGGTAATTAATTTAAGCTTAAAATATGTGTTTGAGGGGTTTAGATTTTCTTTGAGAGAGAGAGAGAGAGATTTTGTTGGCTCTTGTTCTAATAACTTAAAGAATAATAATAACACATAGCAAAAGCAAGCCTAAAATAATAGTACTAAAGCATAAAATCAATAGTTTGTCTAGGTGCAGTGCAACATTGGGGATTTATCAATTTTGTGCAAACTACTTTGTGTTAAAATCACCTATATTGCCTAAAGTTTTGGATTTAATTTCCTTATAACACTTGTAGAATGTTTTACGAGCTTTTGAATAGTTAGACCCCTCCGCTTGTGGCTTTCATATTATAGATAAATATATATAAATTATGTATGTGGTAATATATATTTGGAATTATTACACAAATAGTTCTTGAATTTGACCCAATATGTAATATCATCCTTAAATTTTTAATTTGTTTGATATGATCCCTAACCTTTGACCAAATATACAATATTGTCCCTAAATTTTTAATTTGTTTAATGCAATACTTAAACTTTTAGTATATGTTAACTCAAATTCATAAATTTAATGAAAATAATCAATATTTGTCTTTGAATATGAATTAATGAAAGAACAACAGTAAATATGACATGTGCTAGAAGTGTATAGCCCATATATAATAAATTAGAAATTCATAGATGACATTGTACTTAAAACTAAAGTTCTAAGGATCGTGTTTTACTTTTGATTATAGTTTATAGGTTATTTTGTCATCTTCTTTATAGCGGCGGCTCAAATTACTATGGAAAAACCGTGCAAACAGAATCGGAATAATTCTATCTTTACATCCAACTGCGAGAGGAAACGAAGTGAGAAAGTCTTGACGGAGGAAAGCGACGATTACGGAGCAGGCGTGCGACGGACGAGCCTTAGAAGGTCAAATTTGTCTCCATCTGCGAGATACTCGCTGCATATCCTCTCTCTCTCTCTCTCTCTCTCTCTCTCTCTCTCCAAAAAATTCATTCATATTTGCGTTTGCGCAACAAAGTCCAGATCAACTTTAACGAGTGAGATTTTTTTTTTTTTTTTATTTTTGAAGCGGCACACTGGAGGCCTATCTCTAATCTGAGCGGCTTTTTTGGGGAAGAAAAGATAATCATGAAAAATATATAAGTTTAAAAAATATTTTATTAAAAGTGATCGCTTGTGTTACTTACAAAAAATGAATAAATGAAAAAATATTTCCATCATCCACGAAAATGTCAAAATATAAATCGTTGCCGAGCATGTTCACAACCCCCGTTCGAGATGGAGATTTGGAATTGGCCAACTAAGATTACAATTGTTCTTAGGCATTGATATTTGGCAACTTCGATTCGTTAGGGGCATTTGAAGAGATCCTATCTTGAGAGTATATCAAAGAATACAAGATAATAAGATGATAAAAGTGTCGAAATTGGCAGTTGAAAGGTAAATACATGTGTGAAGTAGATTCAAAATCGAATTGGTAGGATCATATCATTCATGATCTTCTCGTCCACCTGAATTGTAACATTCCATGGATCTATTCCTTTCTCAAGTTTCAGATGGCAGTATCATAATTTCTACAATACAAATAAAAAATATTGGAAATCATGTGTCCTCAGTAGTCATTATTACAAGATTCAAGTTAAAAACGTTGATTGTCTTGGACGTGCAACTCAGCTGGCATAGAGTTCATTAACGTATACATATGCATTTTCAATTCTTAGAGCAATAACAAAGGAGATAGAAAATTTATAGTAGGAAACGGTAATCATGTGATGCACTTCATTGACAATTAGGCGTATGGACAAAATCACGATATATAGGTAATCACCAGTGGTGTGGAAGGAAATGGGTCAATTTGAGTCGGGCCATTAATGACCCGACCCAAACCCGACCCGACTCACCCATTTAACAGCTCTACGCACCAGCTTTCTAGTAGAGAAAAGTATGTGATATGGGAGAAATGGATCACATGGACTAGACAAAAAAGAGGACATCACAGAAGTACTAGCGCCAAATTCAACATCCTCTTGTTCAATTCTTACAATTGCATTTGTCAAGGTGGAATATGAGAAATTATAATCCAAGTCATCTGGGGCTTCGATCACTCTTTCCAAGACTTTGATGACCATCCAAATGGAAGGCCCTTTTTTGGAATCAACTTGCAAGCACTACTCGGCAAGCCTCATCGTGTTGATCACGTGAGGTCCATTTAGTTGCACATCCTTTGCACATCCTCACTATTCTTATCGATCATATCCAATAGCCATCCTTTCCTCTTTCTCTTAAAAGCTCCTAACAAGTGCATCTCTTCTTAATTTCGAGATTCATCGAAAACTTTCCTTCTACAAACTATCTCCAGAATTACCACACCAAAACTATAGACATCCACTTTCTCAGTATTTGCTGCATGTAACCATTCTCGGCCAAATACCGGAGAGTTTCCCTCATTGTGGTCACAAGTTGGCTTTGGTCCCTATCAACTAGCTTAGACAAAGCAAAATCTACAACCTTAGCATTACAATTTTCGTCCAAGAGAATATTTTGGGGCTTAATATCCATGTGGACTATGTTCCATCTACATTCTTCATGGAGATAACATAGGTCCTTGGTCATGTCACAAGTGATCTTCCTCCTCAGTTGCCAATCAAACATGAATGACTCATCTAGTTTATGAAACA
The DNA here is from genome assembly GCA_014182565.1 of Eucalyptus marginata. Taxonomy (NCBI): domain Eukaryota; kingdom Viridiplantae; phylum Streptophyta; class Magnoliopsida; order Myrtales; family Myrtaceae; genus Eucalyptus; species Eucalyptus marginata. The sequence goes on from CM024586.1 coordinate 24,454,658, forward strand.
TCCATTTATCTAACGACCCCTTGGACATGTATTCATAAACAAGCAACCTATGAAAGTCCTCGGCACAAAATCTAACGAGTTGTACCAAGTTGACATGATGGACATTGCCAATGCTGTCAACCTTGGCAAGAAAAGATATCTTAGAATGGCACAAACCATTGAGGTGCTTGACGGCGGCTTTTGTGCAGTTAGCTAGAGTGCCTTGATAAACAACGCTAAATCCACCCTCACCAAGTCTCTTATTGAAATCCTCAGTAATTGCTTTTAAATCATTATAGGTGAATCTCTTTGGTGCTCCAGGTATCTGATCAAGACAGTCTTCCTGGGTCCCATCAGCGCCTTTTTTTCTAAATCGGTATTTTACGACCACGACAAGAAAGATGAAGGCTAGGAGAGATCCGAGGCTAGAAGTGATTATTGCTGTCAGAACGGCAATTGCCATTTTCCTGTTTGGATAATCAGGAGGCTCACTTATATTGGGAGGGACAGGAGGTCCATTTATATTGGAAGAAACAGGAGGTTCGCTTAGAATGAGGAAGCTGAATTTCTTTCGGGGGATTCTGCACTTTAAGGGCAATTATCAATGGCGAATCTACCAAGTTTGTAATCGAAAATACCTGAGATGCTAAGTAGCAAGAACCTGAATAGTCATAGTAAACAGCCGCTGGAACAGTAGTTGGCACAAGCCTTTATGCAAATTCTCCTGATCTGTATTTCGGAGACCCGGGGCGTCTGCCCTGCTGGTGAAGTAAGCAATCCCTTCGAGCTCTGAAAAGCTTTGAGATTGTGAAGCTTCACAAGGCAAATGAACAATTTTGGAGCACCCAGCTCTAGGATCGATATCAACACTTGGCTTGAAGTAGGAATCCAGACAACTGCACCTCCCATGTCCTATACAAATTCTGTAATTCCCACAAACCATGGGATAACTGCAATCCCCAGTGATGTCTGTTAGAATATCACGTTCCACGATCCACTCACTTTGACGCTGCTGATACACCCTCAGATGTCCATCAGATTCGAAGTTTCATAGCAGACGAGTTAAAATCGGAAAACAAAGAACCGTTTCTCGCGAAATTCACAAACAATGCAAAATGTCCTTGGGGGAATTCAACATAACTAGAGTCGTTGCTTGTGTTTGGAAAACTTATGCTCAAATGGTAATAGACCTGCGGAGAACTCTCCATTTGAGCGAATAATGAGCAGTCAAAGCAATCGAAAGTAAACCATATTTGCTCATATTTGTCGCGGGATCACTGAGGGTCAATTTCTGCCCCACCCTCAATTTTATCCTGGGAGTAGCGTGTCCGTAGGATGATCAGACGACTGTCACACTGCATTTTTGTTCTCATCGAACAGCACAAGGACTGACCAAAAAAAAAAAAAAAACAGCACAAGGTCTTCGGTGTCTGTAAAGTTGATGCCTAATTGCCCATCAACCAAGTAGAGAGCTATTAGATTTGGAAGATTTAGAATCTTATCTTTAGAAATTATCAATCAAATATAGCGTCATCAAATTTCGAAGTTTTATATTCTTATCTTTAGAATGTATTTCTCTTCTTGCAAGTGGATTTTCTAAAATGTATTCTTGGGTATATAAATACGCTTAATGGAAATAAGCAATAATTTCTGTCTCAACAATGCCAAAAACGGACTTACCATAAGTTTGGGTTGACCACACGACGGACCGTCGGCATCTTTCAATACTAAATCTCCTCCTTTCGTGATCTCTACGGTGGCCTGACTTTCAACAGGATGGTCTCGATTAGCAGAACACACCACCGCTGAAGCCACGCTGCTGGTGATAATAGGATGCGGGTCAGTATGAACGATGGAAACCACGAAAATGTAACTTCCATCAAAGCATTGGGTAAAGAAGCCACAGGCAAATGCCGAGCCATTACGGCTCCGAAGAAGAATGGGGATCGGGCCAGTGTCGTCTGAATAACACCCAATACAATCGCCAGAACTTGTGATAGACTTTGAATCTGCAAATCTTAATATCTATGGCACTATTAAAAGGATGTGGAATCAAATTCTGATTGTCATAATAAAAATATACATTTAGACTCAATTCATTTCGTAAAAAATATGATATTTTCATGAAACTATTTTTCAGAAAAATAACAATATTTTTCGATATTCAGCTAAAATTTAAAAATAAACTAATTTCCGTCGTCTGATAAGAAAATTCTTTTTCTGCATACACCCATTTTCAATAATTTTTTATTATCTATTTTTTAAATCGATTTTTAAATTTTAATTTTTTTTTCTTTTTTCCTTTTCTTGTTCTTCCTTGGACTTGGCCGGTTGCCCGCGACCGACCACAGGCCAGCTCGGCCCAAACCCCTGGCGACTCGTGGACACCAAGAAGTCACAAACGTTCAAATTTGACTCGAGAAATTGAGCCCAGTTACGTCGCACTTATGTTTGGAGCGCGTCGTGTTCTTCCTTGTACTTACGTCGAAGGACATTTGCATGGAAATCAGAGACGCGCCAAAAAGGGCCTCATCCATAACTCCGGCTCCGTCTCACGAACAGCGGCTGCAGAGGCTCACGGCGGTTCGACTCTCGTGATGAGACCTGAGCAAGCAGCGAGCCGTTCGATGCCGAAGGATGCCGCGGAAGCGCGGGTGTCGAGGGCGAGATCGATCGAAATTTTCTCTGGCGACCGTTCGAAGAAAAAGGAAGAGAGAGAAAGAGAGTACGGTTGAACAGAGTTAACGGGAAAGAGAGAAAGGGAGAGGATGGCGAAGAAAGAGAAAGGAGAATCTGGAAAATCTGAAGAGGGAGGCCGTCGGCACACGTGTCGATCAAACTACGGATTCAAGTCGGCACGCTCGACACTTGGCAAGAGTACAATCTAAGAAAAGCGATAATTAGGAACAGTGGTACGGTACGGAGAGTGATCGAGTCAAATTTGTCTCCATCTGCAAGGACACTAACTGCACTGCGCATCGAGAGAGAGGGAGAGAGGGAGAGAGAGAGGGTCTATCAGCCAGACGAGTCTTCTTTACTGCGAAATTTACAGACGCAATCCCCTCAAAGAAAGGAAGAGGAAACAGTGGCTTCCTTCCTTCCAGGAAAATCCACCCGGTGCCTCACTTTCCCTCCTTACTTCATGGCTATATTTACATTCGCATCAAGCCACTCCTTCACAGACTATTCACAGCAGCACGCATGCCTTACTAATGCTAACGGCGACAAAAGACAAGAACGAAAAGCTGTCCATTCACTCAGTTTAAGATTTGTTGATCGGTCGCTTCTGCTCCTCCGAAGCTGGTCACCCATGGATGCCCTGCATCGCCATCACTTATCCAGTTAAAAAACATAAACAATTACAAATCATGGGGATTTTAGCTAAGATGGCAATGGGTCCAGATGAGTTTTTATAGTACACATTGTCCCCATAGACACTGTGCTTATCTTTCATGAGTGAAGTTTTCTTTTTTGCTTTTGAAGCAGTTTTTCTCAATACTGTCTAGTTTTTCTGGGAAAAAAGAAACAACCCAGATGGATAGATGGTCCTAAGTATCACCAAAATACCAAGCTGAAGGTGAATCTAAGAAACTGATGCCGCTCCAAGATCGGATTTTTCAGTTCATTCAAACGCTTGATGAGTAATTACAACAAGAACAGAACTTGAATGATTTAATAAATTGACCCAAAAGGGAAAGGAAAAAGAGAACTCACTCAGGACTTGATCGGCAGAGAATCTCCTGGAAACGTCCCTGCACAGCATCTTCCTGAGCAGATCCTTCGCCGTGGCCGACACCGACCGGAAGACCCGCGGCGGGAACCTCAGGTTCGCCCTCCGCACCGCCCCGAAGATCTCCGCCGCGCTCTCGCCGTAGAACGGCGGGAACCCGCGAGCATCACGTACAGCACCACCCCGGCGCTCCACACGTCCACCTTCTCCCCGTACTCCCTCCCCTCCACCACCTCCGGCGCCACGTAGTACGGCGTCCCCACGATCCCCCTCAACCCCGCCCCGGACTCTCCCCCGATCACCTCCGCGGAGCCAAAGTCCGCGAGCCTCAGCCGCCCCCGGGAGTCGAAGAGTATGTTGTCGGGCTTGATGTCCCGGTGGACGACGCCGTGGCGGTGGCAGTGGGCGACGGCGCGCATCAGCTGGGCGAGGATCCGAGCGGACTCGGCCTCCGGGAGCGAGCCGGCGGAGGCGACGGCGCGGTGGAGGTCGGGGGAGTCGCAGAGGTCGAGGACGAGGTGGAGGTGGGAGGAGTCCTCGTAGGCATTGTGGAGGCGGAGGAGGTTCGGGTGCGGGGAGAGGAGGGACAGCACCTTGGGCTCCATGAGGAGGCAGTGGGAGTCGAGGTCGTCGCCGGAGACGGCGGACTTGTCGATGGACTTGACGGCGAGGGAGGAGGCGGAGGAGGGCGCGGCGGAAGCGCGGAGGGGCTCGCAGCGGCGGACGACGCCGAAGCGGCCGCGCCCGATCTCCTCGCAGATTCGGTAGTCTCGCTTCAGCGCTTCGGTCATTCCTCTCTCTCTCTGCTTTCTGCGAAAATTGTGGGCTTTAGTTATCTGTTGGCTTTCGGGTACGGCAAGCAAGGGAAAAATAGAGGGCAAAGATTTGGACGTTGAAGGGAATATTCTTGATTCCTGCTTCTTCCTTCTTCTATTGAGGCGACCAGCATTAGCGATTTCCTAACTCGATACGAAATATATTAGAGCCCGGCTTTCAATATCGCTGGAGAAAAGCTCATCTCATTGGTATATCCAACCGGAGTGAGCCAATAAAAGACAAGGATTCGAAAATTTAAATACTAAAGTCGATTGATGACTTTTGTGCGAAGAATGTGATTGGCCTGCACATCACATCATATGGAGCTATTGTTCTACTAGTTACCCTAAAAGTCTAAATTATTAGATCAGAATGCGATCTTATAATTTGAAATAGGATAAAGGCCACAAATATCTTAAATTATGCTTGCTATTGAGATACATTTAGTCACACCAAAAATAAAAAATTTGTACTCACGTGACACATTCATTTAAAAATCTCAAACTATATCTCTCTTACGGATTTAATTCTTTTTTCAAACTTAGATCCTAACATTTACCCTCTGTCATGAATTTTTTCTTCCCTCCTTCGCCGCCGCCACTGCCCTTGTTGTTGCCATCGCCAACGTTGTCACCATTGCCACCATTGCCTGACGAAGCAAGAAAACGAAGGTGGAAGTGAAAAAGAAAGGAAAAAGAAAACAGGAAGAGAAGACATATAATGAGTTGGATACGTCTGCCACCGTTTGCTTTTTGATGTCCATGTAAATAGATTTTTAGCGAGTTCATTAATAGAATTTTGAAGGAAGTAAATGTGTTATGTAAGTACAAGTTTTGGGTAGGCATGTTATACGAGTACAGATTTATGATTTTTGGTATCGCAATTTTTTTTTTGGGGAAAATGTGTTATAGAGGTACAAGTTTGAATTTATGGTATCACAAAAAAATTATTTAAGGTGAATATGTCATAATGAATAAATATTTATTTCTCTTCAAAATATTATAATACTTATGTCACACATCTTCTATTTTGATACTGTGTGAAAGTTTATCGTTTCCTCCCTGTTCCAAAAGTTTGATGTGTACTTTAATATGTCAAAAAGAAAAGATTCTTAGTTGCGTAGATTAGTGCCTCGTCCGCCGAACCAAATCTCATGACTTCTAAAGAATAATTTGTGCATAATCTTGCACAGGCTCAATGCATTCCGACAATTGAATCACATGGATCTTATACGGTGGCCATGCAATCCGTTAAACTATACAAAAGCAGAGCACGTTCATTTGAATTCACATGATGATAACATTAGAAGCACTTGTTTACACCTACAGCTAGGGTTGTCAAAAACCGAACCGAACGAAACCGAAAAATTTGGTTTTTTCGGTTCGGTTCTCATTAAAAACCGAAATTTTTGTTATCGGTTCGGTTTTTATTGGTTAATCGAACCGAACCGAACTAACAAACCGATAAGAGTTTATTTCTTGGAAATAAAAAATCTATATAACAAAAAAAAAAACAAATGCAAAATGTTGAAAACCAAAAACCGAAAAATCGAACCAAAATTTCGGTTCGGTTTGCATTCGGTTCGAGTCTCATTCGGTTCGGTTCGGAAGTTTTTTCTAACGATTCGGTTCAGTTTAGTTTTTCAAAAAAACTTAATCGAACCGAATCATTGACACCCATACCTGCAGCAAGCATACATTAAAATAACGGTGTGTGTTTTTATGAAAAATGAATGATTTGAAAAATATTTTCTTAAATTTCATCATTTGCATCACTTAAAATAATTAGTTAATGAAAAATGTCTTCATTATTGACAATAATTTATCTTTAAATATTTTCATGGAGGTGAAATGTAAGTGATATTCGACTTTTTTTTTTAAATGCTGATAAAACCATTTATTTTTTTCAAAACAAACAAAGTTCAAAGTCCATCACAATTATTGCTTAGATAGCTTTGACAATGGACCTTGTACACAAATTCCACTTAACGGATATTGGTCTGTGTCAAGGCAAGAAGCTTCCCGAGAACATGATTCGTCGATTGGGTCTAGTCGTGTGATAAGCTGTTGATCTGATAGCTAAAAATGGATTGGGTCCAGTTGTGTGATAAGTTGTTGATCTGACAGCTAAAAATGGATTCGATAATGAGCTTACAAGATAGGGAATAGTCTTTCGACTTTAAAATAGAATTATGAGAATAACTTTGTTAGCATAACTGTCTTTGATCACTATGAGAGTAATTATGTTGTGTGTCATAAATTTTTGAAGCAATAAATCTCACAATAATTTTTAATTATCTATTATTTATTTTCTTGTTATTCGAAATAGATTATTTATATTCTAGTAAATTAAGGATAATAACGTAGACATTTTTCTTGCAAGAGTGCTCATCTCTCATTTCAAGTGACGTTCCAATCTAATTTCCTTTCCCAAAAGAAAAACGTTTTTGGCTATGATGTGAATTACGTACGAACAACCTGTCATCTCCTCTAGCGTGCAAGAGGAACAGACCGTGGAAAATGGCAAAATAGACGCCAAGACAAGAGGCCTTTGGCTTTCTTTCTGGCTTTTGGAGCAAGGAAAGGGGTCGATTTCCGAAGACTTACGTGCGATGCGACTGCAATGTTTGAGGGTGGGCAGGAGGCACGAGCAAGTGTTTCTCCTTCCATTCCTACTTGCCAATTTTTCAATCCCAAGCTAACACCCAAACGTCATAATTAGATGAAATAGGTTTAGAAAACATCATTAAAGCATTTAGAACACGTATGATAATCACTTTATATCTATATTTTTTTATTTTATAATTTCAGAAATAAGTTTAGAATAGAAATTTGTTTGGTATGAGATAAATTTTGTACCTAAAAATAAGTTAAGAATATAAATGAGAAGTATAAATTTTCTATTTTTCTATTTTTGGGATAGAAATAAAAATAAAAATCGTGGCGTTCTTCTATGAGAAAACCACCCTCCTCCTCCTCCTCCTCCTCCTCGAGACTCTCTCTATCCTAGACCCCTAGATTGATTTTGCCTCCTTTGACCCCTCTGCCTCCACGTCTTCCAGCGGTGGCTACTACGGATCTACTTGGTAACGCTTTTGTTTTGGAGAATAATTTCTTTTTTTAGAAATAATCTTTTTCTATTTCTATTCCTCGTAACAATTTATGAGTAAAATAATACATTTGGTAATTATACAAAATTTATATTCTTGGAATGGAAAAATAACAAGTTTGTTTGTTTAACATAGAATTTCTTTAATTTTTTAATAATTTTTAAGATTTTTTTCTTTTTTTTCTTTTTGTTATTCTTCTTTGCGGCGACAGCGGTCAATGGCAACTGGCAGTGGTCAACAGTGGGCAGTGATGGGGACCAAGGAGGAAGAAAACAAAAAAGAAAAAGGAAAAAATAACTTTTTTTTTAGAAATTGTTCTCGAGAACAAGAAGTTATTTGTTTCTATTTCAAATCTATTCCCTGGCACTTTTGTATTCTGAGAAATAAAAAATTAATTGACGTTATCAAATGCATTTATATTATTATTTTTTTTTTTCCTAAACAAAAAAAAAAAAGAAATCGAGAGAAAAAAAAACGTTACCAAACAGGCACTACATCTCCACCTCCTTACCCAACTCTCCTCCATCACTGGCACCGGCACCAACACCTCACCCCTCTTTGGTTTTCACCACTCCCCCACGGACAATCTCGTCATCTATGACTTCTCCAAGCTCTGCTCTGCCACCAACAACTTCCTTGCCAAGCCTCGCTACTCCTCATCCGCCTCGTCCTAGCATTGCTCTCTCCACAGCAAGGACATTGTCATTTTCCAGCGCAAGTTCAAGGGCAAGATTGACACGAGCCACCTCAAGGACCTCCTCAAGATGATCTGCCAGAGCCACCTGGTTAGCTTCGCAAAGCTGCTTAGCGCCTCCGCCTCTAGCGACAACATATTCTTTGGTCTATGAGTTTGTTGACAATGCCGGCCTCTCAAATTGCTTGGGAAACCTGAAAATGCCCTCTTTCACAGCCCTTGGGACCAAGATATCAAGGATGTATATCTCCGCCAACATTGTGCATGGCCTCAATTACATCCACAATGACACCCGCCTCAACATGATTTTCATCCACAACCACATCAAGAGCAGCAGTATCATGGTAATGGAGCCATTGTTTGAAGCCAAGATCTGCCACTTCGAGACTGCTTGGCTATGTGGCAAGGTGGCTGTTGCCTAAAAAGGGAAGGCTGAAAGCCGACAAGCAACATGGCCAAAATGAAACGAAAAAAAGGAAAAAAAAAAAATGAATAAATTTCAAATTTTTAATTTGTGAAAATTATCCATGTTAATATTGGTCATTCCACGTCGGATGGTCATTGTCCACATCAACAATTTTCGACCAAGGACTCCTTTGGCAAATTGGGAAAAAGGTTCAATGTTCAATTGGTACAATTGAAAAGTTTATGATTAAATTGGCACGACCATGTGTATACAAATTGCTTGTGCCACGTGTATGTCAACTGCCTCTACACATACCTATCTTTGTGTCCCACCTTGATACCAGCCGGCTATCCATGCCGAACATGCCGAATCTTGATACCAATCTCGCACATGCCAATCCTCGTATTGGCCAAACCTGCGCCACTCACAATCTCATTCGCAATCTATCATGATATCTTATAAAATTAAAAGTTTATATCTTAATCAACATGGTCGATGTCTCCCAAAATCAATGTTCTCCATACAATTCTGTGGGCAATACCACCAAGCTTACCACATGGTCAGCTTACTTAGAATCTCATATTCCCTGTTTTTATTTTTTTGGGTGTTTGCCTTACTCATATTCTATAAGTACGATTGTCATCTTTATATTACAATATTTTGGTTTCCAATGTAATATAGAAGAGAATATTCTTGTTTGTCTAAGTGAGAAGATCGCTTGGGGTTGCTTTCATTCACGGCCAAGCTCATGGAGACCAACGAAGCAAATACGAGATCTTTTGCCTCCCGTGTATTTTCAACCCAAAAAAAAAACCAGCTTGAACACGTACGTGACGTGACGATTTTTGCATAGGTACGAGATCGACTTGTTCATTTGTCCTGATGAATTCCAAAGCGGTCATGGTCGTATAGAATAAGTTGTATCATCTTTGCTTATTTAATTTCAGCTGATAAATCTTGTGAATTGCGTGTGTATAGACACGGGACAAGCGTCTTTACTATCTTTGAAATCGAAATTTGTTTGCTAATCGAATGTAACTCTAGCTAAATGTATATTGCTAGGGCATGTCCTTCTAATAACATATCGTCGGTGTCTAATCAACAAAAAATGAGATCATCCCAAGTGAGCTTGTAGTCTAACAAGATGAGCATAGTCATTGTTATGGAAAGTTAGGCTTTGAGCATATCGTGCAATAGACTAACGAATGACAATTGAGATAGTTCTAAAGAAAAGTAAGAAGGAAATAGTAAATAAATATAGAAGAGTTTCATGTGATTCTATTTGAATCAGTATTTACATTAATGAGGACTATGATATAGGGAAGTACGAGTACCAATGGCATGATCTCTCGGGTATATTCTTGACACCCGATCAACCCAAGTAATCCCGAGAAGTGTTTTTTTCTTCCAATTCTCATAGTTATCACGCCAAGAAATATCAAAGAGAAAACCCTAGCAATCCTCTTCAATGAGTTTCCCAATGCATTTTAGGTTTGGTTAAATATCTCAATGAAGAATCTCTTAACCTATGTGGTTTAGGAAGCTACCCTTACTCGATTTCACTTGGTGAGTGGGAGCTTTAAAGCATCTATTAACAAACATGAAAAGTTACGAAACTTTCACCACACAATTTATGTTACAATTGTATCGAGCGAGCTCTAGCTTGGTAGATATTTTACCCACTTATGCAAGTTTCGAAACCAAAGAATTAAGTTCTCCCAAAAATCTACAAATTCGAGTCCAAAGTTTTGACTTGTATTGATTTTTAAGTTGGACGAATAATGGGAATTATGGATCTCGCATTTTCCTCCATTTATAGCCAAAGGAAACTCATCCAAGCCAAATGTAATTCCGTTCAACCAGTTTTTTGATGTGTGAACTCTAATCATAAATACCATTCAAATTTATATTCAGTTTAATTTGCACACATCATCAACCATGTGGTTTGTCGATTGTGACTCATTAATTAAACGCGCACGCCATGAAATTTGAAATTACCATCCAAGATTTTCAAAACCTATTTTTTTTAACGACCTCATTTAAAACGTACTAAGGCTAATGCTAGTAGTCTCTCTTTCTCTCTGTGATAGTAACGTCATAACTGCCCTTGCATTTTCTATCGCAAATTCACGATCCAGGGAGGACCGTCCTTGTACGGAAAATCATAAAGGGCATTCTCGTCATTCGATTCGAAAAATGGACCCACGGCCATGAGCGCATCTCCCCGTCAAATCCATCCCACAGCCGTCGGATTCCCCCATCTCCTCTCAAGAATATTCCTTCCCAGTGGCCCCCACCACCCAAGCCCTTTATCATAGGTCTTCCCTCCTTCGAGAAAATATTTCACGGAGCAGAGAGAGAAAGTAGGAGCCAGTAGAGAGAGAAGAAGCATCAGCAAGCAGCGAGAGAGAGAAAAATGACCGAGGCATTGGCGCGAGACTACCGACTCTGCGAGGAGATCGGACGCGGCCGCTTCGGCGTCGTCCGCCGCTGCGAGCCCCTCGACCCCCCCGCCGCGCCCTCCTCCGCCGCCCCATCCCTCGCCGTCAAGTCCATCGACAAGTCCGCCGTCTCCGGCGACGACCTCGACTCCCACTGCCTCCTCACGGAGCCCAAGGTGCTGTCCCTCCTCTCCCCGCACCCGAACCTCCTCCGCATCCACAACGCCTACGAGGACTCCTCCCATCTCCACCTCGTCCTCGACCTCTGCGACTCCCCCGACCTCCACCGCGCCGTCGCCTCCGCCGGGCCCCTCCCGGAGCCCAAGGCCGCCCGGATCCTCGCCCAGCTGATGCGCGCCGTCGCCCACTGCCACCGCCACGGCGTCGTCCACCGGGACATCAAGCCCGACAACATACTCTTCGACTCCCGGGGCGGGCTGAGGCTCGCGGACTTCGGTTCCGCGGAGGTGATCGGGGGAGGGGAGCAGGCGGCGGCGCTGAGGGGGGTGGTGGGGACGCCGCACTACGTGGCGCCGGAGGTGGTGGCGGGGAGGGAGTACGGGGAGAAAGTGGACGTGTGGAGCGCCGGGGTGGTGCTGTACGTGATGCTTGCGGGGTTCCCGCCGTTCCGCGGGGAGAGCGCGGTGGAGATATTCGGGGCGGTGCTGAGGGCGAACCTGAGGTTCCCGCCGCGGGTCTTCCGGTCGGTGTCGGCGGTGGCGAAGGATCTGCTCAGGAAGATGCTGTGCAGGGACGCTTCCCGAAGGCTCTCTGCCGATCAAGTCCTCAGTGAGTTCTCCATTTGGTCAACTTCTTGTTTTTTGAGGGGGTTCTAGGTCTTAAGTGAAAACCAATCTTGAAGCTCCATTTTTGCAGAGATCCGCCTTCAATTAGTGATCTTTTAAAGCATCCGATCCGGTAAATTCATGTCGTGTTCATCAAGCTAGCTTTAAATCTACGACCCATTACGATTCATCTAACCCTAGCTCCGATCATAACACCCTAAATTTTCCACATTTGAAACGCTGCTTGATGCAGTGCATCCATGGGTGACCAGCTACGGAGGAGCACAAGCGACAGAGCTCGTCATCTAACTTCAAGACTTCTGCTGCGTATACGTTGTGAAGGGCACGTCGCGTTCATGCCCTGTGCATAGGCCCCTCGTGCAACTGCAACTGCAACTGCAAGTGCTAAGTTCTGTGGTAGCTTTCTGCGATTTTGTCAGATGATTCTCCCGAAGCAGCGGAGATCTTTTCCATCTGAACGGATCGAACGATGACGTGAACTACGAAGGGGCGATACGGTTAGGATCGCGCTTGTTGTGGTCGGGATCTGATTTCGTTCGGTTCTTGTTTTTTCTTTGTAATCGGGTAGTTTCGACATTCTTAAGGTTGCGAAGAGATATGCAGTTTAAGGTGCGCCAACGTTTGGAGATACTAGTGATTTTTAATAAATGTCTATAGTTTTGCATTTTCGATGCACGAAAGGAAATGCTTTTTACCAGCCGGTTTTTGGGAGCGGGATGAAGACAAAAAACGGACATTGCGGGCTCCGTACTCTGCTCCGTCGTCATCGCCACCTTCCTTCCCCGGAGAATTTTCCGCCTGGTGTTGCTTCCCACCACCATGAAAGTAAAGCCATTCCCAGAAGAAATGAAAAGAAAGTGACAGCCTCCTTTTTAGGAAATTTATTTGATAAACCTAACCTCCCCTACTCTTTGGGTTTGGATCATTAGAAATGATGCGACTCACCTAAGATCCGCATAAAATTTATTAGATTTAACAATAGAAATTCAATTAATATATATTGTTATATTCGTTTACTAATCTTATTACAACGTAGGAGTGTAACGATACCTTAATTTTTCATTCCCTTTAAAAAGAAAATAGTAAACATGATTAATTGAATGGTTAAGTGCTTTTAACAATTGAAATTCAAGTAATATATGTGCTATATTTGTTTACTAGTCTTATTGCAAAGTGAGAGTGTAACAACACTTAGTTTTTCATTTTTTTTAAAAAAGAAAATAGTAAACACGATTAATTGAATGATTAAATGCTTTTTTTATAATTGTAAAAGGAGCTAGCGGCATGTCGATGAGGCTTTGGACTAGTGGCTAGGGATTGAGGTGGGGACGTCAAATTCTAGGGTTCAGAACCCTGACAAAGTGAAGAATAAAAGAACTCATGGCATTTTTACATATGCTGATGGCAACGAGTAGACCCTTCGTGGGTGCCACAGAATTGTGAGGTTACTTCTCCTCCTTGCTCAAATGAAATTTGGGGGAGAGGAATCGAACTCACACAAGTTGTATAGCCAAAACAACTTCAACAATTGATTATAGACATCTCGTGGGGTAAATAATTAAGTATTTGGTTCCAATTCGATTTGAATTTATTACAGGAGTCGTGCCAATCAATCTTTGAACGATGTCTTCCATGTTACTCGATGCATATGCATGGGATAATTTACATCTATTTATCAAAATTAATGAAAGAGCTGATAAAAATTTGTTTCAAAACTAGTTAAAAAGATGAAGAAGAAAAGGAAAAATAACGATAAATGGCCATGTAGTTGCAATAATGCTATAAATGTTTTCATTCATGAAATTACCTTTTTTCAAGGTCGAATCCATCGTTTCCTATTTATTCTCATTTTTCTCGAATGGTGAAGTTCATTTGTACCAATAAAATGGACTGGATCCTTTTCCATATCCCAAGGTACGCAAATGGTATGTCTTGTCTGGTAAAAAAAAAAAATAGACTAAGGTATGTTGTGACATTGTATAAAAGAAACTTAGATGAAATAATTTTAAGTGATACAAATCATAAATTTCTTTAATAGTGACATCCAACCTTTGTTTTTATTATTTCCTCATTAATTTATTATAGTCGTCGTCATCGTTGTTATTTATGCTTTACCAGCTAAAGTATATATCAGGTCATCAACTAAGAAAATCCTTTCGTGGGCCGGAGGTACCTAATCGAGCATTACCATCATAATTCTGTGGCCAAACACCACCATGCTTGGAACAAAAAATTATAGATGATCACTTCTTTAGCAGCTCTCGTCCAAAGTCAAAGTGCGGTTCAACTTATCTTTCTGGACGAGGACGTTGATGGAAATTGATGGAATCATCGATCAAGTGTTGGTTATCGATGGTTCCTTGCTTTCTCACTCCTTGCATGGCCTACCTCGTACCTATTTTTCAAATGATCAAGAGAGAGACTTTAATTAGCAGAACGAAACAAAGGGACTCATGTCAAGATTTGAATCCACGAGGATACATCATCGAATGATGCAAGCACTACGGGGACGGTCCTGTCGAGTGACTTATGAAGAAAATCAAAGGACTTAGCAGGTGCTAAGGATTCGACACTACTCACACAGTCACACTGCCCTCATAGTTTGTTTGCAAAACAAATAAAGAGGTGTATTGTCCCACAACCAAAAAAATATAAGTGTATGGATCAACAAGTAGAAGGCTTCTAAACTTACAATTGAAGATCATTGACTAAGTGGATTAGATCCTATAGTATTCACGTGCGGTGTGAGATTATTATGTGCACTTAGCACTTTGTGCTCCGAGGACCAAAATTGTCATTAAGCAACTTTTTTTTTTTAATTCAAATTTATAGTTTTTTTGTTAAATATGGAAAGTTGTGTTCTTTTGAAATAGTATGTCTGTCCATGATGGATGCAATGTTTCAAAAGGCTGGTCAAACATAATTTCTTATTATTATAAATTCAGCGTTTCCTATTCAATAATTTTTACTTTTCAATTTTCTTTCTTTCTTTAAAAAAGTGCAGCATTTATTCTCCAATTGTTTCCTTTTTAGAGTTTTTAGAAAAATACCATAATCGCTATTTAGGATTCTTTTTTTGAGACTTTATTGTATCCTAAATGATTTTTCCTAGTAACCATTAGCAGGCTTATTGGGCAAACAATTCCTTAAAGATAGTGTATTCATGTCTCAAAGTCTTATTCCATTCTTCGTTATTATTTTATCTAACATAAGATACACTTGACGGCAACCCGATGCAAATACATGATCTTCTTGGCATGAATTCTTCTCGCATGTCACCTGTCCAAGACGAAAGTTGGGGGATCATTCATTGCGGCTTCTAGTCGCAGCAAAGACGACAAAAGGATACGGGTCGATCCTATTGTCCATGGGAGCGATCCAGCGTGACCTTGAAGACAAGCAAGAATAGTGTCTCTTTCTCAAAGTAAACTTGGTCTTGACTTCTTCCTAATAAAGATGTCGAGAATCGAATTGCAACCATGTGTTGCGGTGGCTATTCGACAGGCTCAGGTGATCACTTCACCTTGCAGGACGCAAATAATTGTCAACGTCCCACTAACCCATGAGGTCAGGCACTGCAGATCTTATAGACTAACCAAACCCCATAATTCGATCATCCAAGACTTGTTCAGAATATATCTCAAACTTCAATCTTTGGAGTCAATCTCATACATGAAAATCCTGAATTAATATCGATATACATGTAATTTCTCAGACAAAATTCATCTCTCTATCTCTGTTACTCCGACTATCGGGAGGGTTTAGATCTAAAGTGAAGTGAAGATCAATATTGAAGCTTCATTTTTGCGGAGATTCACCTCTAGTTAGTGATCTTTTAAAGCATCTAAATCGATAAATCCATGTCATATATATCGAGCTATCTTTAAATCTACAACCCATTACGATTCATCTAATCCTTAATTTTCCACATCCGAAACGGTGCTTGACGCAGGGGATCCATGGGTGACCAGCTACGGAGGAGCGGAGGCGACGGATCTCATCACCTAACTCAAGACTTATACTACTGATTTTTAATGGTTTTTATTTTTAAAATGGTCTTTAATATTTATCGAGTAATCAGATAATTTTATATCAATAGTTTTTCATTTTCGATGCATGATAAAAATGACTTTTTACCTGCGAGTTTTTTGGAGTCGGATGAAGACGAAAATGGACCTTGCGGGCTCCGTACTCCTGCTCCGTAGTTGTCACCAGTTCACCACCATCTTTCCCGGAAAACTTTCCACTTGGTGTCGTTCCCCACCACCGTGAAAGAAGACCGTCAAAATGTTCTAACGCATAATTAAAAAATTCCATTGTGATATAAATTAATTATATTTAATAAATGAGTTCTTTTTTTTTTTATAAAGTATATTTAGTAAATGAGTTATGAATGAGTTTAGAATGATAATATCCAAAATATGGGTATTAAATGAATTTACGACTTACTTAAACCCAACCCAACTTTATGACTCTATTGATTTTATTCAATTTAGCTCTTGTCCACTACTTTTAACTTCAAATTGGATATTGATTTTCCCAAATTTGTTTAGATACGGAAGTATTTTAGCAGTGCATGTTATGAATGAGTCGAGTCAGATATGGATTGTTAAATTTGTATTGCTTAAATTGAGTTAATTTAGATTGGACTATTTTTCACTCAACCCAAATCCGATTTGATTCATCCGTTTGACAAGTCTACATGAAAATGATGCCATCCCCACAAGAAATGAAAAGAAAGTGATAGTCTTTTCCTTTCTAGGAAAGTTATTTGATAAACCTAACACACCCAATCTATTGAGTTTATATCTTTGGAAACAATGGAACTCATATAAGATCCTCATAGAACTTTTCAGATTTGATGATCAAATTTCAGCTAATATATATGCTATAATCATTAAATAATCTTATTGCAACGTGGGAATTATATTAGATTTGATGATCAAAATTCAGCTAATAAATATACTATATTCATTAACTAATCTTATCACAATGTGGGAATTATATCAGATTTGATGATCAAAATTTAGCTAATATATATACTGTATTCGTTAACTAATCTTATTGCAATGTGGGAATATAATGGCACCCTAGTCTTCTCTTTCTTTTAAAAAGAACATAGTGAACACAATTAGTTGAACGATTATGTACCTATTTTTATGACTGTAAAAGAAGCTTCCGACATGCCAATGTGGCATCTGACCCAGTGGTTGGGAGGTTGGGAGGTTGGGAGATTGGGCTAGGGACATCAAAGTCTAGGATTCAAAACCCTAGCAAACCAAACAAAAAAAGAAACTTGAGGCATTTTCACATGCATTTATCGCAGCGAGTACACCCTCCGTGGGTGCCGCGGAAGCGACCATTGATTATAGACATCCTATGGGGTAAATAATCAAGTGTTTGGTTCCAATTCGATTTGAATTAATTGCATCTTGCCACCCTCCAAATTTTTTCTAATTTTCCACGACAGTGGATACAACAAGGATATATGCACCTTCACTTTGGTGACTCCGAACGGTGTCTTCCACATTGCTCGATGCATATATGTACAGGTGGATTTGCATCTATTTATCTGAAATTAATGACAGAGCCAATAAAAATTTGTTTCAAAACTTGCCAAAAGAAAAAAAGAAGTAAAGGAAAAATAGTGATACATCATCATGTAGTTGCGATCATGCCATAAATATTTTTAATCATGGAATTACCTTTTTCATGGTTGAATCCATCGTTTCCTATTTATTCGATTTTCGTTACCTATTTATTCTCACTTGCGGTTCATTTTACCAATAAAATGGACCGAATATCTCAATGTACGTATGTCTTGTTTTTAAAAAAAAAAAGACAAATTGTTTTCAAATTGTATTAAAAAAAAAATTAGACGAAATAATTTTAAGTGATACAAATTGTGAATATCTTAGATAGGGATGTCCAATCTTTGTCTTTAATCATTTCCCTATTAATTTATCATCGCCATCGCCGTTGTCGTCCTTGTCGTCATTATTGTTCTGCCTTACTAATTAAACTACGTTTCAGGTTGTCAATTGAGAATCCTTTCGTAGGCCGGAGGTACCTAATCAAGCATTACCATTATAATTCTGTGGGCAAATACCACTATCCTTGAAACCAAAAAAAAAAAAAAAATAAATAGAGATGATCACATCATCACATGGCCAAGTGACTAGGAATCTCAATAACATTATCCTAACCTCCGATTAATCAAAGCTATTAAAAAAAAGATATGTTTTGGGGACGCCTTCTTTCACCTGGTGGAGTCCAACCAAGCATTCATGGAATCTTCTGTGCCCTAATCAAATACCTTGATCACAAAATTTCTTGTGGGTAGGGACTAAACTGAAAGATTAAAGAAAACGATGACGCGAATCGTTATAACTTCTCATTTGCCGCAGAAGTATAGACAAAATTGCCCCATAAGCAAACATATTAAACTATTTTTTGCTCATTTCTGTAGGTATTATTTAGGGCATGAACATAAGACAAAGTTTCCTCCATCGCTTATCTTCCAAAAAATAATTTACAAATCATCATACCTTGCATGCACCTGTCGAGAGACAAAAAACGTTACTTATTTTAATCCGAATTAATTAATTATTATTATTTGCGCATGCATGGTAGATTCCAAAATTCATGACGACTTTGGTCAAGGGGTCTTCAGAAAACCCTAATGTATGATTCAACTCAAACGTATTTATCACGTCATATTGTTTTGGACTGTTTCAAGAAGACAAATAGGTAGGTTTGATTCTCCTTGACGAGTGATTATCGACCAAACGTCACATTAGCAGTCAGAATAGTATGTTTCGTACTGTTGGAGCTGTCCAATAGTTGCATCACTGGAAACCATATGATAAAATTTAATTGAAGACATTTTGGGAGGCACAAGGGCATGTCGTGTTCTTTTCTTTTCATCGCTTTACTTCAGAAATTTGGGATTCCTTCTTATCACTTGGAAATTGAAAAGAATATGCCGAATCGTTTTGTAGATTACTCGAGCTCGATAAATTTGAGTCGAGCAAAGCTCGTTCAAATCCCATTCGTTGCATCCAATTACAGGGCTGCGGACCTGCTGGTAACCATCCCTACACACACATATAATACGCATAATATGACTCATTTATGTTTCGTGTCCTATGGAGGGTGGTTTCTCATCTTTCTTTCGCTTTACTTTCATTTGGCAAAACGTACTAAAAATAACGATGGGATGATCTATCAATAGCGTGATGGGAGCCCTAAGAATTAGGTATAAACTTCTTTGGCAGCTCTCGCCTAAATTCAAAGTGCGGTTCAACTTATCTTTCCAGATATCAAGCGTTGGTTATCGACGGTTTCATGCTTTCTCAGTCTTTGCATGGCCTACCACCTGCCTATTTTTCAAATGATCGGGATAAAGAGAGACTTTAGCAGAACAAAACAAAGGGAGTCATGTCAAGATTTGGGTCCACGATAATTGATCATCAAATGATGCAAGCACAACAGGAACGGTTCTGTCAAGTGACTTTTGGAGAAAATCAAAGGACTTAGCGAGTGCTAAGGATTCAACACTACTCATAGTCACACTACGTTCGCCAACCAGAGGATGAATATACAAAAGGATATTGATAGTTTGTTTGTAAAACAAGCAAAGGGATGGATTGTTTCTCAACAAAAAGATACAAGTGTGTGTATCAATATATAAATGGAAGGTTTTTAGCCTTATAATTGAAGATCATTGGCTAACTGGACTAGACCCTAAAGTCTCACTTGTGGTGCATGATTATTTTATGCACTTAGCATTTTGTGTGCCAAGGATCAAAATTGGCACTAATCAATGGTTTTTAAAAAAAAAAAATCCAATTTATAGTTTTTTTAAAAATATGAACACTTGTGATCTTTTGAAATAGTATGTTTGCTCACAAAATATTTCTAAAAGGTTGCAACATTTTAGAAGGCTGTTCAAACATAATTTCTCACTATTATAAATTCAACATTTTCGGTTCAATAATTTTCACTTTTTAATTTTCTTTCTTTCTTTAAAAAATAAAGCATTTATTCTCCTATTACTTTCTTTTTTTAGAGTTTGTGGAGAAATATCATAATTGTTATATGGTATTCTTATTTTGAGACTTTGTATCATGAAAGGTTTTTGTCAATAATTATTAGCAACTTTATGGGACAAATAATTTCTTTAAGACAATGTATTCTAGCCTGAAAGTTTTATTCCATTCTTCCCAATTATTTTGTCTAACATAAAATACACTTAGTGGCAACCTGATGCAGATGCATGATCTTCTTGACATGAATGCTTCCTGTAGATCATTCCATTTGGCTTGATATCGTATCACGTGTCCAAGAAGAAAGTTGGGCGATCATTCATTACGGCTTCTAGTCGCAAAAAGATGACAAAAGGATACGGGTCGGTCCTGTAGTCCATGGGAACGATCCAGCGTGACCTAGAAGACAAGCAAGAGCGTAGTGTCCCTTTCTCAAAGTAGACTTGGTCCCGACTTCTTCCTGTTAAAGATGCAAGAATCGAAATGCAAGCATGCGTTGCAGTGGCTGTTCGACAGGTTCAAGTGATCACTTCACCTTGCGGGATGCGAAAAGTTGACAACATCACACGAACGCATAAGATCAGGCACTGCAGATCTTATTGACTAAGCAAATGCCGTAATCTGACCATCCAAGGCTTGTCCAAAAATGCATCTCAAACTTCAATCTTTGGAGTCAATCTTGTACGCGAAAATCCTGAATTAGAGGGTAAGTATATTAAAAGTGTCAAAAGTTGTGTACGACGTTCACTTTGGTGCCAAAAGTTTTTGCTGGCTTACTTAAGTACCAAATCGGAGAAAAAACAATCACTTAAGTGCCTTCAGCGGATGTTCTGGTTAAAATGATTACGTGGCATTTATAATTAAAATTTTTATATGATTTGAAATATTTTTTTAAAAATTTCAGTCCATGGGCGTCCAAAACAATGTCAAACAATAATCACCTTTTAAATGAAATTTGTACTGAAGTGATCACTTTTTAACAACAATTGGCATTGAAGTGATCTTTTTATACTAACGATCGGCACTTAAGTAATCACTTTTAACAATAATTAGCACTCAATTGATCAATCTTTCCAATTTTTGGCATTCAAATGATCACTCATCAACTTGTCTACACGACGTCGTTTGGGTGTTATATGCTACTAGGCACGCCGATAAGCCATGTAAAGATCAAGAAATGAATAAAATATAGCCACGTTAGATTTCCAGCAACTTTGCTAGAAGTTGGCATTTAAGTTATCGTTTTTCTAAAAAAGTAAAACTTAAGTGATTCAAAAAAAAAAATTTAGCACTAAAATAAGTACTATACATAACTTTTGGCATTTTTAGTATACTTATCTCTTGAATTAATATCGATATACATACAATGTCTAAGAGAAAATTCGTCTCCCTATCTCTATTACTTCAAGAGGATAGGTCTAAAGTGAAGTGAAACTCCATTGTACAGAGATTCACCTTCAAATATTAATCTTTTAAAGCATCTAAACAGGTAAATCTATATGGTATATTTACGACCCATTATGACTCATCTAACCTAAGCTCCGATCATAATATCCTTAGTTTTCCCCATTTGGAAACGATGCTTGACGCAGGGCATCCATGGGTAACCAGCTACGGAGGAGCAGAAGCGACAGAGCTCATCATCCAACTCAGGATTTCTACTGTGTATATGCTGTGAAGGGCACGTCGTGGTCGTGCACTGTGCATAGGCGCCGTAAAGGGTGCAACTGCGAAGTACAGTTCGAGTTTCAGGGGAAGCTTTTTGCGATTTTGTTAGATAATTTCTCCTGAAGCAGCGGAGATCTTTCCATCTGAGCGGATCGAACGAAGACGGGAACTACGAAGTGCGGTGCGGTTCGGATCGCGCCTGTTGAGGTGGGAATCTGATCTCGTTCGGTTCTTGTTTTTTGTGATCGGGTCGTTTGGACGTTCTTAAGGACGCGAATAGATTTAAGATGCCAACGTTTGGAGATACTTTTGATTTTTTTTTTTCACTTTTGATTTTTATTAAAAAGGGCTCTTTAAATATTTCTCAGCTAATCAAATATTTAAATATCTTATTCTCGATGCATTAAAAGAAAATTGCTTTTCACAAACCGGTTTTTGGGAGTGGTATGAAGACAAAAATGGACCTTGCAGGCTCCGTACTCTGCTCCGTAGTCATCTCCAACTTCCTTCCCCCGGAAAACTTTCCACCTGGTGTCACCACCATGAAAGTGATGCCGCTCCCTTAAGAAACGGAAAGAAAGTGACGCCTCTTTCTTTCTAGGAAACTAGTTTGATAAACCGAACACACCTAATCTATTAAGTTTGAATCGTTAGAAATGATAGGACTCACATAATGATTAAAAATTAGTTAATAGATGTATTATATTCATTCACTAATCTTATTACAACGTAGGAATGTAATAACACCTTAATTTTCCTTCCGTTGATAAAGAAAATAGTAAACACGATTAATTGAATGATTAGTTGTTTTTCTATAACTATAAAGGGAGCTCAGGGCATGCCGATGAGATATCCGGCCTAGTGCCTAGGAGATGTGGGTGGGAATGCTAAAGTTCATAATTCAAAACCTTGGCAAAACGGGAAAAAAAGGGACTTGAACCATTTTCATGTGTTGAGTGGAGTGAGTAGACACTTCGTGGGTGCCTCGAATTCATGAGGTTACTTCTCCTCAACACTCAAATGAAATTTGGAGAGGAATCAAACTCACATAAGTTGTATGGCCAAAACAACACCCGATTGCTAATTATAGACATCCTTTGATTGTGGGTAGATGATTAAATGTTTGATTCCAATTCCATTCAAATTTATTCTAGGAGTCATGCTGATCGATCTTCAAATGGTTTCTTCCGCATTGCTCGATTTATATGTATGGGATGATTTACATTATTTATCAGAACTATTGAAAGAGCTGATAAAATTTTATTTCAAAAGTTGCCAAAGGATGAAAAAGAAAAGGAAAAATAATGATACACGGTCATGTAGTTGTAATAATGCCATAAATATTTTTATTCACAAAATTACCTTTTTTCAAGGTCAAATCCATCGTTTCCTATTTGTTCTCACTTTTCTTGAATTAATGACAATATAATAATGAAGACTCCTTCATTCCTACCACTTGCTGTTCATTTGTACCAATAAAATGGACCAAATCCTTTTCCATATCTCAACCATGTACCTAAAACTGAATTCTCTGTAATGAAGTACCTAAAACTGAAACCAGCATTTTTACCAATAAAATGGACCAAATATACCTCAACTGTATGTCGAGTCTATTAAAAGAAAAAAATAGACTAAGGTATGCTGTGGAAATGTATAAAACAAAAATAGACGAAAAAAATTTAAGTGATACAAATTGTCAATTTCTTAAATAGTGGTATCTAACCTTTATCTTCAATCATTTCACGTTAATTTATTGTTGTCGTCAGCGTCCTCATCATCATTATTATTTCCGCTTTATTTTCAGGTTGGTATTATTGTTTCTGCTCTACCCGCTAAACTATATATTGAGTCGTCAATTAAGAAAATCCTTTCTTTGGCCGGAGGTACCTAATCAAGCATTACCATCATAATTCTGTGGGCAAATACCACCATGCTTGTTTCAAAAAATTAGAGATGATCGCATCATCACATGGTCAAGTGACTAGGAACCTCAATAACATTATCCTAACCTCCGATTATCAAAGCTATTAAAAAAACGACAGTTGTTTTGGGGTTTGCCTTCTTTCACCTGATGGAGTCCAACGAAGCATTCACGGAATCTTCTGTGCCCTAATCAAATACCTTGTTCACAAAATTTCTTGGGGGCAGGGGCCAAATTGAAAGATTAAAGAAAACGATGGCGCGAATCATTGTAATTTCTGGTCATTTTCCGGGTTGATTTGCCGCAAAAGTATAGACATCAAATGACAAAATTGCCCCATAAGCAAACATATTAAACTATTTTTGCTCGTTTCTGTAGATATTATTTAGGGCATGAGTATAAGACAAGGTTTCCATCCATCACTTATCTTCCAAAAATAATTTATAAATCATAGTGACGTGCATCTGAGGTGCATACACACGTCGGGAGACAAACAACATTACTTATTTTAATCTGGGTTTGTTAATTATTATAATTCACGCATGCATGCTAGATTCCAAATTTAAGACCACTTTGGTCCAACAGTAAGGGTGGTCGGTTCCTAATCCGGTCCCATAGAAATAGTCATCATTTTTTTTCATGTTCCCATTCGGATGTCTTATTGTTCAAACTATAACTAAGAACAAATTCAGAGCTAGATCCTATGCTTCCATCCGGATATATGATTGTCCAATTATAGGCTCCTATTTCATTGGAAATAATAAACTAAACCCACTAACATTTTTTAAGAAATAAAAATAAAAATAATAAAAAGTATATTTAGTAGGTTTAGTCCGATCCGGTTCCTCTTTGAAATTAGAAATCAAATTGTGTCGGATTGGATTGTCCAAACACTAATTCCACTTTTAGGAATTAGGAACCGGACCAACACTCCTTAGAACTGGGCAACAAGCTGGTTTGGTCCGATCCGAGCAATTCCTAGTTGGGGCAGCCTGTTTTGCACATTCCTATCAAACAGTATTCAAAAACCTAATGTTTGATTCAACTCAAATGAATTTATGACGTCATTTTTGTTTTGGACTGTTTCATGAAGACAAATACGTAACTTTGATTCTCTTTGACGAGTGATTATCAAATAGCCGTCACATTAGCGGCTAGACCGATTATGTCTCGTATTGTTGGAGCCGTCCGATAATTGCATCATTGGAAACCATACGATAAAATTTAATTGAAGACATTTTGGGAGGCACTAGGGCATGTCGTGTTCTTTTCTTTTCATCACTTTACTTCATAAATTTGGGATTCCTTCTTATCACTGGAAATTGAAAAGAATATGCCAAAACGAGTTGTAGATCAATTCGAGCTCGATTAACTTGAGTCAAGGAAAGCTCGTTCAAATCCCGTTCGTTGCATCCAAATTACAAGGCTGTAGACTGTCGGTAACCAGTCCTCTATGTCCATGCACCACACACACATACAGATGCATATATAACCCATTTATATTTCGTCTACAATGGGGGGTTTTCTCATATTTATTTTGCTATGCTTTGGTTTGGCAAAACATACTAAAAAATAACGATGGATGACCTATCAATGGTGTCATTGGGACCCCAGAGTTAGGTAGAAATTTTCTTTAGCACCTCTCGTCTAAATTCAAAAGGCGGTTCAACTTATCTTTCTGGATGAGGACGTAGATGGAACTTGATGGAATCAGCTATCTAGTGCTGGTTATCAATCGTTCCTTGCTTTCTCACTCTTTGCGTGGCCTACCGCCTACCTATTTTTCAAATGATCGAGAGAGAGAGAGAGAGAGACTTTGGCTAAGCAAAACAAAGGGACTCATGTCAAGATCTGGGTCCACGAGGATTGATCATGAAATGATGCAACCCATACAGGAACGTTCTGTCTGAGTGACTTTTGGAGAAAATGAAAGGACTTAGCAAGTGCCAAGGATTCGATGGTCCTCATACAGTCACGTTGCGCTCGCCAACAAGAGGATCAATATGCAAAAAGATATTGATAGCTTGCTTGTAAAATAAATAAAAAGGTGCATTGTCTCGCAACAGAAAAATAAAGTGCGAGGATCAATATATAGGTGAAAGGATTTTTTAGTCCTACAATTGAAGATCATTGGCTAAGTGGACTGGATCCTACAGTTTTTTGCGTGTGGGCCGCTAATAATAGCCTTTGTGTGCCGAGGACCAAAATTGGCACTAAACCACACTTGGTTTTTCAATAAAAAATTTGAATTTATAGTTTTTTTAGATATGAAAAGTTGTACTCTTTTGAAACGGCATGTCTACTCACGATATTTTATCAAAAGGATGCAATGTTTCAGAGGGCTATTCAAACATAAGTTTTCACTATTATAAATTCAACATGTCAATAATTTTCACTTTTCATTTTTCTTTCTTTCTTAAAAAATACAACAATTATTTTTAAGTTGTTTCCTTTTAAGAGTACTTAGAGAAATGCCATTATTGTTATATAGTATTCTTACTTTGTAACTTTATTGTATCCCGGAGAATTTTGGCCTGTAATTTTTAGCAATCTTGAGCGGCAAACAATTCTTTAAAGGCACTATATTAATGCCTCAAAGTCTGATTCCATTCTTTTCAATTACTTTCTCTAACATAAAACACAATTGACGGCAACTTAATGCAGATACATGAATTCTTCTCGGCATGAATTCTTCTCGTAGATCATTCTGATTGGGTTGGTGATCATTTATTACAGCTTCTGGTCGGTCTTGTTGTCCATGGGAGTGATCCGGTGTGACCAAGAAGACAAGCAAGAATAATGTCCCTCTCAAAGTAAACTTGGACTTGACTTCTTCCTATTAAAAATGTCAAGAATCGACTTGCAACCGTGCATTGAGGCTGCTTTTCGACAAGTTCAAGTAATCACTTCACCTCCTGGGATGCGGAAAATTGAAAACGTCGTGCTAGCATATGAGACGAGACACTGCAAATCTTATTGATTATGTAAATCCCGTAATCCGACCATCCAACACTTGTTCAAAATGTATCTCAAACTTCAATCTTTAGAATCATTCTTGTATGTGAAAATCTTGGATAAGTATTGTATACATAAAATGTCTCTATGAATATTCATCTCTCTATTTCTATTACTCCAACTATCAGGAGGGTTTAGTTTAAAGTGAAGTGAAAACCAATATTGTTACTCCAACTAAAGCATTTAAATCAGTAAATTCATCCCATATTTATCAAAATAGGGTTTAGTTTAAAGTGAAGTGAAAACCAATATTGAAGTTCCATTTTATAGAGATTCTCTTTCAAATAGCAATCTTTTAAAGCATTTAAATCGGTAAATTCATTTCATATTTATCAAAATAGCTTTAAATCTACGAGACTATGAGTCATCTAGTCCTTGCTCCAATCATAAAATCCTTTAACTTTTTCACACTTGAAACGATGCTTGATGCAGGGCATCCATGGGTGATCATATACGGAGGAGCGGAAGCGATAGATCTCATCATCTAACTCAAAACTTCTACTAGTGATTTTTAATAGTTTTTATTTAAAAAATGCTCATTAAATATTTCTCAAGTAATCAAATATTTTTATATCTATAGTTTTTCATTTTCAATGCATGATAAAAATAACTTTTTACCTGCCGGTTTTTGGGAGTGGAATGAAGACAAAAATGCACCTTGCAGGGTCCGTACTCCTGCTCCGCAGTTTTCACCACCTTCGTTCCCCGGAAAACTTCCCAGCGGGTGTTGTTCCCCACCGCCACCGTGAAAGTGAAGTCACTCCCATTAGAAATGAAAAGAAAGTGATAACCTCTTTCTTTTAGGAAACTTGTTCGATAAACCTAAAACGCCTACAGTATTGGGTAGGGGTGAGCATGGTCCGAGTTGGTCCGGGCCATCCCCTAACCTTATGACCAACTGCTATGTGCAGTGTCGGTCCTCAATTTTTAGGACCGAGGACCGACCTATTGAGCACAGGACCAAGGACCGGACCGACCCAATGGGTTCGGTCCGGTTCCAGGGTCAACCCGGGACTGATCAATAATTTTTTTTGTCTTGTTTTTTATACTCCCTAAAAAAGCAAACCTACAAATTCAAATTACACATCCATTGACAATGTGTCATTGTGCAACTAAACTATAAATACCAATACATATTCAGCAAATTTAAGATGACACAATAATAGAAATTTCGTACCTGTTAACCGCTCATCAAGATATGGGACAAGATGGAAAGTTCTTGTAATCATCTATCTTTAATATTCATAACACCATATGCAAAAGCGTTTTCCTGCATTTGATCATGTAGAGTCCACTCAACCAAAAAATGAGCTTCACACCACTTGACTAGCATTTGATCATGTAGAGTCCACTCAACCAAAAAATGAGCATCACACCACTTGACTAGCAAATCACCGTAGCAATTGCAGTACTACTCTACTCTTCAAAAACTTCTACCATTTGACACAAATTGAAAAGTAAAGTGAAGCTGAAATTCATTAGTAAAATACAATTAAACCATAAAAAGTTCAAAATACTTAATATAAACCATGAATATATAACTTCACATCTTGTTAATTCACTTGAACTTCTAAACACCTGAAAACAAAACAAACGACACATAATTAATACTCAACAAAAGTTTTAAATTAAAATTACTATTAGTGCTATTGATAGAATATTTCACCATAACTCTTAGGTTTTATAACAAACATTTTACTTAGGTTTGAATATATAAAAGAATTATAAATAATATAATGTAATATAATATATATATAGGGTTGGTCCGGGTTGGACCGACCCAGAACTCTTAGGACCGAGGACCAACCCGCGCGGTGTCGGTCCCTGGAATTTTAGGACCGAGGACCGACCCGTCCCCTTGGGAACCGGACCAGACCGGCGGGGTTGGGCCGGTCTAGGGTCGGTCCAGGGTCGACCCTAGACCGCTGCTCATCCCTAGTATTGGGTTCGGATTGTTAGAAATGAATGAATATCATATAAGATTCACATGAAATTTATTAGATTCAACGATTACAAATTTAGTTAATATCAGTTCTATATTCGCTTACCAATCTTATTGCAATGAGACAGTGTAATATTACCCCAATCTTCCATTCCCTTTCAAAGAAAATAATAAGTACAATTAGTTGAATGGTTAAATACATATTCATAACTATAAAAGGAGTTCATAGCATGCCAATGAGGCATCCCCTAGTGGCTAGGAGGTCAGAGTGAGGACGTCAAAGTCTAGGGGTTCAAAACCCTTACTCGATGCATATATGTATGGGATGATTTGCATCTATTTATTGGAATTAATAGCGTAGTTGCGGTGATGACATAAATATTTTCATTCATGGAATTACCTTTTCCAAGGTCAAATTCATCATTTCCTATGTATTCTCACTTTTCTCGAATTAATGAAAATATAATGAGAGAGTCTCCTTCATTCCTCCTACTTGCCGTTCATTTGTACCAATAAAATGGTCCGGATCCTTCTCTATATCCCGACGTACACAAAACCAACCTATGTCGGGTCTGGTATAAAGAAATAGACTAAGATATGTTGTGAAATTGTATAAAACAAAATTAGGCGAAATAATTTTAACCAATACAAAACGTGAACTTCTTAAATATTGATATCCAACCTTTGTCTTTAGTCATTGACTCATTGGGTTAATACAATGAAAAATCTTAAACCGATATACATTTTTTTTTTTTTATCTTAAACTGATTTTTTTACTCACCAAAAATCTTAAATTTGTATAATAATGACAAATTTACCCAAAACTAATTTTTTGATTACAAGAATCTCAAACCATTACATTTTAAACAAATTTATTCTTTGTTCATTTCCATTAAATATGATTAATGTCAAGAAAAATTACAAACCGGTATACCCGTGACAAACAGAAGGTAAAATCTCAAACTAGTGTTATCCAACTCAGTCCTAAACCTATTGCAGTTTTGCCAATTTAGTCCTAAACCTTTTAACTTTGCCAATTGAGTCCTAAACCTTTTCACTTCTTGCCGATTCAGTCCATCCGGTCAATTTTGGCCGGAAAATGCTGACGTGGACGCCGGCGATGCCACGTAGGACTCGTCGGCGGCAGACGTGGTTAATTTTAAATAATATTTTAATGTTTTTAAATTTTTTGAATTTTGAATTTTTGTTTTTTTCCTCTTTTTTTTTTTTTCTTTGTGGCTTTTTCGGTGGCTGGCCACCAGCCACGACGACGGCCAGACCATCGGTCGGGCGGCCTCGCTCGCCACAGGCGAGGCCCACCCGGGCGAGTGCGACCCCCAGCGCGGGCGCCCGGCCCCGCGAGTCGACCTTGCCAAATCTGGCGAGGGGAGCCCTCGCCGAGGGTCGCCATCACCCAAGCGAGGTTGCTGTTGCCCAGGCGAGCGTCACCCCTGGCTAGCTGGCGTCGGCTGGCCACCGCGAGGCCGACGCTCGCTTGGGCGAGGGCGCCCAGGCCTCGACGAGGGGACCTCGCCGGATCCGGCCGGGGGTCGCCCTCGCCCAAGCGGCGTTGGCCTCGCGGTGGCCGGCCCGGCCCGGCCGGCCAAGGGCGTGCTTGCTTAGGCGGGCGACCCTCGGCGAGGGCTCCCCTCGCCGGATCTCGGCGAGGTCGGCTCTCGCCGGGTCGCCGTCGCTCGGCCGGGCCTCGCCCGATGCCGGCCGGGGAGCCCTCGCCGGGGGTCGCCCTCGCCTAGGCGAGCGCGCCCCCGGCCGGCCGGGCGTCGCCCTGGCCACCGTGAGGCCGACGCCGCCTAGGCGAGGGCGACCCGGGGAGGGCTCCCCAGCCGGATCGGCAAGGTCGACTCTTGTCGGGGTCGCCGTCACTCGGCCGGGCCTCGCCCGTGGAGGGCTACGCCAGCGGCCGACCGGTGGCCGGCCGTCACTGTGGTCGGTGACCGGCCACCGGAAAAAGCCAAAAAGAAAAAAATAAATAAAAGAAGGAAAAAAAACATAAAATATAAAAAAAAAAATAGAAAATATTAAAATATTATTTAAAATTGTCCACGCGCGGCGCCCTACGATCTACTGGCACCGCCGGCGTCCACATCAAGATTTTTCGGCCAAAATTGGCCTGGATGGACTAAATCGGCAAGAAGTAAAAAGGTTTATGACTCAATTGGCAAAGATAAGGTTTAGACTGAATTGACAAAACTATAATAGGTTTAGGACTTTTTGGACAATTCTCCCCATTATAATGATAAAATTTAACAGAAACTAATAAATGATAAATTTATCATAGATGTACTAATATAGAATTTTTTTGGTAATATTAACCATTTTCTCTATTAATTTATCATCCTCGTCGTCCTCCTCCTCATTATTGTTTTTTCTTGACCAGCGAGACTATATATCGGGTCGTCAATCGAGAAAATCCTGTCGTCAATCGGGAAAATCCTTTCTTAAGTGGGAGGTACCTAATCGAGCATCACTATCATAATTCCGTGGGCAACTACCACCATGCTTGAAACAAAAAATTAGGGATGATCCCATCATCGCATGGTCAAGTGACTAGGAATCTCAATACATTATCCTAGTCTCCGCTTATCAAAGCTATTAAAAAAGGAAACTTGTTTTTCATTCACCTGATGGAATCCAACGAAGCATTCATGGAATCGTCTGCGCCCAAATATCTAGATCAGAAAAATTTATTGCGGGTAGGAGCTACATTGAAAGATTAACGAAAACTGCGGCGCGAATTATTATAATTTCCAGGTCGATTCGCCGCATAAGCATGGACATTAAATGACAACGTTGCCCCGTAAACATGATCGTGACTGATCCACTTGCCTTGTACGTATATTAGTAGGTATTGTTTAGGCCATGACCATGAGACAAAGTCTCCTCCCATCATGTAAAAAAAAAATTAAAATTAAAATTGTCATAACATGCATGCACCAATCGGATGACAAACACCTTTACTTATTTTAAGCCGAGTATTAATTATTATTATCACGTATGCATGCTGATTCTAAAATTCAAGATGACTATGATGGTCTTCAGAAAATCTTTAATGTTTGATTCAACTCAAACGAATTTATGACGTCGCTTTGTTTTGGACTGTTTCATGAAGACAAATACAGAGGCTTGTTTTTCTTTCATGAGTGATTATCAACCGACCGTCACATTAATGGTTAGAACAGTTATGTCCCGTTTTGTTGAAGCCATCCAATAATCGAATCATTGAGATTCTTCTAATAAGTATATTAATAAAACATTTTATGGGAGGCACTAGGGTTCGTTGCGTTTGTTTTTTTCTAAACATTTTGCTTCAAAAGATAACATAGAGAAATCGAAGTTGCGACCTGACAAATTTTTTTTGATTTCCTTCTTTGTTATTGGAAATTAAAAAGAAATTGCCAAATGAACTTGTAGATCACTCGAGCTTGATTATAAATATTTATTTTCAAGCGTAAGTAGTGAATTAATGTGGTCAAGTTCGAGCCCGTACCTCTTATGCTTCACCAACTTAATAAAATAACTAGCTAGATTTCCTTTTTCTGTTGTTTTCATATATGGAAAACATACATAACCTATAAACTTTCAGTTTTTCCATAATTTGGAACTATATTTGAGCCTGAGTTTGGATTGGAAGATACTAATTGACGATTGACTCGAGTCAAATAAAGATTGAGCTTGAATATTCATACTCGTTCAGATCTCACTCACTGCATACAAATTGTAAGACAATGGGTCTATAAATAACCCAGCCCTCTATACGCAGGCCTCTAATATTTAGGAAAAAAAAACTGCATGATTTACGTATGTCTAAACATATATTGAGGCTTTTTCTCATTTATTCAATACGCTCTCGTTTGGCGAAAAATACTAAAAGATAAGGATGGCATGACCTATCAACAATGTGATTAGGACCTAATAATTAGGTAGGAACTTACTTGGCAGCTCTCGTTTAAATTCAAAGTGTGGTTAAACTTATCTTTCTAGATAGGGACATGGATTGAAATAATAGATGGTATCAGCTGTCAAACGTTGGCTATTGATGGTTCCTTGCTTTCTCACTCTTCGCACAGCCTACCTCCTGCCAAATTTCCAAAGAATCTTCTTGGCCTGAAATCTTTCCGTAGATCATTATGATCGGGTCGCTATCACATCACTGTCCAAGACGAAAGTTGGTTGATCACTCATTACAGCTTCTGGTCGCAATAAAGGCAAAAGGATTGGATCGGTCTCGCTGTCCATGGGAGTTATCCAAAGCGACCTAGAAAACAAAGCTAAGAACGTTGTTTCCCTCTCTCAAAGTAAAGCTTGGTCTTGATTTCTTCCTTCTAAAGATGGTCAAGAATCTAATTGCAATCGCAACAATGCGTTGCGGTGGCTTTTCGACAGATTCAGGTGATCACTTCACCTTGCAAGATGCAGAAAATTGAAAATGTCGCACTAACACATGAGAACAGGCACTGCAGATCTCACTGGATAAGCAAACTGACCATCCAAGACTTGTTCAATATGTATCTCAAACTTCACACTTTGTGGCCAAATTTGTATTCGAAAATCCTGAACTAGTATCAATATATGGACGATGACTTGGAGAAAATTCATCTCTCTACCTCTCTAACTTCGACTATTGGGAGGGCTCTCATACTACTAGGAGGTGCTTTCAATGTAAATGGAGTATCATATTCCTTTTGAAATTAGGGTTAATACCTTAAAAAACTCAAACTTGTGACAAATTTACTCCAAAACTATTTTTTTTACCATGAAAAACCCCAAACCGGTATACATGTAACAAATTTTTACCCCGACTGACCATAAAAAATCTTAAACTGGTACATTTATGATAAATTTACCCCAAACTAATTTATTCAATCGAAAAAAACCCCAAACCGATACATTTGTGACAAATAAACTCTTCGTTAAATTGGATTAATACTACAAAAAAATCACAAAAATTATAAATTGTGACAAACAGAGAGTAAAATTCCAAACTGATATACTAGTCAATTATCACATACAATTCAACTTAATAATTTGACAGTAAAGTTTAACGGAAACTAACATGGGGTAAATTTGTCACAAGTGTACCATTTTGGAGTTTTGGTGGTAAAAAAATTAGCTTAAGATAAATCTGTCACATGTGTACCAATTTGAGGTTTTTCAGGATATTAACCCTCATCCATTTAAACCATCTTTTTCAGATGGCTTAATGATTCTCTAGGAAAAATTCCATCGCTATTTCTTTTAGCATGAATATCTTAGAGAAAATATACTAGTTAACTTGACATGAGGTCAACACACAAAAAAATTGAGCTAGTGTTTCTGGAATCAGGGATGAATGGTGGTTGTAGATGTTGCATGTCTTTCATTGAAGAAACGACAGTTTCTAGGAGTCCCTGTCGTAATCACTAAAAACCTAACACAAAGCCAGTGACAATGTACCATTTCATTTGCATAAATATCAAGCAAAGCCATATCATTTGCCATCAATAATATCGCACAACCAATTTTCACCCGAGAAGCATCACGGCTACAGAAGCTCGCATTCCCCATAACTCAGGGTATATCGTGGAGCAGCACTTAGTCAGTCTTCCCGGGTGCGGATTATTTAGAGAGTTAGTTGTTTGTCTTACATATACTTTTAGTGTCGGAGAGATATCCCACATGATCAGAAACTATGGGTTGCAGAAAGTAAACGATAATCCCTTACTTTTCTTTCTTTTGCACGAGAGCAAAGCGACCCCTAGTTTGCCCGTTCTCTGAGAACTTCAAGATCCATTTCAGTAGGGTCGGTCGCTTGGATCTCATAATGGATACCCTCGAGCTCCCTTCGGAACCTGTCCTTGGATGTTGCATACAACATCTTGGCGCGAATACGAGACACAGAAGGGGACCTAAATGGGAAGAGTAGACTTTTAGTATTGACTGGCAACGTATATGGTTTAGATTATGAACATGGCATCACAGAAACGGAGACATTAATGACAAGTCTGCTCTGAACAGAATCCAAAGGTGGGAATGTAGAAATATTCTGAAAAAGAAAACAGAACGAGAGAAAAATATTTGCTAAAAAAACTGACGTGAGTACATGTTACCATAGAAAACAAGCATATCTTATCAGATGCATATGCAACGCAGTGAAACTGCTCAAAAGGCAGAGTCATTGGAAAATTATCAACGTAGAAACAAAATGGATTTTGGCCAATCAAGACAGTGAAACAATTGAGCAGTAATTTTCAGAAGAGAACATAGCAAATCAACTGTAAAAACAGATTGACACTGCCAAACCAAAATAACTAAAAATTATGGACAAATAATTCTGACACTTGAGTAAGCTGCTGTCTAATAACCTGGACAGATTTAGAAATTTAGGTACTCAACATCACTCTAGTACAGATTTAGATGCATAGGGCGAACCTACTCTAAAAGTACCTCATCTACAAATCATTCAGCATATAATAGCAAAATCAAGAAAAAGCTAGTACCAGACCCATACAAATCAAGACTAATAAATTATATATGTTCAACAAGATTGTATCTTACATGGCAAGCAACAAAAATCGAATGAGATTACAGATCCAAACAATTTCTTCCACATGCAGATCATCACCCTACTGAAATTTACACCAATTAAGATGCACTGATATATAAATACGATTTGATTGAGCACAGAAAATTTGAAATCTATAACACCTCCGCAGACACAAAGCAGATCAGAATATGAGCCAATAAATGCAGATCAGAAAAATGCCTGAGAAACAATGATTTACATGCTTAGACAATCCATGCAGGAAGGACAATGTGCATGAATTTTCAGCACTTTCAGTCCAAAAAACCAATGACATCAACCTAAAACCATGTATCGTGATTGTGGCCCACAGAAAGGCTGGAAGGGCAACATAGTGAATGCACGGCCATAAAAATCTAATAAGTAGTCCATCTATGACATATCAAGCAGCTGCACATAAGGAAGAAACTCACCATGCGATGAAAAAGATCTTGCTCTTTTGACAGTTTTCAGGAGTTACAAAGTCGAAGTCATAGACAGCATATCGGCAGTCATTCTCAGGCAAAGCGGAGGTGAAATCTTCATAGCTTTCAGCTGGACCTCCAGTCTTCTCAACCACAACCTCTTTTTTCTTCTCATCGATCTTAAAAATCACATAGCGGTGAACCTTCTTCCTCTGCAGTTCCAGATAAGTGGTTTTGCTGTGTTCATCAACACCCATTCCCGATGAAGCATTGGTCTGATCAGCACATATCATCAGTTTTCCCCCTCTTCAATAGCCATTTAACAAAAACTCCAAACAAGACACCTACATATCTTCCTTATAAATTCTAAGAAGACCAAAATCCTGAAAGATAAGTTCGCACCAATTTACATGCAAATGCATAGAAATCGTCTTACTGATGGTCCTAGCAAGAACCGTCAACGGCTTCGCAGCTTCTTTTTTTTTTTTTTTTTTCTTTTTAGCTTTTACAGAGTTAACGCAGGCAAAACGAGTAAGAACAAAAGGGCCCTTCGATTTAAAGACCCCTTCCATGCTCTACCAAAAGGGAACCTGTTTCTGAGAAAGAAAGCCATTCCAAGCTAAAAGATTTTGCCCAACAAAGTTCAGAAGCCAACCAGCATTCCCAGACCCAAATCAACAAAATCAGGACACAGCCCAGCAAAACCATGCTCCACGTGATCGCAGCAGAAGCCACAAACCAAAGCAAAACCAAGGGCAGCTTACAAATTTCAAGAAGCAAACGAACTAGATCTAACAAGAGAAACCCACATGGCGAAAGAGCAGAGCAAGCAAAATCAAACGACCCAGCGAAAACCGAGCTTACCCCTCTGAACGACATGGCTGATCTTACCACACTGTAGCTACGGAGAGATAGAGAGAGAGAGAGAGAGAGAGAGAGAGCGTATGGAGGAGAAATGGGGAGGAAGATCAGATCAGCGACCACCGGGAAGACGAGAAATTAGCAACGGGAAAAATGAGAAAAGGCGAAAGAGATATATTCGTTGGAAGGTGGGGTGGTGGTGCGGTGGTGGTGTGGGCGAGAGGAAAAGGGGAGCGGAGAGATTCGAGTTTTTTCAGAAGTGAAAGAGGAGAGAGAAAGGAAAAAGGAAAAAAGGAAAAGGAGAGTACGACCTGTCGTGTCGTGTCGACATTCCTTTCGGACCGAAGGCAAGGGCGGGCGGTTATCCGGTGCGGTCGAAGCGGAATGGCCTGTTCGGCCTCGGCCGTCGGATTGATCTCTTGCATCGGATGAGACGAGTTTGGAAATCTAAATCGTATCCAAACCAGCTTGGTCCCCGTGGCTGGTGCAATTACTTCAGCTGTTGTAAGATTTCTAGCTAAAAAGCTGTAGTTCATCCTTTCGACTCTTACCAATTATATGCAAGCTGCTCTATAAATGAAAGCCACGTGTTTAGCTCAAAAGCCTGA
This sequence comes from Eucalyptus marginata, assembly GCA_014182565.1. Lineage (NCBI taxonomy): Eukaryota > Viridiplantae > Streptophyta > Magnoliopsida > Myrtales > Myrtaceae > Eucalyptus > Eucalyptus marginata. Next base: position 24,491,686 of record CM024586.1, read on the forward strand.
AACTAATCGATCAATGATGCTTGCAAGGTGTTTGCTGAGCATTTAAGGATTTGCATGGTAACAAATCTGTTCTCTGATTTACGCTCTTTTGTTAGAAAAAAAAAATGTTTGGTAAAACATTTGTTCCGGGAACAATTTTCTATTTTTTTTTCCGGAAATAGATTTGGAGTAGAAACGAAAACAAAAAAAAAAGTCACTTCTTGTTTCCATAAACAATTTCTAGAAATAAGTTAATTTTCTTTTTATTTTTCTTTTGTTCCTCTCTCTTGTCGCGGCCACCTCCAACCGCCCGAGCCACCGTCGCCACCGCAGCCGCCGCCACCTCCGCCTCGCCGCCGACCCGCCGCCGCCGCTGCGATCGCCGATCGCCGGTTGCCGCCGTCGACAGCCGGCCACCGTCGCCGCCTGTCGCTGCCGTTGCACGACCGCCGACCTCCGACCGCTGCCGCACCCCGACTGCCGATGGGCGATGCGGCGGCGGTCGGTGGTGACGGCCGAGGCAGGCGGTCGTGTGCGGGGCGGCAATAGGCGGCGATGGGCGGCGGTCGACGATCGGCGATCCATGACCAAGAATAAAAAACGAATAAATACAAAAAAGAAACTGTTTCGTATCAAACGCATTTCTATTCTTTTTTTTTTATTTCAAGAGTAGAAATTTTGTGTAGTTACTAAACATGTTATTTTATTCAGAAATTGTTCTTCGGAGTAAAAATAGAAAAGAACTATTTCTAAAAGAAAATGTTCCCCTAGTCAAAAAACGTTATCATGCGCACCCTAAGTAATCGACGTCCGTGTCCTAAGATTATTAAAAAGAAAACATGTCTAATTTGGGATGATTAGGTATAAAGATAGAGATAAAAAAAGTAAAGTCCAAGGTTTGTGTGGGTTCATAAGATCCACAATTTACCCCTTTCTCAAAAAAAAAAAAAATTTACTCCGTAACCTATGGTGAAATTTCTAACTATGTATGGGCATCATTTTTCTATGGAAACTTCTCAATTTTAAGAATACTTTTGTTATGACTATTAGATGTTTTTTGCTTTATGACTGTGATGAAATCATGTAGATCAACAATCAATCAACATTCAATGAATCACAAACTCGTTACTGCAGCTTAATTTACACACTGTTCTAACATCAATATTATATTATAAGTTATTCTGTCTCCTTTTGTCCTTATTATTGCTAAATTTTTGTTTCATGAAATCGCATTATGGGGCACGTATTGGGTGGAATTTGGTATCCCACACACTAAAAAGGATTTTATGTGATAGGAACATGACTAGCATGACGTAATTGTAATTGGTAATGGTATTTGTAGAGAATTTTCATAAAAGAGTTCCCTAGAAAAATAATTTAACGATATTTTAAAGGTGTTTCCTTGAATCTAATCGAAATATATAATTTTATATCGAATAATATTCCCAAAAGACATTTGTTGGATTCTAAGTTAACATGAAAAGGAGATGAACAAATTACTTTTTAAAGAATGATAGAGTTCCGTTTACGTGGATATGATAATAAGCAATAGGATATTACTTCACATTTTCTTTTGTTTTCTTTTTTTTTTCACGTTTTCAATTTGCGTAGAAAATGGAACTTTTCCAATGAAGAAAGAAAACAATGTGATTTAAGTTATTTTAGGAAATTATATTAAATTGCTATAATAATGTATAGACTTTTCAGAAATCAATTAGGAGTGAAAAGGCTTGGCCAACGTGATTTTGTCGGCCCATCATTTTAAGATTCTAAAAGTGGAATTTAAATTACATTACTCTTTTTTCTCCTTCTTGTTATAGTTTTGAGTTTACTATATATTGTACTTTTTCTCTGATTTGCAAGCGAATTGTCACCTATGTTGAATCTCCAGACAAAAACCCAACCTGACCGTTTTCTCAGAAAAAAAAATAAAAAATCAACAAGCCAACGATCATTCCTAGCAAATGCATAGAGGAGATTGACATTATGCATTGACTTTTCAGAAATTGCCAAAAAAAAAAAATTCAATCTTTGACTTATCATCAGAAATTATTGGGGGAGAAAGTACCCATAATTTGGTGATGGGCCTGAATTTAGAAGATCACGGGCCTTTGAAATCAGATGCCATAAATTGTTCACCAGAATATTCCACAAAAAGGAGGGTCTTGATTTATCTAATGTGATGGGCTAAATATAGATCGAACCCTTAAATGATTTTTAGCTTTTGGAATTTCAGCTAAAAAGCGAAGCGATTTGCAAATTTGGGCACAATCAAAACGAGCCCAGGCCCATCTAGTCAGCACGACCGTATCAACCACATGGATTTTCCAAATCAGCACCAAAAGGTACGTACGAAAATGTTTCTTTTTTTTTTTTTTCTTTTTTTTTTAACATTGGCTAGCTTGATCGCCAGCAGAAAAAACACATATAATGAAGTGTCGAAAATCAGATATCCAACCTATGCTCCAGACCCGACGGAAGCTTTCTGCTCGTTATGTCGAGCTTTCTCCTCTACCGTCCATGGTGGTTTACTCCACTTTTCATCCCGAAACCCTCATCCCAATCCTTCGTCCTTTCCTCCCCTCTCCTCTGAATTTCACACCCCCATCTACTCTGCTTCCCCGAGCTCTGTATCCCCAACTTCACCCATGCCAGGATCTCTCGAATTGTCTCTTGCCTCCATTATCCTCCACCCGAAGCCCTTGTTTTCCCTCCTCTTTAGTGGGTTTTCATCTCATCGGCCTGCATGCAAACAATCTCAAGCTTAGTTGCACTAATTGGGAGCCATTACCGTTTCTCTCGGTGACGCAATTTCGCCATCCGGCTAAGTATGCTTGACCCGATCTTGTTTTCGGTCATCGACACTTTCTCCAAGACAAATTGGTTTGTGCCCAATATATGGACCCTCCCGAGCAGCCCCCTGACCCTCACGAAGATGCCCGCCTCGCCGCTTTGTGTAATCGCCTTGGTCGATTGTGGGCGAAACAGCGGATCGAAGTCTGGGATGAGGCGCCCTCCCCTGCAAAAATAGAAGAATGCAAGCTTATTCTTGTGGGTAAGGCTCTCACTAATAGCTCTATAAACTTTCAAGCTTTCCAGACTACAATGCGCAAAGCTTGGCATATTGACAATGCTGAAATCACTCAACCAGAGGCTGGATTCTATGTAATTAAGTTCCGCAATGTAGTAGATAAGCGGCGGGTCTTAGATACGGGACCTTGGCATTTTGCAAACCAAATTGCTCATACTCAAACCATGGAAGCCTAATACCCCTTTACAATGCTATGATTTCTCCACTTGTGATTTTTGGGTCCAAGTCATCGGGCTTCCTTTAGAGAGATGCACGAAAGAAATTATCGGGCGAGGCTGTTCGCCATCTTTGGTAGGGTGTTAGATGTTAAAATTGATGGTAAAAATGGTACCTCCCTTCGGACAGGTAGAGCTCGGGTCGAAATTAGTGTCCTGGAACCTCTTACACCGGGACAACTCCTCCGCCTTGAAGGCAACACATTTTGGTTAGATTTCCGGTACGAACGTCTCTCCCACTTCTGCTATTCCTGCGGAAAATTGGGACATTATGCTATGACCTGCAAAGAGATTGCCTATAATGAGCAGAATTTCGAACACAGAGACAACATGTACTTCGGGCAATGGCTCAGGGCTGAGGTTCGGGAGCACAGCCCTTTCTGGCTCACCTTTTATGCCTCGCCTCTAGCACAGCCCGAGACGGAAGAAATAGTCCAAGAGACCCCCATTGTACCTGTGTCGGAGATTTCAGTGCAACAACCACCTAGTGCCAAAGGTAAAGAAATTATCCAGTTTTCTGATGCAAGCCCCACCTTTACCGTGGCGAACCCGATCACTTGGCGTCAACAATCTGCTGCTCCTTTCAACCTCCAAACTGCAGTACCTCCGCTTCCCACCTACAATCACAACTTGGTTATGGCAGAAGGTTTGGACAGCTCCCCAAAGTCAAAGAAAACCAGAAGTAACAAGCTCAGCACAAAAGCAGGTCCTATCAAAAAAGCTAAGCGTTACAACCCACTGAAGGAGGGACTTGATGAATCTCATCTACTGGAGACTCCAATTCTTGAAGTTGAGACTACAAACAGTTGGGCTATGGTGGCTGGCCCTAATAAGCCACCCACTGACAAATGAGGATACTCAGTTGGAACTGTCAGGGGCTGGGCAACTCCCTGATAGTTCAGGCCCTAAAGGCCTTGGTGGCCCGGGAACAACCTGATATTCTCTTTCTTATGGAAACAATATAAGGAGTAAATGGCTTTAGCGTCAAGAGTCTGTCTCTTGGTGATTTCTTCTTGAGTCATTGGAGTGGGATCAGCAACTTCTTTTCCTCTCTCGGATCCCGATCTTTGCGGCGGGAATGATTCCTTTGTCTACCACTTCCCATTCCAAAGGATCTTTCGATCTTAGGAATGCTTTCATCTTGTTCTTCCATATCTTTGTAGTCTTTTCCATCAAAGTATGGAGTGCAGTATTGCTTTGACCTTCGACCAACCCCATAGGTAATATACTAGCCATAGATCTTTTACTCGAAGTAAAGACACTTCTTATAAACGAGTACACAAGCTCGATACCAATTGTTAGGACTAGAATTAGCACCTAGAGGGGGTGAATAGGTGATTAAAGCGATTTTAACAATCAAATCGAATATGATATTAATGAATTAAAAACAGCAATCGCAGCAAATGAAAGTTATGAAAGATAAAAGGATCGGGGAGAGAGAATCAAGACTCAGTTTATAGTGGTTCGGCTTATATCAAGCCTACGTCCACTCTCCCACGGACAGCCCCTTCATTTGGATTTCACTAAGAATCAAAAAGAGTTACGGTCTCACGCTCTTGAGTCCACAATGTAGAACTTCTACTACACTTCCTCAAGGTCTCACAACTCTATGATCACTCTTTTGATTACATGTATTGCTCGAAGAATAAGATCACAATCGAAATATGGAGGTTCGAGACTTTGGAATTCTTCTATCCAGACACTTCAACAACTCGAGCGTCTCTCTTTATACGCTTCTTCATGCCTTCATTACCGTTGGCACCTTCCAAAGAAGTTCTTTCAATCAACCCGTTGGACAGAATCAATTTGGAGAGATCTCGAGCTCTTTAAGGTAAGTGTAGATAGCCCATCAATCCCGCTTCGCCCATACAATCGGGATCTTGGTTTCCATAAGTTGAACTTTCCAAATAAGTTGCGAATCTTAGAGAATCTATATCAATTCGGATACGAATGTAAGATCGTGTAGTCTTGAATCCGGTCGAAAGATATTCCTCGACCATTGAGATAAAGACTAATCGGAATAGAAATTTTTATCTTGTCGGTCGGAACTGTCCATGAGTAGACTTTGAAACTTAAGTCTTGTTGACGTCGAGACTTTGATCTTCGAGACTTTGCCGGTAGAGTCGCAAGTCTTCGGACCCGGCGAGAGAAATGTTTTGTCAACTTCAAAACCTTTGAGGAGAATTTATCCAACAACAAAGAATAGAGGAGAGGTACTAAATAAACTTCAGAAAAGACTTCATTATCCAAACAGTATTTTGGAACATCCCTCAGGCCTAGCAGGGGGCCTTGCGATGTTTTGGAAAGACACGATCTACCTAGTAGTGGATCAACAGACGCCCGATTATATTGATATGGTGTGTGCGGAAGGGGAGAAGGAAACTCTGATGCGCCTGACTTGTCTCCATGCGCCGGCTGTTTTTCAGCCACGACAGTCCTTATGGAGAGCTCTGAAGATCATAAGCCAATTTAACACCTTACCTTGGGTGTGCATTGGCGATTTCAATGAGGTTATGTACCCGTGGGAAAAACAAGGTCAGCAGCTAGCTTCTCAACAGCGAATGCTTTCTTTTCGAGAGATGTTAAATGACTGCTTACTGATGGATCTTGATTGCAAAGGGTGTACTTTCACATGGTGCAACAACAGAGCAGGGGATGCTTTAATTAAAGAACGATTGGACAGGGCTTGTGGCACTATGGAATGGCGCCTTACCTTTCCAGCAGCTGAAATCTTTGCCCTTCCCGCCATTAGGTCAGACCATAGCCCTTTACTCTTGACGACAACTGCAGCCCAACCTCGGAGACGGAGAGGTTTTATCTTTGAATCTTATTGGCTACAAGAGGATGAGTGCCGGTCAGTTATATCCGAAGCCTGGACAACACATCAAAATCAGCGTATGGACTTACCTCAAAAGTTAACACAGGTATCGCATGCCCTTGCCAGCTGGAGTCGGTCCAAATTCAAGAACAGCCATCGTCGGATAAGTGAACTGCAGCAACAACTTCAGCTCCTGACAAATGAACCCAATACTCATTATGACCAGCCCAGACTAAAGGCTTTAAAAACTGAAATTCAGCAACTATGGCAACGCGAAGAACAATACTGGGCTATGCGTTCTCGAGTCAAATGGCTAAAGTGGGGCGATAAAAACACTCAGTTCTTTCATGCCACCACCATTCAGAGAAGGCAACGCAATCGTATCAGCATGTTATTAAATGAAAATCAACAATGGGTTAGAGACCAGACATCGTTACAAGATATGACGCAGCACTTTTTTCAGAATTTATACTCCTCAGTGGGTCAGCGCGACTATGGCCCTATCTTGAATCAATGCTCGGTAGTGGTGACCCGATAATATGAATGCCTCTCTTACGGCTGCAATAACTCCGGAGGAAGTTCGCCGAGCAGCGTTCCAATTAGGCGCTACGAAGGCACCCGGCCCGGAACGGTTTAAATGGTCGGTTTATCAAGCTCAGGGATATCTTACGGGACGATATTGTTAAATCCGTCACAAATTTCTTTACTTCCGGTGTGCTTAACCACCGCACCGAACAACACTTTTATCACTTTGGTGCCGAAAACATCCCACCACGAAAATCGGACCAATATAGACCAATCAGTCTATGCAATGTTTCTTACAAAATCATATCAAAGATTCTTGCAAACAGGTTGAAACCTTGGCTCCCGACCTTAATCTCAACAGAGCAGAGCGCTTTCGTTAGTGGCCGCCAGATCCAGGATAATATTCTAGTGGTCCGGGAAGTTCTTCACCAAATCCGAACACGGAAAAGGACGCACGAGATTTCAGGCGGTACTCAAACTTGATATGCAAAAGCCTATGATCGTGTTGAGTGGGATTTTCTACGAGATTATCTATTGAAGATAGGTTTTCACACGTCTGGGTCCAACGGGTCATGCAATGTGTTACTACGCTTCTATGAGCGTCAAGCTAAATGGCGAACCCCTCCCTCCGTTCCAAATGAAGAGAGGCCTTCGGCAGGGTGACCCCTTGTCTCCATATCTATTCATTTTAGTGGCAAATGTCCTCTCAACCCTCATACATCAGGCAGTCGACATGGGCAACATTAAAGGTCTTAAACTCAACAACAGGTGCCCTACCCTCTCACATTTATTCTTTGCTGATGATGCTATCTTTTTTATTGAAGCAAAACGGCTAGAATGTCAGAACCTAGCAAATATATTAAACCAATACTGCTGGGCGACGGGACAAGAAGTGAATCGTAATAAATCTGGCATCTATTTTAGATGCGCTTGTCCGACTGATGTACAGGAGTCTCTCGCTAGAGAACTACGTGTTCCGGTGATGAAAAAGACGGGCAAATATCTTGGCATCCCATCCGATTGGGGGACATCAAAAAAGGAAATGTTTTCTTGGCTGTTGGCCAAAGTTCACTCGAAATTAGATGGCTGGAAAGAAAAGCTATTCTCCAAGGGCGGTAAGGAAGTATTAATTAAAGCAGTTGTGCAAGCCATTCCACAGTACGCTATGTCAATTTTTAAAATCCCTATATCTCTGTGTAAGTCTATTGAACAAAATGTGGCAAGATTTTGGTGGCAATCTCAGGGAAACAAGTCAGCTATACATTGGCGAAGTTGGGAATCTCTTAAAAGTCGTAAGGATATGGGTGGCCTTGGTTTCAGGGATCTCATTGCTTTTAACAAAGCCCTTCTAGCCAAACAGGCCTGGCGATTATTTCAGCAACCTACCTCTCTTTGGAGTAGGGTATTTAAAGGGCTGTATTTCCCGTTCACGGACTTCGGGCATGCGGAAAGAGGCGCTCGTCCCTCTTGGGGATGGCAAAGCCTGTTGCTAGGTCGGGATTCTATTTCCCCTAATCTTCAATGGTCGGTGGGCAATGGGCAGCATATTAAAGTTAGAGAGGATCGATGGCTGTCCTCAGGTATCATTGGCGGCCCGGCACCTAGAAATGAGCCTACATTGGTTGCAGACTTTATATGTCCAGATCAACACACATGGAATATTCCTTTACTTTCAAACAGTTTTGAAGCTCACATAATTGACGAAATACTCAAGATCCAGCTTAGACCGTAGAATACTCTCGATCGACTGATCTGGAAAGGGAGATCACATGGTGTTTATACTGTTAAAAATGGATACAACCAGCTTAGATCAGCAGATGGTAGTGTCATTTCTCATCGGCCATCTTCATCTTTTCAACCACCAAGAAGCCTATGGACTACTATTTGGCAAATACCAGCCACCCCTAAACTGCGTATCTTTCTCTGGTCCTTATGCCAAAATGCTATTGCAACGGGTGAGAACCTCCATCATCGCCATATTATAGCAGATCCTATTTGTCAGCTATGTCAAGCAAGCCACCCAGTCCCCGAAACCACAGAACATTTATTCCTACATTGCCCATGGACAATGAAAGTTTGGAGCCACGCACAACTCCCATCTACTGTTCGGCACACCCAGATACACAGATTCGATGCTTGGCTACTACACTTTTTCGAGCGGGAAAAAGGACTTACAAGTTGCTTTGCGCGAGATCACATATGTTCTTTGGCACATCTCGGAAGGCCGGGAACGATTTCATCTTCGGACGGCGTCCCCCCAGCCCGCATCATCTCGTACTTGTTGCTCTTGCACATGCCCGTTCCTATTATAGATGTTATCAAACCTTGCTGCCACAAAATTCAGAGAAACAAGCTTTCTTGAATGGCCACCAAGAAGTAGGAAGACAGACTCATCTCCGTCCACTCACCAACGACTTAGGAGCGGATCGCACTCGCACCTGCCCCCGATTGGCTTCGAAGCCCATCCTTCGCGACCCCATTTCGGATCTGATCTGGCGCCCTCCCGATCCTGGCGTGGTTAAGATCAATATTGACGCCTCCTTCCCTACGGCGACGAATGATGCTGCTTGTTGCTTGCGTTTGTCGTGATTCCTTAGGTACTCTACTTGATGGCGGCGCAAGCCGAACCCCCTCGTTTCGCCCCCAGCAAGCGAAATTCATGCCCTTATTTTTGCTCTGCAATACCTCATCACAAAAGGACGGCACCAACACAACCTTCTCCTTGAATCGGACTGTTTGGCGGTGGTTCTTTGCTGCGTGCGCCAGAGTGCACTCCATGGGAGCACAGGGCTCTCTTTGCTGAAGCTACGGCGCTGCTGCGTCTCTTCCCAACCCTAACTCTTAGACACTGCCGAAGGGAAACGAACGCTGTGGCTGATTGGGCCGCAAAAGCCCATGGCCAAGACCTCATCCCATCCAACTGGGCCGACTCCCCCCATCCTGCTTTGTTTGATTTGTTACTTTACAAGCTTTCAACTGTAATGCTTTGTTTCGTGAAATGTATTTCCCTTTTCCCGACCAAAAAAGAAGTGTCGAAGAATATAATATAATTATAATTTTTACAATTCGATGACAGGCTCATAAATTCAAAGACAATCGAGGAGGAGTAGGAGGAGAAGAGAAATAGGATAAGGATGGAACGATCCTTTTCCATACTCTCACCCAAAAGTAAGAAAAAGAAGAATGTCTATACAAGCCATATTACCAAAGTGTATTGTCAATCATATCTCGCACTTGTTTGAGAAACACTCAAATATAAAATGGATGTATAAGCTGGACTTACGCCAAATATTAGACCATGGAAATATATTTGGGGAGGCCAATAAAGAAGGCCGAAAAGATTTGATCTCACAATCTTTTTATTTTTTTTGTTGAAAAATTTACAATTTGATACCGCGTGAAATTTTGCAAGATAAATAATGACTATTTTATTATTTGGAAGTGGGAGTGTAAATTGTAAAGGAACTCGGACAAAGACAATAAAAAGAGAGAAAAAAAAAACTAAAATTGATAAATCAACTTACATATGAGAAGGTCAATTTAGTTAGTATTTAGTAAAAAAAAATTGGCATCTAGAAAGTATTCAAGAAGTCACAATACCCAATTTCTATATCAAAACCGTCCTTCCACGGATATCGTATTTACTGTATCCAAAGTAAAAAAAAAAAGGTATGGCTGATGTTTGATTAATTCGCAAATCGCCAATTTTTACCAACCCAGGCAAATGTCATCCTCTCATTCATTACGATAAGTAATTGAATCTCATGAAATCTGCGCTTATTATAGTGAAAAGATGTTGACAAATCACGGATCATAAGTCAACGCAAAAATTCATTCGGTCTTATATATGCCTCTATTTTCTTACCTGAGCGACAAAATAATTGAATTTTATGAAATCCACAATTATTATAATAAAATGAAATCTGCGCTTATTATAGTGAAAATATGTTGACAAATCACGAACCATTAGTCCAAGCAAAGATTCATTCGTTCTTGTATGCGCCTCTATTTCTTATTATAGTAAAAAGATGTTGACAAATCACAGATCATAAGTCAAGGCAAATATTCCAAAATAAAGACGAGATTCACTAATTTTGTACTTGAAAACTATTTTCTCCAAGATACTTTATTCCCCAATAAATTTTATAATTGATTTATATTGGACCCCCTCGTCAAAGCTCAAAGAGTCAAAATTTTCACCTCAAAAGTTTGCGCCTCTTTAATTGAACACGTTTCAAAAGGAGATATTACGCAAAATCCTTCTAAACTTTTAGAAGGGAAAATTACCAAAACAATTTTAAATCTATTGTAATTTTTTAATTCAGTCCTAAACCCCTTTTTTTGGCCAATTCAATCTTAGACCTTTTGTAACTACGCTAATTCAGTCCATCTAGCTAAATTTGACCGTTTGATGTTAACGTGACAAATTTTTAATGATATTGTATTTTTTTCAATGTTTTAATTAATTTTTTTTCTTGTTTTTTCTTCTTCTTCTAGCTTGTCGCTTTAGCTAGATGGCCAGAAGAAGAAGAAGAAAGAAAAAAGAAAAGAAAAAAAGATTAGTAAAAAATTTCGAAAAAATAAAATATTATTAAAAAATTACTACGTCAATGTTGGCAGACAGTTGGCATTCACCTTAATGTCAACAAGTCAAATCTGGCTCGATGCCTTGAATTGGCATAGTTGTAAAAAGTTTGTGATTGAATTGATCAAAGAAAAAAGTTTATGACTGAATTGGAAAAAAATACAATAGGTTTATGATTATTTTAGTAATTTCACCTTGTACAAAGGTGCATGTTCATCTTTGACAATTTGATTCTCTTTATTTTAATGGCCGAAAGTTTGGGACGAACATGAGGCATCTTGAATTTCATTTAGGGAAATTTTGCGGAATTTCATTTAGGGAAACCTCAATTATAAATTTTACTAACTGATGAAAGGTCACTATTTCTTTCCCGACCGCCATCTTTTTCTTATCAAGTAGTGTTGAAGCATCGTTCAGAACAAAAATAGGAGGTAATCAAATAGCTGTTTTCTGCTAAAGAAACACAGATTAGGTTGGGAAATCTATTTTCCAATAAAGGAAATCTAAGTCACAAAAACTACGAGGTAAAGAAAATGAGTGATTAAAGTTAATTTTTTTAGTATTTGACGATAATTTAGGAGGTAAAGAAAATGCCGGTCTAGAAAATATAGGTATAGAGAAAAGATTTGAAGAAAATAAGTGAAGAATTAAATTTGTCAGGAAGAAAATGTTTGTTTGGTAAATGACACGTTTGCCCCTTCCATGTAAACCTTGGTTAGGAGAGGTGTGAACACTAAAAATAACCTTTCTAATAAGACATGACAAAATTGACTGGCTGCAATATGTATATCGTGTGTCTTTTAGATGTTGCTCCACGTCCACAAGGAAAAGACGTTTGACTGGATGTGTCGATAATGTGTTTTTGGAGAAGGGTGGTATTTTTTACCACCAAATAAAGATAAGGGCGGTATAGGAATGGGCCACATTTCCATTAAGGCTGCGCATGACAACGCTTTTTGGCTGGGGAAGAATTTTTTTTTTCAGAAATAATTCTTTTCTATTTCTATTACGGGGAACAATTTCTGAGTAAAAGAACGTGTTTGGTAATTATACAAAATTTTTACTCTTGGAATAGAAAAAGAATAAAAATGTGTTTGGTAATACAACAGTTTCTTTTTGTATTTATTTATTTTTTATTCTTGCTCATGGATCGTTGACCGCCGCTCGCCATAGCTTGCTGCCGCCGCCGCTGCACGACCACCGGCTGCCGACCATCACCGTTGACCGCCACCACACAGCCCATTGGCTGCCGACGACCGGCGACTGACGATAGTGGCTAGGGCGGCTACGACGGCGGGGGGGGGCGGGCGGCGGTGGCTTGATTCGGGCGGTTGTAGGTGGCCGCGGCAATAGAGAGGAATAAAAAAAATAAAAAAGAAAATTGGCTTATTTCTAGAAATTATTCCCGGGAATAAGAAGCAACTTTTTTTTTGTTTTTTGTTTCTACTCCAAATCTATTCTTAGGCTAAATTTCTATTATGAGGAATAAAAAAATAACTTGGCGTTACCAAACGGATTTCTGTTCTTTTTTTGTTCCGGGGAACAAAAGAACAGCAATTCAGAGGAATAGAAACGTTACCATGTGCTGCCTAATTCTCCCGCTTTTCTTCAGAAATTGGAGTTGGTCCTTGGGGTTCCATGGTGAGAACCGGGAACCAAAAGGGTCAGTTCCCAATTTGAGGAACTAGGAATCGGTCCACTTGTTTTTGGAAATAGTGAGAATATCTTCTTCTTTTTTTCCTATATAGGAAAAAAAAAAGAGTGTGTTCACTCGTCAACCAGCACATTCTTGAACTCTGTGAAACCCCCATAAATAGAAATAGACCTCCTCCCAACTCTCTCATCCTTTGCGACTTCGCTGACCAGCAATAATGTTCTTTAGAACATTAATCTCCATTGGAATTTCCAATCTTAGAAAATTAAAGAAAAGTGTGCATAACAGAACAAGCACTGAATGAGGGAGGCGCGTGACCGCATGAGACTGAGAGTGAGAAGTGAGAGGCATGAGATTGAAAGAGAGCATAGAGGAATGAGTGACAAGAGGGAATGGAAAATAAGGATTTTGAGAAATATTCTATATTAATAAAAATCATATAAATGATTTATCAATTCGCTTCGGGTGGGTGGGTCCACACTTGATACTAGGAACTGGACTAATAATCACCGATTTCACATTTGAGGAGCCATCTAGAATCAGCTGGTTCTGTTTTGTTGGCAGTCATTTTTGGTAGGCCCTTGTGATCAATTTCTCTAATAAATCTTCACCTAATGAGGAAAAATGGAATATATGCCACTGATGTAAAAAAGATTATTTACAAAATATCCTTATCCATAATTGATTTGAGAATTATAACTAACTTCAATTGTGTATGTTGGTTGTTTGTTTGTATAACAAATAAAATATATTTTTCTAATCCCACGTAGGAAAGTTGGGAGAAGATGTGCTAATTTATAAGTATGAGTTTTTCCTAATGTGTTCAAAGAAGAGATTGGGGTGTGGGCTAGGCCCCTCAATACCTGCTATGGATGAGCGATTATTAGGTGCACTTAGCACACGTACGGTTTAATTAGCACTAACTCATTTTTTTTTTTATTTCGTACGGTTATCTTATTAATCCTTATTAGTTGAAAGGTTGTTTTTTTGTTTATTAAGTGTTTTTGAAATTATGAAATTTGGAATTTTTTTAAATATTTTTTTTGTTATTTTTATTATTCCAAATTTTTTATATGTTTTTTTTCAAAATAACCTTTGAAATTATACTTGTTCAATTTGCAACCTTTCACAAAGGATTGCTTTTGTTCATTTTCTAACTTTTTCCAAAAAGATACCTTTATTCACTTTACTACTTCTTTTGAAAGGATATCTTTTTTTCACTTTGCAACTTTTCACGGAGAGTTGCCTATAATCTTTAAGACCGATATATATATATGGCATGAATGAGTGTCAAGTCATTTCAAGCCTTTTTTTTCAAAAACTAAAGCTAGAAATTCTATAATTGTTATATGGTATTTTCATTTGAGATTTTTTCGTATCCCGGAGGATATTTGCCGATTACCAAGCAAATAAATCCTTAAAGCGTAGGCTTGATTGCTCTACCGATTTGAAGTCATATGTTCCAATAATGTTTGAATCCGCTCGTGTGAAAGCTCCTTTAATAACCATGTAGGCTTTTCCCGACCCAAAAAAGAAAAAAAAGAAAAAAGAAAACTGAAAAACCGTGTAGGCTTTTACTCGGTTCATGCTCTTCCACGCAAGACAATTGATCTTTCCTCTCCTATTTTCCTTGGCCGCCTTTTCTTTCCCTATCTTTTTCCCTTCGAACATATAATATAAAAGAATGAATAGTCTTGCCGTGCGTCGCCGTGCGTTGATGGACCGGGCCAAGTGCTATGAATCCACCTACATACGAAAGGGTAAAACCACGTTTAATGAATGAACTATTTTGAAGTTTATCATACTGACTGAAATCACAAAGTCACGACAAAATTGCTCCAACGAAAGAAGTCTCAATCATTAATATTAATACGATATAATATAATATGGTAAAGCAAATCTAGAAATGGCTACGACCCTGTCTGTTTCGGTAACAAATCGCGTCGAAAAGTCTTTCTCTAAAGTAATCATTTGAACAACATGATTTAATTTTTCAATATTTAAGGTATCTGTCAATATTAAACTATTATTCGAATTTCTATTGAATAAGATAGTGGGATAAGGGATGAAGTATAATGCTAGGTGAACAGCCTCTTGTTTAACATAAATGATGAATATAAATTACACCTTACGCAGACTCCTGAGAAATAAACGAGGAATAATAAGAATATAAAAATTTACGTGGTTCGATCCGAGTTTCGATATCTACATTCACAAGGGAGGCCGGAACAAATAATCCACTATAATCGGAGAATCAGAGTTTACAATCGGTCACACGCTCGAGTGTTTCCCACACCTAGATTTAAGCACAAACCCAAAATGTTTATAAATAAACAATTCACTTGGACATAAACTCACTACACAAAATTACTACGTGTTCAAGTTCAAAATAAAAATACTCTACATACGCCAAAATCAGGAACTCTAGCGTTCCTCTTTGGTCCACGTACGTACCGCTTCACGTTCCTTCTCAAGGCTTCGCGTGGCTTCAAAAAAATCTTGTGGCTCCTCTCTCAAGCGACGTGGACGTGCAGAGGGCTTCTCTTACGTGTGGCTCCTCTAGGTTATTCGCAGCTCCACACCAAAAGGAAGAAATCATATTCTGTCCTAATATGTGTGCCCAGAGTCAACAACTTTGACCCTGGATCCCACCGCCTCTTTCCTTCTTTAAAAGGGATTCGTACACGGCATGTAAGGGGAGGAAAACCTTCTTTTTCCCCCCTTAAAGACAAATACATAATAAAATATATAGTGTGCCCATTTTTTTTGTCTTCTAGCAACAAAACATATCTTCATTTTTTGTAAACCTTCAAGGAGTCCAACGAAGCTTCTTTAATTGATTGAAAACATCCAAGACCCAAAAAAAAATTTAGAATTTCTTTTCTTGTGCATAATCTTGAATATTATCTTCATCAAAAAAAAAAAATATATTCAAGATCAAATAATAAAAGTTTTATTCAATCGTGAGTGGATCGCCTGTTGAGAACTCAGCAAACGGTTTTCTGATTTGGTGTTCAAATTTTACAATTTTCGAGGAAGAAATTTATTTGACTGTAGGAGAATTTAATATTCCCCTTTTGCATATTATGTAATTTGTTATCCCCACTATAATTTAACATACGATAAGTAGTTAAGGTGGTAGATCCTAATGAGCCAATAAGCTGTTTATTCAATTGTGAGGCTAATTCATATTGCACTTATAGGCTTTGTTTAGATTGGAGAGAATATCAAAACGAGGCCTTGGGTGAGGAAGCGTGCAATGAGAACTCAAGTGAATACGATAATGTTATAGATATGGTATCGGAGTTTAGGTTTTCCGTCCTCCTTTAATCTACATAACCTTACACCAACATATCTTTAACATATTTATAGCAACAACCATGATCGCCCAATGTGAGACCATGAAATGATTTGGTGTTCGAGGGCTGAGATTTTAAAATTTTCGAGGAAGAAAAGGTACACGTATATTCTCCTCGTCAGCTACGAATTGTCCCATAGACGAGAACGATACAAACTTCAACATTTGGAAATACACGAATCTCTGTCGCATCAGCTCGAAGGACTAAAGGCATAAAGCTTGTTATCATTACGTGGCCACCCAAAAGGGAGTTGGTATCTATCCCATCCCCTTATAGTCGAAGGGTTAGTTGAATTATACTACGACTCCACACATTGCAACAACACAACCTCAAGTCCTAATGTGGTGAATTAGGTAATGTTCTTGTCAGGCAATGCCTTAAGCACTTCGAAAACGTACTCCATCTGATATGGCGAAAAAATCGGTGGCCCAAAACCCTAAAGTTCACTGCCTCACCGACTCTGCTTAAGTTTAGCAAAGTGTGCTCAAAGTCACAGAACTACTACTCAGGTACATCAGTCGTCGTTAGCAAGGACCACATAAATCGGTAACATGCAATTGAAACGAGATGACAATTTACAGGCACCTCATTTACACAAAAGGGTGAGAGTTTTACTTGCGAATGTGAAGAGAGAGACATTGAAACGAGATGGCAATTTACAGGCACCTCATTTACACAAAAGGGTGAGAGTTTTACTTGAGAATGTGAAGAAAGAGACGCTCCTCTCTCTCTCTCTCTCTCTCTCTCTCTTCTCTTTAAAAAATTGCAAAAAAATACAAATTCAGACTTGAGTATCGATTAGCTTTGAAACTTAGATAACCAATGTTTATGTCAGCAATTTTCAACCAAAATTAGGCGGAATGACTGTATTGACAAATTGTGAAAACTTTTATGATTAAATCGACACAATTGAAATGTTTGGATTAAATTGACCGTTGTACAATAGTTTTAAAATTTTTTGAATAATTTACCCTTTTAAAAATTGAAAAGACTTGCTAGGACTTATAACACATTTCCTAAATGCGTGATACAAATGTAAACATCTGTATATGTACGAGTCAGTAAATATATGTATATATATATATATATATATATATATATATGTATGTATGTATGTATGTATGTATGTATGCATGTATGTATATATATCAAATAACAATCTGTTACTATAGTAGAAAGTATTGTTTGTACCTTACTGCTTGATGTTACAAATTCTGTACAGAAGGACTACCGTTTCTTTCTCTTGAGTCAACTGTCAAACAATGCAAGTCATGCTTTTAGATCGATGTACTCGACAACCAACTTTTGAATATACCCTAATTCAAAATGAAATAGATGATGTTAAATTTGGATAACTCTCCATCTCAATTTTTTGAAAAAAAATACGATACTCAAGAGCAAATATACATAAGTCTATTCTTAGATAATTTAGGTTCACAATAAATTTTTCTCATTTATTTTTTATTTACGAACTTATGTGCGGCCACTGTCTTTTTTTTCCTCTTGTTTCAAACAATGTGAGCTATGCTTTTGTGTTGTTGTCCTCAAAAATTAACTTTAGCATTTATCTGAATGTAAAATAAAAGGGAGTAAATGATGTTAATTTTAAATAACTCGACGTCCCAATCTTTTGATACAAAAATGATGCTTGAGAGAGATATTTTAGCTTTTGCTAAATAATTAGGGTTTTCATTCAACCTTCCTCACCTGTTTTTTTTTTTTTTTTTTTTTTTAATTATCTATATTTGAAAGGATAAAATCAAATGGCACAAACTTCCACTAACATAGCTAGTACCTCCTAACTCATGATTAAGCGCAAGTAACCCCACCTTTAACAGTTATTTTCTGTTATTGATCCATCATATCAAATATAATTTTTTTCAAGACAAATATAGTAATTCTTTCACCTTTAACTTGCACTCAACAACGGTTGGAATACCATCAAAGCAGTAGCCAATCTTTCGATTATCTTACTTTCTGTTGTATCCCCACAATCTACAATTAATTTCCTTTTCTATTCGTCAACAAACTTACATTATCGATAGGATGTTCCTTACATTGCAACTTTAATTTCTATACAGTTCTTTTCTTTATTGATTGTAAACTAAGATATATCATAGAAGAAGTTAAATTAACTTATGGTGTATATCTTACTGCAATTCACAATAACCTATGAGAAAAGTACCAAAAAATTCATAAATCTATGGTATTAGTACCAATTCGGTCATAAATCTTTCAATTAAATCAATTTAGTCTTAAATATTTTCACATTAGTACTAATTCAGTCCTTTCGGCCAATTTTGATAGACCGGTGCTGACGTGAACACTAATTGGTCGACAAACGCTAACGTTGCAATTTTTAAATAATTTTTAATTTTCTTTAATTTTTATTAAAATTTTCCTTTTTAAATTTTTTCTTATGTTTTTTCCCTTTTCCTCTTCTTCCTTTTAGCTTCCTCTCTTGCAGTGGTCGATGAGCCTCACCGGAGGCTGGGCCAGCCACTACAAGAGAAGATGTCAAGAGGAAGAAGAGGAAAAGGGGGAAAAAGAGAGAGAGAAAGGAAAAATCAATTAAAAATTCAAAAAAAATAAAAATCATTTAAAAATTGTCACGTCGGCGTTCTGCCCACCGGCTGGCATCTACATCAACGCCGACCGACCAAAATTGGCCGAAAAGACTGAATTTGTACCAATATTATAGGTTTATGACTTTTTTGGTATTTTTCCCAATTCAAGAAAGATGAGGTTTCTCGTGACAATCACATTTTGTGGTAAACTTACACCACCAATAATTTCATGAGGAAATTGCAAAATACTATATAAAAAATATAATATTTCACCATTCACCTATAAAAGTTCTAATTTTCACTTTCTTTTTGACTTTGATGTTTTCCTTTGTCCACTTTCTTTATTATATTGAAATATCTTCCTGCAAAAAAAAAAAGCCCGCACTATTTCCACTCCCTTATACCTAACACCCCTGTCACATATAATTTATTATATTATCCCTTGCGATTTTTACTCTTGATTTAAGATTATTTCCTACCTTTCTTCTTATTTTTCTTTTGTAACAAAAACTATCCATGTCCCTTTTAAATAACATTTTTCATCATAGCTGCTTTTTCCACTCATCACATTTCAACATTTCCTTCATGTTTGTCTTCTTCAAAACTAATTCTCCATTGTTTTAATTTGAGCAAGCACTAATTATATATCAGAGTAAAGATATGTAGTTTAATCAACAAATTATTTACTTTATTTCCCTCAATTATTCTCATGATCATGAATTTTTCGACTTTGATATTGTGATTGATGTATGCATCATACACAATATACCCATCTTTCATTGTACTTTTCTTGGTAGTGCATATGGAAAACAATATAGTTCTTGGCTTAAATGTACTTATGGATGATGAAATTGTAAATGGATAATAGCAATTAATGTATCAGCAAGTTCATTCAAAAATTAACCAGGTACTTTTTTAATACGAGAGGATCTTTTGAGTTTTGTGCGGACGCATCTTCTTGCTTAAACTTATGTTGTCTCTATGAAAAGGTTAAATAGAGATGAGTATGTTTGCCTTGGCTATGATAGGATGTATCGTGATCAACATAATATTTCTATTACACATTAGAGAAGAAAAACCAGATCTCATTTGATTAACTATTTTTTCTAAGTTTGTTGCTAAGACAGAAGATTGAGTTAGGGTCATGCTTTTATTTCATGCATCACACAATTAAAAAATTAAAAATTTGACCATTAGATTCATTGAATAAAATTAAAGTTGAGCAGTTAAAATACATGGACTATAATATAATGACAACATTAAAGTTAGCACTAAAAGTGGAAGATGGTTCTTTTCACTCTTACTTATGCTTAGGCACGATAGCTTTTTTTTTTCTTTGATAAAATAATTAATTAACTATCTACCAGATAAATCTTCTTTTTTTAAAGAGTTACAACAATTTTTTTTTTTAAATGGAGAAAGAAAAAGGAAAACACCCAAACAGAAGAAAAGAAGGCAACCGATAATCTTAAATTAAGAGTAAGCCCCACATTTCACCTTAATAAATGTTGTTTGAGAGAGCATGGGTAATTTCTTCTCTAGAAAAATTGAACCAAAGAAAAAGAAAAAAAAAGAAAAAATAATTAAATTAAGAGTGGGATTCATGAGTGATAATGTAGTTAATTCAATGTAAAATTGTGTGTTAGGAGCTAATAAGGGTGGAAATAGTGCGACTTTGGAAAAAAATTGAAGAGGCTATTTGATTGGTAAGAGGAGAAATATCATAAAAGAAAATGCTATTTGATTGGTCAGGGGAGAGGGACGTCGGACAGAAAAGTGGAGAAAAGTTGGCGAAACACCCTTTCTGTTTTTTTTTTTTTTTTCAAGGTCTGAAACATTGCTGCAATTTTATATATGATTAGATTATTCTGGAAAATAATGTCCTGGTTGGTGATAGTCTTTGAAAGAAGATGGCTTAGAGAAGGAGCAATGGACACGTTACATTCCATAGCCAAGATACATCCCTGGTCAGTCATACCTTTTTCTTTTTATCTTATGCTTCGGAATGAAATTACCGCTCATCAGCTTTGACTGAATATGATATGTAATGAGAACAAAAAGAGCCCGGCTTAGCTGACTATCCTCCATCAAGCGACGGAGTGATGGTCAACTAACGACTACTCATTTTGGAATGAAACCGGTTGACTTTTTCAACCGGTTTCATCTCACCCAATTTTTTTTTTATATTTTTTTTATTGCAAGCTTAAATTGAGATATAAAATTCTTAGAGGGCCCCCACAATCAATTTTCATGAATGTGATGAAAAAAAAAATTAGATACTAAAATATAAATAATTATAGGTAAAATATATTATCACCTACTAAGACTCCATTTGTTTAGCAGAAAATGTTGCGTTTTTGGAAAATATTTTTTAGGGGTAAAGGCTGAAAATGAAATGGAAAATATTTTCTACTATTCAATAAGGAAAATATTTTCCTCCATACACTCTTTTTCATTTAATTTATTTTTTATAATCGAAAAGGCTTACGGTGGATACCTAGGCACCGAGAGACGAGGCTTTTGAAAATAAATATTTTTAAATATGATTTTTTTAATTTTTTTAATAAATCGATTATTAAATTATTATTTTCTATCTTTCTTTTCTTCGTTTTCCACGTCTTCTTTATTGGCCGGTTGTCGGCCACAACAACGGCTGGTGACCGGCTAGGCTCGCCCACCTTTAGTGAGCTCAGGCTTGTTGCTCGCTAGATCGGCGAGCACAAGCATTGACCTCGAGGCTCGCCAATCTAGCGAGGCTCGAGGCCTACAAGCTCGAGCTTGTGGCAAGGCTTGTGCTCGCCAATTTGACAAGTGGCAAGCCTGAGCTTGCTAGAGGTGGGCAAGCCTCGTGCTAAAGATGAAAAACACTTGAGATGTTGGCTTTGCAATTAATAATAAAATCATTGTTGGCTTCTCAATCCTTTCGTGAAAAACAAATTACTTTAGAAAGACTCTCTAGTGACCTAAAATTAAGACCGGTGATATCGATTGCACATAAAATGAATGAAGTAAAGAAAAGAACAAACTAAGAGTAATGAATTAGTAGAGAAGAAAATTTACCCCAATGATCCAAATCTCGTAGATGAAGTTGTGTTGGGCCTAAAACTTTACAAAATCAATCTTAGTCTCAAATGTTTTTTCATCTTTTAAATTTTATAGATCTATATAAGGACATTAACGATTTCTTTTTAGTAGGTGATAATATTTTTTACTTATAATTATTTATTTTAGTATCTAATTTATTTTTCATCATATTCATGAAAATTGATTGTGTGGGCCTCTTAAGATTCTATTTCTCAATTAAGCTTGCAATAAAAAAAAAAAATTGGGTGAGATGAAACCAGTTGAAAAGGTCAACCAGTTTCGTCACAAAATGAGCAGTGTCACTCCATCATTTGATGGAGGACGGTCAGCTAAGCATTTTTCGGAAAAAAAAAAAAAAAAAACAAACAGTCCCTTGGCTTTTTCTTGTATATCTTGATGAACAAGAAAAAAAAAAAAAATACTAGAGCGAACTAATACTCTCGCGGAGATGCTACGCTTGAATTCTTTTTGCCATCGGCATCGCATTTGAATTATAAGGGTGGTGAGATCATTACCCGATAAAAGTTGGTCCGAGGGCAAAAAGACATTGATATCACGAAATAGAGAGAGTAAGGGAAAATTGCAGATATTAAACATAATGTCTTCCACCCTATATATCAATTTGCATTCTCATTTTTCTAAGATCCACGCGTTGCATCCCGACTTTTAACAAAAGAAAGTCGTATTGCATCCTTAAGTCATATTTGTTGTTTACTCATCAGTCAAATTGTCATTTTCTTTCCCAAACTACCATCCCCATTATTCTCATTGCACCTACTAAAGAAATCATGAAATCCTAAATCTTTCTCTCTGACCATCTCAGCCGTCATTCCTTCCAGGTCTGCAATGCCACCGACGGCCGCCTCAACATTGCTGGCTCAAGTCACGCCGCCACACCTCCCTCTCCAGCCCCTCTATGGTTGTCAAGCTCGGTGTCCCCTTCATGGCCGCTCCAATCTCAACCATGGTCGAGCTTGATCGCCAAGGAGGGCTCGTTGCCTCTAGATCTTGGAGAAAGGGGTTCGACCTGTGGAGGGCATTGGTGGCATCGACCAAAGCAACAACCTCGGTTTTCTGGCGATCGGAGGGTGAAGCAAGGGAGGGTTTTCAGGTTAAATATGCAAGAGCGGTAGCTTGGTACTTCTAGTATGGGATGCAATTGGAAGTTTCCAAAATCAGGGATGAAAATCGATAGGGACGCAAAAATTGAAGTTCATGTCTGTAATTTTTTTTCAGATGAAAAGACTGAGAGGTTAGCAATGTCTCACATCATGCATCCATACTTGACCTTCGAGCTAAAATTGGAAGTCTTGTGTTGCTCCTTGGCTGATGAATAAAGAGAACCACCTCCTAGAAATACTAAGTTTGATTTAGAGTGCTATTTCAAAGGACAGCCAACCCAGTTCGCATGCGAAAGATAGTGATTTAACTATTTGAATCATGTCTGTTGGCCTGAAAGAAAATATCATGTGAAGTTTATCGTCAATCGTACCACTTACATAGGACCCGTTTGACAATTTGGTCGGGCACGGAAGGAAACACCATACGGAATAGAAAATTTTTAATGTCCTTCTTCAATATATGTGATATTGGCATGATAGATGGAGTTAATACTTATGTGATGCACTCTGGTAATATTGTCATCAAATAAATGATGCATGTAATGGAGATAATTATACTCTAGGCTAACATAGTGGTGTGGTAGACTTTAAACTACGTTTGGTAGCTAATCCTATCCTGTGTTTGGTCCCTATCCAAGACAAGATAAAGTTGTCTATAATAGAGATATAACTTGGATAAAAATATCTTGTGATAAAGGTAAATATGGTTTCTCATATTCTAGGTATAAAAGTTCTCAAATAACAAACTTCTTAAATTAATAAAATTAATAAAATAATTAAACATAAATTATATTTGAATTCTAATAAACAAAAAGAAAAATTAAAATAACAAAAAAAAAAAAAAAAAAAAATTATCTATTTGTATTTATATATACTTGAATTTCTTTTTATTTGATAATAAATGTTCTACACATACTTGGTATCTATTTTTATAACATATTTTAGGTATATTAGTATAATTCATTATTTAATAAAAACTTTATTGAAAAATGATGTAAGGGATCAAAAAGAAAGAAAAGAAAAGAAATTAAAAAAGAGAAGGAAAAAAAATAAATAAATAAATAAAAAATAAATAAATAAAATGAATTAGAAGAACCCAGGATTTGAAATGAACAAATTAAAACTTGAAAATGATTTTTCTAATTCTCGAACAATGAGGAGCAATTAGATTAAAAAAAAAAAAAAAATCCTTTGTCTCATTCTCCTACGTATTTTTAGTTCACTTTGATATTTCAAAACTCCTCTGTAGTTCTTTGGTTCATGTGAAAGCTCCATGAAAACGATGAAAGAGTCGAAGATCATTCTCCTCAATAACTCTCTAATTTACGTTAATTGTTAATGAAAGCAACAAGAGAATTGAAGCAGCTTCTCCTCCATAGGTCTATGGTTCACGTTGAAGTTTTAGAAAATGGCGAGAGAGTCAAAGCACTACACTTTTCAGAATAGCGAATAATGATGTTTTTTCTCTCTTACTAGATTTGGCATTCGCTAGTTGATTTACCTCGTCAATATTATGGCATTCGCTAGTTGATTTACCTTGTCAATGTTACTACTAATTTAATTTCTTGTCATAGTCAAACTTGTGACTAGAATACTACAATGAGCATATATGCTATTTAATATTTAGATCATACAATAATCTAGGATTGATCGATGGAGGTTATTTTGATTTGTGCATTTATAGTTTCTTTATCAGTGAATTGCAAGAGATTATTACCATCTTTATCTGAGGATTTTCAAGTTCATCCACGCTAGTATACTATTCACACCAAACAAATGGACAGGATAGCATGTAAAAGTACTTGGTTTTGTTAATGCGATTTACCAAATAATGGATATAATATAACAAAACCCCTTGATTTCGTATTTTATCATAATCCAATTGAAAATTCAAATGATTAAACGCAACATTAAGAAATATACAGTCTAGTATTCTCACTACAACTGGACCTATAACTATGGGCATATTAGCTTTCATATAATTTTTTACCCAACCAGCAAATATAGATTGGCAATGTCTGTTTAAATTTGCACTACTCCAGCTAATGGGATTTATTAGTTCTTCCTATTTCACCTATCAAACCAGTAGAATAGATTCACCATATAGATCTCTCCTTAATATCTTCACTCGGAATTAAATTTTAATCTCACCAACCTTCAAGCTTCTTGATTATGAAAAATTAATAATAATAATAATAATAATAATAATAATAATAATAATAATAATAATAATAATAATAATAATAACAACAACAATAGTAATATTCCAGCTTTTAGGCAGAGGACAACCAAATCTAGGCATATACCTCATCAACAAAATCAATCTCAATCAAACATTATCATCCATCTTTAAGTGAAAAACAAAAACATCACATCAAATAAACTTTGTTAATTGCTGATGGATTCTTGAATATGCTCAACTGGACATTAAACTCCATTGTGATTTTCTCATTCTTGATGTTAAATGCGATATTAAGAGTCGACGTCACTTGAACAATACAAAGGCTTGTCAATCCAGCAAATCTCAGCCTTCATGCTTCATTGACTTTGGCTTACTCTATACGATGATCGATGCAAATTTCTTTAATAAAGAAAATCGTCAATCAACATTTTTTGGAATCTCCTCAAATCTATTGACTTCAACTTTCCTTTATTTTTCGACCAAAAAAAAAAAAATACTTTCCTTATTTTTCATCAAAGACAAATAAATAAAACATCAAAATTACATTAAAAAAACATATTTATATAGTTTGGTCGGTCAAACCTACGCTCCTAAGGAAATGAGCAAAAAAATCTCGAATAGATCGAGCAATATAACTAAGATTATTATTAAATTAAGTCTCGAGTTTGAGCGTTTACAAAACGAAATTACTGGACTCGCGAAGAATTACTAAATGGGGAAATAAAAGAAAAAGGAAAGTTTTTCTTTTATTTACCTTCTGCACGTCATATGCCCATCGAAGAAAGAAGCCCTCACGCGGATTCGCTCTGCACGTGAAGAATTAAAAGGAGGTGGGCCCAAGGTGGGCACACACATACACATCCGAATTCGAAGAAGCCTCTGCATGCGTAAGAAGACAAAACGTGGTGGGCCTAGGTCAAAGTTTGACTTGGGCACACACGTATAAAGGAAACAGAATTTTCGCTGCAAGTTTTGCTTTTCTTTTCTTTCGAAGAGAAGCGGCCGCCGAAGGATCCAAGAGAAGTCGCACGCCGCGAGAGAGAGAAGCTGGATGAGGAAGTTGAAGATTCTTTCTGTTTTATTGGCATACGACTTGAGCGCGTGGTAATTTTGTGCCGTGAGTTTATTCCCAAGTGAGTTGTTTATTTATAAACACTTTGGGTTTGGGGTTAAATCTGATGTGAGAAAACACTTTGAAATGATTGAAGCGATTGTAAACTTTGATTCTCCGATTTTAGTGGATTATTTGTTGCTGGCTCTTCCAGTGGACGTAGGTACCGATACTCGGACCGAACCACGTAAATTTATGGTGTCCTTTTTATTTCTCGTTAATTTCTCCGGTGATTTTGCGTTGATGTAAATCGCAAGATCCTGGTAATTCCGCATATTATATCCCAACAATTGGTATTAGAGCTTGGGGTTGGATTTCTTGATTGTGATTTGGAGCTTTTACTTGTCTGATTATTATCTGGAAATTTTGTTGCAATTATGTTTGAGAGGAAATATGAGATTGAGAAGTTTGATGGGAGCAATAACTTAGTGTTATGGAGCATCAAGATGCGGGCTTTATTGACAACACAAGGTTTGGTCAAGGCACTGGATGGTCAAGATGAGTTGCCGATTATAATGAAAGCCTCTGAGAGGGTAGAGGTGATTGAAAAAGCAAAGAGTATAATCTTGTTAAATTTGACGGATGAGGTCTTAATAGAGGTTGCTGAGGAGAAGGATGCTGCAGCATTATGGGCAAAACTTCAAGCACTCTATGTGAAGAAAGGTTTGAACAATCGCTTGTACATGTTGAAGAAGATGTTTCAATTTAGATATACTAAAGGTACGTCTATTAGAACCCACTTAGATGAATTT
Source organism: Eucalyptus marginata (assembly GCA_014182565.1). Classification (NCBI taxonomy): domain Eukaryota; kingdom Viridiplantae; phylum Streptophyta; class Magnoliopsida; order Myrtales; family Myrtaceae; genus Eucalyptus; species Eucalyptus marginata. The sequence goes on from CM024586.1 coordinate 24,518,729, forward strand.
AATAAAGTCATGTTGGATCTGAAGAATGTCGGTAAGATACTTGATGATGAAGAACATGGCATGATGTTATTAACTTCTTTACTAGAGTTATGGGAGCACTTTATTGATTAACTGTTGCAGGGGCGTACTACAATTACCTCAGAAGAGGTAAAGTCCGCCTTATTCTCTAGGAGTGGCAGAAAAAGTTGCAATATGACGGTCTGGCCAAAGGAGCAGCGCAAGCACTGACGATTCGGGATAGAGAACAACATCGAGAGCCTAGTAGCAGCAGAGGTAAAAGCAGATCAAAATCATGCCATAAAAAGTCCAAGGGACGCGTGAAGTGCTTTGAGTGTCACGAGGAGGGGCACATCAGGAGAGATTGTCCAAAGCGGAGGAATAAAGTTGATAAGCAGAATGCCACAAGTAGTGTGGCAAACGTTGTTGAGGGGAGCACTAGTGATGCAGAAGCTGTCTTATGTGTGACTGCTACTTTGTCAAGAGACGAATGGGTGCTAGATTCAGGGTGTTCTTATCACATGACACCTCATAAGAACTGGTTTACTACTTATCAGACTACAGATGGTGGTAGAGTTCTTTTGGGGAATAATGCAGTCTATAAGACTGTGGGGATAGGGACAATTCGAATTCGGATGCACGATGGGGTGGTGCGCACATTGACAGATGTGAGGCATGTACCGGAGCTAAAAAAGAACCTTATTTCTCTGGGGACACTCGATGACATCGGGTGTAGGTACACCGTTGAAGGTGGAGTGCTGAAGATTTCTCGAGGTGCCATGACAGTGATGAAGGGGAAGAAAGTAAATACTCTCTATCATCTACTAGGAGAGATCGTGACCGAAACCGCTGCAGTTTCATCAGGTGAGTCAGATTCTGACTTGACTTAATTATGATATATGCGTTTAGGGCACATGAGCGAGGCAGGTATAACGATACTGAGTGAAAGGGGGTTGTTGAAGGGTCAGAAGACAGGTAAGCTGGACTTATGTGAGCACTGCATCTATGGGAATCAGCGAGTTAAGTTTACTACAGCTATTCATTCGATCAAACGACCAGTTGAATATATTCATTCAGACGTTTGGGGCCCGTCTTCGGTTCCTTCTAAAGGAGGTGCCCGATATATGCTGACATTTATCGATGATTATTCAAGAAAGGTATGGGTTTACTTTCTGAAGCACAAATATGATGTGTTTGATCGGTTCAAGAAATTTAAGGCATTGATTGAGAAGCAGTCAGATAAACAAATCAAGTGCTTGAGAACCGATAATGGCATGGAGTTCTGTGGTAAAGATTTTACCGAGTTCTACAAGAAAGAAGGTATTGTGAGACACCGCACAGTACCTGGGACACCACAGCAGAATGGCGTGGCAGAACGGAAGAATAGAACTTTGCTTTAGCGAGCTCGATACATCCTTTCGCATGCAGGACTTGGCAAGGAATTTTGGGCCGAAGCAGTGAACATGGCTTGTTACCTGGTAAATTGATCTCCATCATCTGCTATCGAGTGGAAGACTCCTGAGGAAGTATGGTCGGGGAAATCTGTTGATTATTCTGAATTACGTATATTCGGATGTCTTGCGTATGCTCATGCGAGTGATGGTAAGCTTGAGCCGAGGGTGAAGAAGTGCATATTTCTAGGTTATGCACATGGGATGAAAGGCTACCGGCTATGGTGCACCGATCCCAGGTCACCCGATTTTCTAATTAGCAAAATGTGATCTTCGACAAGATTGCAATGCTTCAACAAAGGAGTTCTGAGACACAACCAGCAGAGAAGACAGATCATGGTGTCACTAGTGAGGTGGAGCTTCAAGTGGAGACTCTAGAGACCTCAAAGGTAACAGAAGTTGAGACTGCAAATGAAGCCGTAGTTCCTGAAGTCGGTGATATTGAACAACCAGCAAAACCACAGCACACTATAGCCGCAGATAGACAGAAAAGGCAAATTAAATCACCGGTACGTTATGGTTATACAGATATTGCTTATGCATTGACTGTAGGTGATGAGATGGAGACAGATGAGCCTTCGTCTTATTTTGAGGCGATGGCTAGTTCGGAGTCGTCACAATGGCTAGGGGCTATGAGTGAAGAGATGGAATCACTCCATCGAAATCAGACATGGGAGTTGGTCAAAGTACCCAAGAGCCAAAAGATTGTCTGAAGTAAATGGGTTTTCAAATGGAAAGAGGGCATTCCCGGTGTCGAGGTAGCGAGGTATAAGGCGAGATTTGTGTCGAAAGGGTATACACAATGTGAGGGCATTGACTACAATGAGGTGTTCTCTCCTGTGGTAAGACATACTTCTATTCATGTTTTACTTGCCTTAGTTGCTTTGTAGGATCTCGAGTTAGAGTAGTTAAATGTGAAAACTGCGTTTATTCATGGTGAGTTGGAGGAGTAGATTTACATGAGGCAACCAGAGGGATTTGCTATTCCGGGTAAGGAAGATCATGTGTGTTTGTTGAAGAAATCTTTGTATGGGCTGAAATAGTCTCCTAGATAGTGGTATAAACATTTTGATGCTTTCATGGTTAGTCAAAACTACTTGAAAAATCAGATGGATAGCTGCGTTTACTATAGGAGATTGGAGAATTGTTCTTTGATTTATCTACTTTTATATGTTGATGATATGCTGATAGCAGCTAAGAATATGTCTGATATTGATGTGATGAAGAGGCAGTTAAATGCTGAATTTGAGATGAAAGATTTAGGTGTTGCAAAGAAAATTTTGGGCATGGAGATTTTGCGTGACATGACTGTAGGAGTTTTATGTCTATCTCAAAAGAAATATATTGAGAAGATTGTAGCACGTTTTAATATGCAGTCAGCAAAATCTGTAAGTACACCTTTAGCGAAGCACTTTAAACTTTTAGATAAATTATCACCGCAGACTGAGGAGGAGGAGGAGCATATGTCCCGTGTTCCTTATTCTAGTGTAGGGGTAGTATTATGTATGCTATGGTGTGCACTAGACCTGATATTTCACAAGCTGTGGGCGTGATTAGTCGCTATATAAAGCGTCTTGGTAAAGCTCATTGGGAAGCTGTGAAGTGGATTCTCAAATATTTGAAGGGGACAACAGACGTGGGTATAGTATACCGGAGGGATAGTAATGGCAGTGAGACCACTGTTTTTGTGGATTTGGATCACGCCGGTGACTTGGATGATTGCAGGTCTTTAGCATGATACGTGTTTACGCTAGCGGGTGGTGCAATTAGTTAGAAAGCATCCTTATAGGATCACATTGCCTTGTCTTCGATTGAGGCAGGGTACATGGCACTAACCTTTGTAACGAAGGAGGCGATATGGTTACAAAGTTTGCTCTCGGACTTTGGGTTAGAACTAGAAAAGTGTGGATATACACTATGATAACCAAGGTGCGATATATTTGGCGTATAATCCAGTTTATCACGAGCGAATGACGCATATCAACATCAGGTACCACTTCATCCGAGATGTCTTAGCTAAGGGTATTGTTACCGTTAAAAATATTGTTACAGCAGATAACCCAGCAGACATGATAACTAAGTCATTTTTCTTGACGAAGGTCAAGCTTTGTGGAGAGTGAGGCTTATCGTTTTGTGGAGAGTGAGCGCCGTCGGGCGTTGGGAGAAAGACATGGATGATGAGCACTATAACTTGGCTTCAAACATCGAGCCAAGGTGGAGAATTGTTAAATTATGTCTCGAGTTTGAGTGTTTACAAAACGAAATTCGCTGGACTCGCGAAGAATTACTAAATGGGGAAATAAAAGAAAAAGGAAAGTTTTTCTTTTATTTACCTTCTGCACGTCATATGCCCATCGAAGAAAGAAGCCCTCACGCGGATTCGCTTTGCACGTGAAGAATTAAAAGGAGGTGGGCCCAAGGTGGGCACACACATACACATCCGAATTCGAAGAAGCCTCTGCATGCGTAAGAAGACAAAACGTGGTGGGCCCAGGTCAAAGTTTGACTTGGGCACACAAGTATAAAGGAAACAGAATTTTCGCTGCAAGTTTTGCTTTTCTTTTCTTTCGAAGAGAAGCGGCCGCCGAAGGATCCAAGAGAAGTCGCACGCCGCGAGAGAGAGAAGCTGCATGAGGAAGTTGAAGATTCTTTCTGTTTTATTGGCATACGACTTGAGCGCGTGGTAATTTTGTGCCGTGAGTTTATTCCCAAGTGAGTTATTTATTTATAAACACTTTGGGTTTGGGGTTAAATCTAGGTGTGAGAAACACTTGAGCGATTGAAAGCGATTGTAAACTCTAATTCTCCGATTTTAATGGATTATTTGTTGCTGGCTCTCCCCATGGACGTAGGTACCGATACTCGGACCGAACCATGTAAATTTCTAGTGTCCTTTTTATTTCTTGTTAATTTTTCCGGTGATTTCGCGTTGATGTAAATTGCAAGATCCTGGTAATTCCGCATATTATATCCCAACAATTACAATTAAACTTGCGCCGCACAAACACAAACTCATTTTTTCTCAAGCCTTAATTACATAAAAGAAACTCATGGGTATTGATTCTCACAGTTCCCCATAAAATAATTTTTCATTTTAACATAGGAACACACAAATCTTACCACAAAATTTTAATTGGTCAACTATAATTTATTGGTTGCAATTTGTGGAAATTCCCCCACATTACATGAGAGGGAAAAATACCAAAAAAGTCCTAAACTTATTACATAGTATAATTTCAGTCATAAACCTTTCAATTAGACCAATTTAGTCTAAATCTTTTAATATTGTATCAATTTAGTCAATCCGATTAATTTAGATTGAAAATTACTAATGTGGACTATGGCGGTCCTATGTGGCACGATCAGTATTGGTGTAGACAAATTTCTAATTTTTTAAAATATTTTTCAGAATTTGTCATTGTTTTTTCTTCTATTTTGTCTTTTCTTTTCTTACTCCTTTTTGGTTTTCCATACACCGTTGGTTGGCAAGGTCACCGACTGACCATCGCCGGCCACAGACGAGGGCTAGCGATCCTCGCTGACCAACAAGCAAAGACCTCTACGACCTTGTTAGCCACAAGTGAGGGCATGGAGGCCCTCATTCATGGCAGGCAAGGGCCACGATACCCTTGCCAATTGTAGGCGAGGGCCTGATGCCCTCGCTTGTGGCCAATGAGGGTCATGATGCCCTTGCCTGGTCTAGGCGAGGGCATTGCAGCCCTCACCGCCCTCACCCAAACTAGCCTATGGCCGGTGATGGGGGTGTGCATGGTCTGGGTGGGCGGTTCCCAGTTCTAGTCGGGAATCGCCCGCTAAGAATCGGTTCTGAAAAATTGAAACCAATAACCACTCATTAGTTGAATGGATCCAGTCTCACCAAAATTTGTTTAATAGTTATACAAAGTGTTGCCGATAAAATTGTCTTAGATCATGACCAATGGTTTTTCTAAGTCTCATAAGGTCAACAGCCCTTTGGAAATAAAGTGTAGTTATTAGAACTAGCAATCAAAGGAAAATTACTTCTGATAACTATGCCAACATAAGTTAGGCATTTGATATTCATAAGATAGAGAGCCAAGAAGCATTAATACAACTAACTAATATATTGTCACTATGTGGTGACAATATAGTAACAATATGAATAGACTACATTGCACTCAGCTATAGGCATCTCTTTTCTTCTGACCAACATTAACCTCAATGCCTCAAAACTATCAACTCATGCTTCCAAGTTATGCCACTGTAATGAAGTGAACATAAGAATTGCTGATGTGATCTCTAGGATGAGGGTAATGATGTACATATAAACTGACATTTTCGTAAAGGTTGAAAGCATAAGCTCTTTCGTAAGGTTAATTTTGTAATATTAAAAATTAATATATTATTATAATATAATCGGTTCGATCTGAGTGGGCGGATCTGCCCATGGAATCAAGAGCTGGACCGGTACCCACCGGTTTCCATAAATTATAACCGGGAATTGAATCGGCTCCCTTAAGAACCACTGGTTCTGGACGGTTCTGGTCCAATTTTGGGCAGTCTAGGCAAGTCCCGATTCTTTTGCACGCCCCTAGTTGGTGATAGTTAGTTGGCAAGGTCACCTGCCAAAAAGGTAAAGAAAAAGGAATAAAAAAGAGAAGAAAAGAGAAAAAAATATTTAAAATTTTTGAAAAAATATTAAAAAATATAAAAAATTTCAACGTCGGTGCTAACCATGCCATGTAGGACCACCAGAGGTGCTGTCAACAATTTCAGACTAAATTAGCTAGATGAACTGAATTGATATCATTATGAGAAGGTTTAAGACTAAATTGATTTAATTAAATAGTTTATGATTGAATTGATACCAAAGTAATAGATTTATGATAGTTTTGGTGCTTTTCCCTTACATGAGACCTATGAGCACTACACATTGATAGTGGTGTGCTTGCAGCATCCATTGCTATGGATCGAATTTTGAACAAGTCTAGTGATTCCATTATAAAGATTGACAAGTTGAATTCCCAAAAATAGCTTATGTAACATATTCAAGGAGATAGTGACTAAGCAATTCTTAAGATCTTGCACTTCCTATATAAATGATCTTGGACTCCCCAAAACGAGGTCAGTACTTTACTATTAAAGCAAAGACCGTGCAAGGAGATTTAACCTCCGTCGTTGACTTGTTCCTCATTAAATTTCGGATTGTACCATATAATAGCAACACTTTCACCAACTTTTTGTGGCAGCCGATGGGATTACCATGTGACTTACCGGAAGTTATTTGTCGTAGAGCATACTCAGGTAAGAAAATGTTATGATAATCCCGTGTCTACACTTCCCATGCATGAACTTGTACGGAAATGGAGATTGAGACAGTACAACATAACGTGCATGTATAGAGGCGGAATGCAAAACAAAAATGACTGAAGCAGGGGTGGTGGGCAACGAGATCACGGCACGAATCCTCGGAATTAATGAAGACAAAAAAAAAAAGCTGCAAAACCCCGGTATTTAAGTTTGTCATTGAACAGAGAACAATTTGGTTCATCGAACAATGTTTTTCCTAAGCATCATTTCGGAAAACATTCAAAACTCAAGCATCTTTCTTTTTTTTTTTTTTTTTGGCCTGAACTCAAAACTGATTAATCCCATCCCATCACAATTACTTTGAGTAGTTATGATTTGAAAATTTGAACGACTACTTGAATCATGGATGGATTATACAAATTATTGCAATTACTTTAATCCACTTTTAATATGTTGTTAACGTGCTGGCCAATAAACTACAGGTGGGTTGGGCTTCAGTTTATGTGGGAAATTATCTTTCTCTTTGGTTTTCATCAAGATAGGGAAGAAATCATTTTTGTTGGATTATGTATATAATTGAGTTCATAAAATTTAATCAAAATGTATAGATGGGATAATCGTGTCTAGATATATAATATAAAATGAATCAATGATATGTCATGAGATACTCTAATTTATGCTAGATTTCGTAACAGAATTGAGACAATATTTTATGTAGATAATGTCTATCATGTCGTCCATGGAATACATTTGCATAATTGTGATTAATGATGACATGTACTTTTTTTTGGTTCCCTGTATTTTTTTATTGTCTTTTATGATACGTGATTATTACTTGTCAACGTCAAGACCATTTTGGGCTCGCTCATTGACTTATTTAACATTATCGGGCATGACTGAACTATCATTCATATTAGAGCGAGGTCATTTTACCATATTATAGCAATCTCATTTTATTGTCTTTCGTCAGTCCTCCATGACTTATGATAAATCCAATGTTACTAACAATCATCTACAAATCATACCTCACGTGACCTAACGATGGTGGATACTAATGATTCATTTTATATCCATTCAACTGATAATCTGAGCATGAATTTGACACTATCGACAAAGGCTATACAACTAGATCTGTAGATGGGTCATGTACTTGTAGATAGTGAATGCAAACAATCCATTGTATATCCATTCAACTGATATTCAAATCATTACTTTTGTCCATCACACCATTTATACACTATTCTATCATGGCAAGATGTCTCCTATATGTATTGCATGATACCATTGACTATTTCGTCCCCTGCATCTGTGTCTAAGGGACCTCAATTTGACCGGATTCATTGGCCCATGATGTTGTCCAACTTGGGAGATGTATGCGCATAAGGTTGTGCTAGATTCCGCCGTATATTGACATGGATAAAATATTGACTATGACGATCGTATAACGAAAGACAAAAAAGTACTTCCAAACTTAATAATTGATCCCTTTCTCACATATCATCTCGGGCAGCACAGGCTGTCGCCTTTAAGTGATTGGATACCCTCGTTAGTCGTGCGATAAACCTGTCCAAGGACAGAAACAAATAGAAAAGATTGTTCAAGCCGAGTCCTGGTTTCTGATCAAGAGAGATTAGGGTTTTCACGTGCATATATGCTTGATTACGTAGAGATTCCCAAGACACCTTGCACTAGCTTAGATCATCTAGACTCAAGTGCGCCGGGATTATGCAAATATTGTTTCTTTACTGCACTTGTTGTAACAATATAAGTAAAATGTATAGTTTTTAATGGACCAATTTTCTTTATGACGCGTGTTGTGTTATGACTAGAGATGTAACCTAAAAGGTGAATAAATCATGAAATTAAACTTGTTAGATTTTGTGAAATTATGAAAATCAAGTTTGTTTATGCAAAACAATTTAATTTATGCAAGAGTAAGCTAATAATATTAAGTACAATATACTTGCATCAAACATATATAGAAATAAATAAATAAAGAGAAATAGAAGATTTGCACATAAATTTTTGTAGTGATCGAATTAGATCAAAGCATTTATCCACTCTTCTAGAGTAACGAGCACTAATAATTCCTTGAAAAGTTACAGATAGCCTATGCTACTTGTACCCAAAACTAGTAGATCACGCTATTAATACACTTCTCATAGAGATTACAATGAATGAATCACTCTCGGTAACAATGAATTGCTTGCTCAATAATAAGAGTATGTGTATTTAGAGAATAAAGCTTTCTCAAATTGTCAACGTTCTTGCAAATCATATCTTCCTTACCATACGTTGATCTTATTATATGGTCCTCAAGATCCTCACAAATGGTAGAAAGATCAATTTAGCCGTTGAAGAGACACTCTACAGTCACCAGGAGATCTGTCGCCCATACGATCAAATCGTCTTAGTGGCAATATTGTTTCAGGGAATTATCCTTCTTAGCAATTTGATCAACAACAGATTAAATTTCCCTTTGGATGTTTATCTTCAGAATAGCAGGCATGCGAATAGTTGTCAATATTCCAGAAGACTTTCACGTGATAGTCAACGAAATGATTGGGTCCTCAAATTAGAATTCGCAATTATATAATACGTGTGTTCCTCTCAAGTGATATAGTGAGCTGCTTCTATCGGCAACGCATGAACTCTATCAAGTTTTTCCGCCAGTAGTTGACTTGGATACTGCTTTCCACTATATCTTCCTAAGTATAATCATGATTGTAGAATCTGTTCACCTTGTCATGATACCTTCAAGTTCTCATGAACTTCTCGTTTCTTGATTTGTTCACCTGCATTAAAGTCCTTTAAGCCACCATCAGTCTTTTACTTCACTTTCCTAGATATATCGGTGTGATAGAGCTTTCCTTGCTTTGGTTCAAACTGAGACAAGACAAAATCTGAATTTATTGAATATTTGATTAACCAAATGGTTTGTCGACTTCAAAATATTAAAGGGATTTTCTCACATACTGTTGATGCTAATATAGAGATTGTTATTTCCCTTTAAATATACATAATAAATGTGCGGCTAGCATCTTTTACACATTTATATGAAGTAACGGATTCATTTATACCTTCGGTAGAGTTTGTAAGATCACGACTGATCCTGAAAGGAATGACTGGAAAAAACAGCATGTCGTATCAATAGATAATTCTGAAAATATTTCATTCTTACTTGGATCGGTTCAAAACCTTGTTTGAATTCTTAGTGAGAAAAAAATGAAATGAATTCAGAGTTGGGTCGAATGAATAAATGGATAGATGCACTTGCTAAAATAGTCTTGTCTTTAATTTCATTTTTGATAATTTTCATAGCCTGAGTATAGAGGAACAATTGTCTCTCAGATCCGTATGACCGGATCGACCAAAGTTGCACGCGAATTTCACATAAAGAATTTATTAATCAACAGTTAAGATGAACCCGAACGAGCGGATAGGGTCAAGACGAAAATTCTCCGGCGGGGCCCACTATCTTCTCACCAAGCAAATTCAAAGTTTTCTAGGAAACTGCCATCAAAGCACGTGTGCCATTTGTCGTGTGCTTGGACTTTTCAAACCTGGCACCCCACGTGCCACTCCATGGAAAAGTGCATAAATACCCATCCTCAGCCCCCCAAAGCACTCGTTGGATTCTTCAGCGTGCGTGCGTGCGTGTTAGAGAGAAAGAGAGAGAGAGAGGATGGTGAGATCTTCGTGCTGTTGGAGGGCGGGGCTGAAGAAAGGGCCATGGACACCTGAAGAAGACCGAATACTCTTCTCCTACGTCCAGAAGCATGGCCACCCTAACTGGCGAGTTCTTCCCAAGGACGCTGGTAATCAAAACCCTTGCACGCATTCGCATGAATTCGATAGGAGTGTCTCCTTTTGAGAAACTACTCGGTAGCTAACATGAGAAGCAGCCCCGTGCGTGAGGCCCCGTCCTCATGCATGCACGCTTTGACCAGTTGTCAGCAGCAGTGCTTTGAATTGTCTTCTCTCCTGCATGGCCTGTTTCCACTCGTGTGCTGCGACTGCAGTTGACCAATGGACATATTCATCGATCTCATTCTAAGTGCCCTTTTTTTTTCTTCTTTTTCTCATTTACTGGACATTCGTCTCAGGGCTGCTGAGATGTGGGAAGAGCTGCAGGCTTCGGTGGACCAACTACTTGAGGCCAGACATAAAGAGGGGCAACTTCAGCTCCGAGGAAGAGGAGACCATCATCAAGTTGCACGAAATGCTGGGAAATAGGTACTCCTTAATTCGCACTGCGTGCCCACAATCAACGCAGGACTCGTGATCAACCACAGGGAAAAAAGAAATTCTCAAACAATATCGAGAGCGTTTATTGCGTTTTTTTCCTGCTGGGCCATGTTTTTCCTACGCTCGGCTTTCTAATTTGGGGATTACTGATAAAGACATCAATCGCGCATTTCTATTGTAACTGAATTTGTATGTCGATGATAATGTCCATAATAAGCAGCCAACTAATTAAATATGTAATTGAAGACTATTATGGCCCTTTTTTCTTTTCTTTTTTTTTTTTCCTTTTTTGTAGGGACCTTAGGTTTTCCTCTATTTAAAGTGATCTTTTCTATCATTAAAAAGTTGAAAAAATAAAATAAAAAACACTTTCCATAATAGCTTGTTCAGTCAATATGTCACGTAGTAAGATTGAAGCTACTCGGGTGTTGAGCATCTTTGTTTTGTGTGAAAAGATCAAAGGTACATCAGCAGTAGAGAATCTGAGAATCTAGAAAGCATATTCGAATTAAATAAATTGCTTCTAACAATGGTTCATTGCATTTAAACAATTGAACTAATTTTTTTTACCGGTCTTGCATATTTAAATACCCACTCAAAGCTTTTCACATCATTTTCAGTTCACGAACACGGTCGTTGTTATAAGGATGCCTAAAAATATTTTTGGAGCATAGTATTACTAACCTGTGTGACCAAACTACATGCATGCATCTTAAATGTCATTATCTAGCGTTCAATTCGTTATATATATAGTCATAAAGATCCCTAATAACTATTCTAATTAAACCAGATTTTCTGTGTATGAATTGGTTTAGGTGGTCAGCGATTGTAGCAAAATTGCCTGGACGTACAGACAACGAGATAAAGAACGTCTGGCACACCCGCCTTAAGAAGAGAGTCAAGCAGAAACAAGCCAACCACCACCCAAGCACCGCCTCGGCCTCAGCCTCCACCTCCGCAGCCACGCCTGCCTTATCCATCAATTCTAGCACCGTCAATGACCCGCCGGAACCAGAAGATTCGAACTGCTCAAGACCGCCCGGATTCGAGAGCCCACGGTACGCTCGAAGTTCATCGCCTCCACGATCTTCTAGCAAAATTTCTTACACCTCGGACCCTGTGATGGCGACTGCGGAACCGAACTACAACCTAGACGTCCTCATTGTTGATCAAAACCCGACTGAGTCCATCGAATCGGTCCCAGATTTCTGGTCGGATCCATTCTCAGCCAATTCCTACGTCAGCTTGTCATCGGATTTTGCGGGATTAACCAGTAGTGATGATCAAGCTCAACAAGTTGAATTTCCCTTGGACAAAACTCTTAACGACTTGCAATTTTGGCCCGAATTCAAAGACATGCCCTCAGATTTTGGCCACGCCAATGAAGCGCAGCAACATGAATTCCCATGGGACATGACGGATCGGTTTGAACTGTGGAGTGGCGATAGCAATTCAATGATCGACGACGGGGTTGACTATTTCTGGGACGATCTTTTGGTGAGAGCTGAGGGTTCAGAAGAACCGCTGTTCCCGAAAATTAATTAGCTCAAAGGGAAGAGATTCACGCACGACCTGTTCAGCGCCACCCCACACCGAGGCGGCCTGGAGCAAGAGTCTGCTTGGAGTCCAAAAGGAAGAACGATCTCGTCATCGTTATTTCCACGACAGCTAAATAGATTTGAATTGGACCGAGGTGTTGTTGACACATTTGACCATGTCTACGTAGGTGTCGTGTTGCGTAGCGGTTAGAATGATGTGACCTAGGATATTGGACGATAAGAAATTAAAAGAAAAGGACAGCATAGGAAAATATTGCGCAAGGGGAGAAAATGTGGAAAATGTGCGTATTGATCTCTCGAATTCATGAAAAGTCGCCTCAAGTATCTCAATTTCAAATTTCAAACAATGATGCCAACCTTTGGCGCAGAAAGAATATCTGCCCACCTCTCTTATTCGTAATTATCTTGGTGGTTTAGAAACATAAATTGAGGACGCTCTTGCCCTATTTTTTGGTCCCCCTAATTAAAATGATTATCGGTTCATGTTAACCATGTCTGAGAGACGCTTATTATTACACGCAATCATTACGGGAAGGTTGGATTTCCAAATACGTTGATATATCAAAAACAACGATATTGGTGGTTTAGAAACATAAATTAAGGATGATCGTGCCCTTTTTCTCTCCCCTAATTAAAATGATTATCAGTTGATGCTAATTATGTCTAAAAGACGCTTATCGTTATGTGTATTCACTACAGAAAGATTTGGATTTATGACTACATTGGTAAATTAGAAACGATATTATTAATAGTTTCCTTACGAGGTTGACTATAAATTTGCTATAGGAGCACTCTTTGATATAAGGAAAAAAGTTGAAGAGTGTCCATTGGGCCCTTGTTTTTGGATATGAAATTTTCCCAAGGGTTTTGAAAATTGTTATTCCCACTCTTCATTGAGCTAGTGCTCGAGAAGCATTATTAACAAGACCCTCGACACATGTTTATGCGCTCTGCCATCTTCGAAAGAAAAAGGAGGCGATCATGTAATGCACTTTTCGAACCGTGGAGAACTTAAGGTTTTTTTTTTTTTTTTTTTTTTCATTTTTTTGGACAAGTCGTTTACAGCATACTTATGATTCGTCCATCATAAGGGAAAATCTCCACTACAAAAACCCTAGCAATTAACACAGGTTTATACAGTACAAAGGCATCACCTAATTATACGTGTAGGCTAAAAATTTAAACCCTAGTCTAATCGACATGTCCGTTAAGTTTGATATGCAAGTTATTCTTACGTGTGAACTTTAGCTTTAATCTTGCGCAGCGTGCAAGCTCAATAATTAGTGTAACCTTAATCTGAGAAATCCGTTGCGATGTACACAGTATCACTATTGACAAAAGAACTCATGTTAGTACCTGTCAGAACTGATGCATGAACTCCACTCCATCATTGAAAGAGACTATAATGATTTGAGCAATTGCATTTTGAATCAAATAAAGAATTCTTTCAATGTTTTCCTTTTCGCCAAAATCCTTTCATCCATTTAGATAATCGGATGACTAAGTATCTTATAGCCAAATCATATGAGAATCAATCACTTCTAAGGTGGTTGATCTAGTTGTAAAAGGGTCACCTGTCTTCAATGAAGTCACTAGTGCAATTCACGTCGTGGATAAACCTTCAAAGGATTTGTGCTTTGTTACATAGTTACTACGTACTTTGTATTGAGAAATTTTCTAGTGAATCTATGGTAATGGGCTCACCAATCTTGAATTTTCAGTCCACGAGTGGTAGGTGATAGCTATTACTTAAGCCAACATTTCGTAATGGGTGCTGGACCTTTTGATTTTACCCAAAGAGACTCGCTAGCATTGATCACCCATTCCCACATTTTATTAACAATGGAAAGTCAATTGCATATAAATCATTCGTATCATTTGCTGCTGTGACACCACCATCGTCGCCTGGAGGAGGAGATGATGAAGCTCACCTTAATCTCTCTCCCCTCTCTCTCTCTCTCGTCCTAAATGGCGCCGCCTCACCACCGTTAAAGACTGTAGACGAAGCGAAGGCATGTGATTTCTGCGAGTCGGACCAGACGATGAATAGTCCGTAGTATGGAAAGAAGCGTAGCTTCTGCTCCTGCCCATGCAAACATTGTCCCACTTGTCACTTTAAAAAATCGGAGCCGACGGATATTTTCTTTTCGGGATGATTAAAAGTTGATGGAATTCTTTCATGGGCGATGGTCTAAGTAAAAAGGAGCTATAATTTCGAGCATAATATGAAAATTTTCTCACTCAATATTCAAATGCTGTAATTCGGTGTTTTTTGTGCTCAGTCTTAAGGGAATGGTCATCTGTTGTCGGTTAACTGATGGTTGAATTGGGTTGGATTTGCTTATATTGGAACATTTTGCTCATAGAGATTAGAGAATAGGCGCGTGGATGGTCCTTTTTCAAATGATTGAATAGACCGCTGTCAAGCCTATGGAGTAGATCCTGTTAAATTATGCCTCAAGTTTGAGCGTTTACAAAACGAAATTCGTTGGACTCGCGAAGAATTACTAAATGGGGAAATAAAAGAAAAAGGAAAGTTTTTCTTTTATTTACCTTCTGCACGTCATATGCCCATCGAAGAAAGAAGCCCTCACGCGGATTCGCTTTGCACGTGAAGACAAAACGTGGTGGGCCCAGGTCAAAGTTTGACCTGAGCACACACGTATAAAGGAAACAGAATTTTCGCTGCAAGTTTTCTTTTCTTTTCTTCCGAAGAGAAGCGGCCGCCGAAGGATCCAAGAGAAGTCGCACACCGCGAGAGAGAGAAGCTGCACGAGGAAGCTGAAGATTCTTTCTGTTTTATTGGCATGTTTTGGGTTTGGGGTTAAATCTAGGTGTGGGAAACACTTAGCGTATGAGTGATTGTAAACTCTGATTCTCCGACTAATTTTTCGATTTTAGTGGATTATTTGCTCGCCCGCCTCCCAAAGTGGACGTAGGTACCGATACTTGGACCGAATCACGTAAATTTCTGATGTCCTTATTTTTCTCATTTATTTTTTTGGTGATTTCGCATTGACGTAAATTGCAAGATCCTGGTAATTTCGCATATTATATCTGTCACGCCCCGTTCCTCGGGCACGCGCCCATCCCTTGCCTTGGTCGATTTTAAAGTGCGATATCCTGCGACTATGTATCGCCGACCCTTTCTTTTATTTATGCGCATGCGGAAGATTATAAATCCCCGACAATAAAACATTGGGATAGAAAAGTAGGTCATATTTTTCATATTGAAATTCACAACCACACTTTTATTTACAGCATAAAAGTCTCACACCTATCTACACTAAGACAGGGTTCACAAAAGGAATGTGATCTCAATCCACATCCGGGTTGTACTCAAGATCCCTCTCCTGGATCATCTTCTTCTTCAAAAATCTTTCTCCTCCTCAGGATTCACGTCAGTGCTCTCCTTCTCAAATTCCTCCTCTTCAGCTCTGACTCAAGGTCCTGAAATGGTTATTCAATAACCAATGAGACCACGTCTCAGCAAGTTCTACCCCCTAAGACTCGATTAGTAAGCCAATATACTATAGGCGCCTAAACACACACACAGTCGAGGACTTACCTTGGCCTCGATTCCACCCCGCAAATTAGTACAATTTATAATAGGCACCCAACTACTCATAACAAATCGAACTAGTCGATTACATGTCATAGAGCACACGCGCATTCTCTAAGGCACTAGTTCACCAAAGTGATGCATCAAATCACCGGCCCACGTGTCTCTTCCAAGATGCCTCACTTAATTCCATGGGCCCACGTGCATTCTCTAAGGCACTAGTTCACCAAAGTGATGCATCAATTCACCGAGCCCACGTGCCCTTTTTACGATGCCTGGGCCACGTGCATTCTCTTAGGCACTCGTTCACCAAAGTGATGCATCAATTCACCGAGCCCACGTGCCCTTTTTACGATGCCTGCCACGTGCATTCTCTAAGGCGCACTCGTTCACTAAAGTGATGCATCAAGTCACCGAGCCCACGTGCCCTTTTAGATGCCACATAATCAAGATCTAGTGGCTTTTACGGTCCCACCCGACCCTCTCAAGATTTAGTGGCTTTATGGTCCCACCCGACCCTCTCAAGATTTAGTGGCTTTATGGCCCCACCCGACCCTCTTAACATTTAGTGGCTTTTACTGGCCCCACCCGACCTCTCAAGATTTAGTGGCTTTTATGGCCCCACCCGACCCTCTCAAGATGGGCAACCACTCCCCACCCGACCTCTCAACTATGGCCAACAATATTGCACCTCATAATTCATTTTAGCACTAAGTAAAGCTCAATTAAATAAACGGATTGCACCACGATGATCGCACAAAATTCCGGTCACCTGCCATCTCGGTTGAATTTCCGGAAAAAAAAATTAATTAAATAATTAATTTCGAAAATTAAATAAATAATTATTAAAAATCCAATTTAGGCCCACATTCACGATTGGAAGCCAAGACGGCTCGGAAAATTACCGAGACTCGCTCAATAAATAACATGGCATGTCTACTTGCTAATGTCTATTTCTAACCACCTAACATGCATAATTAAGTCTCTAATTTAATTTATCTAAATTAATCTAATCACCTAATTGCATTTAATTAAATCTAACCAACCCTAAGTATAATTAACAAACTAAGAAAGCATTAGTGAGTAAAACTCACTTGGCAAAAGCGGAGTCCGAATCACCGCAACGGCGACGCGACGGCGGCCGAAATTGGACTTTCGGCGACACCGGCGGGCTTGGACCGGGCCTTAGACTCGAGCCCAACAAATCTCGGTCCAACTGAGATTTGATCTTGCTTTTGGGCCAGACATAAATTGGATTGGGCTTGCTGCAGATGGGCTGAATTCCAATGGGTTAAGCTGTTGAACTTTTGGGCTTCAAATCAATTTGATATGGGCTGCTCTTTCTCTTGGGCTTGGAAATAAACTAAACTCCACTTGGGCCGCACGTTGAACTGAAATGGCTGAACGTGTGAGGATGTTGGGCCGAATCTTTATGGCCTCGTGGATGCTGAGGCAGTTGGGCCGATGGGCCGCACGATTGCACGCGGGCAGCTTCGCGCAATTGCTGGCGAAGACACGCAGACGTTGGTCTTCAAATTTCGCTGGCGGACGTGTGAAGTGGAGCTGCACGTCAACAACCGGCAGAGGAAATCGCAACTTTGACTGGTGGGCTCCAAGGCGCGGACGTGTGGCGTTGCAGCTTCAACCAAGAAGCAATTTCGGTGGACTCGTGCGGTTTCACTTCAGTGGACTTCTGTGGGCGTTTGTTGGGTCAACAAACCGGTAGAGATGCCCCATGGTTGACCAACTTGGCAGCAAATGGCAGAGCTGAAGACGCGCGGAGTTGAGGAGATGCGGGCACGGAGCTGCTTCGGTGGACTCGCGCGGCTACACAACAAGAAGATGGACCAAACGAGCTGGAGTTCGGACGCGTGGAGATGGGTGTGCCGGCGCGACTTCTCTCTTGGCTTCGTGCGAGAAAAATGGAGAGATGGAGGAGTTGGCTTCGTCAAACGGTGTTGCAAGCAAAGTCAATAGAGAGCGAAGAGGGAGTGATCGAAGGGAAGCAACCCACGGCAGCAATATGGAGAGGATGAGGAGAGATGGGGGCCCTTTTTGCTTGATATTTTCCACAAGCCTATCTCTTTAGACTGATTTTAATTTTCCAAAGATAATCCTCCACAATCACCCACACAAACACCCAAATGACTCGCCACCGGCCCAATCTCGTTGGGAGCTTATGGGGGTTACGAATTTGTTGGCCATCTCTTCCAATTGGACTCTCACACTCACTCAATTGAGTCACAATTGGCCTTACTAAATCCAAGTGATGTATCAATGTTTCAATTGAATATTTTCCTCATCTAAAAACCCATCCTGCATCTCAATTTCAATCCCAATCTCTCCAAATTGAGGTCCAACTCCGACGAAGAAAAATCCCGAACAATCTTCTATAAATCCCTGACACTCAATGACTTGGCTCGGAAGTCGAAATTTCTTATAATTTGGCCTATCCGAAATTCTGTTGATTTTTCCGCGGCGTCCGTAACGATTTTCCGTAAAAGTCTCGGAATCTCCGAAAAATCTTCTGAGACTGAGTCGACACTCCTAAAATTAATTGTGACATGGCCGAAACTTCAATTTCTGAAATCGGACTCGAATTGGCGGTTAATTTCAATTCGACGCGTTTTTTAGCGTGACCTAGGCTACCAACTTTCGAATATTTTTAAGTGCAATTGACTCGTGGTCGATTTTCTTCGAGCCACTATGAACCCACTCGACTCATTGACGACTCGATTGTCGCGAAAATCCCGAGGATCCAAATACGGACACAGGGTACCAAAACAATAAGAAAATCGCCTAGTGCCGATCGACATGAATTTTCTAATTTAGTGGTGTCACCCACGATTAGCCACACATCACCGTCGATCCGGTCTCTCGATTTCAAATCGATTTTTAACGTGCGCGCAATGGCCTCTAAAGATGGACACGGTCGAGAAGCCGATTCCCGGTCGAATTCTCAAGTCTATTGCCTTAAAATTCCTAATAATTTCCCAGGATAGTCTAGTTATCTCAAGAATGATCGGTTAGAGAATAGCCCTATAAACACGTCAATGAAACGCCCGATTCAATCGAAGGAAACAACCGAAAATTTGGGATGTCACAACTCTTCCCTCTTATAAAAATTTCGTCCTCGAAATTTAAACCTTACACACTTAAACAAAAAGGTGGGGGTACAATTCTCTCATCGACTCTTCAGTCTCCCAAGTTGCTCTTTGAGTATCGTGGTGTTGCCAGACCACTTTGACCAACGGAATGGTCTTTGTACGCAGCACATGTTCCTTTCTGTCTACAATCTGGACCGGTCTCTCCACGTATGACACTCTGTCATCCACGTCCAATTCCTCAAAATTGAACACGTGTGTCGGGTTAGGCTCATACTTCCTCAACATCGACACGTGGAAGACGTCATGCACTTGTGCCAACCTTGGCGGCAATGCAAGACGATACGCTAAGGTCCCGATTCTCTCCAGAATCTCAAATGGACCCACGTACCTCGGACTCAGTTTGCCTTTCTTGCCAAAGCGCGAAGTTCCTCTCATTGGTGACACTTTTAGGAAAACGTGATCACCAACTTGGAATTCCAAAGGTCTCCGGCGCTTGTCTGCGTAACTTTTCTGTCTGCTCTGCGCGGTCTTTAGTCTGTTTCTGATCACTGTTACGGCATCTACTGACTGCTAACCAACTCGGACCCGTGATCTTCCTTTCCCGACTTCATTCCAACACACACCGTGTTCGTATGCTCGCCATACAACGCTTCGAATGGAGCCATCTCGAATGCTCGCGATAACCGTTGTTGTAGGCGAATTCTACCAAGTGAAGCTGAGCTTCCCAACTTCCCTTGAAGTCTATTACACAAGCTCTCAACATGTCCTCGAGAGTCTGAATTGTCCTCTCAGATTGGCCATCCGTCTGAGGATGATACGCCGTACTCATGTGCGAAGCTTTGTACCAAGAGCACTCGCAAGCTTTTCCAAAAGGCTGCAAAAACCTCGGGTCTCTCGTCTCGAGGTTATCGAATCGGCACTCCATGCATTCAACTACCTAACGCACGTATGTGTCTGCGTGCCTATCAAGACCGAGGTCTTTTCGAACCGCAATGAAGTGAGCCGACTTTGTCGGGGCCGTCGACTACCACCCAAATTGAATCACTTCCTCTCTGACTTCTTGGTAGTCCAGTCACGAAGTCCATTGTGATATGCTCCCATTTCCATTCTGGAATCGAAAGAGGTTGCAGAAGTCCTCTCGGCTTACAATACTGGGCTTTTACTTGTTGACATGTCAGACACTTGGCGACATGCTTGGCGACATCCGCCTTCATACCTGACCACCAATAGTGTTGACGCAGATTCTGATACATCTTGGTGCTTCCAGGGTGAACGCTGTAGTTGCTACGATGTGCTTCAGATGAAATATCTTCTCTAAGCTCTACATCATCAGGTACAACCAAACGTCCTTGGAATCTTAAAATTCCGTCATCAGAAATCTGAAAATCAGCCTTTCTTTTCTCTGTGTCCTCTTGAAGAATCTTTTGTACATCTGGATCTGTTGGTTGGAGTTGTTTGATTCTGACCTGGACATCCGGTTCAATTCTGAGGGTGGCCATAAAACTTGAAAGGTGGCCTACCTCAAATTTGAATTCCGAATCCCGAGCTCTCTCAATTAAGTTCCATTCTTTAATCAAGATCTGCGCTACTGAAGACTTCCGACTCAAAGCATCAGCAACCTTGTTCGCCTTTCCCGGGTGATATAGGATATCACAATCGTAGTCTTTCAATAATTCCATCCATCGACGCTGCCTCATGTTTAACTCCTTCGAGAGAAACAAGTACTTGAGACTCGATGGTGCGTGAAGATCTGAAATTTCTCACCACACAAATAATGTCTCCAAATCTTTAGGGCAAAGATAATAGCTGTGAACTCTAAGTCATGCGTCGGATAATTCAATTCATGCGGTCTCAACTGACGGGAGGCATATGCAACAACCCTACCATGTTGCATCAACACGCAACCCAACCCTCTAAAAGACGCATCACTGTAGATCTCAAATCCTCCAGGACCAGATGGTATTGTCAGCACAAGTGCGGTAGTCAGCTTTTCTTTCAGCTCTTGAAAACTACGCTCGCATTTGTCTGACCATACAAATTTCTCTTCTTTCTTCGTGAGCTTAGTTAGAGGCGATGCTAACACCGAGAAGCCTTCCACAAACCGTCGTAATAACCTCGCCAATCCCAAAAACTTCGATCTCTGTCACTAATGTCGGTCTCGCCAATTGATCACGGCTTCTATCTTGCTTGAGTCGACGGAGATTCCTTCTCCTCGGAAATCACATAACCTAAGAACGCAACACGAGTCAACCAAAACTCGCATTTGCTAAACTTAGCATACAACCGATGCGTCCTTAAAGTTCGGAGCACTAATCTCGGGTGATTCTCAACTGATGATAACCTGTCCTCAAGTCGGTCCTTGAAAACATTAACACTCTCTTTGCAACTAGTCCTTGATCTTCACCTAATTGAGTTGACGATGGTTGATGCATGATTGCAACGAACCATCTTTCTTTCTCTCTCCACAAAATTGATGTTCCCTAAGGTGATGCACTGACATGCATGAATTCCTTATTCATCAATTCTCATATCTGCATCTTCAGTTCTATCAGTCCAGACAATAACAATTGGTAAGAAGCCTTCAAGAGTGGCTCTGTCCCGGTGCTAGCTCGATCACAATTTCTATCTCTTTCTCCAACAATGGTCTGACAATTCTTACAACAACACATCTAGAAATTCTTAGACCACTGAGATGTCTTTCCATCTCCAATTCTCGAATTTGTCTTAACTATGACCATCACCAAGTAACCCTAGCAACCTTCGTCCAACAAGCGGGTTGCCTTCACCCGACGAGATTAATGAAATCGGAGATTCTTTTCGACTTCCAATAAACTCGACACTTTCAAGTGCTACTGAACTAAGTTGAATTGCTCCATGACCATGATTCATTACTACAAGATGCTCCATGAGCCCCCTCTACTCATGTGGCGTTAGAGTTACACCTCAGCAACTAGTCAAGCATGACTATTACTAGTGATTCCCCTTTCTTTCACTTATTTCAATAAACTGAAGTTCCCCAAACTTCACCAAAACTCTGATACGATATTCTGATAGAATTTCCTCAAAACATTCTTCCTCTGATTAGTGCCGGGTCAGTTCCATTCTTGTTCTTCTAGCCATTCTAGTGGCGTCCTAATTGAGGTAGCGGTGTCAATGTTCCATTGGACTTTCACTGACAGTCCTTCACCCGACCGTGCTGATCATAATCACAGCACGTTCTAGCCATACTCGGACACCGGATTCATCCATGTTTCCTTCCACAATTTCGACACCTACTTGGTGAGTCTTTTATTTCTTGTCAGGTGCCAACATACACTCTTCTCGTAACAGACACCTATTCCAAAAATCCACAGTGTGTCCCATGGCGCACTTCTTATGATTTGTCTCATCAACAGTGGCAGTAGTAACCGTTACTGAGATTCCATCTACTTATGCAGACAACCTATAAATCACTGTCCGTGCTGGTGACACTTACCACTAATTCTTGTCCTCAGAATACATGAGACTGATCTATACCATCTTCCATGGAATAACCTGTGCCATTTATCTCAATGCTGACCTGACTATTCCACCTTGCCCACTGGGTGGAATAAAATACTCTTCCCTCAACGTCAGTCTTTTCCCTGACCGAATTCCAGGTCTGCCTACGTTGAATCTTGACTCAGATATCGAAATCTATTCCCTGATCATCCTTCCAGGTTGGACCTTGGCAAAGGTAGCAACAACAACAACAACTTGATCCTGATCTTTCTGGCTCATCTAGATCCCAAGGAACACTTGCATCAGAACAATCCTATCGAACTTAGGATCATTTGACGCTGCTACACTAGTACCAAACTACAATGGCACTCTTACGCTCAAACTGGCCAGAGTCGACACTCTGCCACAACCACCTCGGAGTGCGACCTTTCTCGAGCAATTTACCCTCGAGTTACGAGGATACTATCCTCTTACTAGGAGTTCTCTACTCCTACTCGCTCATGGTTCGCCTTTTCGACACTCGCCTTCCTAATCCACACCGGATTAGAAGATGAGCGATTCACACAACAAACAATTTTAGCACTCGGCTAACACGGACATGCACCAAAGATGAATTTAAAGGCCTTTCCTACCAACTATCCCATGGTCAACGCTCCTTATCACTCCAATCTTGAACTTCGCTCTGATACCACAAAAAGGGGATGTCACGCCCCGTTCCTCGGGCACGCGCCCATCCCTTGCCTTGGTCGATTTTAAAGTGCGATATCCCAGGACTATGTATCGCCGACCCTTTCTTTTTATTTATGCGCATGCGGAAGCATTTATAAATCCCTAGACAATAAAACATTGGGATAGAAAAGCAGGTCATATTTTTCATATTGAAATTCACAACCACACTTTTATTTACAGCATAAAAGTCTCACACCTATCTACACTAAGACAGGGTTCACAAAAGGAATGGGATCTCAATCCACATCCAGGTTGTACTCAAGATCCCTCTCTGGATCATCTTCTTCTTCAAAAATCTTTCTCCTCCTCAGGATTCACGTCAGTGCTCTCCTTCTCAAATTCCTCCTCTTCAGCTCTGACTCAAGGTCCTGAAATGGTTATTCAATAACCAATGAGACCACGTCTCAGCAAGTTCTACCCCCTAAGACTCGATTAGTAAGCCAATATACTATAGGCTGCCTAAACACACACAGGTTAGAGGACTTACCTTGGCCTCAGATTCCACCTGCAAATTAGTACAATTTATAATAGGCACCCAACTACTCATAACAAATCGAACTAGTCGATTACATGTCATAGAGCACACGTGCATTCTCTAAGGCACTAGTTCACCAAAGTGATGCATCAAATCACCGAGCCCACGTGTCTCTTCTAAGATGCCTCACTTAATTCCATGGGCCCACGTGCATTCTCTAAGGCACTAGTTCACCAAAGTGATGCATCAATTCACCGAGCCCACGTGCCCTTTTACGATGCACGGGCCACGTGCATTCTCTTAGGCACTCGTTCACCAAAGTGATGCATCAATTCACCGAGCCCACGTGCCCTTTTTACGATGCCAGGCCACGTGCATTCTCTAAGGCACTCGTTCACCAAAGTGATGCATCAAGTCACCGGTACCCCACGTGCCCTTTTAGATGCCACACGAAGATCTAGTGGCTTTACGGTCCCACCCGACCCTCTCTCAAGATTTAGTGGCTTTATGGTCCCACCCGACCCTCTCAAGATTTAGTGGCTTTGCGGCCCCACCCGACCCTCTTAACATTTAGTGGCTTTTTACGGTCCCACCCGACCCTCTCAAGATTTAGTGGCTTTTTTATGGTCCCACCCGACCCTCTCAAGATTTAGTGGCTTTATGGTCCCACCCGACCCTCTCAACTATGGCCAACAATATTGCACCTCATAATTCATTTTAGCACTAAGTAAAGCTCAATTAAATAAACGGACTGCACCACGATGATCAGCACAAAATTCCGGTCACCGGCCATCTCGGTTGAATTTCCGGAAAAAAAAAAAAAATAATTAAATAATTAATTTCGAAAATTAAATAAATAATTATTAAAAATCCAATTTAGGCCCACATTGCCTGATTGGAAGCCAAGACGAGCCCGGAAAATTACCGAGACTCGCTCAATAAATAACATGGCATGTCTACTTGCTAATGTCTATTTCTAACCACCTAACATGCATAATTAAGTCTCTAATTTAATTTATCTAAATTAATCTAATCACCTAATTGCATTTAATTAAATCTAACCAACCCTAAGTATAATTAACAAACTAAGAAAGCATTAGTGAGTAAAACTCACTTGGCAAAAGCGGAGTCGAATCACCGCAACGGCGACGGCGACGACGGCGGCCGAAATGGACTTTCGGCGACACCGGCGAGGCTTGGACCGGCGCTTAGACTCGAGCCCAACAAATCTCTGGTCCAACTGAGATTTGATCTTGCTTTTGGGCCAGACATAAATTGGATTGGGCTTGCTGCAGATGGGCTGAATTCCAATGGGTTAAGCTGTTGAACTTTTGGGCTTCAAATCAATTTGATATGGGCTGCTCTTTCTCTTGGGCTTGGAAATAAACTAAACTCCACTTGGGCCGCACGTTGAACTGAAATGGCTGAACGTGTGAGGATGTTGGGCCGAATCTTTATGGCCTCGTGGATGCTGAGGCAGTTGGGCCGATGGGCCGCACGATTGCACGCGGGCAGCTTCGCGCAATTGCTGGCGAAGACACGCAGACGTTGGTCTTCAAATTTCGCTGGCGGACGTGTGAAGTGGAGCTGCACGTCAACAACCGGCAGAGGAAATCGCAACTTTGACTGGTGGGCTCCAAGGCGCGGACGTGTGGCGTTGCAGCTTCAACCAAGAAGCAATTTCGGTGGACTCGTGCGGTTTCACTTCAGTGGACTTCTGTGGGCGTTTGTTGGGTCAACAAACCGGTAGAGATGCCCCATGGTTGACCAACTTGGCAGCAAATGGCAGAGCTGAAGACGCGCGGAGTTGAGGAGATGCGGGCACGGAGCTGCTTCGGTGGACTCGCGCGGCTACACAACAAGAAGATGGACCAAACGAGCTGGAGTTCGGACGCGTGGAGATGGGTGTGCCGGCGCGACTTCTCTCTTGGCTTCGTGCGAGAAAAATGGAGAGATGGAGGAGTTGGCTTCGTCAAACGGTGTTGCAAGCAAAGTCGATAGAGAGCGAAGAGGAAGTGATCGAAGGGAAGCAACCCACGGCAGCAATATGGAGAGGATGAGGGAGAGATGGGGGCCCTTTTTGCTTGATATTTTCCACAAAGCCTATCTCTTTGACTGATTTTGCCAAGATAATCCTTGCCCACAATCACCCACACAAACACTCCAAATGACTTGCCAATTGGTCCAATCTTGCTAGGCTTATGGGGGGTTACGAATTTGTTGGCCATCTCTTCCAATTGGACTCTCACACTCACTCAATTGAGTCACAATTGGCCTTACTAAATCCAAGTGATGTATCAATGTTTCAATTGAATATTTTCCTCATCTAAAAACCCATCCCGCATCTCAATTTCAATCCCAATCTCTCCAAATTGAGGTCCAACTCCGACGAAGAAAAATCCCGAACAATCTTACGTAAATCCCGACACTCAATGACTTGGCTCGGAAGTCGAAATTTCTTATAATTTGGCCTATCCGAAATTACATTGATTTTTCCGCGGCGTCCGTAACGATTTTCCGTAAAAGTCTCGGAATCTCCGAAAAATCTTCGAGACGAGTCGACACTCCTAAAATTAATTGTGACATGGCCGAAACTTCAATTTAAAATCGGACTCGGTGGCGGTTAATTTCAATTCGACGCGTTTTTAGCGTGACCTAGGCTACCGGGTAACTTTCGAATATTTTTAAGTGCAATTGACTCGTGGTCGATTTTCTTCGAGCCACTATGAACCCACTCGACTCATTGACGACTCTCGATTGTCGCGAAAATCCCGAGGATCCAAATACGGACACAGGGTACCAAAACAATAAGAAAATCAATCTAGTGCCGATCGACATGAATTTTCTAATTTAGTGGTGTCACCCACGATTAGCCACACATCACTGTCGATCCAGTCTATCTCGATTTCAAATCGATTTTTAACGTGCTTGCAATGGCCTCTAAAGATGGACACGGTCGAGAAGCCGATTCTGGTCGAATTCTCAAGTCTATTGCCTTAAAATTCCTAATAATTTCCCTAGGATAGTCTAGTTATCTCAGAATGATCGCCCGAGAATAGCCCTATAAACACGTCAATGAAACGCCCGATTCAATCAGAAGGAAACAGAACCGAAAATTTGGGATGTCACAATATCCCAACAGATCCTATGGAGTAGATGGAGGAACGGTTATTCCTTTGTTACGCAGGCTATAGCAATGAGGCCACACGGTGGGATCCACGTGATGTACAACGACAGGTTGATGAAGCTGAGAAGTCCTATTCCACGTCCGTACAGATAGATCCCTCCATTCATCGTTCCAAATCATTCAAGGTATGCTTTACTTCCTGAGTATGACCAGTGCAGTTATTCTCTGGTTTCTCATATTGTCAGTTTATCAGTGTCAAATTTTTGTAAGCTCTTCTCTACAGTGTATGCTATGGGTGGTCATCTAGTTAAATGGTGTATTTCTACTATTAAGGATCATCTTTTGGCGATATGAGTTGTAGTTTTTAGAGGTTTTTCCATTCTTTCATCATTAGGATATGAGTACTGGTGATAGTTTTATGATTTTGTGTCTCCTTTAACAATTTTCTGTCGACATGAACACATTGATTTGAAATTTACTTGTAAAAGCTGTATTTAGAATTTGGCATCGATAAGTCCTTCAAAATTCAGGTTGAAGGTCACCGAACGCTCATGTAAAGTGGAAAACTTATTTTTGTCTTGTTTTGATGTGTTCTATTGAATTCTGATTTACATAAAAGAAATAATTACTGTCGGTATGTTCGTAGGGATCCTTTTTGGTGCAACTATATAGTTTGAGCATTGATGTCTCTGTAACAGATAACCTTTAACTACGGATTGTCAAAGACACATGTTTTCTATTGTTGTTATGAGTTAAAGGTGCACTTCTAGCTAATTTTGTTGGGTTTCTATGACAGTTCTTATGGAAGATTCACTTCTTTCTTCTCATCTACCTTTCTTTCTCAAGTCTCACTATGCCTCGAACCTTTGTCAGTGACGTTTAATATCTTTTTATCCATTATTAAAAATGCATCTATGCTTACTGCTGCAATTTCTCACTGGAATGAGACCAGACCAAGAGAGAGACAAAGTTAATGGCCCTTTTGTCATGGAGTACTATTGAGATTACTGCTGGGATGCAGTGACAACTTCTGATTCTTCTCTCCTCTATTTCTTTACCTTTTCTTATTCCTTTTTTCCGCAGGATCGAGTTGAAAGGCTTCAAGAGAAACTAGATGCTACAGATATTAATAAGCAGCGACCGAAACAAACTATGTTGTTTACAGGTCTGTTATTCCTTGCAAATATGATGCTTGATTGACTCGCTTTGGATAACCCACCTTTCATGGTGACTGGTGAGTGCCATGAAAGTGAAGTCCTTAGCCGCAGTTTAGTGATTATTGTAATAATCAGTGAAGCAATTTTTTTGTTTCCCTTGTATCCTCTCGTAAACCAAGTAATAAAGAGGACTCGTTTTCAAGATTCTTTTTGTGTAAATGTTGCTTCACTTTTACCACTGGTTTGAGAACTGAGATCTTATTTTTTTCAGTCCTCACTGATGTTCAGGATTTGGCATGCATTGGTGTGATTTGGTACTTCACACAATTGATATAGGTTACACATTTAAAATGAGCTTGCCAAGGAATGAGAAGTACTGCTTTTAGGTGAGTTCCTTCGTTCTGTTACTTGTAATGTGTCAAAGAAGTGAAGGGACTTTGCAGAAGATTTCTACATTATCTGTTCTGTTGTACTTTCCCCACTTTTGTTCTATTAAGAAATAGATGACAGGCAAGTTCTAGAGAGACGCAATTGACAATTTTATACCTAATGAATAATCTAGACAATAGGTATATAAGACAAAGCAGTTGACTTTCGTGTACATTGCCTTATGTAAACACCTAATTTGGTTGCTTTCATGAGAGAGAGGTGACTGGAAGGTCCCTTGCATTCTCATGCTTGTGGTGTAGCAACGAAATGATCAAAGGCTCTCCATCAAATGCAAGACTCTCATGCACGAGTAGCTATTTCCGCATAATTAGTGTCGTAATAAACGGAAAGCACACTCATGCTCAAATGCTCTGCACTCCTTTTCTTTTTGAGAAAACTCCAGGTCTTCTCTCTCTCTCTAATTATTAAAAGACTAAGCATCTATTAGCTCTGTGGACGGTTTGACCATCACATGTCATGATATATTGCCATTAGTTATAACCAATTGATGCTTACAGTTTGGTCATCATCTATCGATCCTCACCCGACGGACAAGAACTCTTTACCCCTATAGCTTCATAAGTTTCCGCCATCCTCCAAACTACGACTTATGCATCCGAGGGCCAATCCAGGCAGTCACCTCGGATGCCCTAACTTGCGTTCATGGTTGCAGCTCCAATTGGTGCAGGAAGCCTTAACAGCTAGAACTTAGCTTATACGAAAATAATCGAAACACAAAATCCTCATCGAATCGAATACATAAATATTGCAACTATAAAAGAGAAGAAAAATAGTTAAACCACACTTAATGAGTCGATATATTTTCGACCCTCCATTGTTTTTCCCTGTTCAAAGTTCAAACCCTATGTTTTTTTGCCTTCACTCGATTTTGTTTTTTGTGTAGAACCAACACGATATATCATGCAAGGCAGCAGAAGAGATAAAACAATAGAAAGAAAACACCCATACGTCATCACTAGATGTAAAATTCGAAGTATCGAAAGCACAAATTCAGATTTCAGTACAATTTTACTTCCAATGACCTAACAATTTCGTGTTCAGAAAAAGAATTGCTAACTTTCTGTACCAACCGTGTATCTATCTTGTCATTTCACTAATCTGCTTACTTCATCAGTGTTAACAAGCCAAACTTTTTAGCTATGGCTTAAAAGCATGGTTCGATCAAAGCAAAGGAGAAGATTTCTCCTTGACATGCAGCTCGACCGTGCCATCTTCGAGGTGGTATATTCCCATGCCTGTGTCTCCTCCATCTTCAAATAACTGGGACGATGAGGCACGAAAGTAAGTAAAATAAATGCAATTCGGCTTGATGAGATGATCTTCATTGACTTCCAAAGAGAAGGAAGAATTGTGGCCCAAGAAGAGGGACGTGTTCTCCAAGTTCTCAACTCCTGTGCACATTTGAGCATCCAGGTCAATCTCGAGAACACGGAATCGAAAGGTTATGGTAGATGATAGTCGTTCCTCTAGTGACACAAACAACAGAGATCCCGTTGTTGATTGCACTAGATACACTTGATTCAAATACCAAAAGGATCCTGGGGGATACTCATGCTTGAATTCTGGGAGTCTTTGCGGCATCTGGAAAACTACTCGAGCCTCAAATGGAGTTGGTCCATCCACATCGCACCTCGATATCCTATGCTCATAATCGAAAGCAACAAAGGACCCCTTATAATATATGACATCGTAAAATTGGTCTGTGGGGGAGTTCACTGCCGTCCACTCCTCTTCGCCAGGTTTCCAAAGCCCTAACTGTCCAGTGTCATAGATGACCATGACCTTGTAATCTGGAGATGTAGTAGGGCTATCAGATAGGACGAACTTACGGACGAATTCAACATCAAAGAGAGGCAAATCTTCGACGTTGGGGAACTTATTCCAATTGGGAAGCTTAATAATATGACTGTAACGCGACATGGGATTCTTTAGCATGTGGAATTCCCCATCAATGCTGGTCGTCAACACCCAACCTCGCGAAGAGAAATATCCATTCGCCATCATTTCTGGCAACAGCTTTTTGTGAACCTGCTGACATGAGAGGCAGAAAAACTCACGCCAGGGTATCCCATTTTCGTCCGTGAGCATCAACCATGGGATGTCGCTCCTCTCTTTGACAGCAGCAGATTGCCATGAGCAGCACACTGCTCGGAATGCCGATAAATTCTTTGGACAAAGGCGCTGGGAGCATAGTTGTAACAACTCTTGTGGGAGCTCTGCCCAGTTTCTTGTCATACTAAGTTCAAAGCAGAATCCGACAAGGGAGATAGAAAATCAGAATGGAAAAGGATCAGGAAGACTTTCGGCTACCTCATTGTGCAATTAAATCAGGTTTAATATTTAAAGAATCTGCTTATCTCACACAAATCACATCAACACATGCCTTCTTGAACTTGTTTCCTTCAGAGAACATGCATCCTGACTTCACTCAGACATTTCATCGAATAAGCGGCATGCACTTTGAGTAATGAACTTCCGCTCACATATAAGGCCAAGAATAACTATCAGGTCATGACTACAGCTTCAATGCACATTCGAGACATTGATAAAGCTTTTAACGGAGACGAATTTCACATGAGCCTCAACCAAATCACATTAACACGTGCCTTCAGAGAACACGCATTCTGCTTTCACTCAGACATTTCATCGAATAGTGGCATGCACTTCGAGTAATGAACTTCCGCTCGCACATAAGGCCAAGAATCACCGTCAGGTCATCCCTACGGCTTCAATGCACATTCGAAACACTGATGAAGCTTTAACCAGAGACGAATTTCACAAGGGCCTCGACCACATTTCTCAGACTCGATTACCCATATTAAAATTGAGAATCTACTCTCGTACCTGGTAGATGCCATGACCAGGAACACCACCGATCGAACTGAGAACCGGAATTCCCAAGAAAGTCGTCGCCGGTGGGTCGACGCTGCAGAGCACTGCGACTGCTGCGCCTTTAGAAACTTGAAGACGGGCGGTGATCGATGATGCCCCGGACACCCTTCAGAAGCAACAGAGAAAAAGCTCAAAGACGGGAGGAGAATTTGCGATCCAGAAAATTATTTCGGCTCTCGCTTCTTTGACGGATGTGTACGAATGGTGGAAGGCGGTCGTCGGAGAACACCGGTGACCGGCCAGCCGACGGCGGGTTTCTTGGTCGCGGGCGTCGTCCCTTGGGTGTTCGTCTGTCGTTCCAGAGAGTTTGGAGCGAAAGAATGACATTTGTGATCCACCAAGAAACGGTATCAAAGAAGATTTCTTCGCTCTTCATCCGTTCTTCCTCATTTTTTAAAATTTCTATTCGATATATGTAGGTGGCAAAATAATTTCATTCAAACAAAAGAAATCTCTTCTATTATATTGTCATGATTAGTTAAAAGTCTTGATAGAAAAAATATATATTGAAGTAAAAACTAGCTTTCTTGGAGAGAGAGCCTAAAGATTTTGTTATGCACAATGTCCCTTTCCCCCCATAAATTAGATTGTGCGCACAATAATCTTTAGGAGAACTCATCCTTGAAAGCTAGTAAATTGTTGATAGATTTGAAAGGTTTATAAATTAGCGCACACCATCACATATCACCGATGTGGGACAACTTATATATAATCTTTTAACATCACTTTTTAGAGGCACTCTAGTGAGGAGATATCGACTCTACAACATCAAAATCTTCTCGAGTCTAAAGCATTGGTGCGTGTTAATGGCATCAATTAAGTAACCATGGTTAGTTCCCAAAATCCTAAGTTGTCTTTAACTTATCAAGAATGAAAATCTCCTAGTTCACCAACAAACATTAAAGAAGCACTTTTCTTCGCTCTTCATTTGTCCTCCCCATGTTTGTTAATTTGTTTTCAATTTATGTAGGGGAAAACTTTAATTCATTCACATAAAACAAAAATCTTTCATTATGTTATTATGACTACGATAAAGTCTTGGTAGAAAATATACTAATGGGCTCAACTCATCCCAAAACCTTATAAAATTTGCAGCCTTAACCACTCAGCCCGCTTTCCCTTGTTCTTCACCAAATGCGCATGTGAGAGTAAGAGGGAAAAGAAGCAATTGCCGACAAAAACAAGAAAAAAGAGGAAAGGATAAAAGAGAGAAAAATTTTGCGTAAATGCTCCGAACGTCCTGACAAGCCGAATGAATTCTATTTCGCAATGCCTGATAAGAATTCGAGCTATTTATTTACCTAATCAAAGTAATATATGAAACTAGTCTCTAAATTCGGAGTTGTGTGAACTTTGAATTGTAAGGTTTGATTTAAAAATTGTGAAGAGGTGGAGTTTTTAGAAATTGATAGTTTAGAGCGTCATGGAGCTGTGAGGTTCAACGACTTCTGAAATATGGTTTGAACAAAACAGATTTTTGAAGTTTCGCATGTGACTTATGTGTAATTAACAATATACATAACGGATAAAAATGAATGTTCATCATAAATGAGTTTTTTCTTTAACGCATAGGAGTCTATTGGATAATGAAGAAGTATGGTTTAGTTGAGTCGTTTATTAGAGAATTATTTTACTTGGATTTTGATATCAATTTTCAATTAATTGATAATGAAGAAGTATAGTTTCGTCCCTTGGGTGTTTGTCTGTCGTTATAGATTGAGGCCTTTTCTACAGCGGTTATTTGTTATCCATCCATCATTTTTTTTTATTGCCCCATTGATTTATTTATTTATTTTTGCACATATCGCAAAATTCGGATTCAATTTGCCGGCAAAATTTCATGCATTGGAAAAGTTATAAAGGCATGTGCGCATAAGGTAAAGGTTACATGAAAAAATAGGACGGGTTAAACAAAGACATTTTGTTTTCGGAACTTTTTTTTTTTTTTTTTGAAAGAATATGGTTTGTTAAAATTCATGAAAGGATTAATTTGATCACGATTAAATAGGTTGGCACATTTATTGAAAAAGGAAAGAAAGAATCCAAATTGTTTTGGTGCCATGATATTAAGAATTGCCGGTGGTCCGCCTTTTTTCAGAACCAATGATTTTTTAAGGAAATTTTTTTATTTATTTTTTGGAAATAACTATTGGAAAGTTTCAAATGGGTTTATCTTTTGTAGACGGGCGGTGTATGAATTGATTCGGAAGCAAGTCCCTTTTTCTTTTTTTCCCAATAACTGTAAAGTAAACCTGGCCACGGTTAGTTGTATGGTGGCAAGATTTAATTTAGGAAAATTTTAAAGTTGCAATATCAAGTACGGAGTATTAAAATTAAAAGACCTTATAATTTTTTTCTTAATTTGTGTTGCTGCAATGGTACGTAGTACATAACATATCCTTGTAATTGAATTTTTTTATTAATTGTCCAAAAAATCGTAAATGCAGTATTACACTTTTGTCAATTCAGTTTTAATTTTTTTAATTTTACCAATTGAATCCATTCAACCAAATTTAGCTAAAAATTGCTAATATGGATGTTGTTTATCTTACATGGCATAGCCGGCACTAATATAGATAATTTGTAATAATATTTTAAAAATATTTTTTGAATTTTTGAATATTTTTTTGAATAATTTTTTATTTTTCCTTTATATTTTCTTTTCTTCCTTGTTTTTCCAACTATGGCCGGTGAGTTTGGCTGCCAACCATCACTAATAACAGGTGAGGGTCGACAAACCCCACTTGGTTTGGGTGAGGTCGTTGCCAACCATGAGCGAGGACCTTGACACCCTCACTAGCCACACCCCTAGGCGAGGGGTTCGTGGCCTCACCCATACCAAGCAAGGGTCCCCAATAGTTGTCAACGATTTTCGGTCAAAATCGACTAGATAGATTCAATTGACTAAACATGAAAATGTTTAAAACTTAATAAACAAAATTATAAGATTCAAGACTAAATTGACATAATTGCTATACGTTTAGTACTTTTTGGACAATTTTCTCAAAAATACAATGTATTTCACTTGAAAAAAAAAAAAAAAAAAAAGAAGAAGAGCATTTTAGAGTCTTCTTGCACACTAGATAGATTCTACTCTATAAAGTACTTTTGAATTTAGATTCTCAGGTATGCTCTTTTGTTTTAAAAGATACACTTTCACGAAATTAAAGGTCATTGAACACTTACGTAAAAGGGAAAAAATTAATTTTTGTCTTATTCTGGTGGGTTTTATCAAGTTCTCTTTTTCTTAAAAGATATATAATTACCGTAAGTATGTTTGAAAGGATCCGTGTCGATATTTAGTTTGAGCATTGATAATTTTGCATCGAATAACCCTCAGCTAACTAAATGTCTAAGAAAATATGTTCTTCCATTGTCATTATGTGGTTAAGGTGCATTTCTAGATAATTTTGTTCGAGCATGTCTACAGAGGTGTCGTGTTGTGTATTAGTTAAAATGAAGTGACATAGGATATATATTTTTTTTTTTGGTCGGTGACATAGGATATTGGATGACATGTAGTTTGACACTAAGAAATCAAAAGAAAAAGATTGCAAAGGAATATGTGGAAAATTTGCATATGGATCTCTCCAATTCATGAAAAATCGCCTTGAATATCTCAATTTCAATTCCAATCAATGATGCCAACCTTTGGTGCAAAAAAAAAAATATTATTCCACCTCTTATTTGTGATTATCTTGGAGGGTTAGAAACATAAATTAATGATGATCTTGCCTCTTCTTTATCCCTTGATTAAATAGGAGAAAATTATTTAAAAAATCATAAATCTATTATAATTGTGTTAATTTGATCATAAACATTTTTTTGTCAATTTAATTCTAAACCTTTTACAATAGTGTCAATTTAGTTCATCTGGTTAATTTTGTCCCATCAGTACAGTAGTTGATAGTCACATGGACGCCAATCTTTCAGTCGATGTAGATATAGAAACTTTTTTTAAAATATTTTATTTTTTAGAAAATTTTGTTTTATATTAATTTTGACCAAAAAAATTATTAATTTAATTTTTTTCTTTTTTTTTTTCTCCTCTTCCTTCTTTTCCATTTTTCCTCCACAAGGTGGCCAGCGAAGGCCGCGAAGACCTCGTCGAAGCCTCACTAGCCACTGTAGGAAAAGAAGCAAAAGAAGGAAGAAGAGAAACAAGAAAAGGAAAATTAAAAAATTAATAAAAATTCAAAGAAAATAAAATATTATTAACAATTGTCCATGTTAGTGCCATTTGGCCAAAATTGACTGGATGAACTAAATTGGCATAATTGTAAAAGTTTTAAGACTGAATTGACAAAAAAAATTAAAACTAAATTAATACAATTACAATAGGTTATGACATTTTTTAGTAATTCTCCTATTAAAATGAATATCGGTTCATGTTAACTGTCCTAAAGACGCTTCTCGTTATGTGTATTCACAACATAAAAGTTGAATTTTTGAACAAGTTAGTATGTCGAGAATGACAATTGGGCCCCTTGTTTTGGATATGGAATTTGCTATTTGAAGTGAGCAGCTTCTTGTATATATATATATTTATTTTTTTTTTGGTCAAATAGGTGAGTGGCTTTGTTAAAATGGGTAATTCTTCAATTTTTTTAAGGTGTCCTTAAAATTGTTATTCTAACTCTTCATTAAGCCGATGCTCTAGGGGCATCTATTGATAAGACCCTTGACACATGTAGTGTACTTTCAGACTATAGAGAACATAATGGTTTTTTTTTTTTCAAGTAACTTACAACATTCTTATTGTTCATCGATTGTAAGGAAATAAAATCCCCACTACAAAACTCCAGCAGTTGACACAGGTTTATATAGTTCAGACGCATCACCTAATTACACGTGTAGGTTGAAAATTTAAACCATGATATCAACATGTCTGTTAAGTTTGATACGCAAGCTATTCTTACTTACGAACTTTAGCTTTAATCCTGCGCAATGTGCAAGCCTAATAATTAATGCAACTTTTAAGATTCAAGTTGCGATCTTACCCTTAATATGAGAAAATCAGTTGCAACGTGCACAAGATCAATGTCGACCAAAGAACTCTAGTCAGTCCCCATCAGAAAAGATGCATGAACTCCACTCCACCATTCAAAGAGACTACAATGATTTGAGCAACTGTATTATAAATCAGATAAAGTATTTTTTTCAATGTTTTCCTTTTCTTTGAATTTCTCTCAGTGATTCGATTAGATAATTGGATGAATAAGTATCTTATAGCCAAATCACATGAGAGTCAATCACCTCTAAAGTGGTTGATCTAATTGTAAAAGGATCACCTATTTTTGACGAAGTCACCGATACGATTCTCATTGTAGACAAACCTCTAAACAACTAGCACTGCATTACCTAGTTATTGCATACTTTTTATCAAGAAATTTTCTGCTGTTAGCATGTTGGTGGCCCTACAGTAAGGGCTCATCAACCTTAAATTTTCGGGGGCCATATGTGGTAAGTGATAACTATTGTTTAATGTGACATTTTCGTAATGGGTGTTGGACCTTTTGGTTTTGTCCAGGAGAGTCACTAGCATGGATCACATCGTTAGGGGAATGGTTGTGTGTTGTGGGTTAACTAGTGGTTGAATTGGGTTGCTCTTTCTTATTTGAAGCATTCGCTGATAGAGATTAGAGAATGAGTGCATTGATGGTCTATTTTCAAATGATTAAATAGACCGTAGCTGATTCTATGGAGTAGATGGAGATACGGTAATTCATGACGGTTATTCCTTTGTTGCGCAGGCTATAGCAATGAGGCCACACGGTGGGATCCACGTGATGTATAAAGATGAGTTGGTCCATCAATTCCTATAATCTAAGGTTGAGACATTTTTTGCATCCCGCCACAGTTTAATGGTGAACTTTCTAGGTTTGTTGCCACTACGTAACAATTATTCCAAGATGAGACTTTACCCCCTTTACTGTGTTGGCGTTGATTCTGCTAATGATGTGAACGAGTTTAAGCTAAACGTGGCGCCTTTGTGGATGAATAAGAGATTTGTGTTAACATTTCATTTTGATTATATAAACCAAGCTGTTGCTGGAAAGGTGGGAAGGTGCAACTATAGTGCGGCTCTTGAAGATTTATGAATTAGAGGTTTAAGTTTTGTTCAGGCCTGCTGAAGATTTTTATAAATTGGAGGTTTAACTTTCGTTCAGATCCGTTGCGAGGTTGGAAATGTGCAACTAAGTTAGGTTCTCGAAGATTTATCAATTAGAGGTTTATGCTTTGTTCAGATCTGTTGCGAGGTTGGGAATGGACAACTCTAGTGGGGCTCTTTAAGATGCAAAAGAAGCGTCGACAGGTCGATCTTTGTAATAAATCTAAAAACTGAACCTGTAGCCGCTTCTGATTTCACTGTTAGGGAGGGAAAGGGGAAGGAAACGGGGTAAGTGCTGTTTAGGTAACGAGATTCACATAATTTACTGCAGGTGCATGATTTTAACATCTACATTGTGTTAAGTAGTAAAGGGTTTGACCTGCTTCTTGAGCAATCAGAACGCAATCTCTTCTTCAGATTTTCTAAAACCTTTACCATTGCACCTTTCCCATGATCTCAAGAAATGGGAGAATTATCTTTCTTTAAAATGCAATACTCCATCAATATATAACCTTTTGTGTTTTAGGTATTAGAGACCTCGGTACTTGCTTACATCAGTGGTTTTGGACCAGCAATAGAGAGGGAAAGAGAGACCCCTATATTGGTAAGAATTTTTTCTCATATTATATTTTTAAATCAAATATTCTTTTTTTCCTCCAGCTTATATTTGTCAAGGCGATGCTCTCATGGCAATGGAATAGGTTGATGAAGTTGAGAAGTCCTATTCCATGTCCTTACGGACTATGAAGCACCGACACTCTCAAAGAGCCTCCGTGTCGTGTCGGACACTTCGACACATGTCTGACACTTTCAGACACTCTCGGATACTCTTCGACACTCGGTCAACACATGTTGGAAAATCCGACACCTAGTTACTTTTCTCGACATTCTCCAACACTCGAGTTGGAATTCTGACATATCGAGGTCAATTTTAAAAATTCAATAAATGAGAGGTTAAAATATATATATATATATATATATATATATATATATATATATATGTGTGTGTGTGTGTGTGTGTGTGTGTGTGTGTGTGTGTGTGTGTGTGTGCGCAACAAAATAAAACACGATAATAAAAATAATAAATGGAGAAAGAATTAAAACATAGTATTCTCTTCTCTTTAGACTCTCACTTATAGTAAGCGCAATTTGTGTTTCTTGTAAGCGGGGACAATGAAGAGGGTTCTCGAGTTTTTGTTGTGACCGCATAAGTTTAGCTGGTGGAGAGAGCGAGTTTCATCTCCTGTTGCTGATGCTCATATAAGGTAGAGAGCAGTTCGTGAGTCATGCTGTTATTAGTTATATAAAATACTATTTGACTATTCTGACTAAAACCAATATTAATCAACAAGATTTGCTGTTGCCAATCCATCATCCATGTCTTAACTCTCTCTCTCTAGTACTTCACTCTAATGTCATCAATGAATGACTTTTGATTGTTTCTAATGATGGATTTGGCAAGCCACTAGACCGTCAAGTGTCCATGGTGACCCCGCCTGCTGAGAGTAATCCTACTCAATAGGAATGATTAAGAAAGGATGCAACCTGGGTTTTGAGTCAAGACCGAGTCAAGACCGAGTCAAGACCAGTCAACTTGGCAGGAAGTACATCAATAAGACTTCCACTTAAGCTATCCTTTTGGAGGAATTATTAAAAGACTAAGCATCTATTAGCTCTGTGGAGGGTTTGACCATCACATGTCAGCATATATTATAGTTGTCATGATATATTGCCATTAGTTATAACCAATTGATGCTTACAGTTTGGTTATCATCTATCGATCCTCACTCGACAGACAAGAACTCTTTGCCTCTATCTAAGCTTCATAAGTTTCTGCCATCCTCCAAACTACGACTTACGCATCCGAGGGCCAATCCAGGCAATCACCTCAGATGCCCTAACTTGCGTTCATGGTTGCAGCTCCAATTGGTGGAGGAAGCCTTAACAGATCCTTGGATATTTACACTTAACAGCTAGAACTTAGCTTATACGAAAAAAATCGAAACACAAAATCCTCATCGAATCAAATACATAAATTTTGCAATTAATCATTCGAGATAGGCGAGATGCTTATTGACAACATCGATATTTACTAATTTCACTGTCCATAATGATTCGCTTTTCATTGTTTACTTGAAAATGTATGTCACTTGAAATGTGTAGTGTAGAAATTCAGAAAATACAGTTAAATTATTCCCCTCTTTCATATGACCAAGGTTCTAGTAGAATTCGTTTTATTGTTCACTCGAAAATATAAGGCCCTAATGTATAAAAGAGAAGAAAAATAGTTAACCACACTTAATGAGTCAATATATTTTCGACCTTCCATTGTTTTTCCCTGTTCAAAGTTCAAACCCTATGTTTTGCCTTCACTCGATTTTGTTTTTTGTGTAGAACCAACACGATATATCATGCAAGGCAGCAGAAGAGATAAAACAATAGAAAGAAGACACCCAGACGTCATCACTAGATGTAAAATTCGAAGTATCGAAAGCACAAATTCAGATTTCAGTACAATTTTACTTCCAATGACCTAACAATTTCGTGTTCAAAAAAGAATTGCTAACTTTCTGTACCAACCGTGTATCTATCTTGTTTTCACTAATCTGCTTACTTCATCAGTGTTAACAAGCCAAACTTTTTAGCTATGGCTTAAAAGCATGGTTCGATCCAAAGCAAAGGAGAAGATTTCTCCTTGACATGCAGCTCGACCGTACCATCTTCGAGGTGGTATATTCCCATGCCTGTGTCTCCTCTATCTTCAAATAACTGGGACGATGAGAGACGAATGTAAGTAAAATAAATGCAATTCGGCTTGATGAGATGATCTTCATCGACTTCCAAAGAGAAGGAAGAATTGTGGCCCAAGAAGAGGGACGTGTTCTCCAAGTTCTCAACTTCTGTGCACATTTGAGTATCCAGGTCAATCTTGAGAACACGGAATCGAAAGGTTATGGTAAATGTTAGTCGTTCCTCTAGTGACACAAACAACAGAGATCCCGTTGTTGATTGCACTAGATACACTTGATTCAAATACCAAAGGGATCCTGGGGGATACTCATGCTTGAATTCTGGGAGTCTTTGCGGCATCTGGAAAACTACTCGAGCCTCAAACGGAGTTGGTCCATCCACATCGCACCTTGATATCCTATGCTCATAATCGAAAGCAACAAAGGACCCCTTATAATATATGACATCGTAAAATTGGTCTGTGGGGGAGTTCACTGCCGTCCACTCCTCTTCGCCGGGTTTCCAAAGCCCTAACTGTCCAGTGTCATAGATGACCATGACCTTGTAATCTGGAGATGTAGTAGGGCTATCAGATAGGACGAACTTACCGACAAATTCAACATCAAAGAAAGGCAAATCTTCAATGTTGGGGAACTTATTCCAATTGGGAAGCTTAATAATATGACTGTAACGCAACATGGGATTGTTTAGCATGTGGAATTCTCCATCTCTGCTGGTCCTCAACACCCAACCTCGCGAAGAGAAATATCCATTCGCCATCATTTCTGGCAACAGCTTTTTGTGAACCTGCTGACATGAGAGGCAGAAAAACTCACGCCACGGTATCCCATTTTCGTCCGTGAGCATCAACCATGGGATGTCGCTCCTCTCTTTGACAGCAGCAGATTGCCA
Organism: Eucalyptus marginata; assembly: GCA_014182565.1. Classification (NCBI taxonomy): domain Eukaryota; kingdom Viridiplantae; phylum Streptophyta; class Magnoliopsida; order Myrtales; family Myrtaceae; genus Eucalyptus; species Eucalyptus marginata. The sequence continues at coordinate 24,560,006 of CM024586.1, forward strand.
TGAGCAGCACACTGCTCGGAATGCCGATAAATTCTTTGGACAAAGGCGCTGGGAGCATAGTTGTAACAACTCTTGTGGGAGCTCTGCCCAGTTTCTTGTCATACTAAGTTCAAAGCAGAATCCGACAAGGGAGATAGAAAATCAGAATGGAAAAGGATCAGGAAGACTTTCAGCTACCTCATTGTGCAATTAAATCAGGTTTAATATTTAAAGAATCTGCTTATCTCACACAAATCACATCAACACATGCCTTCTTGAACTTGTTTCCTTCAGAGAACATGCATCCTGACTTCACTCAGACATTTCATCGAATAAGCGGCATGCACTTTGAGTAATGAACTTCCGCTCACATATAAGGCCAAGAATTACTATCAGGTCATGACTACAGCTTCAATGCACATTCGAGACATTGATAAAGCTTTTAACGGAGACGAATTTCACATGAGCCTCAACCAAATCACATTAACACGTGCCTTCAGAGATCACGCATTCTGCTTTCAATCAGACATTTCATCGAATAGTGGCATGCACTTCGAGTAATGAACTTCCGCTCACACATAAGGCCAAGAATCACCGTCAGGTCATCCCTACGGCTTCAATGCACGTTCGAAACACTGATGAAGCTTTAACCAGAGACGAATTTCACAAGGGCCTCGACCAAATTTCTCAGACTCGATTACCCATCTTAAAATTGAGAATCTACTCTCGTACCTGGTAGATGCCATGACCAGGAACACCCCCGAACTGAGAACCGGAATTCCCAAGAAAGTCGTCGCCGGTGGGTCGACGCTGCAGAGCACTGCAACTGCTGCGCCTTTAGAAACTTGAAGACGGGCGGTGATCGATGATGCCCCGGACACCCTTCAGAAGCAACGGAGAAAAAGCTCAAAGACGGGAGGAGAATTTGCGATCCAGAAGATTATTTCGGCTCTCGCTTATTTGACGGATGTGTACGAATGGTGGAAGGCGGTCGTCGGCGAACGCCGGTGACCGGCCAGCCGACGGCGGGTTTCTTGGTCGCGGGCGTCGTCCCTTGGGTGTTCGTCTGTCGTTCCAGAGAGAGTTTGGAGCGAAAGAATGAATTTAAATGGGGAGCGAAGAAAATAAAGAATGAAATTTTTCCATAAGATGACGACCTTGAAAGCATCAAGAAATTTCCTGTCAAGTGCAAGAACATGGAAAGAACAAAATGAATGGAGCAGAAGCATGAAGAACTTTTCTTGGCCCGTCATTTATAATCCTTCCAGTGTTTACATTTCTATTCAATTTTTAAAGTCTCGGTGAAAGAATATACCTCGAGTTAAAAACTAGCTTTGTTTGAGAGAGAACTAAGAGTTTATAAATTAAATTGTACAAACAATAATCTCTCGGAGAGCCCATGGTTGAAAGTAAAAACTAGCTTTCGAGACTTAAAAAGACATGTAAACTTAGACACACCATCATCGGGTACTATTGGATATGGAACAATTTAAACTTAGACACACCATCATCGGGTACTATTGAATATGGAACAAATTATATAGAATCTTTAAATATCACTTTGTAAAGGCCCTTTAGAGAGCATATATCGATTTTTAGGAACATGGAAAGAAGACAATATGCGGAGGAGAAAGAGCGGTGAAGAACTATGCTTCGCTCTTGATTTCACCTTCTCCATGTTTTCATATTTCCATTCACTTTATGTAAATGGAAAAATTGAATACATTCACATGAAGAAAAGAGTTTTCTTTCATTTGTGATCCACCAAGAAAAGCAATCAAAGAAGTTTCTTCGCTCTTCATCTCTGCTTCCTCATTTTTTAAAATTTCTATTCGATATATGTAGGTGGCAAAATAATTTCATTCAAACAAAAGAAATCTCTTCTATTATATTGTCATGATTAGTTAAAATTCTTGATAGAAAAAATATATGTTGAAGTAAAAACTAGCTTTCTTTTGGAGAGAGAGCTAAAGATTTTGTTATGCACAACGCCCATTTCCCCCCATAAATTAGATTGTACGCACAATAATCTTTAGGAGAACTCATCCTTGAAAGCTAGTAATATTGTTGATAGATTTGAAAGGTTTATAAACTAGCACACACCATCACATATCACCGATGTGGGACAACTTATATATAATCTTTTAACATCACTTTTTGGAGGCACTCTAGTAGGAGATATCGACCCTACGACATCAAAATCTTCTCGAGTCTAAAGCATTGCTGCGTGTCAATGGCATCAGTTAGGTAACCATGGTTAGTTCCCAAAATCCTAAGTTGTCTTTTAACTTATCAAGAATGAAAATCTCCTAGTTCACCAACAAACATTAAAGAAGCACTTTTCTTCGCTCTTCATTTGTCCTCCCCCATGTTTGTTAATTTGTTTTCAATTTATGTAGGGGAAAACTTTAATTCATTCACATAAAACAAAAATCTTTCATTATGTTATTATGACTACGATAAAGTCTTGGTAGAAAATATACTAATGGGCTTAGCTCAGCCCAAAACCTTATAAAATTTCAGCCTTAACCACTCAGCCCACTTTCCCTTGTTCTTCACCAGATGGGGAAAAGAAGCAACTGCCGACAAAAACAAGAAAAAAGAGGAAAGGATAAAAGAGAGAAAAATTTTGCGTACATGCTCTGAACGTCTTGACAAGCCGAATCAATTCTATTTCGCAATGCCTGATAAGAATTCAAGCTATTTATTTATCTAATCAAAGTAATATATGAAACTAGTCTCTAAATTCGGAGTTGTGTGAACTTTGAATTGTAAGGTTTGATTTAAAAGTTGCGAAGAGGTGGAGTTTTTCGAAATTGATAGTTTAGAGCATCATGGAGCCGTGAGGTTCAATGACTTCCGAAATATGGTTTGAACAAAATAGATTTTTGAAGTTTCGCATGTGACTTATGTGTAATTAACAATATGCATAATGGATAAAAATGAATGTTCATCATAAATGAGTTTTTTCTTTAACGCATAGGAGTCGATTGGATAATGAAGAAGTATAGTTTAGTCGAGTTGTTTATTAGAGAATTATTTTATTTGTATTTTGATATCAATTTTCAATTAATTGATAATAATATGAATTAGTCAATTCGAGTAACTTTTGTAAGTTGGTTTATAGCTTTTCCAAGTGAATCTTAATTAGAGGCAAGATTGATGAATCTTGGTTGAGGCAAGATCATGTCAAGAGAAACAAGAAATGAGTCAAATCAAGGATCAAGAATCAAGAATCAAAAGAGATGCTTCTCATCTTCTTTTTCTTTGCTTTCTTTAAAGAAGGTCTGGAGGTATTGATCATGCCGTAAAGAGGGGAAATTCTTGGCTAAACCCTAAACGCTAAAATGATTTTGACTTATCAAATATCAAAATCTCCAAGTCCACCGAGAAACGCTAGTGATCGCTCTTCATTTGTGCTGCCTCATTTTTTTAATTTCTATTCGATATATGTAGGTAGCAAAATAATTTCATTCAAATAAAAAAGAAGTCTCTTCTATTATATTATCTTGACTAGTTAAGTCTTGGTAGAAAAAATATGTATCGAAGTAAAAACTAGCTTTCTTGGAGAGAGAGCCTAAGGATTTTGTTACGCACAACGCCCACTTTCCCCCCAATAGATTGAGGAAGCAGTGCAGTCAATAAGGGATTTCCAACTCGTTCGAATTCCAAGACAATCTTGATTTCATTTCTCTCCTCTATCCATTTTGATTTTCTCCACTTTTTGCTATTGATAAAAAAAGGGGGAGATGTGCAGATTAACTCTCTTTGATTTGATTTGTTTTGAGTAACTCTAATTTGTTTTGAATACTCTTGCAAAACTTTTGTGGTGATATTCTTTTGTGGCGATAGTTATGGATGAGGATGTCTAAATCTTGATATGTACAGGATTAACATGTTTTCTATGGTTGCATAATCGATGTTATCCAGATCCTTAACTAACTATTTTCTTATAAGATATCATGTGCTGCTAAGAGTTATTTTGCAGGTTATAAATTTTTAAATCTGCAGGGAAATTTTGTCACCGTAAAAAAGGGGGAGATTGTTGGAGAAAACTCTTTTGATGTTTTGAAGCTGACAAAACTTATTCAAAATCTATTCTGAAGAATTTCAGAATTTTGTGTCAAAGTCTAAAGACGCCCAAACTCTGTGTCAAAGTCTGAAGACTCCCAGACTTTATGTCAAAGTCTGCCCACACTGATAAATTCTAGACTGAACGAAGGTGAAGGATGAAGACTTTTCTAGATAAGGAATTATATTTCTTTCCTTAAGGGATTGGTTCGTATGGATTATTTATGGACTTCTGGTTGGAAATCACATCTACAAGATTGGATATCTTTATTAGAATCAATTAGGATTCATCAAATCTTTTTGAAGGGCAAGTATTTTTGGAAATGATCTACTTATGGAAACCAAGATTCTAATTGTATGGGCGAACTGGATTGACAAGCTTTCATCACAATCATCAAACGGCTCGAAATCTCCTTGATTGATTTTGTCCAATGGGTTGATTGGAAGAATTCATTTGAAAAGTGCCAACGGTCGAGAAGGCATGAATGTGTATTTAAGGAGGACTTTCCAGTTATTTGATAGTGTGCGTGAAAGAGAAATTCCAAAGTCTGAAACTTCCCAGTTTCTTGTTATTTCATATACTAAGCTCAAAGTTGTATTCAAAAGAGAGAAAATTATTGTGTGACTTCGTGAGAGAACATTAGATACTCTTCACTGTGAAGTTGAGATCGCAAGATTGTAAATTCTCTTTTGATTCCTAGTGGAACCTAGCTAGAAGGTTGTCAGCGTGGAAGAGTGAACGTAGGCTTGATCTAAGCTGAACCACTATAAATTCTGTATTTATATTCTCTTCCCTGAACGTCTTTATTTTGTTCATAGTTTTATTTAACTTCTAAAGTCTAAACTTGCTCAAAGTCTGTTGTTCTTCAAACTTAGTTTCTAAAGTAAAATATTTTCACCGTTCTTTGTGAAAAATTGTTTTCACACCTGTTCACCCCCCTCTAGGTGTTAATACTAGCACTAACACACAAAAGAACTCACGTTAGTACCTGTCAGAACTGATGCATGAACTCCACTCCATCATTGAAAGAGACTATAATGATTTGAGCAAATTGCATTTTGAATCAAATAAAGAATTCTTTCAATGTTTCCTTTTTCGCTAAAATCCTTTCATTCATTTAGATAATCATATGACTAAGTATCTTATAGCCAAATCATATGAGAATCGATCACCTCTAAGGTGGTTAATCTTGTCACGCCCCGAAACCCGAGACACGTGAACATCCCACCATGGTCATACAAATGCGACAATCCCAGGTAGTGTCGATGACCCAATTAATTCATTATGCGCATGCGGAATGTGTTATCTAACCCCTGACAAAAACTCACGAGATAGGAAAGCAGGAAATAATTACAATCATAATAAACGTACTTCCATAAACAAATAACCTCCCAAGGTTTACATATATACCAAAAAGGGGTCAGCTTATAAAAAGGGATCAGTCCACCAAAAAGAATAAACGGTCCTAAGACTACTAGTCGGACTCGCTCTTCGATTCCACTTCAGACTAGACAATCTCCAGAGGCGGTGATTCCTTCATCTACGGTCCTGAAAATTTTGGCCCACAATGGGGTGAGACATCGTCTCAGCAAGTTCAACCCCCTAAACCCCTATTAGAAAGAAAATACACCCAGGGTGGCCTAGCCACCTCACACATAAGACTTACCTCGTCTTAATTCCTTTCTTACAGGTTAGCACAATTTATATCACACCATCTCAGGTAATAATCATAATTTAAATAATTGGGACGACATCACTATCATATAAATCACAATCGCACTTAGCACACATTCCAATTATCCACCGCCATGCAAGGGCGTAGCCTACTCGCAATTCAACTATCTACTGACATTAATGCCAGGCATCGCCTCCCCCCCATGGAGCGCGGCTTCATCACTACGTTGACGGCATTCCCGAAGGAGCATGGATCCAGTTGGCCTAGCCTCTACTGCGACCCGAGCCACGTCACTTAATGATGGCAATTCACAAGGAGAACAAGTCCAGTTGGCCTAGCCACTACTGCGACCGGGTCTATCAACCAGCACACGACAAATCATTATTGACTTCCGGACATTCCACATTTCATTCACATACTCCAATTTCAATAGTAAACCTTAACAATCAAATTTCTGCATCAAAATCCAACATTTGGGTTTTTATGGCTAAAAACCCTATTTATCACAATCAATACTCAATTTGCCACATCCATTCATCAAATTCAAATTCTAAATGCATAGCGACAATCAGCACGGAATTCTAAGCAATCAGGGTCAAAAATAATTTTTCGAGTTTTTTTTTAATAATAATATTTTAATGATTTTCGGAATATAATATATTATTACATTTTCCAGAATTTCGAAACATTAAAATAAATCAAAAATAAAACCATTTAAGTCACATCAATGCTTATATTAAATAAACCTACTTAACTTTAAACTAAACACACTTAAAACTAATGAAATCTCTTAATCCAAATTATACTTAAATAAACTAAACTAACCACCTAAACATAATTAACTTAGGCTAAGCACACTTAGGGCATCATTAACCATCTAATCAAGATTTAGCGAGCTAAACTCACCGGATTAGCGAGCCGAGCGCACCAAAATGATGGGGCCGACGCGAGGATCAACTTTCCTCAAGGCGGGCCGAGCACTCAGGGTCGGGAAGCTGGCCAAAATGGGCCCCGAAGTTCCAGATCTGGGCTGGAACTTTAGCCCCTGCCCATGGCCGAACAAAGGAGGAAATGGTGGCGGCTCGGGCGCGGGACGGCGGAGGAGGGTGGCGGCGAGCTGGCGGTTGGCTGGCGGCGGCTCGGCGGGCCTTCGGCGAGGTGGAGCGGCGAAGGGGACGGACGGAGGGGTGGCTGGGCGCGACGAGCTGGGGCGGAGTCGCGCGAGGGCCGCGGCGCGGCGACGGACGGCGACGGGCGGTCCTGCGCGACAGCGAGCGGCGTCCCCGGCTGTGGCTGCGACGGCGAGTTGGTTCCAATCCCAAGCTTCTCCGGTTGCTGGTTTTTTTTTTAAGCTTCAAGGAGAAAAAATGGAGGAGGAAGACCAATGGGGAAGAGGAAGAAGAAAGAGGAAAGAGAGAGAGAAGGGGGACCATTTTCTTTCTTCTTTTCCTTTAATCAACCAAAAAATGGCCGACCTAAGATGACATCATCTTCCACTAACTTCATATCTCTCACAACAATCTTCAATATGTCTAATTTCATTTTCCGCCGAGGCATAAAATCTCGTACCTTAAATTTCTCAATTCCAATCAATTCTCTTCCAATTGAGCCTAATTAAAATCCATACAATTAATACATGTTCCTCATAAGGTATGTGACACCCCAGGACTTCCAATTTCTTAATTTAGTCATAATTTCACGATTAATTTTACTCTGGCACGATATTAGCGTGTCCTGACCTACTAGGTAGCTTTTATTAGAAATTTTTATGCATTCGACCTATGGTTGCTCAATCTCAAGCCACAATGTACATCTTTGACACATTGGCGACCCTCGGTTGTCATGGAAATCTCAAGGTTTTCAAATACGGACACAGGGGACCCAATCGACAGAAAAGTCGGTCCAATGCCGACCGACAAGAATAGTGTGATCTGGTGGAATCACCCACACTCGATCACATGCCTCTGTCGAGCCGACCTATCTCCGGCTTCTAATTGATTTTTAACTGTGCCATAATGACCCTTGCAGATTAGCTCGGTCGAAAGGTCGTTTCCTGGTCAAATTCTCGAGTCTGATGCATTAGAACCTCTTACCGGCTTCACCCGATAGACTGGTTTTCACATGAGTGGCCAACTCAAGGAAAGGAACTATATGCGTGTAGATGAAATGCCCGTCTCAATTTACTAAAAATAAAATTGGAAAAAATCGGAATGTCACAAATCTAGTTGTAAAAGGGTCACCTGTCTTCAATGAAGTCACTAGTGCAATTTGCGTCATGGATAAACCTTTAAAGGATTTGTGCTATGTTACATAGTTACTACGTACTTTGTATTGAGAAATTTTCTAGTGGATCTATGGTAATGGGCTCACCAATCTTGAATTTTCAGTCCACGAGTGGAACGTGATAACTATTACTTAAGCCAACATTCCGTAATGGGTGCTGGACCTTTTGATTTTACCCAAAGAGAGTCGCTAGCGTTGATCACCCCTTCCCACATTTTATTAACAATGGACAGTCAATTGCATATAAATCATTCGCATCATTTGCTTCTGTGACACCACCATCGTCGCCTGGAGGAGGAGATGATGAAGCTCACCTTAATCTCTCTCCCCTCTCTCTCTCTCTCTCTCGTCCTAAATGGCGCCGCCTCACCACCGTTAAAGACTGTAGACGAAGCGAAGGCATGTGATTTCTGCGAGTCGGACCAGACGACGAATAGTCCGTAGTATGGAAAGAAGCGTAGCTTCTGCTCCTGCCCATGCAAACATTGTCCCACTTGTCACTTTAAAAAATCGGAGCCGATGGACATTTTCTTTTCGGGATGATTAAAAGTTGATGGAATTCTTTCATGGGCGATGGTCTAAGTAAAAAGGAGCTATAATTTCGAGTATAATATGAAAAATTTCTCATTCAATATTCAAATGCTGTAATTCGGTGTTTTTTGTGCTCAGTCTTATGGGAATGGTCATCTGTTGTTGGTTAACTGATGGTTGAATTGGGTTGGATTTGCTTATATTGGAACATTTTGCTCATAGAGATTAGAGAATGGGTGCACGGATGGTCCTTTTTCAAATGATTGATTAGACCGCGGCCGATCCTATGGAGTAGATGGAGGAACGGTTATTCCTTTGTTACGCAGGCTATAGCAATGAGGCCACACGGTGGGATCCATGTGATGTATAACGACAGGTTCATGAAGCTGAGGACTCCTATTCCACGTCCTAACAGATAGATCCCTCCATTCATCTTTCCAAATCATTCAAGGTATGCTTTACTTCCTGAGTATGACCAGTGCAGTTATTCTCTGGTTTCTCATATTGTCAGTTTATCAGTGTCAAATTTTTGTAAGCTCTTCTCTACAGTGTATGCTGTGGGCGGTCATCTAGTTAAAGGGTGTATTTATACTATTAAGGATCATCTTTTGGCGATATGAGTTGTAGTTCTTAGCTTTCATCATTAGGATATGAGTACTGGTGATAGTTTTATGATTTTGTGTGTCTCCTTTAACAATTTTCTGTCGACATGAACACATTGATTTGAAATTTACTTGTAAAAGCTGTATTTAGAATTTGGCATCGATAAGTCCTTCAAAATTCAGGTTGAAGGTCACCGGACGCTCATGTAAAGTGGAAAACTTATTTTTGTCTTGTTTTGATGTGTTCTATTGAATTCTGATTTACATAAAAGAAATAATTACTGTCGGTATGTTCGTAGGGATCCTTTTTGGTGCAACTATATAGTTTGAGCATTGATATCTCTTAATAGATAACCTTTAACTACGGATTGTCAAAGACACATGTTTTCTATTGTTGTTATGAGTTAAAGGTGTACTTCTAGCTAATTTTGTTGGGTTTCTATGAGAGTTCTTATGGAAGATTCACTTCTTTCTTCTCATCTACCTTTCTTTCTCAAGTCTCACTATGCCTCGAACCTTTGTCAGTGACGTTTAATATCTTTAATTCATTATTAAAATTCATCCATGCGTACTGCTGCAATTTCTCACTGGAATGAGACCAGACCAAGAGAGAGACGAAGTCAATGGCCCTTTTGTCATGGAGTACTATTGAGATTACTGCTGGAATGCAGTGACAACTTCTGATTCTTCTCTCCTCTATTCCTTTACCTTTTCTTATTCCTTTTTCTGCAGGATCGAGTTGAAAGGCTTCAACAGAAACTAGGTGCTACAGGTATCTCTCGAAGAATGGTTGTGGATTTATAAGCAGCGACTGAAACAAACTATGTTGTTTACAGGTTTGTTATTCCTTGCAAATATGACGCTTGATTGACTCGCTTTGGATAACCCACCTGTCATGGTGACTGGTGAGTGCCATGAAAGTGAAGTCCTTAGCCGCAGGCCCGCAGTTTAGTGATTATCATAATAATCAGTGATGCAATTTTTTGTTTCCCTTGTATCCGCTCGTGAACCAAGTAATAAAGAGGACTTGTTTTCAAGATTCTTTTTGTGTAAATGTTGCTTCACTTTTACCACTGGTTTGAGAACTGAGATCTTATTTTTTTCAGTCCTCACCGATGTTCAGGATTTGGCATGCATTGGTGTGATTGGGTACTTCACACAATTGATATAGGTTACACACTCAAAATGAGCTTGCCAAGAGAAGTACTGCTTTTAGGTGAGTTCCTTGGTTCTGTTACTTGTAATGTGTCAGCGAAGTGAAGGGACTTTGCAGAAGATTTCTACATTATCTGTGACTTTCGTGTACATTGCCTTATGTAAACACCTAATTTGGTTGCTTTCATGAGAGAGAGGTGACTGGAAGGTCCCTTGCATTCTCATGCTTGTGGTGCAGCAACGAAATGATCAAGGCTCTCCATCAAATGCAAGACTCTCATGCATGAGTAGTTATTTCCGCATAATTAGTGTCATAATAAACGGAAAGCACACTCATGCTCAAATGCTCTGCACTCCTTTTCTTTTTGAGAAAATTCTAGGTCTACCAAAGAGGCAATCCAGCGTTCTACTACTATTCCTCAGTTTAAGGACAGAATCTGTGAGAGCATCCGTGCATTGCAATTTCCGTAAGTGCAATTTGTGTTTCTTGTAAGCAGGGACAATGAAGAGGGTTCTCGAGTTTCTGTTGTGACCGCATACGTTTAGCTGGTGGAGAGAGCGAGTTTCATCTCCTGTTGCTGATGCTCATATAAGATAGAGAGCAGTTCGTGAGTCATGCTGTTATTAGTTATATAAAATACTATTTGACTATTCTGACTAAAACCAATATAATCAACAAGATTTGCTGTTGCCAATCCATCATCCATGTTTTAACTCTCTCTCTCTCTCTCTCTCTCTCTCTCTCTAGTACTTCACTCTAATGTCATCAATGAATGACTTTCGATTGTTTTTCTAATGATGGATTTGGCAAGCCACTAGACCGTCAAGTGTCCATGGTGACCCCGCCTGCTGAGAGTAATCCTACTCGATAGGAATGATAAAAAAAAATGGAACCTAGGTTTTGAGTCAAGACCGAGTCAAGACCGGTCAACTTGGCAGGAAGTACATCAATAAGACCTCCACTTAAGCTATCCTTTTGGAGGAATTATTAAAAGACTAAGCATCTATTAGCTCTGTGGACGGTTTGACCATCACATTTCATGATATATTATAGTTGTCATGATATATTGCCATTAGTTATAACAATTGATGCTTACAGTTTGGTCATCATCTATCAATCCTCACCCAACAGACAAGAACTCTTTGCCTCTATGTAAGCTTCATAAGTTTCCGCCATCCTCCAAACTACAACTTAAGCATCCAAGGGCCAATCCAGGCAATCACCTCGGATGCCCTAACCTACGGTTCATGGTTGCTGCTCCAATTGGTGGAGGAAGCCTTAACAGATCCTTGGATATTTACACTTAACAGCTAGAACTTAGCTTATACGAAAAGAATCGAAACACAAAATCCTCATCGAGTCAAATATATAAATATTGCAATTAATCATTCGAGATTGGCGAGATGCTTATTGACAACATCGATATTTACTAATTTCACTGTCCAAAATGATTTGCTTTTCATTGTTTACTCGAAAATGTATGTCACTTGAAATGTGTAGTGTAGAAATTCAGAAAATACAGTTAAATTATTCCCCTCTTTCATGCGACCAAGGTTCTTGTAGAATTCTTTTTATTGTTCACTCGAAAATATAAGGCCCTAATGTATAAAAGAGAAAGAGAAATAGTTAACCACACTTAATGAGTCAATATTTTTTCGACCCTCCATTGTTTTTCCCTGTTCAAAGTTCAAACCCTATGTTTTGCCTTCACTCGATTTTGTTTTTTGTGTAGAACCAACACGATATATCATGCAAGGCAGCAGAAGAGATAAAACAATAGAAAGAAAACACCCAGACGTCATCACTAGATGTAAAATTCGAAGTATCGAAAGCACAAATTCAGATTTCAGTACAATTTTACTTCCAATGACCTAACAATTTCGTGTTCATAAAAGGAATTGCTAACTTTCTGTACCAACCGTGTATCTATCTTGTCATTTCACTAATCTGCTTACTTCATCAGTGTTAACACGCCAAACTTTTTAGCTATGGCTTAAAAGCATGGTTCGATCCAAAGCAAAGGAGAAGATTTCTCCTTGACATGCAGCTCGACCGCACCATCTTCGAGGTGGTATATTCCCATGCCTGTGTCTCCTCCATCTTCAAATAACTGGGACGATGAGAGACGAATGTAAGTAAAATAAATGCAATTCGGCTTGATGAGATGATCTTCATCGACTTCCAAAGAGAAGGAAGAATTGTGGCCCAAGAAGAGGGACGTGTTCTCCAAGTTCTCAACTGCTGTGCACATTTGAGTATCCAGGTCAATCTTGAGAACACGGAAACGAAAGGTTATGGTAGATGATAGTCATTCCTCTAGTGACACAAACAACAGAGATCCCGTTGTTGATTGCACTAGATACACTTGATTCAAATACCAAAAGGATCCTGGGGGATACTCATGCTTGAATTCTGGGAGTCTTTGCGGCATCTGGAAAACTACTTGAGCCTCAAACGGAGTTGGTCCATCCACATCGCACCTCCATATCCTCTTTTCAAAATCGACAGCAACAAAGGACCCCCTATAATATATGACATCGTAAAATTGGTCTGTGGGGGAGTTCACTGCCGTCCACTCCTCTTCGCCGGGTTTCCAATGCCCTAACTGTCGAGTGTCATACATGACCATGACCTTGTAATCTGGAGATGTAGTAGGGCTATCAGATAGGACGAACTTACGGACGAATTCAACATCAAAGAGAGGCAAATCTTCGATGTTGGGGAACTTATTCCAATTGGGAAGCTTAATAATATGACTGTAACGCGACATGGGATTCTTTAGCATGTGGAATTCCCCATCAATGCTGGTCGTCAACACCCAACCTCGCGAGAGAAATATCCATTCGCCATCATTTCTGGCAACAGCTTTTTGTGAACCTGCTGACATGAGAGGCAGAAAAACTCACGCCACGGTATCCCATTTTCGTCCGTGAGCATCAACCATGGGATGTCGCTCCTCTCTTTGACAGCAGCAGATTGCCATGAGCGGCACACTGCTCGGAATGCCGATAAATTCTTTGGACAAAGGCGCTGGGAGCATAGTTGTAACAACTCTTGTGGGAGCTCTGCCCAGTTTCTTGTCATACTAAGTTCAAAGCAGAATCCGACAAGGGAGATAGAAAATCAGAATGGAAAAGGATCAGGAAGACTTTCGGCTACCTCATTGTGCAATTAAATCAGGTTTAATATTTAAAGAATCTGTTACCTCCTTGTTTTTCCAACTATGGCCGGTGAGTTTGGCTGCCGACCATCACTAATAACAGGTGAGGGTTGACAAACCCCACTTGGTCTGGGTGAGGCCGTTGCCGACCATGGGCGAGGACCTTGACACCCTCACTAGCCACACCCCTAGGCGAGGGTTCGTGGCCTCACCCAAACCAAGCAAGGGCCCCCAATAGTTGTCAACGATTTTCGGTCAAAATCGACTAGATAGATTCAATTGACTAAACATGAAAATGTTTAAAACTTAATAAACAAAATTATAAGATTCAAGACTAAATTGACATAATTGCTATACGTTTAGTACTTTTTGGACAATTTTCTCAAAAATACAATGTATTCCACTTGAAAAAAAAAAAAAAAAAAAAAAGAAGAAGAGCATTTTAGAGTCTTCTTGCACACTAGATCGATTCTACTCTATAAAGTACTTTTGAATTTAGATTCTCAGGTATGCTCTTTTGTTTTAAAAGAAAAAGATTGCAAAGGACTATGTGGAAAATTTGCATATGGATCTCTCTTATTCGTGAAAAATCGCCTTGAGTATCTCAATTTCAATTCCAATCAATGATGCCAACCTTTGGCCCAAAAAAAAAAAATTATTCCACCTCTTATTTGTGATTATATTGGAGGGTTAGAAACATAAATTAATGATGATCTTGCCTCTTCTTTATCCCATGATTAAATAGGAGAAAATTATTTAAAAATCATAAATCTATTATAATTGTGTTAATTTAATCATAAACATTTTTTTGTCAATTTAATCCTAAACCTTTTACAATAGTGTCAATTTAGTTCATCTGGTCAATTTTGTCTCGTCGGTATAGTAGTTGATATCGACATGGACGCCAATCTTTCAGTTGACGTAGATATAGAAATTTTTTAAAATATTTTATTTTTTAGAAAATTTTGTTTTATTAATTTCGACCAAAAAAATTATTAATTTAATTTTCTTTTTTTTTTTTCCTCTTCCTTCTTTTCCATTTTTCCTCCACAGTGGCCAGCGAAGGCTGCGAAGACCTCATCGAAGCCTCACTAGCCACTGTGGGAAAAGAAGCAAAAAGAAGGAAGAAGAGAAACAAGAAAAGGAAAATTAAAAAATTAATAAAAATTGAAGAAAATAAAATATTATTAAAAATTGTCCATGTTATGCCATTTGGCCAAAATTGACCGGATGGACTGAATTGGCATAATTGTAAAATTTTTAAGACTGAATTGACAAAAAAGAAATTAAAACTAAATTAATACAATTACAATAGGTTATGACATTTTTAGTAATTCTCCTATTAAAATGAATATCGGTTCATGTTAACTGTCCTAAAGACGCTTCTCGTTATGTGTATTCACAACATAAAAGTTGAATTTTTGAACAAGTTAGTACATCGAGAATGACAATTGGGCCCCTTGTTTTGGATATGAAATTTGCTATTTGAAGTGAGCAGCTTCTTGTTTTTTTTTTTTTTTTTTTGGTCAAATAGGTGAGCGGCTTTGTTAAAATGGGTAATTCTTCAATTTTTTAAGGTGTCCTTAAAATTGTTATTCCGACTCTTCATTAAGCCGATGCTCTAAGGGCATCTATTGATAAGACCCTCGACACATGTAGTGTACTTTCGGACCGTAGAGAGCATAATTGTTTTTTTTTTTTTTTTTTTCAAGTGACTTACAACATTCTTATTGTTCGTCGATTGTAAGGAAATAAAATCCCCACTACAAAACTCCAACAGTTGACACAAGTTTATACAGTTCAAACGCATCACCTAATTACACGTGTAGGTTGAAAATTTAAACCATGATATCAACATGTTTGTTAAGTTTGATACACAAGTTGTTCTTACTTACGAACTTTAGCTTTAATCCTGCGCAACATGCAAGCCTAACAATTAATGCAACTTGCAACGTGCACAAGATCAATGTCGACCAAAGAACTCTGGTCAGTCCCCATCGAAAAAGATGCATGAACTCCACTCCACCGTTCAAAGAGACTACAATGATTTGAGCAACTGTATTATAAATCAGATAAAGTATTTTTTCAATGTTTTCCTTTTCTTTGAATTTCTCTCGTGATTCGATTAGATAATTGGATGAATAAGTATCTTATAGCCAAATCACGTGAGAGTCAATGACCTCTAAAGTGGTTGATCTAATTGTAAAAGGATCACCTATTTTTGATGAAGTCACCAATACGATTCTCATTGTAGACAAACCTCTAAACAACCGGCACTGCATTACCTAGTTATTACATACTTTTTGTCAAGAAATTTTCTGCTGTTAGCATTTTGGTGGCCCTACAGTAAGGGCTCATCAACCTTAAATTTTCAGGGGCCATATGTGGTAAGTGATAACTATTGTTTAATGTGACATTTCGTAATGGGTGTTGGACCTTTTGGTTTTGTGCAAGAGAGTCGCTAGCATTGATCACATCGTTAGGAGAATGGTCGTGTGTTGTGGGTTAACTAGTGGTTGAATTGGGTTGCTCTTTCTTATTTTGAAGCATTTGCTGATAGAGATTAGAGAATGAGTGCCTTGATGGTCTATTTTCAAATGATTAAATAGACCGTAGCTGATTCTATGGAGTAGATGGAGAAACGGTAATTCATGACGGTTATTCCTTTGTTGCGCAGCTATAGCAATGAGGCCACACGGTGGGATCTACGTGATGTATAAAGATGGGTTGGTCCATCAATTCCTATCATCTAAGTTTGAGACATTTTCTGCATCCCACCACAGTTTGATGGTGAACTTTCTAGGTTTGTCGCCACTACGTAACAATTATTCCAAGATGAGAGTTTACCCCCTTTACTGTGTTGGCGTTGATTCCGCTAATGATGTGAACGAGTTTGCGCTAAACGTGGCGCCTTTGTGGATGAATAAGAGATTCATGCCAACATTTCATTTTGATTATATAAACCAAGCTGTTGCTGAAAAGGTGGGAAGGTGCAACTATAGTGCGGCTCTTGAAGATTTATGAATTAGAGGTTTAAGTTTTGTTCAGGTCTGCTAAAGATTTATAAATTAGAGGTTTAACTTTCGTTCAGATCTGTTGTGAGGTTGGAAATGTGCGACTATAGTTAGGTTCTTGAAGATTTATCAATTAGAGGTTTATGCTTTGTCCATATTTGTTGCGAGGTTGGGAATGGGCAACTCTAGTGGGGGCTCTTTAAGATGCAAAAGAAGCGTCAAAAGCTCGATCTCAGAAATAAATCTAAAAATTGAACCTGTAGCCCCTTCTGATTTCACTGATAGGGAGGGAAAGGGGAAGGAGACGGGGCAAGTGCTGTTTAGGTAACGAGATTCACATAATTTACTGCAAGTACATGATTTTAACATCTACATTGTGTTAAGTAGTAAAGGGTCTAATCTGCTTCTTGAGCAATCAGAATGCAATCTCTTCTTCAGATTTTCTAAAACCTTTACCATAGCACCTTGCCCATGATCTCAAGAAATGGGAGAATTATCTTTCTTTAAAATGCAATACTCCATCAATGGGGTAAGTATACTATCAGTACCAAAAATTGTGTACGGCGCTTAGTTTGATGCCAAAAGTTTATTTTGGATCACTTAAGTGCCAACAAATTTGAAAAACAATCATTTTAGTGCCAACGCCGATTAATTTGACTGGAAATCCGACGTGGCACTTTTTTATTAATTTTTGAAGCTGATGTGGCTCGTCGAGAGTTGAGCCAGCATCCAAACAACAAAACGACGCCATTTGGTATCTTTCCCCAACTTAGAACCCTAAATCCCCAAATTGAGAGAGAGAGAGAGAGAGAGAGAGAGAGAGAGAGAGAGAGAGAGAGAGAGAGAGAGAAAGCATGTCGTCTTCTTCCTCGAAGAACAACACCAATAGCAAACGGCACCAACAGTAGCACCAGCAGCGGCACCAGCAACGGCACTAGCAGCGACACCTTCGACCCCTCTTCTTCCTCCTCCTCCTCTGACCTCGCCTCCTATTCTTCCTGCCACTTCTTGCTTGAGCAACAATCTCAGTCTCTCCTCACTCACTTGGTCGAGCAACTACGATGGTGGCTGAGTGACGATGGCCGAGCAATGGCGGGCGAATGACGGTGGCCGAGCGGCGAAGACAAAGAAACCCTAATTTCAATCCACATATGAGCTATACGGCGTCATTTTTGCAAGGATGTCCACGTATGACGGAAAATGACATCGTTTCTTGAGAATGATGGAAAACGACGTCGTTTAAAAGCCACCGCAACTGTTTTTTTAAATATAAAAGCCACGTAATTAATCTGGCCGGAATCTCTTGTCGGTGGCACTAAAGTGATCGTTTTTTTTTCCGATTTGGCGCTTAAGTGATTCAACGGAAAATTTTGGTACCAAAGTGAGTGCCGTATACAACTTTGGGCACTGATAATGTACTTACCCCCTCCATCAATATATAACCTAAAGATCACCGAATTTTTGTTGTAGGTATTAGAGACCTCGGTACTTGCTTACATCGGTGGCTTTGGACCAGCAATAGAGAGGGAAAGAGAGATCCCCATATTGGTAAGAATTTTTGCTCATTTTATATTTTTAAATCAAATGTTCTTTCTTTCCTCCAGCTTATATTTTTCAATGCAATGCTCTCATGGCAATGGAATAGTTTGATGAAGCTGAGAACTCCTATTCCACATCCTTACGGATAGATACCTCCATTCGTCATTCCAAATCATTCAAGGTATGTTTTACTCCCTGAGTTTGACCAGTGCAATTATTCTCTAGTTTCTTATGTTGTCAGTTTATCGGTGTCAAATTTTTGTAAGCTCTCCTCTATAGTATATGCGGCGAGTGGACATCCAGTTAAAGGGTGTATTTCTATTATTAAGGATCAACTTTTGACGATATGAGTTATAGTTCTTAGAGGTTTTTCCATTCTTTCATCATTATGATATGATGGTTTTATGACCACGTGTGTCTCCTTTAACAATTTTCTGTTGACATGAACATACTGATTTGAAATTTACTTGTAAAAGCCGTATTTATGATTACGACTTCTGATTCCTCACTCTTCTTTTTCTTTACCTTTTCTTATTCCTTTTTCCACAGGATCGAGTTGAAAGGCTTCAACAGAAACAAGCTACCATAAATAAGCAGAAACAAGCCGTGTTGTTTACAAGTTTGTCATTCCTTGCAAATCATTATGCTTGATTGACTCGCTTTGGATAACCCACCTGTCCTGGTGACTGGTGAGTGCCATGAAAGTGAAGTCCTTAACCGCTGTTTAGTGATTATCGTAATTATTAGTGAAGCAATTTTTTTGTTTGCCTTGTATCTGCTCGTGAACCAAGTAATAAACAGGACTCGTCTTCAAGATTCTTCTTGTGTAAACGTTGCTTCACTTTTACCAATGGTCACCGATGTGCAGGATTTGGGAGGCATTGGTGTGATTGGGTACTTCACACAATTGATAAAAGGTTACACACTTAAAATGAGCATGCCATGGAATGGGAGGTACTGCTTTTAGGTGAGTTCCTTGGTTCTGTTACTTGTAATGTGTCAGCTAAGTGAAGGGATTTTGCAGAAGACATCTACATTATCTATTCTGTTGCACTTGCCCCCCTTTTGTTCTATTAAGAAATAGATGATAGGCAAGTGCTAGAGAGACACAATTGAGTATTTTATACCTAATGAATGATTTAGACAATACGTATCTAAGACAAAGCAGTTGACTTTCATGTACATTGCCTTATGTAAACTCCTAATTTGGTTGCTTCCATGAGAGAGGCGACTGGAAGGTCCCTTGCATTCTCATGTTTGTTGTTCAGCAACGATATGATCAAAGGCTCTCCATCAAATGCAAGACTACAATGCATGAGTAGCTATTTCCGCATAATTAGTGTCGTAATAAGTGGAGAGCACACTCATGCTCATATGCTTTGCACTCCTTTTCTTTTTGAGAAAATTCTAGGTCTACCAAAGAGGCGTCCAGCGTTAACCTACCATCTCTCAGTTTAAGGACAAAATCTGTGAGAGCATCCATGCATTGCAATTTCCGTAAGTGCAGTTTATGTTTCTTGTAAGCGGGGGCAATGAAGAGGAGAAGCTTTTGGGTTTTTGAGTTTCTGTTGTGACTGCATAAGTTTAGCTGGTGGAGAGATCAGGTTTCGTCGCCTGTTGCGGATGCTCATATAAGGTAGAGAGCAATTTGCAAGTTATGCAGTTATTAGTTATATAAGATACTATTTGACCATTCTTACTATAACAATATTAATCAACAGCATTTGTTGTTGCCAATTCATCCATGTTTTTACTGTTGACTCTGAAACTTCACTCTAGTCTTATCAATAAATGACTTTCGATTGTTTCTAATAATGATGGATTTGGCAAGCCACTAGACCGTCAAGAGTCCATAGTAACCCCACCTGATGAAGGGATGCAACTCAGATTTTGAGTCAAGACCAAGTCAAGATCGGTCAACTTGGCAAGAGGTACGTCGACGAGACCTCCACTTAAGCTATCGTTTTGGAGGAATTATTAAAAGACTAAGCATCTATTAGCCCTGTGGACAGTTTGACCATCACATGTCAACGCATATGATAGTTGTCATGATCTGTTGCCATTTATTATGACCGATCGATACTTAATAGTTTGGTCATCATCTGTCAATCCTCACCCAACGGGCAAGAACTCTTTATCCTATCTAAACTTCATTAGTTTCCACCATCTCCAAACTACGACTTAAGCATCCAATGGCCAATCCGGGCAATCAACTTAGACGCCCTAACCTGTATTCGTGGTTATAGTTCCAATTTGTGGAGGAAGCCTTAACAAATTCTTGGGTATTTACACTTCACAGCTAGAACTTAGCTATACGAAAAGAATCGAATCACAAAATGTTCATCGAATCAAATACATAAACATTGCAATTAATCATTCAAGATTGGCGAGATCCTTATTAACAACATGGATATTTACTAATTTCACTGGCCATAATGATTTGCTTTTCATTGTTTACTAGAAAATGTATGTCACTTGAAATGTGTAGTGTAGAGATTCAGATAATACAGTTGAATATCCCCCTTTCATGCGAGCGAGGTTCTTGCATTATTCTTTATGGTCTATGGATCTAATGTAAGGCCTAATGAATAAAAAGAGAAGAAAAATAGTTAACCCCACTTAAGTAAAAATATATTATTTTCAACGCTTCATTTTTTTCCTTTTTCAAAGTTCAAACCCTATGTTTTGCCTTCACTCTATTTTGTTTTTGTGTAGAACAGACATCCAGACAGCCAATACAAAAATATTGCCAATATTAAGTGTAAAATTCGAAGAATTGAAAGCAAAATTCAGATGTCAGTACAATTTTACTTCCAATGATCTAACAATTTCATATATTTAAAATGAATTGCTAACTTTTGGACTAACCGTGTATCTATTACTTGTCATTCCACTAATCTGCTCACTTCATCATTGACAACAAGCCAAACTTTTTAGCTATGGCTTAAAAGCGGTTCGATCAAAGCGGAGGAGAAGATTTCCCCTTGACATGCAGCTCGACCGTACCATCTTTGAGGTGGTATATTCCCATGCCTGTGTCTCCTCCATCTTCGGTAAACTGGGACGATGAGAGACAAAAGTAAGTAAAATAAATACAATTTGGCATGATGAGATGATCTTCATTGACCTCCAAAGAGAAGGAAGAATTGTAGCCCAAGAAGAGGGATGTGTTCTCCAAGTTTTTAACTTCTGTGCATGTTTGAGTATCAGGTCAATCTCAAGAACACGGAATCGAAAGGTTATGGTAGATGTTAGTTGTTCCCATTTTGACACAAACAACAGAGATCCTGTCGTTGTTTGCACTAGATACACTTGATCCAAATCCCAAAGGGATCCTGAGGGATACTCATGCTCGAATTCTTGGAGTCTTTGCGGCAGCTGGAAAACTACTTGAGCCTCAAACGGGTTGGTCCATCCACATCGCACCTCAATATCCTATCCTCATAATCGACAGCAACAAAGGACCCGTTATAATATATAACATCGTCAAATTCATGCGCGGGGTTCACCGCGGTCCACTCCCTGTTCCCCAGGTTTCCAAAGCCCTAACCATCCAGTGTCATAGATGACCATGACCTTGTAATCCGGAGATGTAGTAGGGCTATCAGATAGGACAAACTTACGGATGCATCCAACAAACAAGGGAGGCATATTTTCAATGATGGGGAACTTATTCCAAATGGGAAGCTTAATAGTATGACTGTAACGCGACATGGGATTCTTTAGCATGTGGAATTCCCTGCCTCTGCTGGTCATCAACACCCAACCTCGTGAAGAGAAATATCCGTTCGCCATCATTTCTGGCAAGAGCTTTTTGTGAACCTGCTGACATGAGAGGCAGAAAAACTCGCGCCACGGTATCCCATTTTTGTCCGTGAGCATCAACCATGGGATGTCACTCCTCTCTTTGACAGCAGCAGATTGCCACGAGCGGCACACTGCTCGGAATGCCGATAAATTCTTCAGACAAAGGCGCTGGGAGCATAGTTGTAACAACTCTTCTGGGAGCTCTGCCCAGTTTCTTGTCATACTAAGTTCAAAGCAGAATCCGACAAGGGAGATAGAAAATCAGAATGGAAAAGGATCAGGAAGACTTTCGGCTACCTCATTGTGCAATTAAATCAGGTTTAATATTTGAAGAATCTGCTTATCTCACACAAATCACATCAACACATGCCTTCTTGAACTTGTTTCCTTCAGAGAACATGCATCCTGACTTCACTCAGACATTTCATCGAATAAGCGGCATGCACTTTGAGTAATGAACTTCCGCTCACATATAAGGCCAAGAATCACTATCAGGTCATGACTACAGCTTCAATGCACATTCGAGACATTGATAAAGCTTTTAACGGAGACGAATTTCACATGAGCCTCAACGAAATCACATTAACACATGCCTTCAGAGAACACGCATTCTGCTTTCACTCAGACATTTCATCGAATAGTGGCATGCACTTCGAGTAATGAACTTCCGCTCACACATAAGGCCAAGAATCACCGTCAGGTCATCCCTACGGCTTCAATGCACATTCGAAACACTGATGAAGCTTTAACCAGAGACGAATTTCACAAGGGCCTCGACCACATTTCTCAGACTCGATTACCCATATTAAAATTGAGAATCTACTCTCGTACCTGGTAGATGCCATGACCAGGAACACCCCCGATCGAACTGAGAACCGGAATTCCCAAGAAAGTCGTCGCCGGTGGGTCGACGCTGCAGAGCACTGCAACTGCTGCCCCTTTAGAAACTTGAAGACGGGCGGTGATCGATGATGCCCCGGACACCCTTCGGAAACAACGGAGAAAAAGCTCAAAGACGGAATCCAGAAGATTCTTTCGGCTCTCGCTTCTTTGACGGATGTGTACGAGTGGTGGAAGGCGGTCGTCGGCGAACGCCGGTGACCGGCCAACCGACGGCGGGTTTCTTGGTCGCGGGCGTCGTCCCTTGGGTGTTCGTCTGTCGTTCCAGAAAGAGTTTGGAGCGAAAGAATGATTTTAAATGGGGAGCGAAGAAAATAAAGAATGACATTTGTGATCCACCAAGAAACGCTATCGAAGATTTCTTCGCTCTTCATCCGTGCTTCCTCATTTTTTTAAAATTTCTATTCGATATATGTAGGTGGCAAAATAATTTCATTCAAACAAAAGAAATCTCTTCTATTATATTATCATGATTAGTTAAAAGTCTCGATATAAAAAATATATATTGAAGTAAAAAACTAGCTTTCTTGGAGAGAGAGCCTAAAGATTTTGTTACGCACAATGTCCCTTTCCCCCATAAATTAGATTGTCGCACAATAATCTTTAGGAGAACTATCCTTGAAAGCTAGTAAATTGTTGATAGATTTGAAAGGTTTATAAACTAGCGCACACCATCACATATCACCGATGTGGGACAACTTATATGGAGTTTTTAGAAATTGATAGTTTAGAGCGTCATGGAGCCGTGAGGATCAACGACTTCTGAAATATGGTTTGAACAAAACAGATTTTTGAAGTTTCGCATGTGACTTACGTGTAATTAACAATATGCATAACGGATAAAAATGAATGTTCATCATAAATGAGTTTTTTCTTTAACGCATAGGAGTCGATTGGATAATGAAGTATAGTTTAGTCGAGTCATTTTATTAGAGAATTATTTTACTTGGATTTTGATATCAATTTTCAATTAATTGATAATGAAGAAGTATAGTTTCGTCCCTTGGGTATTCGTCTGTCGTTATAGATTGAGGCCTTTTCTACGGTGGTTATTTGTTATCCGTCCATCATTTTTTATTGCCCCATTGATTTATTTATTTATTTTTCGCACATATCGCAAAATTCGGATTCAATTTGCCGGCAAATTTCATGCGTCGGAAAAGTTATAAAGGCATGTGCCCATAAGGTAAAGGTTACATGGAAAAATAGGGCCGGGTTAAACAAAGACATTTTGTTTTTGGAACTTTTTTTTTTTTTTTTTTTGAAAGAATATGGTTTGTTAAAATTCATGAAAGGATTAATTTGATCACGATTAAATAGGTTGGCATTTATTGAAAAGGAAAGAAAGAATCCAAATTGTTTTGGTGCCATGATATTAAGAATTGCGGGTGGATAGCCCTTTTTGAGAACCCAATGATTTTTTAAAGGAAATTGTTTTATTTAGTTTTTTGGAAATAACTATTGGAAAGTTTCAAATGGGTTTATCTTTTGTAGACGGCGGTGTATGAATTGATTCGGAAGCAAGTCCCTTTTTCTTTTTCCCAATAACTGTAAAGTAAACTTGGCCACGGTTAGTTGTATGGTGGCAAGATTTAATTTAGGAAAATTTTAAAGTTGCAATATCAAGTACGGAGTATTAAAAATAAAAGACCTTATAATTTTTTTTTCTCAATTTGTGTTGCTGCAATGGTACGTAGTACATAACATATTCTTGTAATTGAATTTTTTTATTAATTTTCAAAAAATCGTAAATGCAGTGTTACACTTTTGTCAATTCAGTTTTAATTTTTATAATTTTATCAATTCAATCCATTTGACCAAATTTAGCTAGAAATCGCTAATATGGATGTTGTTTATCTTACATGGCACAGCCGGCACTAATATGGATAATTTGTAATAATATTTTAAAAATATTTTTGAATTTT